>JBAJHW010000002.1:192808034-193526256 GCA_037013535.1 Intellagama lesueurii | reverse complement strand
AGATGGATTGTTGCTACACTTGCTAGTCCAAGTAGGAGAGCCAGTGTGGCCTGGTGGATAAACCTGCTCTAATGAGACTCAAGACACCTTAAGGGTTCTCACTGGGCCAGTAATTCTCTCTCTCAGACAGGCCTACCTCACAGGATCCTTCTGAGGACAATGAGGGGAGGAGGAAAACCAAATTTGCTGCCTTGAACCTTCTGGAGAAAAGGCAGGATAAAAAGGCGACAAGTAATATATTCGATCAAAACCTGAGTAATTTTTTATTTGTGTTTTTGTTTTTTGTTCTAAAGGATTTTTAAAAATTGAAATCAAGTATGATTCTCTGTCTTGGTGGTCCAACTGATATTTGAGGAGTACAGGCACCCACATTATACAGAACTCTTCAAGAAAAAAAAATCTGATTATTTATGTCTGTGTTTTTTTTGGGGGGGGGCAAAGGAGAGGTATTACATGACAAGCTGCACTAGCCTGATACATTTAATGCTATCTAAACTGTTCCACGTGCCTGGAAGAGCTGTGACTGAATGAGCGGCAAACATCATAGAATAATAAAATAGTGAAGTTGGGAAGGGGCCTATAAGGCCATCGAGTCCAAACCCCCCCCCCCCCCCGCTTGATGCAGGAACACAGATCAAAGCATATCCGCCAGGCGGTTGTCTAAGTTTCTCTCAAATGCCTCCAGTGTTGGAACACTCATCAACTCCCGAGGTAACTGGTTCCACTGTCGTACTGCTCTAACAGTTAGGAAGTTTTTCCTGATATTCAACCAAAATCTGACTTCCTGTAACTTGAGCCCATTGTTTCATGTCCTGCATTCTGGGATGATCCAGAACAGATCCTGCCCCAACTCTGTATGACAGCCTTTCAAGTATTTGAAAAGTGCTATCATATTTCCCCTAAGTCTTTTTTTTTTCTCATTTAGAACAGGGGAGAAAATTAGGGGCAGAAGCCACAGAGGGTGTGAAGACCTAAAGTCTTTTTTGGCAGCCTGCACTTCCAAAGGGTGCAATTCTCCTCTAAAACTAAGTGTGCCTTCCCATGTATTTTTGCAGCATCATAACCTGGATTGCTTCCCCGTCCAACACCCACTAAGCCATAAATGTTTTTTCCCCTCCTAATTCAACAGGATCGTCCAAGTCACTTCTGGTTTTACTTCTGAGACAAAAGAAACTGTGAACCTGTGAGTACAGTGTGAAGATTTCTTGTTGTGTAGATAAGCATTTTTAGGACCTGGTCTTAACGAGCGGGTGGAAAAGAACAAAAAGGCAGGAGGAGTATGGAATCTCTTCTGCCTATAAAGCCTCTCACAAGATGTAAGCTTTTAAGTCAGGAGTGGACAATTTGCAACTTGTGGTGACTCCCCAAAGCCATTTTTTTGCCCCCTGGGGCCCCCAGCTCCCCACTCTTCAAAACCGTTTCTTAAGATTTTGCTCAAAATGTTCCCCTGTGTCCTCTAGGCGTGTTGGGATAAGGCAATTTTGCTCCCTTTTGAGGGCCCCTGCTGAGAGGGCAGTGCACCTGAATATACTGCAAACACCACTAACGAATGTAATGGAAGAGAGTCAAGCATCCCTAAGGGTAGGAGTTGCTGCCATACAAGCGCCAAGTCAAGCTTAGTAACAGAAGGGACTGTCTATAACTTTTTCTACTGTGACTAAAGCACAGAGGAAGCAGAACATGTGGGCACTTCAGGATTGTGCTGAGACTTGGGTGGTGGGATTATTTCTCAGGACTTTGAAGACCTGAAGAGTCACATGGCATGATTGTAGCGGAAATGCTTCTGAAAGCAACAGGAGGCGGGAGGCAGGAGAGCACTGCCATTCTTCTAAATCACTCCAGCCATATTCTGAAATATGCCCCCAGAATACAACTTGTTTTGTATGTGCCGTCAAGTCAGTTCCGACATTGTGACCCATTTTAGGGTTTTCCAGGTAAAGAGTGCTCAGAAGTGGTTTACCATTCCCTTCTTCTGGGAGCATACTGGGACTGTGCAGCCTGCCCAAGGCCACTCAGGCTGGCTCTTCTAGGATGCACAGTGGGGAATGAACTCTCAAGCTCTGGGTCTGCAGCCAAATATCTAACTCACTGAGCTATCCAGCCAACTACAATTTGTTTAGTAAATGCAATAGTGTGCTGTAATTACTAAGACAACTCCTTTTGAATCTTGGATCCACTTCAGTTCAGTTTCATTTCCTTCTTGGCCAAATCTTGGATCTAAGTAGGGGATGAACAATCTGTGACTCTTCAGATGCTTCTCGATTACCACCTATCTGAGCCAAAAGGACCAATGGCCGGGACACATGACAATCCTGCAGGATTTGGCAGGCCACAGCTTCCTCACCCCAACTTATCAAATATTTGTGGTGAGCTGAATTGGCTATAGCAATCTTATTTTTAAAATACTGCTTTTAATAATATTTCACTGAAAGACAAGAAGAACAAAATAAGAGGTTGTTGTAAATCCCAGTTTCTCTATTCTTCCTAAATAAGAATCTAAAGAACTCTTTCCTACATAAGAATCTAATGGAAGATTGTGGGGGGGGGGGGCGTACACATCCACCCACCCACCCCTTTCCCCCCAATATTACATCACAGCAGAACTACTGTCAGGCATTTCTGCAAAGCAAAAATGATTTAGTCCCTCATTAGGTGGCAGAAAAGGGCACACCTGTATATTACACAGGAATGCACAATTTGTCAGACACATGTACAAAATATTGACATACTATATCAGTGCTCGTATGACATGGGATTGAACTCTCCCTTGTGGGATCTACCTCCCTGCTACTGTTTAAAACAGCGATCCTCAACCTTTTTTGGTCCGCAGACCGGCTGGGGAAGGCGGGGCACCCCCTGCACTCGCGCGCATGCGCAAACAAGCACGCGTGCTTTCTCGCACGTGTGCCCGTGCGCATGCGCAAACGGCGCGCGGTGCTTGTCTTGGCGCGCTTGTGCTCATGCGCATGCACAAACGGTGGTGCGGCGCTTGCACGGGTGTGCTGGAACGCGCACACAGGCGCAAACGGTCTGTGCAGGGGTGAGTGCGTGCGGGGGGGGGGGTGGAAAGGGAGGTCTGTCTCGGCGGCCCGGTCCGGCTCAGGCCATGGACCGGCACAGGGCCGCGGACCAGGGGTTGGGGACCTCTGGTTTAAAAGGCTACATAGAGGCAGGAGGGATGCTTTGGCTGAATCCAATGATGCCCTGGCTCAGCCTTGTGAATTTCATTATCTGTTCTCCTACCATTTCTTCCAGACTTCTAGCACTGTTCAGCACCCAACCCTGTCCCTCATGCCCAGAATCTAACAGAGGCCCAGCGCACGTCTTATTCTATCCACATTGAACCTTGCAACAGTCACAAAGAACAAGCACCTTTGTGATGTGTGCACCTGAGACTGTGAACAGAGAGAAAGAGCAAAAGAGAGAAAAGACAGAAGAGGAGTTCTGATCTCATATTTTCCAACAAAATATGAGTCTCAAAAGGAATTATTTCCACAGTTACATATCCTGTGAAAAGTATTTCATGCTACTTGTTTGCAGAGGTTTCTGAGAACAGCAGCAGAATTCTGGAAAAGTATCATACAAGGCAGGTTGCTCAGAGAAAACAAAGCATTATATTTTTGATTGAGCCTCCCTGACCATGATATTTTAAAAAGGAAGAGAAATCAAGCCAGGCTGACCAGAATTTATGCTGGTGCTTCTGACAGTAGAAGACAATTGCTGTATATTTCACTCAAGGTCAGCACAAACAGCCGTCACTTTTGTCTTGAGGCGATGGCTGTGTAACTCACTGGTAGCTCTGTCTGTAGAATAGCGGGGGTGGGCATCCATGGGGGCTACACCAGCCTCATTCCACCCTAACCTGGGTCCCCATTGCCAGAAAAGTACTTTGGGAGCCAAAACATGACATGTCTCACTTCAGCCAAAAATAATCCCCTGGAGGTATGATTCTGTTCCTCAAATGCAACCTCCCCTGCCCATTCTCTCCATGGTGGGCTCCGAGGGCCACAAGAACAATCTGCCTCTGATGCTGAATGTTCTCCGTTCAGCCTCTTCAAAAAGGGCGGGAAAAGACTCCCATCTCCTGCCAGGAAATGCTACTGAGTAGCCACATGTCCTCCTTTTCAGAGAACTGTCCTTTATCAGAAGGCACCTTCTCCTTGTGGGGCGGCACTGCCCAAGTTTAAGATAAAGAACTGTAAGAAGGGAGAGTGACCTTGAGGCTACCTCTCAACAGCTGGCACCTGCACAAAAGACTAGACAGGCAGGTATAAAAGCTCACCTGCTCCCAGTCTCCCCCATTGTGGGTGAATGCTGCTTTATTTCTACTTATATTAGAGCAATTAGTTCTAAGTGTGCATTTAAACATAAATTAGAACATGCAAATTTGTATATAAATGTGTGCCTTCTGTAGCAGACTGGTAATACACTGTTTGTTGTTGTTGTTGTTGCTCTTGAAGCTTGTAACTAGGCACCCTCTATAAGGCAGTTTCTTATGTCAACTAGTTATACTAATTATAAGTGACCCTAAACTTGCAGGAAACTTCAGCCCTTCCTCCACACTTATATCACAAGAGCTCAACCATCTTAATCCTTAGAAAATACTTTTGTCATTGAAAAGGTCAGGTGGGACGGGAAGTAGGTTACTCTTACAATGAAAAATAAGTGGGAAGGACTCAGTAAGACTCTATATGCATTTTAAAGATATTTTTGATTTTTGAAAGAGCCTTTTCCTTTGAAAATCATTTACCTGAGCATAGAGCAGTCATTAGGCAGAGCAAGAAGATGATGTGGATAAGCCAACCATTTTCTGTGTCCTCACAGAACAGAACATTTATACTTGAAAAAGCCCTTGGTTTTATTCAAACAGGCAAGTTTCCCATTTGCTCAGCTACTCTGTTCATGTACTTGCTTGGTTATATAGAGTAACCTTTTTGGTTGCCCATGAAAATGCTTTCAAAAAATGGTTCAAATCCCGGTTTGTTATCATTCAAGATGAGGTGTGCATCACTCCCACTTCATCCTCCCACAATTACAGCAGCAGTTAAATCAGTCAGGAGCTTACAAAACTTGGGAAGCCAAGCATTAACATTAGGACCCAGATTGTGGCTTCTTTGCTGGCTTAAAGTCCTGGCTTAAAACTCCAGCTTGTTAGAGGAGAGACGGGCCAGGATCTAACACCAACCATTTCCCCCAGAATGCAGAAAAGTTATTAATTTGGATTATAAATCTCAACATCCCCCAGCTAGCATGGCCATTGATCAGACTGGCTGGGATATTCTGCAAACTGTAGTCCAAAAAAATTGCTTTCCCTAGCTTTGTCTTTTCCATCTTGGTAAATTCCTGGTTTGTTTTGTTCCTCTTACTCGCAGGAAGAGCCAAGCTGGGAAGACTGAGCTGTGTGTACCACCAGCACAGTTGCTTGTGAGTGACAAGCCAGGATTCTAAGCAATTCTGGCTTAGGGCTTTGTGTAAACGCAATCACTGTCCCTGTACAAGTTCCTAGTTCCCAAATTTGGCACAGCTGCTCCCGCCGCCGCCACTGCCACCATCATTGCCACTGCTTACAATCAGGCCCATCCAAGCCACAATCCCCACAGACAAAGAATTCATCCTCCCCCTCCAGCAAGAGCATGGGGAAAGTGCCGTCCAGTCCCACATCCAAGGGATCTAACGTCAAGTGTTTTTGCAGGGCGGGCAGGCAGGGCAATTCCTCCACCCTCGGAGGCCAGCTCTACCACTGGGAAAACATCTCCTCTTCCACCGGTACCCTCATCCCCACCATCCGGCCTGGCAGCTGGTTGGGGGGGTCACGAAAGGGCAGCTAATTGTTAGATAATTTGCACAAGTCTTGCAGCATTGCTTGTGGGAAGAGAGGTGTCAGGAACAGAAGGGACTGATCCCCCCCCTCCCATCGAGTCAACATGGCTTGTTGTATAGTTAACAGAAGCCAGTTATTAATAACATTGCGAACAGAAGCACTTCTCCATCATAATGAGCTGCAAGCAAGTTGTGTGGTGGCCCATTTGCATGACACATTTTCACACATAGGCAATTATGGCAGTCATGCCAAAAGTCACCCAGTAGCTGCTGGAACTGGTCTAAGAGAAGTAACCATATGTGCGTCTGTATGTGTGCATGCACATATGAAACAACTTGCCTGTTTATGTGCTAATGCAATAGATATACAAGTTACAGCTTTGGAAGTAACAATAATACAGAAGCAAGAGAAAAGAAAAGAGATATATTTTCAGTGTGTGTTACGGCTACCCCAGTAAATGTTGGAATGGTTCACCCAATGATTGAAAGGCAGGAGGTAGGGGTAGAATTAGGCTTGGAAGCAAATCCCAATGATGGCCCAAATAGCCATCTAGATCATTAACTAATCAGATAAAACTCCAGATCTGGATGCTGCTCCAAATTACAAGCCAGATCCTTCCTCTTTGTGCCTGTGCCTTATCTTGTCTGCAGAGATATTGAAATGTTATCGCAGAACACCAAAGGACTACAGGAACTGTCTTCTGTCTCTCCAGAAGGCACTGGACCATCGTCTGACCGACCCTTCCCCTGGCGAACTCACCTTGCACTGGCAAGCTGTGTCTGGATATGCAATGTGATCCAGAGACAGTCTAGAAATAGGGCCATAACTCCTTCCAGGTCCAGATTCAAATTTGCATGCAGTTCTTTTCCTCCCTCTGCTGCTTCCCCATCTTTAACACTGTAATTCACAAGCAGCCTTGAAAAAGGCAGAACCTGCCAAGGCTGCTAAGCAACAAAGCACAAGAGGAATGGAAGCTGTTGCCACAAGCTCTGGCCTCCCCACAAGTCTCTGCTCTTCCCCGGCTTCACGGAAAGCACCCAGCTACCCAACCTCCTTTTCCTTTCTCCCCCTTCCCAGCAACTGCTTCACAGCAGAGGTGCTTCTACCTAAATGACGATTAGGCACCCCTGGCTCTGGCACCAGCCGACGTAGCCTCCAGACACCTCCCTCCTTCCTTCCTCTGCCTTGCAAGGCATAGTGGCAACTGGAGATGACAAATGGGCCAATGCCGGGCCCACAGCACAAAAGCCAGACTGATGCCTGTCTCCCAGTTTTTCAAAATGGGTCACAGGAACATTGAAGGTGGGTTGCCAGGCTACTGGCAGAAAGCAAGCGAAGGAGGGGGGCAGTGAGATACGAGCAAACTGCCGCTTGGTTTTGGAGAGACGGAGGTGGCATTTTAGAGGTGCAACTGCCCACGAAGCATATGCTCTTTTTGCGTTCTCCCACAATCTTTGGTCAAATCCGTTTTGCAGGGCTTGGAAAAAGTACTCGTTTGGACTACAGTTCAGTTTCGAGAATCTCTCAGCCAGCACAAGCCATGCAGCATGCAGCTTAGTAGGGTGCGGTACGGCATCAAAGCTCATTTTGGGTCGGTGACCCATGTGGGTCACCATCCCAAAGCCCTCAGAAGCATGACTGAGGCTGCTCCAACAGAAATGTTGCCACATTTTGCTGTGATAACTGTGAGCATGTATGAGGTAGGATCCACAAGAAGTTAAATAATAATAATAACAAAGCATCAGCCTAGTCTTATAAACTGAGCACTTTGGGGGGCTGTTTCCAAAGCCTGATTTTTTTTTAACTGTGAAAGAATGGATGCTTGATCACAGAAGTGCTTATTTGCTTTATAATGAGAGGGACTATCAAATCAGCACAAGGTTTATTCAACTTCTTTGCAATGTTTTGACAGGAAGAAGCATTCATTTCTCCTCTTCCATCAGGGCTGTTGACGACATTGCTGACAATACTGGGAAGAGGTAACTGATGGGGTGGAGTGGATGGGGCTTTGAGACTTCAGAAAGCATGCCGGATGGGAGGCCAATGCGTAGGAGTTTCTCCCCCGTGCACTTTCCCCCTGCCCCAAGCATTTCCAGTGCAGAGAGCAGCCTATCCCCAGGTGCTTCTGTGTCTTCTGGGGTGTGTGTGCATGCTTTCACTTTGCATATGGCAGGTATTTTTGTGTACTTAGGGTATGATCAGATCAGATGGCGAGAAAGGATCATGTCTGATAGCACCAGGAATGATTGCTTGACTGAGAGGAGTTTCCCTTAAAGCAACCCTTCCGTCCATGTGGGAATCATTCTGACCCAGCCTCAGATGTAACTGGATCAAAGAGATCCAACTTCGGCACAGATCAGTGTTGGGCTGGTCCACAAGCTCCTGTATGTCATGGGATCGCTGAGAAATAGCTCACACCAAAGCATGCCACAAGCCGTCCAACATGCGAGCTACGTATTTCCCTGTTTGATTGCACCCTTAATTTTCAATCAGGCAGATATCCCTCTGCAACATTAGCATATAAACCCAAAAGCTCTTGACGGGCAGGACAACAGCCTCCTCCATGTCATGCACAAAAGCTGATCAGACCAGCAGTGAACTCTCAGTCCGAAACTGATGCTGCAAGAGCCTCATCCACCGTGCCCAAAGCCAATAAGCCTTAGGCTAGGGTGTAGAGCGGGCTCCCCTCTCCTTCCGCCCCTCATTTGTGACCTGGTCAGGGCTCCTTCTCTGTAGCCACTTGGCCACAATACCCTGCTTATCCTACGGAGGGTGAACCCAGGGGAGGGTTAGTTGTGGTGAAGACTATGGACTCTGCCTGGCAAGAGGATGACGCCCAAATATCTCAGTCTACTCAAATCTGGCAGCATCCCCAGGGAGTCCAAAAAATCCGGAAGGCTAGACACTTAGAACCAGTGTGCCTACCTTGCAAAAGGCAGGGCTGCCCCCCACACCCACACAGATACCAGACGCTCCCAGTAGCTGGTCAAGGCAAGACCTTGTTTTGGTACCACAAACCCTCTAAGCCAAAAACCCATATAGTTGTTTGGAAAGATTTGTGTATTTTATTTTATTTTTAAAAAGGTAAAAGGACAAAAGGTGAAAGTTACAAAAAGGTTTTCGAAAAAACACCAAAAACCAAACCAAACCCTGGAGCATAATACAGAGACAGTCTAAGGCAAAAAGTTCACACCAGAAAATAACCAAGTGAAACATATGTACCTGATACTCTCACCTTAGCGTAAAGACAATCTAGTTTCAAGGCATACAAAGAGTAGGTCTTTACAGGTATCATGGACAGCAGCTGGGCAAAGCTTCCTTCCCCTTAGAAATAGGCCAAGCCCTTGGACAAAGGGCCCCGTCCTTTGAGAGTGAAACTGAGACAACTAACCAGATTTCTGAATCCTTTTTATCCAGACTTCCTCAATCAACATGCAAATTTACTTTAATGTTTACCAATACCAAAGCAATTTATTCTCCTCTTCCTTTCACACAGCTATAATTCTTCCTCAGTTTGCATGACTCCAGGGAAAGAAGTGGATTGGCTTTTGATGACAAGGGATAAGGTGGATGTGTTAGATCCACTTGGTCCTGCTTTGATGTCCCCCTTAACAGGAGATCAGTTGAAAGTGTCACTTCTCCCTTTGTTCTTGGCTGATACTGACCCTTTCCCAGGATTGCCATATTTTGATATCTGGGTGTGAAAATCTGACAACCCGATGCAAAAGAACTGGAATCTTGGATCAGATGAAGGGCTGGTCCCAGGAGCAAAACTAATCAGTACAGTTTTTAAGCAGATCCAGGATTGAGCCCGCATGCCTGAACATGATGGCATTGCATGGGAAAGTATATGAACTATCAGCCCCCAAAGCTGCCACTGCTCAGTTGTTACATTGTTCGCCACCATCCTCCCTTCTGGCTTCAGCTGCAAAGAACCTGGGGGCAGGGTATGGAGAAGCACATGTACCTGCTCTGCACATTAACATGTGAAAAGATTGTTGGGGGTGAGCACAACAATCTGACTCAATGGTGGACATGCTGGTGCCACCTTGTTCAAAAAGGGATGGCTCATCCACTAGGGCAAGCGGGATACTGCCCCACCTGAGGCTTAGGTTTCCCCCAGCTATCCCACTCCTGTCTGCCTGCCTGCCTGCCTGCCTGACCGGAAGCAGATGGTCCTCGTTTGCTTGTCTGGTTGTCCCTGTGTAGGTTTGTGTGAGTATGCCTGTGTGTCTGTGCCTCTGCTCATAAGAGAATATATACTTTTGCTCCTGGCTCAGCCCACCACTGCTCTCTATTCCACCCCAGCAACCCAATGGGCATCAGCTGCCCCTGATTCAGATGTTTCCAGTGATGCCATATTCAAGTCCTATTAGTTTACTGCAGAAAAACAAGAACAGCAGAGAGCTTGGGGCAACTTGAAGACTGACAAGTGTTACATAGCATACGCTTTTATAGTCCCTGGTTGATTTAATCAGATGCACCCTCTCTAAAATTAAAGTTTAAATATGTGTGCTAAGTAAATACAATGTTGCTGAGCTTCAGGTAGATTCTGTCTTTACTCAAACCATTCTGGTAACAATAGTAAATTCTGGTTTTTGTACACAACGAGAGTGACAGCCTAAAGCCCAAAACCAAAACCAAAACAATACAAAACAAAACACACAGCTCTTTGTTTGTTTCAGCTGGCTACCTTATCCTCACAGCGGACACCTTTGGGGCTGGACCTCAGCTTTGGGCTCTTAGGGGCTGGAGTGTTTAACTGTCTTCTCCTGTGGCATTATGTGTGTTATGTGCCACCAAGTCAGAACTGACTTTTAGCAACCCTAATAGGGCTGTCAAGGTAACAGTGATATTTAAAGGGCGGTTTTACCAGTTACACACCACTCATGGCCGAGTGGGGATTAGGACTCAGGTCCCCTGATTCATAGTCTGTTACTCTACTCAGTATATGAAACTAGGTATCTTTTATTGAGGCACCTACCTTAAATGGGAAAGGAACTAGACCACTGATAACGTGTAATCAATTTCACTGCTCTCTAGACTCAGATGAAGAAAAGGGTTGTAGCTGGCTATAAATATGAATCAGGAACATGGAACTGACCAGCTGCCCTGTAGAGGGTCATAGTCAAACAGTGCCACAGGAGTAAGAAGAGTGGTAAGGGGAGATTCTTTAGCCCACTGAGTCCATGAAAAGTTGCATATACATGACTTAACTGGAACAGGTGATTTCTAGGCTCACGCAAGGAAGCAAAGCTGGCTCCCACACACCAAACATAGGGCCAGACCACACAAAGTTTGTCCTGGGTTAACACAAACTTTCTATAGGGTACTGTGGCATTTAAATCACTACCACAATTCAAACAGAAAGGTTTAATTATCCTGGGAGGGTTTTTTTTCAAGTGTCCACACTTTAAACAGCACCCCTTCCCCCTCACTCTTCTCTGCCATTGTTACCACCCTCTTACCCGCTCCTTCCACTGGCACTCAAATTCCTTCTTTCAACAAAAAAAAGTTTAGCAAATCAAGGTAAGCCTTTGAATTTGTGTTGTATCACTTCAGCACTATACTATTAATCGAAAAGATTTTTTTTTAAAAAATAGAATGTTTGCATCGCACCCGTAGTCCTTACCCGTGGGAGCAGAAGGTGGGTGAAAGGAGCATGTTCACTTCCACACCAAGCCCCCCCCCCCGCTAAGTGCATGATCAGTGATGTCATCTGTACGCCCAGCAGCTACCCCAAAGGGCTGATACAGGGGACTGCACAAGCCAAAAGCAAGACAAAATAATGCGACTGGAAATGCTATAAAACGCACACAAGCACTGCCAGCTGAACAAAATAGACTGCATACTCATGCCAAAAGATCGGATCTACTAGCTATTAGTGCTAATGTCATGTAGTTGACGGAATAAATATTGAAAGGAACAGTGAGGAACAAAGCACAAACAGCAGGACAAATACTGGTCTAGTCACTCCCTTAATTGCTTGCTCAATTGAAAAAGAAAAAGAAGACAAGATGTCTGATCATCAGATCCCTCTCCTTCGCTCCACCCAAATCTTTGCTCCTATTACGTCAAGAATCTTTGCAAAGTCAGGGAACTGCTTGTTTTCAAGCTTTCCTCCCAAACCACACATCCACAGACAGTGTTTATATATAAATCAATGTCAATATGCAGTGTTGTCCCTGTTATTGAGCTGGTAAGGAATGCCCCCAAGCTTTCAGAAAAGAGCAAAGGAGATAATGTTTGGGGGACAAAGAAGTGAGAAATGAGCTTGGTTTTTCCTCCCAGGTACTTCTTGCAAATATTGGAAACCTTGTTGCTTCTTTTTTTAAAATATAGCCAAGTCCATCCAAAAGATTGGGCTGGCAGATATTGGATTGTGCAGCAAAACGATGCAATATTTGGCATGTCTACATAGACAATAGTGAACATCTGGTTTAGTTAATAACATTGCGTTATGTCTGTAGGGATTCGTTGGGAATGGTTGCCCAGGGCCTGGAAGAAACTAGCTACATACAATTAACTTTTTGTTATTATTTCCTTTTTCCAGTAAAGAAAGCAAAACTACATTACATTGCAATTGTAACAATAAAGAACAACCAGCCCTTCTGCAGAGTCACTGTAATGTCCAATCCTTTTTAGGACTTTTACAGGACTGTGGCCTCTCTAAATAGTAGAGGAGGTCCCTCCTGTAGTTCAAGTACTGTGCTTTGGGTTGCTTTCTTGGGTTGCACCGTGGGTTGAAGCCACAATGGGGTAGAAGGTGTGAGGCAGGTGTGTGTTCTGCACCACAGGCCAATGGCCTCTAGCACTCAGACAGTTGTTAAAGTAACATAAAAGTAACTATTGTAGTTACTTTGGGAAACAAAGAAAATAAAGTGCTAACTTGCAAACATTATAACTATCACCTTAATTAACTACTGGAAGGCCTGTTACTATGTTGTTGTTGATGATGTTGTTATATGTGCCATCAAGTCACCTCCAACTTATAGGGACCCTATGAATGAGTAACCTCCAAAATGCCCTCTCATTAACAGCGCAGCTCTTGCAAACTCAAGGCCACGGCTTCCTTTACTGAGTTAGTCCACCTTATATTTGGTCTTCCTTTTTTCTCACTGCCTCCCGTTTTTCTCAGCATTATTGCCTTTTCTAGGAAGCCTTGTCTTCTCGTGAAGTGCCCAAAGCCTCACTTTAATTAATTTTGCTTCTAGAGAGTTCATGTGTGGCTTGATCTAGGACCATTTATTTGTCTTTCTGAAAGTCCACAGTTTTGAACAGTAAGAATAAATAATTATATTTTAACACAGCAGCCAACATTCTCTTGCATAGCTTTGCAAATGGCGTAACGTTTAGAGACAAGTTAAGAAACCAACGTTCATGTTATCAGTTTTACATAGTATGTACTGATCATGCCTATGGTGAATTATTTTTAATATGGAGCAAGTAGCCTCCAAAAGTTCTGTCATTTTGCTATGTCAGTGTAAATAGATAAGATTTCAGCCAGTACGTAGTCTGTTTTTCTTCAAAGAACAATCAAGTTCATTGAACCCATGTGGAGAGTACCCTGGAGTTGGTTGGTTTGCTTGTTTACATAATCTGTATCATATCCAACAGCAATGTTTTCTGAGCAGCTTAGAATAGCAGAACATTAAAGTATGATAACATTCAATAGAACGATAAAATGCAATGTAAAATAAATGGCAGCAAGGAAAATAGTATAATAAAATATATAGCATCACTAAAAGAACAGAGCACTTCTATTCCACTAAAATTCAGTGAAGTGCATATATGGTATCTACAGTGCTTGGGAAAATGAAAAGGTCTTTGATTAGCACCAAAAAGTTGCTAGGTGAGACTTTCTAGGGATGGCTTTTTATAACTGGATGGGCACTATCAAAAAGTTCCTTCCCTCCAGCAGCCACCTGTCACACAACATCACTGTATGGAATCATTCAGAGAAAATGTGAGAGGAGGTAATCCTTTAGGAAACATGGGAACAAAGCACACATTCAGAGAAATCTGTTTCTAGAAGGAGTGTTTTCTTAAGTGGGGAAAAAGGTATAAGTGTAAAAACACTTTAAAAGAAGGAGTGCCACCTTGAGGTCATTGGATGAAAAGCAGGACATAAAAGCACTTCTAAACTAATACGTAAATGAATATAGACAAAAACACACAGCTTCTAAACAGTTTTTAAGTGAACTGGTGGATGTTTTAATCCCTGTTTGCATCCATCCAGCCACCCACCCACTTGCACACACATAGGTAGTCACTTTGTAGTCATTTTGTATTTCCAACAAGATGCATTGTGCATGTGCACCAACTGTACAGAGCATGTGACTATATGGGTTGCAAAGCCTTTCCACCTCTGTGCTGTAACACAGAGAAGCTGTTGCCTCTCTCCTGAGCCCATTCTGGGCAAGAGGATGATACACATGAGGCAGAGGAAGCCACAGAGTTCAGATGTCAGAGATGTCTAGGCACTCTTGCCTTTCTTTCTTCCACCCACCCCCACCCCCTCTGTGGGAAAGCCCATTGAAGTGATTCTTCTTGTAGACATAGCTGCCAATGCTTAGCAATTCCAGAGATCCTGACATTCTGGGAGCAGAAAGGATCAAGGTCCTTGCCAGTCCAAAAGCAAGCTAAAGAAAAGTAGGTGGGATGCCTACAGGCACTGCAATGTCCCCACTTCACATGACACTATGGTTTAGGTCCCGAAGGTAAAACAATGTGTGAGTTGGTGTAACCTCATTTCAGGACGAGTTGCCACCAGGCTCTTGGCAAATCCCCAAGAGTTCCCAATGGGCTTCTCTTTGCCCAAAGCTACAGAGGCTGAATCTTCTCGGAGGCACAGTGGGGAATCAAAGTCATAGCCGCTGGGTCCACAGCCAGATGCCCCAAAATGAAACAGGCAGACCACAACAAGGAAAGTGCAACGTTTCAGAATTTACCAATAATAGTGTAACACATCTAGACTCTGCCTAACCTCCCCCATTACTACATAATCTACAGCCAGTAAAGCAGGACCAGGCACCTCTCGCCTTCCAGATATTTTTTTTAAAAAAACTGCAACTCTGACCCCAGTCATTGTTGGCTACGATTCACAATAGACGGAGGCCAAAACATTTGGAAGGCCACAGATGCCTATCCAGGGATTATGGGAACTGGAGTCTCTGGAGTGTGGAGAAGAAGGTTTTAAACATTGAGCCAGATTTTTTTTTAGAGTTCTAAAAATCTTTGTCTCCCTTCACCCATTTTGAAACTCAGCGCAAGATAGTGATCATTATTGTTTAGAACATGAGCAGCCTTAAGTTAGAATTTGAACAGGTCACGTTTGATAGTGTGAAAATAGTTTTGGTTTTCTTACAGCAACCAAAAATGGCACAATTTTTTTTGCAAACCCAAGCCCTCCAGCTCTGCATTGTGCAAGATCTTTCAAAAGACAGGGCAGGGGAAGAGGGGGAACAAGATTACACAGACCAGTGGTTCCCAACCTTGGGTCCCCAGATGTTCTTGAACTACTACTCCCAGAAATCCTGGCCAGAACAGCTAGTGGTGAAGGCTTCTGGAAATTGCAGTCTAAGAACATTGGGGGACCCAAGGTTGGGAACCACTAACAGAGACTCTGCATCTGTTATCCCTGGGGCATGATAGGAAGGAAGGAAGGAAAACACCAGGCTCTCAAATGGCCTGCCTCTCTTTGTGTTTCAGACTGAGCCTAGACTTTATTTGCTAGTAAACTAGTCTAATAAAGGGTGGGGGGGGAGTAACTGTGTGATGTGTCCGTGGAAAGAAAGTTCTGGGTTGAACAGTTACACTTATTTCTAACCTTTCCTCCCCTGAACTCAAGGCAGCCGTGTACACAGCTGTCCTCCTTACTGTATCTTCACAGCAGCCCTGTGAGGCAGGGTTGGGAAAACCAGTGTGGGTGGCCCAAAGTCATCTGGCAAGCCCCTTCCAGTGCGAACCACTATCCTACACTGGCAGGAATGGACCACAGTTTTAGTGTTATAATAACAATCATCTTAAAACCGCAAAGCTGGAAGGAACCCTATGGATCATCCAGTTCAGCCGCTATCAAGGAGGGACTTGAACCCCCAACCGCTGGCTCTGCAACCAGATGGCTAACAGAGAGAGCTTTTATGCCTTTATATCTCTGAGTATGTACAGAGAGAACTCTGTACATACTCAGAGATATAAAGGCATAAAAGGTGTGCAAACTATAAAGGCCTAAAAGTTCTACATCTCTGATGTTTCACAAATTGTATGATGGGGAGGCACATGTAATGCATTCTCTGTTAATGGAAAGGAAGGAAAAGGCCTTCTTTGAGGCTACAAAGTGATGGACGTGTTTGCTGACAGAGAAGGGAGTTTTGATTCTCCTATCTTCGAAACACAAAATCCGCATGTCCTGCCCAGGATTGAGATATGCTACTTCTCTCTCCACCCTATGCAAAGTTCACAACCAACCCCATTTCAGAAATGGTTTAGAGAATCTTGAACAACAACAGCAACAACAAGTAGGATTTTTTCACAATGACAGAAACTGATAAAAGCCATTGATAATTATAGAGCCTGTCCACACTGGCATATAGTTATGATATATGGTTCTCTGATAGCATTGTTTTGCATGGGGCAGCGGGGGGGGGGGGGGAACACCTTGTCTGCTTGTGTTTCTGCTTACATTGATCCATCCTTCCCCTTTTGGAGCAGGCCTGTATCTTTTCTGGCACAGGGCTAGGGCATGCAATCTTTTTGGGACAATTCATTGAGATGCAACATAGTTTTTTGTTTGCCTTCCCAGAAGGGTACCAAGAGTTAAAATAGACTCCATGTGGACAGGACAGAGATGCAAAGAAATAATCTCCTGTTCTTGCTAAATAAACTTCCAACAGTGAATTCAGAATAGCCAGAAGGACATGCATTTTTGTACATAAAAAAAAAGAATGTGGAAAGCAGGCTGTTAAACTGGGAAAAAGATGGGAGTTTCAGGAGAAACTCCCTGCCCCCCCTGCCCTAGACTGACCCCTGAAACACACACTTAGTGACCTCAGACCAGCCAGAGTCCCCTCTCTCCTCCCAATTAAGAAGTCAAGGGAGTACAAATTGTCGTGAAATCACAATGAGGCATCAACTCACACAGTAATGGTCAAATTGGGAAGGAAAGAAAGAAAATAACAGATGTATTATTTTTTTCACAGATTGCATAAATGAAAGCAATGTTGTTGTTTTTTAAATCCCATAGATATAAACTTCCACAAAAGTCAGCTGCATCTCCCCCCCCCCTCTCTGTTATACACAAACATCAAGGCAAGAGCACCAAAAAGTGGCAAAATTAAATTAGAAATAAAATGGAGGAGAAAAGTTTGCTACAACTCACTGCTGGAAACCAAGTGAATCACACAAACAGCAGGAGATTTAAATGAAGGCAGTGCCTTTGGAACATGTGCCCAATGGAAAAAAGGTGGGGGGGGGAGGGAGAGCCCTCAAACCGGTAAACAGTTGATTGGCCTGCAAGACGCCCCTTAGGATGCCCAGGTGCTTAACTTTGTTCTCTGCTACTTTCCAATAGTGCCTCAGTGTGAAGAAAGGAAAGTGAAATGCCACAAAACTGCTTTCCCCCTCACGAAGCAGAAATATCTGCTTCCTGGCAAGCCACCCTTGGAGCACAGCTTCCTGTGCTTATTTCCTTGATTTCCTTGTGACATTCTGAACATGTCCAAAACTGCAGGGATGATGAGGGCAGAACTGAAACAGAATTTTATACTGTGTATAAAATGTATGTGTTGTTTTTATGATATTTGGATGCAAGCGGTGGGGGAAACATTCTGGCACCAGCTGTTGCGCTCACAACTGCAACCCACCAGAACATGGGGTTTCCTGCAAGTCAACCTTGCAATTGTGTGTGTACAAAGACCTTCCACTTTACAACACAAAAATCAACCCAGTTTTAAAAGAGATACTTTATTTTTAAGAGAAAAAAAGAATATTTGTTCAGAACACAGACAAAGTTCTAGCTCCTGTCCTCTGAAGATGCTGGCCACAGAGACTGGTGAAACGTTAGGAAGAAAAACCTTCAGAACACGGCCAAACAGCCCGAAAAACCTACAATAACCATCGGATCCCAGCCATGAAAGCTTTCGAGAATGCAATGTTTGTTCCCATGCTGCTGGGTGTTACAAGCAACGACAGGGTATAATAACACCAAGGTTGACTTCCTTGGGTCCAGTTTTGGAGTTGTAAAAAAATAAGAATATGTCTATTAGCCAAAAGGAGTTTTCAAACACCAAAATAAAGAATATGCCCTGATTGCATCTAGCTAAAACGATTCCAGCTACTCAGACTTCTATAGGTTTTAGCAATCACACTTTCTTGAAGCAATAGTGACACTGGATTACTATGAGCTACATGGAAGGCTCCAAGAGAATCAGTGGATATATTCTTCCAAAGCAGAGATAGATGAAGAAGGTACTCTTGACTTGCCAAAAAGGGAGGAAACTTACTCCCTCAGTTTTGCCTTCCTGTTTACATGCTAGCTTATCTCTATGATCTGCAGGCACTTCTTGCAAGCGGCTCAGCACAGATTACAATGATTCACCTAATGGCTTGACTACCCCTGCCCTTCTTTCACTACAATAGCAATATTAGTTTCTTAGAAAAATGTGTGCATGTGATAAAGCATGACTATGCCCAATAAAACCTGTTACTTATCAAGGTGCCATGAGACTCTAAAAAAATCCTTCCCCAAAGGAAACCACAGATGTAAAACATCTTTACAGCAGTTTTTAGAGCTATAGCTATGTTATGGTGTAATTACATTGACATAAAATGCAGGAAATGCGACAGGATTGAGATGGTCTGGTTCACATTTTTTTCCATTGACCACATGATGTAAAAGCAAATGCAAATGAGCCCAGAATTCTGGTCTCCAAATCCATAGTTTTTACCTCTTCCCCCAGAGCTTCTACTGTTTTTCCACAGCGGATCTATTTGCATTGATTTAGGCAGTATGATTACTTCAACCAATGCAGAAAAGTGTGATTCTGCATGGACTTAGCTCTTCTTGGATCCCATCCAGGTAGAATAATACAATTTTTTTTTTAATTAAAACTTGATGCCAGTTGTACTAGGGCACCTAGACACCAAAAAGGAGGAGGAAATGAGAGGAGGAAATTGCCACTCAGCCATTGTTTATAGCTTATTAATGTAGTTTCTCCTATAGCCCTGCCTCCTGCAAATCAGGAGGGCTACAGGAGAGCTACATTAACAAGCTGCAAACAAGGCTGTTTAGTGAATTTCCTTCTCTCTTGCTGTGTGGCCAATTAACTTGAATTTACGTGAGGAAATCCATATTCCCAGATGTGACTTCAGAGTGAGTGAATTCATATTTTTCTTAGTCTTTCTTAGACAAAGCAAGTAATTGTGGAACCTTTAAAAACTAACAAACTTATTTCAGTGTGACATTCCATAGATACAATCCACTTCTTCAGATGCAGTACTTCATGGGGCTGAAGAAGTTGATTTTATCAATGGAAATGCTTATACCAAAATACATTTTTAGTCTTAAATATGCTACAATGTTTGTTCCTGTTGTTGTTTTGTTTTTGTTGATGCTTCATTATAATATTCGTGGGCTACATTTTTATGAACAATAGTACAACTTGAAATGGGTTTTATTTTTGGCTTTGAGCATTTAATATTTTTGCTGTTAATAAACAAAGGATATTGTCAGTGAGTTCCTTCTGATCTAAGGTACATGAAAAGGTTATGTGCAGTGGTAGGAAAAGTAAAAGATTTAACCATCTATGACTTAATCTAAGTATTCTTTGCCAACCCTCTGCTCTCTTCTGGCAGGAAAGCCTAGTTTAGGCTGAGCTCACAATGAGCTGGAACAAAGATGTAGCTGCATCACAGGTTGGGATCAACAGCCCAGACTGAGTCAGTTCTGCTCTCTCTCAGACATGAGGGAGGGAGGGACGGAGGGAAGGAAGGAAGATTTTTGGCAGGATCTTCCACAACAGCCATCTGGCCCTTTGTGGCATGACCCTCTCCCAGTAGGGATGGAAAAGCAGCCTTGCTTACCAAGGTGGGGCTGTAAGCTTATCTTCTCTCTCTCAATCTCTCTCTCAATCTCTTTTCTGTGTCAAGCTGCTTGTGGCAGATGCCCCTCCTCCTCTGTTCTCAGCACACATTGCCCAGGAACACAGAGCGAGATCATTACATTGCTGTCGGAGTCATTTGTTTGCAGCGTCACCACACACAGTGTCTTCTGAGTGCTAGCCTTGCTCCCAGATGCAAGGGACATGGCCCAGTGGCTGGCCTCTCTCTGACCTTGCATACAGCTGATGCCTGACAGCTCTGGCTAGTGGGCTACAGAGCATAAAGAAGAGGGAGTTGCGAGGAAGAGGTCGAGAGACTGCAAAAATATATATATGTGTGTGTGTGTGTGTGTGTTGGTGTGCATGTAAAAGAGGAGGGAGAGGGCGTAGGAGCAGTGGGCCACCTGTGGAAAGTGAGTAGAGTCAGAGAACTGGGCAGTCAGCTAGTAAGGCTGCTGTGCCAGCAGATCTGTGTGTTATATATGCCCTCACACCAGAACTGACTTATAGCAACCCTAATAGGGCTTTCAAGGACTGGGCACCCAGGTAAGTATGATATTCAAGGAGTGGTTTACCAGTTCTAGCTGCACAGGGAGTTTCCCATGGCCCAGCTGGGATTCAAACTCAGGTCCCCTGAGTTTATCATTCATAGAGTCTGTCACTCCACTCAATATACCACACTGGGTATGCCAGCAGATTTAGCCTTTAAATATTGGGTGCTCTAGATGGATCAGGTCACGTACACCAAGAGCTCTCCATCTTTTTTTCGGTTCCTTGCTTTTATCTGATCTGGGACCAGCGTTTGGAAAAGTTTTTCCTTACCTTACTTTACCTTACCTTACCTTAAGTACAGGGCACATCCACATTGGCAGAATAGCTTGCGATTTGGATAACTTTTGGTGCTCTTTAGTTTATGGCGTCCACATGTATTTCGACTTGGAGCAATCCATTTTGCCCCTTTTTAGAGCTATCCCATTCCTTTTTGGCACAGTGCTAGGGCTAGGGTTTTGGGTTTTTTTGGCACAATTTGGCACACTCATAATTAGCCTGTTCTGTAACCTATGCAAATGGTTAGTCTGCACCCAAAAAGAGCTGTGTGCGGTGTTATCTGAGGTGACAACCCTGTGACATATTTGGTGGGTTGTGGGACAACGGAGAAGCCCCCCATCTCTGTTTTCATCTACTGTATCATTTTAAAAAAATTTAAATATATATTTTCCTATTGATGCAGTGCTATTCTAGATAAACCAGATACTTTGGCAGTATTATGTGTACCATGCTAGGTAGAGCCATTGCTATTTCGCTGTGTCACTTACTTCATTTAACAACAAAGGAAGGAAAGTTGCTTGGGCCCACTGAATGACGGCTGTGGGGAAAGGTGGGGAAGGGATCAGAAAGGGGAGTGCCATTAATCAAAAGGGGGACAAAGAGAGGCAATTCAAAGACCTTCTCATGAGGGAAAACCATTTATCAGTGTGAATGGAAGGATCACTTAAGTGAGAGATATAATAGATTGCACAGAAGGTAAGAATCTTCTAAGCCCAAACCAGACTGCTCCACCTTCCCCCATCTGGACCTGCCCACAGTCCAACGTTTTTTGGGGATCCTGGAAGCAGTTGTCCAAAAAAGAACTTTCCCAAACTCTGCCTGGGCTCCACACCACAGCCGCCAACTTCTTCACTCCCCTTCTCTTATTTCCTTGCCTCTGGCCACACAGTAACTCTTGGCAGTTAGCTAGTCAGAGTTCATGACTGGTTCATTTGAGAAGTCCAAGAAATGGGGCAGCTGTAGCTGTCAAATCTTTCTCTCACACATTCTCTCTCTCTCTTTCTCCACACACACACACACACACACTGCCCTTGCAGAATCGCAGCCTGCTGCACCAGCCACATGCTGAGTGCTGATTGTTACAGGTCTGGGGTCTTGGCCAATCTGGAACAGTCATGACTGGTGGGCTGGAAAATTAAGAGAGGTGACTCTCAGAGAAGAGGTCAATTGGCTGTGGCCTGTTATAGGAATGGCTCAGCCCTCCGTCTGGCAGAGGTGGAATGGGGTGAGGGAGAAAGCAGGCAAACCAGAAAGAACAAAACATTTATCCAGGCTTTTTCTTGTAGGAGGAGCTTAACCGATACCACCGGCACCGTGTCTCCCTATTAAAAACACCACTAGTACCCCTGTCCCTGCTCCCACTGCACTTCACTCCAGACCACCCCACCTGGTAGCCGTTGAAATCCAGGAGAGCATCTGAGTTTCTCTGCCTGCCCCCTTCCAGGGCATTGTCATCCACAAGAATCAGAACTTACCCAGCTTTCTTAGACTCTTGTCCTCATTTGGACAGGAAAAACTGAGTGATGGTCAAGAGTCAGATATATATATTTGGACTACAATGGCTGGTGGAGGGATTTTGGGAGTTGTAGTTTTTTAAAAAAATAACATTTCCAAGCTCTGGTCCACAAAGAGTATTCCATTCAACATATGTAAACAGCCTTCCACTCTCTGATTTATCAGGATCATGGATGGACACCACACAATCTTCAGACGGCCCTTGTCCCCACCTGCCCTCCGCATTTGTCTCTGAGCAGAGATCTATGTGGATCATGGTAGGATGCATAGGGCCTGTGACCAGCTAAGGAGAGTCACTCGTGTTTTCAAGATACGCTGGACAAATTTTGACTGACAGATCCAATACTCAAGGTTCTTTGGACTCACAAAAGCCCAGGATGGGAACATACTCACTTCTTGCTACTCACAACTTTAAGATCCACCTGGATCTCAGCCAGACCCATAACCTGACTGCAAAGAGCCATCTGTGGTGCAAACAGATGGTTGTGTGAATCTACCCAGGCAAACCAAGCCATGAAGAGCAGCCCACATGAATGATGTGTGAAATAGATTTTGACATCGCTGATTCTATATTTGAAATGGTTCACTGATATAAGAGAATGAAAAGTTTGTACATGTAGTAATTTCCTTTTATGTGTACCAGACATATGAGAGTGCCGTGTTCTTTTCAGGAAACTTCAGCGTTTAATGTCAGGTTTTGGCATTAGGATCGAATACAGGTATGCAGTCATCAGAGCTGCATCTGATTTTGAATTGCTTCCAAACCTGGTGCCCTCCAGAGCTGTTTGCAGCATCCATCATTCTCAGTCTGAACTGGCTAGGATGATGGGAGTTGCAATCCAGCCCATCTGAAGGGCATCAGGTTAAAGGGGGCTGGGCTACCGTTCTCATATATGGATAAGAGTATGTCATCTTAGAATGGGAAATAATGCTAACAGAAAATGGGGTGTGTACTCATTTTAGAAACGAGTGAGAAATGAAATGAATTAGCCCCACATTTACCAATTCGTAGTTGCAATATCTTCTTGAAGGCTTTCAGGGCTGGGATCCGATAGTTGTTGTAGGTTTTTCGGGCTGCCTGGCCATGTTCTTGAGGTTTTTCTTCCTAACGTTTCGCCAGTCTCTGTGGCCGGCATCTTCAGAGGACAGGAGTCAGAACTCTGTGATGACTCCAGAGCACAGAGTTCTGACTCGTGTCCTCTGAAGATGCCGGCTACAGAGACTGGCGAAATGTTAGGAAGAAAAACCTCAAGAACACGGCCAGACAGCCCGAAAAACCTACAACAACCATGCAATATCTTCATTTAACTTTTGTCTGCTTTGCATTGGGAGAATATGTTTGAACTGAAAAAGACAGAGTAGAATAGGGAGTACAGTTCCCAGAAAAGTTAAAAAGGGAGTAGGGGGAAGAAAATGTAAAATGGAGTGAAAGGTGCTGTGTAGAAAACCCAATATAGGACAGAGAGAGGTTACAGGGAGAAAGGAAAGGGAGAAGGAGAGAAAGGAAGTGAAAGCATGGAGCGGGCCAATTGAAAGTTTGGCTTGGTTCAAATTCCAGATCAGATCTAACAGCAGATGTATCTTTTCCAGTCAGGTAGTGATTACATATATGGGCATTTGGCCTGCTGTTTGGTCTACTGTGGAGACGGGCTGATTCAATCCTCCTGATGCTGACCAAATGACTTAAGTGCCAACATGAACCAGCCCATCCCCAGAGCATTCTTACCTTTCTGGCTCCCAGTCAAGGGCTACTCTTTTTTTATGTGTGTATAGGATCAATCCTTTTTGTTTCGTTTCCAGCATGTGTGATCAAACCCAAGTGGAGCTTCTTGCTTTAAACTTCCCCTCCAGTTTCCATTTCCCGGTATTGTTAAGCTTAGCTGCTTAATGATATTGAGAAGTTAAAAACGTCCACTGCTGGAGGGTCGGAGGGAGATGGCAAAGATTTAAAAGCCTATTAGGACAGTGCTGATGTGCCGTACGTTTAAGGGGGGAAATTGAAAGCTTCCTCCCAGAAGGAGAAGGAGATAGGAGGGGGCAAGGAGGAGATCTTTCTTTCTTTCTTTTCTTAAGGCAAGTGGAACCAATAAGATTGCTTGAGGTGTGTAGGCCATGTGGATTCAAGGATCGCAGCAAATGGCAAACCACACCTTTACACAATTAAAGCAGTCCTACTTATCCTGCTCCAGCCTGCTCCAACTGGCTAGCCAAGCCCTTAGTTATAAAATGCAGACCACTTAAGTACTTGGTGTTTGGCAGTTCTTGTCCTTTGCTGGGATAACAGAAGATGGAAATATCTGTTTTAGAGACTTGTGAAACAAAGATTCTTATGTCCCTTTAAAGACGAAATACAAACTTTATTTGACAGAAGGGCTTGTGGATTGCAGCCAGTTTCTTCAGATGCAGGAGCCTCATCAGATGCTGATCGGTTACAAGCAGGGAAAATGTAGCTTGGGCTCTCATTTAAAGTAACAGGAAGGTTATAAGATACAGTAGAAATCTTGATGCCTATAAATCAGAAAGCCTGTATCTTAAATTGGACAGGTTTTGTGCGTTGGGGGCTGCAAAAGCCTGAAAATTTCATGCCATTTGGATGGAAAACACAGATGTCACAGTGGTAGGGGCTCCCATTGAAAACAATGGGAAAATAAACAAACTGATTAATGAATAATGAATGAACAAATGTAATTTAAAGGAACAGAATTTTAAAAATGGAAACAGATTGGAAAATGCTCCTCCCCCCCGGATACACACATACCTCCTTAATAATGGTAAAGAGAGGGAGATACAATGGCTTACTGGAGATATGCCTGGGACTTCTCCCTAAGTTCAGCTAACTGGCAGGACTCATACGTGGTCACAAAGGGCTCATTTAAGTTCCATGACTGACCTTCCCTCCATGGGGTTGGGGGGAATCTCCTGAACCTTTTTTGTAGTCATATGCATGTTGTCCTAAAAGTATTGTCATTTTAAATTATATCTTGCAGTGCTTCTTGCACCAAAAGGACCTCAGATCTCATTCCTGAAAACATGAACCTATGTAGCTGGAAGAGAACTCATTGGTTCCCAAGTGGACAGTGGGAAGATGTTTGTGAAAAAATTTGGAGTGGGGAGAGATGGTGAGATTTTTATTTAAAATATTTCCACCAGCTTAAACATATTTCTGTGATAGGGCTCATTAATAGAAGCCATGTGCCCCACTCCAAGTTAACCTGGGGCCCAGGTTTGCAGTCTGGCGAGGCCAGGCATGTTGAAAATGGCAGCCATCTTGCTCCATTGCGCTCTGGGCTTAAAGAAATTGGAAGATCCTGTGCAGTCCAATGGGGGACTGTCTGGAACTTGTAACAGCCAATCACAGATTATTGTTTCACAGGGGGCGTGGCCAATCAGGACCATGACATGAAGGCTGCTTGGCAGACTGGAATGGATCAGTTTCCAATCTGGTCCATCCGGTCAGTTTAAAAGAGATGCAGGAGCACTTTGCCAAGCAGTCTCTGTTGACCTTCATGCTGTAAAAATTGTCAGGTCCTGTGTTAGTAGTGCCCTTCTGGCCAAATGTGATGTACAATCTTCATTTTGGATTCTGCCTGTTCATTCAGAGGATTTTTGTTTGCTGTTATTCATTGGGAATGGGGAATGGTACTTTGATAAGGCTATGCCGATGGGCTGCGTGCTTTCATGTGCAGCCTTTGAAGCATTCAGCACATTTTTGGAGTGGGTAGTTAAGGTGAGAGCTGGGGTGGAACGGGTCACACACTACTTGGATTATTTTATTTTTTTGTGGTCTGGCACTTTCTCATTCATGTGCACAGTACTTAGAGACTTTTTAGGAATTAGCAAAGGAATTAAGGATCCTCCTGACGGAGGAAAAAAAAACCAAGGGCCCTACTTCCCAGCTCACTTTTATTGAGATAGTTAGACTCATATGTGGAGTTCTCATACTTTCCTGAGGAAAAGCTGGCATTCCTCTGTGAGAAATTGCAATGGGCACTTGGTAAGAAAAATGCATGCTAAGGGACATACAGAACATATCGGGACACTGTAATTTTACTTGCAAGGTGGTTTCACCAGGCTGGACCTTCTGACCTTGACTGGCTAGCACTACAGCAGGAGTTCATCATTACGTTAGGATAACAGCAGGGATGAAGGACAGCATAAGGATTTGACTGCAATTTCTTCATCATTTTAATGGGGTCTGCTTTTGGCAACAGTACTTATAAGGTGGCAGGACTCTACAGATTCATTCCGATGCTGCCTGGTGACATTGGTTTAGGGGTTTACTTTTGGGGTGTGTGTGGTATAGGCATTGGCTGGACCCTTGGCTCACCTCAGATATCAGGAGGGCCCTGACGTTTTTAGAGTTTTTCCCCTCATCTTGGTAGCAGTCACTATACTGAATGGTGGGAAGAGTTTTGGGATAAGAGGGTGCTGTTTCGGTGTGACAACCAAGCAGTGGTTAGGGTGGTAAACCAACAAACATCACATCCACCCAGAGTCATGTACCTGGTGTGCTGTTTCATGTTAGTCTGTCTTATAGCAAATGTCACTTTCACAGCACACCATGTGCTGTGGACAGATAACACCATCACAGATGACTTGTCTTGCTTTCAGGAGAACCACTTCTGTGCCTTGGCTCCCAATGTAGCTGTGTGCTCAGAACCCTTCCCAGAGGACCTTTGGACCTTTGGCAGCGGTTGATAATCCAGAGAGTACTGCATTCAATGGTTCCTTCCACACTGAGGTCCTGTGAATGGGCATTTTGGAGTTTCTTGGAATTCTCCTGGGCTATAGGAAATAAGGGATGGCCAGCCACAGAAGAAACAATTCTCTGATATTTGGCAGCACTGAGGGAGAGAGGCTTGGCACCAAAAACTATGGCTATACACCTTGCAGCTATTGCTTTTTTGTAGTAAAGTGGGGGTTTCAGAGACCCTTGGACCTCATTTAGGGTAAGGAAGGCAATTTAGGGCTGGTATAAGATGGCCCCACCCTGTGGCAAGCCATCACACATTGCCTGCTGGTTCGCTTACTTATGGCCCTCCTGTGGATTTGCTGTTCTCCCTATGAGGTGGCAATGTTTAAAGCTGCATTCATGTTAGCCTTCTTTGGGACACTGTGGGTGAATTAAGTGGTAGCTAGTTCACAAGGGGATATGTCAGGGAATTTGTTAAGACCCGGAGACATCACCATTATGAAAGAAGGCCTGAAGGTGGTTATACAAAGATTGAAGACTGATCAAAGGGGGAGATGAAGTGACATCTTGTTGAGATAGGCAACAGGCAGGATTAGCTGCCCAGTAAGGGCAATGACGACCTTCCTGCAGGGGTGTCCTCATGACCCTGGCCATTTATTTATTCATGTTGACTGTACCTTTCTTTTCTGGTTTCAGTTTACAACAGTAATGTGGGCAGGTTTAATTTCTCTGGGCTTCTAGCTGCTGAGTTTGGCACACAATCATTCAGGATAGAGGAAATCGCAGCCACTTCTTCCATGAGATTGCCACCAACCAGGGTGCAGGCATTAGGCTGGTGGTGGTCAGATGCATACAAACTGTATGTAAGCTTCCAGATAGTGCATTTATGAGTAATGGTGGTTTTTTATTTTTCCATCTGTAGTTGTAGGGATTCGGGAAACAGTTTGGACCTGTGGGCATAGAATCAGTCTTTTGGACTCAACATCATGAAGCAACTACAGGAATTGCTTCCCATCTTGATCTCGAAGAAAAACTCTGTATCAGATGGATTGGGAAACGAAAGATGAGATGGGAGTCATTGATGTTCACCACCAAGCAGCAGTTGCAGCTCTGCTGTGCTCCAGATGCCTTGGCGATTCAGCTTGGTGGTAATGACTTACCCGTAAGGAAGAATTTAGATCTATGGAGGAGGAGCTGACACTGCTTTGTCTGTGGTTACCAAGGACCACTTTGATTTGGTCAGACATGCTGGAATGGCAGGTTTGGTGAGGAGCTGTGAAGCAGGGCAGACTGAATTTGGCCCAAAAGAAGGTGAGAAGGGCAACGGGCCATATTGTTACCAAAGATGGTGGGATGCAGATACAGAATTGGAACATCGTATAATCAAAGCCTGAGCTTTGCTGGACAGACAGAGTTCACCTTTCAGAGCTGGAACAGGACACTTGGTTGGCAGTTGTGAAGGAGGGCCTCTTGGAGTGGTCGAAAGGGTCAGAGATTGGTGGGAGGTGAGCTGGGCTGGGGGAGCCCTTCTGCCTCTTGTGCATTTGTTGTGCATAGCAAAGACCAGCTGAAGGAGACAGGCGGTGACTGGAGACTCCAAAATGGGATTGTGGAGTTGGAAGGGAAGGGCTGGAAGGAGCATGCCCTGCTTTGGAAGGTTGCCACAGCCCACACCCGAGGAATGCTGATGGGTTCCCTTAGTGGTCTCAGGCCAAGGGCCATACATTTGGCAATCCCAGGTTACTCCACAAGGGTGGTAAGATGTGCGTTAGATGGGTAGGCAGGTCATTTAACGCCGGTATCCACTCCTTCATTTCTGCGCCAAGGCTATTCTGCTGCAACCAATTGAAGCAGTAGCCGGTCTTTTATCCACCAAAAAGTTCAATAAAGTTTTAAAAGTTAATTTGGTGTGTTTTGTTGGAAGGTGGGGGAGAGTGCCACCTGGGTCCTCTCGCATAGATCTGCTATTTAGGATTTCTGAAGAAAATCTATTTGTCCTTATTTTTGATTTAAAATGGTCTTTTGTTAAACTTTTGTGCTTTTTAATTTTAAATGAAGAACAGAACCTTTTTTTTGTTTTGTTAAAAGTGAGTTGGATGACGGTGAAAGAGATATTTTCGAAAATAAAAATGGGGACATGATGATGATAAATATAGGAATCACTGGTCTAATCCAACCGCCGATCCATGCAGAGAATCTCTTACTACAGCATTTTCAATATGAAGTAAATTCTACTTTAAAAAATCCCTAAAAACAATAAAAACTCCGAAATAAACAGCCAGTCCATCATCTTCTAAGGCAGTTTGCTGCAGTGTCAAACAGATGGTACAATGTTAAGTCTAAACCTTTTTCTTGTAATATGAATCCACCGCCTCCCTCTGGAGAAAGAACAAAGCACATTGCCCCATCCATCACTGCCATGACAGCCCTTCAAATATTTGAAGATGGCTACCCTATTACCTCTTAATTGTATTTTCTCCAGGGCCAGGCTAAACATACCAAACTCATTCAAGACCTCACAGGAGTTGGTCTCCAGGCCCTTCACTATCTTTCTTCCTGTCTTCTGGATATATTCCACTTTGTGGAGATCTTCCTTCACCTGTGATGCTCACAAGTAGACACAATACTATAGGTGAGATTTCTCTGAAGTGGAATAGACAGGTGCCATTACTTCTTACACTCTGGACCCAAGCCTAGATAAGTTACTTTTTTCGGGCAACATCTTTCAGAATCTGGCTGTCGGATTCTTGGAGTTGTTTACTTGAAAAAATAGGATTGCCAAGCTGTGATCTGGGTGCTACACTGTACGTGCTAGTAAGATTCACAAATGGCCTTCATTTTAGAATGATATGATCTTATGGAAAAGGTGCTGGAGCTCTGCAAGACCTGTATCACTTCAGAAAGCATGATCGAACTGCCCTACTGCAAAGCAGTGCCGAGGTAGAAATGAGGAAAAAAAAGCTAAAGCATCCTGTACATAAAATCTCTCATTCCCCCACCCCACCCCCATCTCTCTCCTCTGAGATTACCTAGAGACAACATTTCCCTAGAAGGGAAAAGCTTATTAGTTTTATTTCACAGCAGACTTTGGATATATCTTTGCCTGTAATTCCCAGAATCCACTGGCTAGCATAGCCACTGGGATTTAAGGAGTCAGAATCTAGAGAGTAACTTTTTCAGCCTCTGTTTTCACAGCATAAGTAATAAGTCAAAGCCATCTTCGAAACAAATTATTAAAAAGTGGGAAATGGAGGAAAAACCAGTTCCAAGCCATGAAGACCTTGGATTCTGTCCTCTCTCTCTCTCTCTCTGTGTGTGTGTGTGTGCAAGAGAGAAAGAGATAGAGAGAGGCTGGAATGGTAATTCCTGGAGGTCATTGGAAGAGACAGGGTTTGCCCTAGCATCAAGAGAGTCCTCTGCTCTCAGGCCAGCTCTCTGCTGCCAAAGGATGAATAATATGGCACAGCAGGAGGGAACTGATTTTGGCCCTAGCCCTTTGCTAATATGTCTAATTGATGCCTTAATGAAGGTCCTAATTCTCTCCTAATAGGATGACATCACTGTCAATATTGGGTTACCATAGGCCAGTGGCCCACACAGCCACACCTTCTGCCCACTCCATTTTGCTCTGCCTTCCTCCTTTGTCCTTTTCACCCATTGCCCATCCATCTCCCTGGCCCGCACCCCTTCCCTCGCCAGGCTGGCGCCTGGGGCTTACTTGGCAACCCATTATCTCAGCAGGCTGCGGCACACTGACAGCTCACCTCTCTCTGATTCAACAGGATTAACACAGCAGCAGTTATAGTCTTATGACCCATGCTGCCATTGCACCGCCCTACCACTCAAAACCATGTGCCACGGCCTTGTTCCTGATGGTAATGTATTTGCTGTGTGGGCACTCTCCCACCCCTGAGCCCTCTTCCAGTTTCAGCTGTCCTCCCTATTTAGTTATTTATTATATTTATGAGTCACTCTATAACAAAAATATTCTCAGAGGCATGAACTGTAAATAATAGACATGCAGGCAGGTAGATAGACGGACAGATTGGTAAGTGGGTAGGTGGGTAGACTGAGAAATAGTATAAAAACTGTATACACACACAGACGTGTGTGTGCGTATATATATACTATTTTTATACTATATATACAGACACACACATTAAAATCAACAGGTAAAAGGAGCACAGAAAAACTGTTGGTATTTTATTTACAACCTTGCATGCTGTCTGTTCTGGGCTGGGCTATTATCTATCCAATACTAACCAAACATTCCTTCCAGTCTTTGAATTCAAAGAGAGCCCCACCCGCTCTTTCCTGGGTTGGTGCCAATTAATCATTATCATCATCATCTTAGAACTGCAGAGCTGGAAAGGACCCATGGATCATCGAGTTCAGCCCCTGTCAAGGAGGCACAGTGTGGAATCAAACTCCTAATGTCTGGCTCTGCAGCCAGAGACCTAAACCACAGAGTTGTTTTGTTGCTCTTGATCTGTTTGGTTGGTTGGTTGCTAGTATGTGCAGTAAAGAAAGTAGTATATACAAGTCTGTAATTTCAAGCAATTGTAAATAAATGTTTTTATTCTTTTTCCTACAAATGTCTCAGAGTGACTTAATGAGACTTTAAGTACTGTACCAGTTAATGAGAAAGGGGTGGACTCTGGGAAACTTGTAGCTATTCTCCTCTGTGAGTCTATGCACTTCTAGTATGTAGCAAAAAAGGGATTTTAACAGAAATTCAAAACTCTGCAACAAAAACTATACTCATATCAATGAATCCAACATGGCAAACACAAAAGCAATCACATGAGGCTGAAACAAAAGTCTAACATTTTCCAACAAAGTGCCTTATGGCACCTTAAACAATAAGACTAGGAGTTTACTGCGCATACCATCCACACAACTCCTGGTTGCACAAGAGTTTCTACATTTTACCCAAGGAAGCATCCCAGATGTGATTTGGAAGGTGGTTTCTAACTATTGCATAATGGATGTGTAGTGCATAGGGTGATCAGCTCAGATGTCAATTAGTCACCTAAAGAGCTACACACCCACCCACAAGCCATGGCTGAACACTGGTACTGCCAGCTGTGCCAACTGGCTGACTTCTTCCTTCTCTGCCAAATATGCACAGCTACATAGGCAAGACATTTAGCTCCACTGGTGTTCAATAAGATCTTGATATAATAGATTAATTATGAACATACAAGCACGCATGCATGTCCACACACCACACACCACCACCACCACCACTACTACTATTTTAAAAATTGACATTTTGATTCTTTAGAAAATACACACATAAGAGACACTTATGCCAAAATGCAAAGCAGCTCCTTTCTTAGGACCAATTGAAATGCTGGAAAACTGTTCAAGTGTTAGAATCCTTCTGAACTCTTCATCAGGTAAGATGGTGGAAAAACCAGCAGACGAGTAAAGAAACAGGAACATCAAAACATAAGGTGAAATGTTATAGCTATAGGTATTAGGCTGTGGAGTCAGAGGTTAGGAGTTCAATTATTCCCGTCTCTGCCTCGCTGAAAGGGGCTGGACTCAATGAGCCATGGGATCCCTTCCAGCTCTGCAGTTTTAAGATGATGATGATGATGATGATGATGGCAGCTTTTTTTTTTCTTTTAAGGAAAGGAAAAGGAGGCAGAGAGACTTCTATGGCAACAACAAAAAGACTGGAAGTGGTTTCTGTATTTCAGTTTGTAATAAAGATGGATCCTAAGTCAGAAAGACTGAAAATTACTCCATTAGATTATGAATGCGGGGGACTCAGCTTCAACCAGAGATGACTGTGCCTGTTTTTGGATCTGTCTCTTTAGACTTTAGCGTTGCTTGAGTAATATTATCTGACAGTTTATTTAAGCCCAGCTTCCAGTATCTGCCACCCACCTAACCTTTTGTGTTCTGTTAGAATTATATGTCTTTTCCAGCATTTCAGCATCTCATCTTTTACACTGACTTAAAAAAAAAACACAAATCCTGCATATTTGAATACAGCCGGGTCCTGTGGGTTCTCTTCCCATCTCTTTGTGGGCCTTCCCAATTTGTGGGCTCCCCCCCCCCGATTAAGCCTACAGAACATGGGAGATGTGGTTGCTTGCCCCACTGAAGGGCAGCATATGCCCACTCCAGTGTCAGCTGGCATCCTCGGGGTTGATCTGAACCCGTCACCCCAGAACCCAAAGGCTCCTGTCCTGCCAGCTGAGCCACATCAGTCGGGCATGCTGTGTTCTCATCAAAAACAGACTGGACAGGTGGACACACAAATCCCGCCCTGGTGTATAAGCCAGTATAAGCCAGTAGACACAAGGCTGAACTGCCCACTGCTGCTTTCCAGCTAATCTGACCTAAAGGTCTCTTTTGCCCCCAGGAAGGAGGTTTGTAAGACGTCCTTGATCCAGGAAAATAAAAGGAAATGTCACACCCTTTCCTCTTCCAGAGGGCAGTATTGCCTCAAGCAGCTCTGGCTGGATGAACATCAGTCCAGTCTTCCCCATCCACCATAAAGAATACTTGTTTTTTTGTCATCCTGATTTTGTGTCCACCGCCAGCTGTCCCTACAATGGTCTTTATTTAGCATAAAACGAATATCATTTCATGGAAGGGTGTAGGTACTGTTGACGGTTGGGGGACTAGGAATCCCATTTGTGTTACTGAGACACAAAAATGCTGGTTCAGAGGGAGCAAGCAACTAATTGTTGTTGTTTAGTCGTTAAGTCATGTCCGACTCTTCGTGACCCCATGGACCAGAGCACGCCAGGCCCTCCTGTCTTCCACTGCCTCCCGCAGTCTGGTCAAATTCATGTTGGTAACTTCAATGACACTGTCCATCCATCTCATCCTCTGTCGTCCCCTTCTTTTCTTGCCCTCACACTTTCCCAACATCAGGGTCTTTTCCACGGAGTCTTCTTTTCTCATGAGATGGCTAAAGTATTGGAGCCTCAGCTTCAGGATCTGTCCTTCCAGTGAGCACTCAGGGTTGATTTCCTTCAGAATGGATAGATTTGTTCTCCTTGCAGTCCAGGGGACTCTCAAGAGTCTCCTCCAGCACCACAATTCAAAAGCATCAATTCTTCGGCGGTCAGCCTTCTTTATTATCCAGCTCTCACTTCCGTACATCGCTACTGGAAAAACCATAGCTTTGACTATGCGGACCTTTGTCGGCAAGGTGATGTCTCTGTTTTTTAAGATGCTGTCTAGATTTGTCATCGCTTTCCTCCCAAGAAGCAGGTGTCTTTTAATTTCGTGGCTGCTGTCACCATCTGCAGTGATCAGGGAGCCCAAGAAAGTAAACTCTGTCACTGCCTCCATATCTTCCCCTTCTGTTTGCCAGGAGGTGATGGGACCAGTGGCCATGATCTTAGTTTTTTTGATGTTGAGCTTCAGACCATTTTTGGTGCTCTCCTCTTTCACCCTGATTAAGAGGTTCTTTAATTCCTCCTCACTTTCTGCCATCAGAGTGGTATCATCTGCATATCTGAGGTTGTTGATATTTCTTCCGGCAATCTTAATTCCGGCTTGGGATTCATCCAGTCCAGCCTTTCGCATGATGTATTCTGCATATAAGTTAAATAAGCAGGGAGACAATATACAGCCTTGTTGTACTCCTTTCCCATTTTTGAACCAATCAGTTGTTCCAGATCCAGTTCTAACTGTTGCTTCCTGTCCCACATATAGATTTCTCAGGAGGTAGATAAGGTGGTCAGGCACTCCCATTTCTTTAAGAACTTGCCATAGTTTGCTGTGGTCCACACAGTCAAAGGCTTTTGCGTAGTCAATGAAGCAGAAGTAGATGTTTTTCTGGAACTCTCTGGCTTTCTCCATAATCCAGCGCATGTTAGCAATTTGGTCTCTAGTTCCTCTACCCCTTCGAAATCCAGCTTGTACTTCTGGGAGTTCTCGGTCCACATACTGCTGAAGCCTGCCTTGGAGGATTTTGAGCATAACCTTGCTAGCGTGTGAAATGAGTGCAATTGTACGGTAGTTGGAGCATTCTTTGGCACTGCCCTTCTTTGGGATTGGGATGTAGACTGATCTTTTCCAATCCTCTGGCCACTGCTGAGTTTTTCAAACTTGCTGGCATATTGAGTGTAGCACCTTAACAGCATCATCTTTTAAGATTTTAAATAGTTCAACTGGAGTGCCATCACCTCCACTGGCCTTGTTGTTAGCCATGCTTTCTAAGGCCCACTTGACTTCGCTCTCCAGGATGTCTGGCTCAAGGTCAGCAACCACACTATCTGGGTTGTCCGGGACATCCAGATCTTTCTGGTATAATTCCTCTGTGTATTCTTGCCACCTCTTCGTGCTGTCTTCTGCTTCTATAAGGTCCCTACCATTTTTGTCCTTTATCATGTCCATCTTTGCACAAAATGTTCCTTTAATATCTCCAATTTTCTTGAACAGATCTCTGGTTTTTTCCTTTCTATTCTTTTCCTCTATATCTTTGCACTGTTCATTTAAGAAGGCCCTCTTGTCTCTCCTTGCTATTCTTTGGAAGTCAGCATTCCATTTTCTGTAACTTTCCCTATCTCCCTTGCATTTTGTTTCCCTTCTCTTCTCTGCTATTTGTAAGGCCTCGTTGGACAGCCACTTTGCTTTCTTGCATTTCCTTTTCTTTGGGATGGTTTTTGTTGCTGCCTCCTGTACAATGTTACGAGCCTCCATCCACAGTTCTTCAGGCACTCTGTCCACCAAATCGAGTTCCTTAAATCTGTTCTTCACTTCCACTCTGTATTCATAAGGGATTTGGTTTAGATTATATCTGACTAGCCCAGTGGTTTTTCCTACTTTCTTCAGTTTAAGCTTGAGTTTTGCTATAAGAAGCTGATGATGAGAGCCACAATCAGCTCCAGGTCTTGTTTTTGCTGACTGTATAGAGCTTCTCCATCTTTGGCTGCAGAGAATATAATCAATCTGATTTCGGTATTGCCCATCTGGTGATGTCCATGTGTAGAGTCGCCTCTTGTGTTGTTGGAAAAGAGTGTTTGTGATGACCAGCTTGTTCTCTTGACAAAACTCTATTAGCCTTTGCCCTGCTTCGTTTTGAACTCCAAGGCCAAACTTACCTGTTGTTCCTTTTATCTCTTGACTCCCTACTTTAGCATTCCAGTCCCCTATAATGACAAGAACATCTTTCCTTGGTGTCAGTTCTAGAAGGTGTTGTAAGTCTTCATAGAATTGGTCAATTTCAGCCTCTTCAGCATCGGTGGTTGGTGCATAAACTTGGATTACTGTGATGTTGAAAGGTCTGCCTTGGATTCGTATTGAAATCATTCTATCATTTTTGAGATTGTATCCCAGTACAGCTTTTCCCACTCTTTTGTTGACTATGAGGGCTACTCCATTTCTTCTACGGGATTCTTGCCCACAATAGTAGGTATGATAATCATCTGAATTGAATTTGCCCATTCCCGTCCATTTTAGTTCACTGACGCCCAGGATGTCAATGTTTATTCTTGCCATCTCCTGTTTGACCACATCCAGCTTACCAAGGTTCATAGATCTTACATTCCAGGTTCCTAGGCAGTATTTTTCTTTGCAGCATCGGACTTTCCTTTCACTTCTCTTTGAACTCAAAAACTAATTTGAGTTTTTGAGCAACTAATAGTAATTGATAATTAAGTTCATCTAATTAGTGTTAAATAACACTGAATAATGCAGGGATGGACAGTCATTAAATAGTAGGACCCCTGTTCCTTTAATCGTTGAGTGGAAGAGGGAGTTTCACATGGCTTGTCATGCCACAGGTGTAGCTTTTCAAAACCCTTCCCAAATTCCCATATCTGTTCAAAGATGCAAAGTACAGGAACCTCATACTAAAAAGCTGCCATCCCTTCACAATCAGGGCCTTCGTTTCCTGCTGCTAGCAGGAGAAAAGAGAGAAATGTAGCATTTCATAGTGTTTGCTACTCGCGTGACTAGGAAGACAATCAGAACCTGGTCAAGTCTTGAATGTGGGCTCAGGTCACTTCACTGGGTGGAGAACTTTGGGCCGTCCAGGCATTCTGGACTACAACCCTCACTGTCTCAGGCTGTCAACCATGCCGATGAGAGCTGCAGACCAAATCCTTTGGAGAGCCAAACGTTCTGCCCCCCTGCCACTGCAGAATATTCTTACATGCACATTACAGGTTACCTCACTTTAGAGGTACTGGAGTTTTATTTTCAACCTCCCATGTCATCTGTAGTTTGAGTGACTGAGAGGGATGATTGTCTATCCCACACTAACCAATCATTCCTTCCAGTTTTTGAGTTAAAGAGAGCCCCACCTCTCTGCTAAGTGTTCTATTGCTCTCTTTCATCAGTTGGTGGCAGTTGTTTTGTTGCTGTTGCTCTGTTTGCTTGCTTGCTTGTATGTACGCAGCAAAGAAAGCAGTATACACGTGTGTAATTTCAAGCAATTGTAAGTAAAGAAATATTTTTTATTCTTTCTCTTACAAATGTTTCAGAGTGAGTTACTGAGAATTTACGTGTCAGTTATTGAGAGAAAGGGGTAAACACTGGGGAACATTTAGCTATTCTCATATGTGGATTTCTGTACTTCTACTATGTACTAAAAAAAAGAATTTTACCAGTGAACTCTTCAACAAGAGATGAGTTGAGATTTTTCTCAACCACAGACAGCACTGGGCAGAGATATCAACAGAGTTGGTTTACAAAAGCACAACAAAGCTCTAGAGGGAGACAACGTCCTGCCCAGGTGGAAACTCAAAACAGCTGAATGAGGACTGAGTGTGTTCAGTAACTGTGCAACAGTAGTTGCCTGTTGTGGGGAGCAGGGAACAAAAAAAACTAGCTAGGAGGTGAATTGGAAGGGTTGTGAAAGAGGAATGGCTAAGTGTTTCAAATATTGAGCAAGAACACTGCACCACAACTTTTTATTGTGGGTGAGTCCCACAAGGCTGTATAGTTTCAGTGCTTAAACTAGGAAATAAAAAGACCGAGGCTTAGGCTTAACACAGGGAAAATTCTGTGACCGTATGCAGAATACAGAGGCAGTCATGTTGATGAATGAACAAGGTCCAAGATCCAGATTCCATAGAGCGATGATACCTCTGCTGTGTCAACAGGCACAAAATTAAAAATAGGCACAAAATTGTGTACAACCAAACCTTTGAGGTTGGGCACGATTTCGCAAGACAGTCAGTGTAATGTAAGGGACAGAGGATTTATCTGTGCTTGGGCATGGAAAATGGTATGTGTTTGTGTGTGAGTTAGTGGTAAATCCCTTTTTGAATGTCCCACGTATCTTAAAAGCTCTGTTAGGGACACAGTGAATGAGAAATGATTTGACAGCACATAACTACAGTGACATTGTTTTCCAACAGGTCATGGGAAAGGATGGGGAAGGACAAGGGTCAAAAAACCAAAAATATGGCAGATCTTAAAATGTGTATGTCCCCATTCTGTCCCATTGTGTCTGAGAGGAGAGAGACTGCCAATATTCAAATGCTGCTCTCTCATGGGACCTATCTTCTGCTGTTGAACTGCAGCAGAAAGTAGCCACTTTTCTGGCAGAGAGCAAAGGACCGAGGAATATTCAGGTCCTCTTTGGCTGCAAAACAAAGTCTTGTTGCGAATGTTGGTCTGACTCCTTGTCCTCTTTGATGCTTATGGGCCCTCATGAGGTGGAGATCAGGTGTCCACTAGGCAGACTCTGTATGAACAAGTCAAGAGATAGTTTACAATGTTGTCGCATCTTAAGAAGAAGAACATCTTGAAGTGCAACCTTAGCAAACATAAAATGCAGCCTTAGTAAACATCAGTACACTTTGCAGGATTCTTCCTCATGCTGGATTTATGTTAAACAAAACAAGGAAAAGGAAGGCATGTCAGGTACCACCTATAAAGTTCTGGTTTGAGTGATGCTGTCAGTTTGGGTCAGTAAGAGGTTTCCAAAACAATGTGAGCTTTTCAAAAGGCTTTATGAGGCAAAGATGATGTAAAATTTGCTGTTAAGGCAAAAAATCCAAAAATTGGGCCAAATGTGATATGGTCACCAAATTGCCTTGAACCCAAATAGTTTTGGGCAACTAGAGAGCTCATATTGTTTGTAACTTTTTAGTGCTCCTGTGGAATCATTATCCATCTCAGACCATTATTTCTATGGCTGGATTACACGGCTATTTTTTCTATTAACTTGGAAATATTTCTTCCATGAGACAGTGCGTGTATGGACAGGGTGGTAGTATGTGTGGCGGACATATTACAAGTTTGTCCTGGACAGCCCCCTCCCCTGCCCTCTCCCTTCGTCCACAACTAAGCCATCCACAGTGCCACAAAGGTGCTGCAGTTTCAGAGCTGTTGGGCCATAAGCGTTTTTTCCTCCCAGAGCTCCGGTTTTGCTGCCTGTGCATTTGAGAAAGGAATAAAGAAGGCCCCAGTGCTGGGAGCCAGGCTTCCAGTCCTCTTCACAAAGCCTCTCGCCTCAGGCTGCAAGGACTGCTTCTAACTGAAAGAAAAGGGGGGGGGGGATCTTTAGCACATCATTTTTCCCTGCTAGAAGGCTGATGAGGGAGGCACGATCAGACCTTGGTGCACGCAAGCTGCAACGCCTAATGAGACCATATGCAATTACTGCAATATGCTGCCATCACCATTCTGTCACACACACTCGGGTATCGCAGCCTCCTAAAACCCAGTCCAGGAGGCAGACCAAGGAAGAAACCAGTGGGAGAGAGAACCACAAACTGCACACCAGTGATGCGGGATGGGGTTGGAGGAAGGGAGAAGGAAAGAGCTTGGAGGGGGGGGGGGGGAGGACAGCTCTTTAACAGCCATAAACAATAGGTTGCACACAAAAACATATCCATGGGTACTTGAAAATACAAAGGCATTTCTAGTACCATGTTTGGCGAATATCACATTTCACATGTATCCATCCAGGAACATTCTTCCACAAAGGGAAAGCATTACATCAGAAACCTAGATTAGAATTTAAAAATCTATATTACAGTGTAATCAAGAAAAGGATCCTGCCTCTATGGATTTCTGCCCGCCCCCATTTTTCCACTGCTGGGAGGAGGGAATCCATGTGGATTTTATATTCTAACACACTGTGGGTTTTTTTACCTACATTTCTCCATAGATATTGTTCATCATCCTTATCTTCATTTATTATTTTGACAGTACTTCACTTGTGCTAAGCACTTTACAATCAACCAAAACATATTCCTCTAATGAAAGAAAAAGTTATATTTGAGTAGATTCCAACATGATCAAGATCAAACACATTATGGTGAAGCCCTTATCCCCTCTACTCATGTGTTTTCCCCCCCACAGATGCATGATGATTTTAGAATTCCAGTATTAAATCATTCAGGTTGCTATTTCTTTCTTCATGGCAGAAAAGCATTATGTCAGAATCACAGCACATAAACATTCATAGCCTGAACGTTTACACTTATTTCATACACACTTTGGTTTGATATGTCCTTATTGTGTCTGTATTAACCCTGAACCCTATTTCTTTATGGATTTAAAAATATATAAAGAAGCTATTTCTTTGTCAATCCCTCTTTCTCACTCTCTCTGTTTCTCTCTGTGTGTCACCTCCTCTCACACACATATAAATACATCTTCCCAGATGCTTAATTGAGATATTATTGCATAAATGGATTAGATCAGAAAAAGAGGGGACAGGAAGGCTTGTTTCTCTTACAGCATCATCTGCCTGGCCTCATCCTACCTGCTGCATGTGGGGTGATGCTCAGCTGATGGCCACATTAGTTGCATTCTTCACAAACCCTTCTAATCCTAACCCACTTATTTTGAACCATACACACACATACACAACAGAGAGACAAGCATGCACACACACACACACCCCTTACCACCATTTGCCTCCAGTCTTTTCAATTGTGGTGAAATATTTGTTTACACACACACAGAGGCTCAAACACAGAGCTCCCCAAGACTACCAATACAGCTGGGGAGGTGGGAGTAAGGGAAAGAAGGAAGCAGCTCCCCCAATGCCCCTGGGCTTGGTGTGTGCCCACACACCACCCGCCAGCCGTCACGCTTCTGCTGATGATGGATGAGACAGAGTGAGCGGCACCTCCTGGAGGGGTGGGGGGAGGCGGGAAGAGGAGCTGAAATTCATTTCCAAAGAGAAATAAATAAACTTGCCCACCCTGGGGCTGCCGCCACCGCTGTATTAGCCAGGCTTTAATTTCGTTCTTGATTTGATATGATTTCATTGCAAGTTTGGGGGGGGGGGGAGGGAGAGGGGGAATATCCATGGGAGCAAAGCAAATGGGACCAGCAGATGATGGCGCATGTGCAGGAGAGCAAAGGGCCAGGGTTGTTCTCTCCTTGAATCTGAGGCAAGAGTGGAGCCTAGAGCCACTCAAAGGCCGTATGGGGGAGGCAGGAGCCCCAGGTCCCCTTCTATGAAGGAATTCCCAGGTCTGTTCTTATCAAAGGGTATTAGACAAGCTCATCAATGATGAAAAGACCATCGGCAACTACTAGCCAAAATGGCTAGACATTACCATGAAGAACATAAGAGAAATAGGCTTCCAAATATCAGCTCCCAGGTGTTGCCGTCATGTTCTGGGCATCCCATAGGCACTGAAGCAAATACTGGACTCTGATATCTATGATGTGATTGTGCTATTTATCTTGTATTTTAACTTTTTTTTAAAAAAAATCTATATTTTCTAAAATCTTTATTTTCCATAGGCTTCTGGCTGTCTGCTGTAGGAACAAAATACCAGACTAGACATGTCTTTAGTCTGATCCCACAAGACTAGCCTGATATTCTGATTATACAGAAAAACTAGAAGCCAAGATTTCTGGAAGCTTCTTTTGACTGTTCTATGAGATATATGGCTATCCTTCACTGTTCATTTCTTTACCTATAATGGTTTATAGCAATTACCTACCCTTTCTGGCTAAATGGTGACTGTCCCTCCATTCTTGAAACAAATTTTGATGGAACACAGCCTGAGTGGTAGCTTGTACCTGGGACAATACACCAGGGTAGCCATGGTGGTTCAGTATTAGGACCTGCATGCTTTCTCAGTGGAATTTTCCACCTTTGACTCTCATCAGCTGATTCCTGCTCTGTCAAGGGCCCTTAGTTCTCAAGACTTCCTCTACATGTTTATGCATATTGCCAAGTTTCTTTCTGGGTGTGAGCAAAATTTCACTCCTTTGACTTCCAAGCGTCAGGGAGATTTTTCCCTCTGTCTCTGTTTCTCCCTCTCTCCTATTAGATCACGAAGGCAAAGGGTTCTCTAGTTATTAATTTCCATTACCAAGTTGGGAGATGAAAATTGCATATGTAGTACAGGGTGGGCAACCCATGGCCCTGCAGATGGACTCCAACTCCCATCAGCCTTAGCCAGCACAATCAATGGTAAGGAATGCTGTGAGGAAAAGCCCAGAAATATCTAGGATGAAGACACATTCTCAGACACCTACAGCAAGCACACAAGCAGATAAGTCACCTTTCCATCTTTAAGAGCCTCTTCTTTGCCATTCACCCAAAAAGAAACATAATTAGGGCTTCCTAAAGGTTCCCCTTGACATTTAGTCCAGTCGTGTCCGACTCTAGGGTGCGGTGCTCATCCCCGTCTCCAAGCCGTAGAGCCAGCGTGGTCCGTAGACAGTTTCCGTGGTCACATGGCCAGCGCGACTAGACACGGAATGCCGTTACCTTCCCACCATGGTGGTACCTATTTATCTACTTGCATTTACATGCTTTCGAATTGCTAGGTTGGCAGGAGCTGGGACAAGCGACGGGAGCTCACTCCGTTGCGTGGATTCGATCTACTCCCCTGCAAAGACGGTCTTCAACCTTTAAGAGCTGCACAAAAAGAGGAACAAGCACCCTTTTCCTGGTATACAGATACAGTTATTAAAAACACAATACTTTGGTCAGAAGAGAAAAGGCTGGCCATCAACTCAAAGGATGGAGTGGCAACTGCATAAACCATAAGTCTCCTGAGCCAAAAACGGTTGTGCTTGTGGAAAGAAAAAAGGCCCAACCTGCAGTTACTTCACTTATAGTTTTTCACCAGTTGTTGGCATTTCAAAAGGTGGAAGGACACTGGCAGGATGGGCAACCAACCCTGACTGAGACTAATCAAAATGAAAAACAAGCTGCCTGGTCCTTGTACATGATCCAAAAGACCTACTAGTAGTGGATACTTCTTTTCTCAAGAAAGAGAAGTCATCATCGAACCTAAGCAGGCGCTAGTTTATATTACCATATTCACCATTCTACAGAACAAAAAAAACCTCTCTCACACACCAATTCAAAAGGCAGTAAAGAACCCAAAAATTAAAAAAGAGAAAACAGCAGTATGAGTTCTGTGCCACTCACCCAGCACAATAGATCTGCTCTTGGCCTGGGCAGCACAATAGAAAAAAAAGGCCAGGAAGCGGCCAGGTAGGCAGGCTGGCACTCCGGCTCTGAGAGACACCTGCTCACTAAAGCAACCAACACCAACAACACAATACCAAGATCAACAAGAAAGAAATGCCCCAAACTGTGCCCAACTAACAACAGCAAACATTCTCACAATCCAGTGGCATACTGGCAGAATCATACAGTCCACATCTTGCCCTCCCACACCTCTACAGAAGCAAACAAAACAGTCCCCCCAAAATCCCCACCAAAATATACGTCTTTAATAGAATAAATTCATAATTTGTGCTGCACCCATAAATCAAAGATACTAGTATTGGGTATATTTCTTTTCCCATTACTACTTGATGCTTTCTCTTCTCTTCTTTCAGTGCAGTGGGCAGCGGGCAGGGCAGGGCAGGGCAGGCCAGGCAGCAGCAAAAATAATCCAAGAAAGAAAATGACAAAAACAAAACAAACAAACAAATAAGGGGGAAAATCCCAAAGAAATGGGGGGGGGGGAAGAATAAAAAAAAATAATCCAAGGTAGGAACATTGGCAACAGTAGGCTGCCTAGCAGCAGCAAAATTTATCCAAAGAAAACGGGAGTCTGGAATCTCTCCCAAAAATTTAACCAAAAAAGGCAAAAATGGAAAGGATTCAAGATGGAGGCACATCAGACACACAGACAGGCAGCCATGCAAGATGGAAGGCACCAGGATCTGAGAATGCAGCAATCTCACAAGGAACAACTGAAGTAAAGAACACTCCTTCCTGAGTTCTAGGCCATTTTACAGACTGAAAATCCATGCTTCCTCAACATTCTGATTGGCTGCTGACATCCCTCACAATTCTATTGGATGAAAAATTTATCAGGTAATTTGACAAACCAAGGGTGAAAGGACACTGAAAGGTTGTACAAAAGAGAGAACACAAAAGAAACACTAAAATCTTTTGCAAAACACAAATAATTTGTGTATCGAGGCTCTCTTTCATCAGTTGCAGAGTAAGTGAAAAAGAACCTCTTTCGTGTTTTGCGTGTTTTGCTCAAATGTGAAAGGCCCATCCCTAGATATGTGAATTTGCTTTATTGACTATGAGAAAGACTGATGGAGTTGTTGGTAAACAAAGGTCTTGGTTCAAGAGATATTTGTATAATATGCAATCTGTACTGGCAGCAAAAATCTATAGTGAAAGTTGAACATCACATGGCAGAGGATGTAGAGATATGAAAAAGAATATGACAAAAATGTGTACTCTCACCACTGCTTTACAATTTGCACTCCAAGAACATTTTTCAAGAACCACTTGTTGATTAAAAGTATATCATAGCCAATGGAGAGGTTCTCCACCATATCTGATATATAAATGATGCAGAAATACTAGTTGATGATTGATATGGTCTGCAAAGGTTATTCAGTAAAGACAATGAAGTAAATAATAAACACAGTCTCAAAATGAATGCTAGAAAACCAAATTCCTAGTAATCAATAAAATGCTAGCAGCAAAAGAAAAGCAGTTGGATCCAAAATGAAAGTCGGGAGCATATTGGCAAATATAAGTATCTTGAAATTTGAATGAACAGCAGGACCATAGGCAGCAGTAAAAGTAAGAATAGAGATGGCCTGGAGCATCGGCCTTAAGAAGAAGAAGGTAATATGGAACAAAAATTTAAAATAGGTTTTGAGAATGTGCACTGTAATGTGCTAAGTATAGGATGGAATAATGGACTTTAATGCAGGCAGCTATTTTTAAGTAGAAGCATTTGAAATGTGGAGTTGTCACAGCTTGCTAAGAATTTCCAGGGCTGAGAGGATGACCAACAAAGAAGTACAAAAGCAAGTGAATGAAAACCAAGAAATAATTAAACATATAAAATGCAGAAAGGTAGAATATTTCAGTTACGTAATGAGAAATTAAAAATATAGATTGTTACAGGTGGTTGTTAAATATAAAATAAATGAAAAAAGACTTGCAGGAAGAATAAGAATCTACTAGGTAAAAAAACTGGGAAACTAGATGTAGCAGAACAGCACTGTTTAGAATACCTTACTTTGGATAGGAAAGAAACAGAAAGAAGGGATGATTTTTTTTTTTTTTAAAAAATTTATATCCCACCTGTCTCCCAGTGGAGGATTGAAAGCATTTGCAACATAGATTATAAACTAGAACCAAACTAGTTGGCTAAATGTTATTAAAAAGCTTTTTGAAAGCACAGCATGAGGGGGAGTCAAGGAAATGAAAAGAAAATACGACATTGGAGAAAGTGGAAGAGAACCCTGATCTTAGTGTCAGACGTTTTATTTCCTCCTTACACCCCCTATTCTGCCCAGAGACCTTTCTGGCTCCAACATCTTCTGGATAAAACCTCCACAACATACAGGTAAATGCCATGCTCTTCCACAACAAACAGAAACAAATGGGAGCAGTATTAACATGGCCTAATCTGGAAGAGCCATAACAGCCCATTTCCTTACTTTTCAATTTCTGCACAAAAGCACAGACATGATGGCATAGGAGTCTTCCATGCAGCTGTACTTAAAGTCATTCTGGGATACGAGAATGATGTTTCCATTCTTCCAGAGAATAATTGCTTTGGAGGGCCATTTCATTTATGACATGGATATAACCTGGGATTTGCCATCAGGCCTGCACACATTGAGGGACCAGGGCTAAGTGCTGCTGGTTGCATTCACATGCTACAGTTTTAGATGAGCTCTAGAACTGGAAAATATGAAGGAGGACGTGGTCCTTAGGAGAAGCTATACGTTCACCTATCTCTACTGGGGCTGGGTGCACACAGGGTTTGGACAGTCAGATTTTAGGGGGTCACAGGGCGCTCTTAGCCATGAAAGCTTGCATAGGCAGGCACTCTGCTCTTGCTCCTAAAATTGTGCTGAGATGTGGTAGGTCAGCTCCTCAAAAGCAGAGACCCTCTCTAGCAAATGCCGTCTGTTTGCTAACTTCCATCTTGGAGTGGCACCTCGTGGCCCTGCAGATGTTGTTGGGCTACAACACATCTCATCCTTCAACACTGATTATGCTGGGGATGTTTGAGAGCAGCAGTGTTCTGTTCAGATTTGCAAGGCTGCAGTTTGCTTTCCCCATTCTACTTGAAATGAAAGGCTGAGTTCTTTCCATGTGCTTTACCCCACCCCTTTCTGTAGTTCTTCATTTAACCCTAGTCCACATAGCCAGTGAACATGCATAGCCTTCTACCCTCTCCAGCTGTTGCCCAGTGCCCACCTCTACGTTTCCATCTCCAAAGGATCCCTTTTCTGCTGGATGTTGGAGGCATAACTGAAGTGACTGACTGAGAAAGCGATCTCCACTCTTCCCCTCATTATACAACATGCCACACAAGATGCTCCTCTACCTCCTGGTTCAGAGAGAAACAACAAGGAGGGGCCTGCATGGTACCAGACATAGGCGGCAGCAGCAAACAGGAAGATTTCTTTGCCCCGAAACCTCTGTTGGCGTCTGTCTGTGTTTCCCTCCTGGTGATGTCTTCATGAAGCTGCCAGCTGCTTGGCTGTCAGGGCCAAGGGGCCATTTCAGCTCTCCCTATTCAGTGTTTTTTGTTTTTTTTTAAAGGAGGCCTGCCTGCCAGGCTCGGTTGAAGCCCCCTGAGCCCCTGCCCTTGGCACCAGATCGATGGGATGACTGACGGGCTTGTGGGGATGGGGGGAGAATGTCTCCCCTAGCTGTTCAAGCATTCAGCAGCTGTGCCTAGCCCTCACCCCATCTATCAGCAAGGGTGGCAGGCAGCTGATCCTCCCTGGCCCCAACCCACACATGCACACATTCATAAGACAACAGACAGGCAGACAGACAGACAGACTCATCCTATTTTTCCCCCAGATAGTCCTAGGATGCAATACATACAGATGAAAAACGTGGAGATTTTGGTTATAGTCCTCAATGCACAGCAGCAGACTTCAGGTTAATTAATTTAGATAGAGTAATTGCCCCTTCCTGTTCCACTAGCCTCACAATTAATAATGTGGATAACAATAACTTCTACTGGGCATACAAGTCCTGGAAGATGGCAAGGACCCTGTTCTTTCTCTCTCCTCCCGTTTAGGTAGACCAAGAATAGGCCATGTGTGGCCCTCCAAATGTTGCTGTACTACAACTCCTGTTGTTCCCACCTTCCACAGCAAATTGTGCGGTTCTGGGAGTTTGTAGTCCAGTGACATCTAGGGAGCATGAGTAACACCCCACCGCCACCGAGGGAGACCAACAAAATAGTAAAAATCAGCCCTGTTTTCTTAGAATGTATCCAATGTCAGGCCTCATACTGCAACAGATCTGAGGAACAGCACTAGTAAATCCTCCACGGCATCAACATTTGACAGAGCCTCTGACCATTAAGGTTGGATGATACTGGGAACAAGAACAGAAAGCAAGGACTATTTGGGGACTATCTTAAGGACTGAGATATGTGAATTACAGTGGCCCTTATTCTGCACACTCATACCACTGTGGGCCTGGAATGAAACCTTATTAAACTGGAAATTATACCTATAGCTACATTTTATATAGAAGGTACCAGCCCTAATGACATTCATTGAAAAGCACAGCATACTGGATCCCCCCCCCCTTTACTCACATCTGTGAAAAGGTTGGAAGGACCTGTACTTACCATTGGGATGTGATCCAGGACTCAGTGTTCCATTTCTAAATTCAGGTCTGGCAGCTGCAAGCACCAAAACAAATGTGTCCAACCAGTACCATGGTGCTCTGCCTTCTCTCTCTCTCTCTCTCTCTCTCTCTCTCTCTCATTCTCTGGATTTTAGCATGAATTCCATGGCCTCATGTTGCAGGAGGTGGTGCGAGAAAGGCAAGAGCTTCCCTTCTGCCCCCTTCTAGTTCAATTTTAATGTCTTGAATGCAGCCTGTGCAGCTGGTTATATACCATTACTCTTTCTACGAATTGGTAAATCCAAAAGAATGCCAACGTGGTTACACAGAGGTTATAAAAGACAACAAGGCAAACTTCAAGCCCAAGTCTTGTAGGGAGGCGGCGGCAAAGGAAGGGCACAGACTGTGGCCACTAAAGTTACATTTACAATACAGTAAGCCCAACAAGAAGGAATCAGAGATGAAATTTACGGAAGAAATGCAAACTAATGATAAACATGTCTTTAAATGTGTTAGATACCGCTAGAGGCAATAAGACCTTTGGATAATAAAGGTATGAGAGCAATATTGAAGGAAGATGTGGAAATTGCAGAGAGGCTAACCGAATTATTTGCTTCCGTCTTTGCTTCAGAATCTAAATCTTTGTTTTCAAGCAATACCAGCCAAATTATTGTATCAAACTGAGGTATTTTAGACTTTGTTACTGATCCAAACAATTTTTTTAAAATCAGCATCCAGAACTTGAGAGGAATTTTGTGAAAAAGACAAGCCTACAGTAGAATCTAGGGTCACCAGAAGCTTTCCCCCTTGCTAAAAAGGACCAACACGTAAGAAGGTGACTCATTTTGACAATTTGGACGTGTGGATTCACAAGTTTGAAAAAGCTCTTCTGCATGAAAATGTACTTTTATAGAAATGTACTGCATTTACAGTATAACCACTTAGCATCTGTTGCAGAGAAATAACAAAATACCAGCCAAAGACTATTACGAAGTATTAAAATTCAAAGCTTGGAAAAGTTAGTTTTTTATTACAACTTCCAGAATGTGCCAGATAACATGACCAATAGCCTGCTGGCTGGGGAATCTGGATGCTGTAGTCCAGAAAGTAACTTTTCTAACCTCCGTTGAAGGTACAATGAATCTCTTATTTCCTTTCTCTCTCTCCTCTTTCTTTCTTTCTTTCTCTCTCTCTCTCACAAACATGGTTTGTTAAACTCTGCAGGGGGCGCTGCTGACAGTTTTTCCAATTGAATTACTCCTTTGTTGGATTCAGCAAACTCCTTTTTCTGCCTCAAAATTTTTCTCCTCCTCCTTCTCTTCCTCACAACGGGATCCAACGGCCCTGTATTGTGTCCATTCCAGATATGGTCCTACCCCACCAAGCTCTCAGTATGAAATCAAGGGTGGCAGAGAGAAATTGAAGACCTTGAGGGGACAAGATGATGCAGAACTTGGTCTGGCTCCAGACAAATGCCAGACTGATGCAATTTAACTATCCAACAGTTAGCAAGCAGAGCCGTGTCTGTGTACATGGAGGGAATTTGAGGACACAGCCTGTAGTGGCTGAGATTGTTAATTCAATGGGCAGATTTCCCACTGCCAAGCCCAAGCTCACCATGATCTCAGGTTTTTGCCATGAAGATCTTGGCCATCTAAAAGACAGGCACTCAGACAACTGATTCACAAATAATTACACTGTCAAGCTTGCCATTTTCTGTCAGATAACCCTTTTCTAGCTGATGCCAGTTTCACACCTCACCCATGTGACTAAGCAGTAGTGCATGTTGAAATGCAGGAGCTCATCATGACAGCACACAACACAAACCGAGTAGGTTCCTAGGGTAGGCAGTTCTCTTGGAACCACAACTGTTAAAGGTTCAGTGCTTCATTTGTCACAAATAAATTAAATTATCTCTTTTCAAGAGGTATCATCATTCCCTAGCCACTTGCTCATATCTGGACTAATACATTTTGGCTCAGATCTGGACTAAGATGTTTTGCTGCCTGAGGCAAAGAACAAGATATATGCATATGGACATTCACGGACAGAATCAGACTGGATTGATAGGTAAAATTCACTTCGGTAAAATGGCATTGCCCTCTGCTGCATGTGAGAAAAGCAAACTACCTTAGGGATAAAAGACTAGCCTTCTGCACACAGCCTAGTCCTTTAACAGAGGGGAACAACCAGAGGACTACTGTTGCAGCTGGCTCCAACATCTGCTGCATAATGGTAGGGCTGGTTCTCTCTTCCTAGAGCATCCATTACTCTTGACTGGTGCTCACTTATTCTCTTCCATCTTCGGTGCTCTCCAGAAGGATAAAAAGTCAAGAGAATTGTGCTGGGCAACTTTGGAGGAGATGTCACTTGTCCAGAATATCTGAAGGTAGTTATTTAGAGGGCTTTAGACTTTGCTCTGAGGGATCCTGGAATTTTGTTTGCTTTTGTTTTGTTAAGTTTGCCCAAAACTCCCTTGAGAGCCAGTGAGGTGTAGTGGATAGACTGTTGGATTAGGACTCAGGAGAATGGGTTCAAATCCCCACTTGGCCATGGAAATTCATGCAGCGTGGAGTGGCAGTGGACAATATCCACCTACTTCAGAAATCCTGTTAGAGTCACCATAGAATCATAGAAAACTGAAGTTGGAAGGGGCCTACAAGACCATCAAGTCCAACCCCCTGCTCAATGCAGGAATACAATCAAAGCATATCTGCCAGGTGATTATCTAAGTTTTTCTTGAATGGCTCTAGTGTTGGAGCACTCATCAACTCCCAAGGTAACTGGTTCCACTGTCGTACTGCTCTAACAGTTAGGAAGTTTTTCCTGATATTCCACCAAAATGTGGCTTCCTTTAACTTGAGCCCATTGTTGCGTGTCCTGCACTCTGGGATGATCAAGAACAGATCTTGCCCCTCCTCTGTATGACAGCCTTTCAAATATTTGAAAAGTGCTATCATATCACCCCTCAGTTTTCTTTTCTCAAGGCTAAACATGCCCAATTCTTTCAGCCTTTCCTCATAAGGCTTGGTTTCCAGCCCCCTGATCATCCTTGTCACCCTCCTCTGAACTTGTTCCAATTTGTTAGTATCCTTCTTGGAGGGTGGTGTCCCGTACTGGACACAATGCTCAAGGTGAGGCCTAACCAGTGCTGAATAGAGGGGGACTAGCATCTCACGGGATTTGGAAACTATACTTCTATTAATGCAGCCTAAAATAGCATTAGCCTTTTTTTGTAGCCATATCACACTGTCGGCTCATATTTAGCTTGTGATCTACGACAATTCCAAGATCCTTCTCGCTTGTAGTTTTGCTGAGCCAGGTATCCCCCATCTTGTAACTGTACAATTGGTTTATTTTTCCAAGGTGCAGTACTTTGCACCATAATTTGGCAATGACTTGATGGCACATAAAAACAAAGGGGTTCCTTTGAGTAATTCTTGAGAAGGTTCCCTGAAAGATAGCATATAATGCTTACATGGACAGATGTAGAAAGATATAGACCTGGCTGGTCTGTAGATGAAGTGACGCGGAGGGAAGGAGACCATTTAGAACATGTTCTAGAATTCTCTGCAGTACCCAGAAGTTCTGGAGCAGATGTCAGGATAGAAAGTGCCCACACTCTGGTCTTTTTTTTTCCAAGTAGGACTTTGGGGAGAGAACTGAGAGGAACGAAAGGGGCACCTTGGCTGCACAGTCTGGCTCACAGAACAGCTGATTTCCCATTGAAAACAAGGTGTGAGAAACAAAACATTCTGAATCTGGTTTAGATTACAAATCCTGCCTATTCTAAGGGCTGGGCAGAAGGTAGATCAGGAGGTCCCTGGGTGAGTTGCAGTAGACTGGTGAGGGTTCCTGACTCCTGGTTATTCAGCAGCAGCACACTAGCCTGCTGAAAGAAAGTAAGCTCAAGGGGGAAACCAAAGTGGCGTTTTGTGTGCATGGACTGTAAGGCTCAGTTCTGGAGCTGCAAATATAGACTTGGGCTGAGTAGCCATCACTGATTTAAAGAAATGGCCTACAGTCCACAATTGCTTATACCAGACAAAACACGGTCTTTTAGGGGTCATAAGACTTTTTGTTGCTTTTCTTACTATGTTATCTAGGCTGTGTGATTTTTTTCCATTTGTGTAGCTCCCATGATTGTACTCTCAGAAAACACAGGAGAGTAAATATAAGATTTTCATGGATGTAGGGCAGCTACATAGGTTGGATGCTAGGAATCAGTGCAACAGATTACGCACATGTACAGGAACACACAGGCACGTATGCGCACACACACAACCCTACACTGCACTCCTGACATCTGAGCCACGTGGGATAAGACACCCTCAGGAGAAAGGATCCAACAGGATCTTGAGAATATATCCTTCCCATCTTCCTCCATGTATCCCTGCCAGGAACTGAATTGACTGTGCCATGTGCTGTAGATAGCAGCACCATCCTCGCCCAATTAATTATGAGCAGTTTTCACATGACATGTGGGCTTCTTGCAAGTTCAAGCCTCCTCTCCAATTTCCTCTGCCAAAGCTCCTTCCATCTCATTCTTCACACCCTTGTTATCTCATCCCTGTGCTCGGGCCCATCTCTGCCACTGCCCATTGGTTGCCCTGGTGGTCCCACCTCTGGGCTCCTCACCTTTCTTGATCATTCTCCTACCCTCCTACCTCCTGTTCTGCCCTTCTCACCTCTGATATCCCAGCTTCAGTTTTCTGTGACATTTTGTGGTGATTTCACACATAACAAAATAAAAACCCACCAATCCCTTACTTACCATTGGGACATCTGTGCAAAAGTTGTTAACATGAAACAGAAAGCTGGGCTGAGTTACCCATTCAATCTAAGGTACATTTCAGCTAATGGTGTGGTTTAGTGGCTTAGCTGATTAGTCTGGGGCATGGGAGGCTAGCACTTAAATTCTAGTTCCCCCAAAGCTATGAAACTCGCTGGATGACCTTGATCTCCTCACTTCCTGTCGGCCTCAGCTACCTTGCAGGGCTGGAGTGACAATAATGCAGGCAGGAGGAAAGACACATCTGGAGTTCTTTGGCGGGAAGTAAATGTAACTAATAAAATAAAAATAGCTCAATTTAAGCATTATGCATGATCATGAAAACAGATGCTTGGTGAAGTGGTAAGAGCAATTTGGCCCCTTGCACTTCAGACTCAGCATGAATAAACACTTTCCTAAAGAGCTAGCAGGGAAGATGAACTAGAGGAAAGATGAGCACATGCAAAATTCCACTCTTCACTCCAAATTAATCTGGAATAAGTATCATCGAAAGCATGAATTAATATTTATTAGTATAAAATATGTTTCTTTTGAGGAATCATATGAATACATGTTCCTTTTAGAACATGGAAGAAAGCTGTGGTGCTCTCTTAAGGACAGAAACAGGTTGTGGAAAACTACAGCCAAGGAACTACAAGATAATCCTGAGTTTGAAAAAGCTACTTTTGGAGTACAACTCCCAGAATCCCCCAGCCAGCATGGCTACTGGCCAAGGTGGCTGGGGGATTCTAGGATCTGTGATCCAAAAAGGTAATTTTCCTGGTCTCTGGTCTGGTCCCACGTTAGACAGATTACCACTAGCAGATGCTCTTTGCCCACTCCTATGAAAGCTCTTTCACCAACCCTTTTAAGTGAATGTTACCATGTGATTAATGCTTGATCTTTTAATGTCATTGAAGACTTTTGTATGACTTTCCTCCCCTAGTCTGTACAGTCTGATCAGAAAGACATGGCTTCTGAGGATGTTTCTTTGTGCTGATAGAATCGTATACATTTGTGTGCACCTTGGCATTTTCCTTTACTTAACAGCATAATCTAAGGCATGTTCATTTGAATGCGTGGGAGGCTCACTGGGACAGATTCAGTGATAATCCCAACTAGAGCAGACCCACTGGAATGAATGGAACTTGTTAGTCACAAGCAATATAAGTTCCATTGATTTCAATTGTCTACTCTAAATGAGACTAACATTAAATTTAGCTGCTCTGCCTCATCCATAGTATTTCACCCACTCCTAGCAACCCTTAATGACATCAGGTATTAAGAAGCAGGAATTTAGTTAATTAATTAATTACATGCCATCAAGTTGATTCCAACTCATGGCAGTCTGGACTTTTTTCTATGTATAAAGTACTCAGAAGTGTTTTACCAGTCCCTCCTTCTGATAGTGCTTTGGGACCATCCAGCTTGCTCAAGGCTACACAGGTGGCAGGGCACGTAAGCCTATCAGCCAGGTGATCTCAGCAGACCTGTTGTCCTGGGGGACACAGAGGGGATATTTCAGACTCCCAGTCCCTGGCTCCATACTCAGGCATGCCAAGCCGATGCGCCAAAGAATCAGTTCCGTTTATGTTATGGTATGCGCTGTCAAGTCAGAACCAATTTATAGCAACCCTAATAGGAATTTCAAGGTAAGTGGGATATTTAAGGAGTGGTTTTAGAAGTCTTACCCTTCCACCAGTGAGGTCCCATGGCTGAACAGGGATTGAAGTCCAGGTCTCTAAAATCCTAGTCTGTCTCTCTATTAATTACACCACACTGCAGAAACTTAATTTCTGATCTCAGCACCTCTCACATCCTTCACACCAAGATTTCCTGATATGTTGCAGGTTCTGTGCTATTCAAATCAGACCTTAGAAAAGAAGGCTATGGTGGCTGGAGATTCTGGGAATTATGATCCCAATCAGTAGCTTCTCTAGACTCTCACAACTCTTATAAAGATTCCTTCCTACAATCATAGGCCTGATGGTTCTTTCTTATTTCTTTCTTTATTTCGTTCGTTCGTTCTTTCTTTCCCTCCTTCAGTCTCTCTCACATGCTCACTTAGATCATGGATTTTATAAGTGCCATCTGCTAGGGAAACTAATGCTGGGTGGCTCTAATCCTTTCCTATCCACTGAGCAAATGCCAGTGTCAGGCAGCTGCCATGTGGCATTCGCTGAACCAGCTTTTGTCCTGGCAGCAGCCCACTTTAGTCAGGTGTGCCGAGTACTACCCACGAGAACAAGTGAGAAGCACTGCTTGTGAAAGGGAAGCATACAGAGCCCCACAGAATACCTGATACCTCAGGAAACTATATACTGAGATAGGAGTAATAATGGGGTGTGGCAGGATTCAGTTTGTTGCCACAATTCAAGTTCCTTCCTTCTTGACAGCTAACTTGAAGTTCACTTTCTGCCTACCAGTCTCTCTAATGGACAGGTGACCTGATAGTACTGTAGAGGAGAGAGGAGGATGTAGGGAAGACAGGTAACGTCCATGTGGTGCAGTAGTTAGAGACTGGAGAAAAACTACAGAGGCCCAGATTAAAATCCCCATAAAGCTGACTGGCCCACCTTGAGCCAGTCACTATTGGGAGGGGGAGGGGAGGGGAGAATCGCGGGGGGGGGCTCTCTCTTACAGACTTAAAGGTTGAATTAAATGTTTTATTGGTCCTTGAGGTGATGATGATGGGGATAAAGTAAAAAAAAAAAGACGGATCAAAAATAAGAGAATGTTTTCTCTGAAAACTCTTCCTGGCAGTAACAAAGTCTGGTAAACACCACTAAATGAAGGTGTCATGGGAAGTGGGCATGGGCATATGGGGAGCCCCGAAGAGCTAGACTGAGACTCCAGGTGGCCAGATTCAGATTGAGATCCTAAGGTCACCTACCCTTATATTAAACAACTAACCTTCATCGCCAGATTGTCTTTAAGACAATTCTGTTGCTTCAGAAACAAGCAGTACTGCACAATACGTTACCCACTCTGGACTGGAGAAAGAAGTCCAGACCTTTAGACATGTCCTTAATTGAGGAACATGCCTGCTCAGTCTGGCTGCAGATTCTTCCTTACCCCCTGCTCAGTAGGGAAAGTCTGCGCAATGCCTGCCCTGGCAAAGACCCCAATGACCACCCGTAACAGATTGCAACCCTTTTGCTACAATGTCGGGCTATCTCATGGATCCTGTCTGCCTTGATTACACACAGTACCTGAAAACGGAGATCTTGGATAAACTGCTTTGTTGGGCTACGAGTCTCAGAACCCCCCCAGCCAGGATGATCATTAGCCTTCCTGACTACAGAAGTCTTAGAACTATAGTCCAAAATCATCATCATCATCATTTTTTCCAGGTTCTGCTGAATATAGTAGCATTTATGCAAAAAAAAAAAAAAGAAAAAAAAAGAAACACAAACCCCCCCCCCCTCAACTGTCCAATGAGAAACACATTTAAAAAAAATATAAATCCTCAACCGCACTTGTGGTTTTAGTAGAAGGTTGATAGGCAGAAACAAACAAGCAAAGATTCTTTTCCAGGGGAAAGGCATCAACCTGATCACTCGGGAGTATTTGCAGGCCACAGGGCCATAAAAGGCACAGTTACAGCTGCCAGCTGAAACATTGGCAACCATGGTAACATTAGAAAATTGGGTGATGGGCAACAAAACCTACAATTCCCTCCATTCCTGCTATAACTATAGCCCCCCCCCTCCATCCATAGTTGCTCCAGCCTCAGAGTGACTGTGCCTGATGCTTTTCCAGAGCATGAAAGGTGGGGGCAGAGAGGGGGAGAGGCCCCATCCCATTTTAGCTTAACACACAAATCTTGGTTGCCACAGTAGCAAGCCCTTAGCTGCCTCTGGCCCTTTAAGTCTTGGCAGTGTGTGTGTGTGTGTGTGTACATACACATGAACGCTACCTTTTTGTCTTTTCCCCCCTTTTATAAAGGAATCAAGGTATTGAGCGGTGCCGAGGGGGGGCCCCTCACAGCTGCTGTTGCTGTGGCAACCAGCCTTACTAACCTGTAATTGGTACAGAAAAGCAACCTGGTTTAAAGTTATTACAATGAAGGCAGACCAGATTTCTAGCCGATTAGAAATGTCCCCAGGTGCTGGTATAAATAGAAGCTGAGTTGGGGGCCGGTGGAACGGGGATGGCTTCACACCAGGCAAGCAGGAGAGCCCGATAGGGGGCACTGCTCTTATTTTCTTTCAGTCATCGTGGGGCCCCGTCTGGCACCAAACGGGAAGAGAGAGAAGGCCCAGCGGCCCTCCTAAGACAGTCCTGCTCTGCCTCCCAAGGCTAGGCAGCACTATTTTGTCAAGAATCCAGTGGGTTTGCTCTCCACAATTTTGTGAGCGGATGTGTGTGTATACACACATATACAACACAGACAAGGCATACATGTGACATCAAAGTATATGGAATTTAACCTTCTATGCATCTTTATTATTATTTCTGACAAACATTAGCAACCCAAAGAGGCAGGTTTGTAATGTCGGAATTCTTCGATAGATGTGTGGGACCCCTCATGTTCTTTTGGGTCTCTCTTTCATCTTCATGGTCTCTCATTCACATCCAGTTGTACAGTCATAGCGCTGCAAGGAAGCCTGAAGCCTGTCTAGCCCAGCCCCTCACTGGCAGAGAAAATCTACTCCTTCAGCCTTCCTGGGGAGTTCTATCTCCAGCCTTTGCTAAAGACCATCTAATGAAGGAGTGCTTACCACCTTCCGAGGCAATTTGTTGCACTGTCAGACAGCTAATATCATCAAGACATTATTCTGGATGCTTAGTCTAGAATGGCTCATTCTTTCAACAGGTCAGAAACACATTGTCTCTTGTGGCTACTATTTATATGCATTTTTAAAATGCAAACAGGGGCATGTATTTGATCAGCTAATTGTGATGCCCTTAGAGTATATACCTTTACATAGCACTTTTAAAAATGTACAACTAGTATTAATTGTCTCTCAAGGTGCACACTGTATGGGCTTTCAGCTTGTGCTGGTCAGTACTACAGGGTGCGCATAGATCATTTTGCTGCCTGAGCCAAAGCACAAGAGATCTCTTCCCCATTTCTCATACAGAAGCTGATTACACTGGCAGATGAAACTTTTTTCAGTGCTGGCATGTTCCAGCAGGTTTTGATGGCAAGAGGGTAATGCAGGGGTTGCAGCACAGCACACAGAGGTCTGTCCTCTAAGAAAGGGCAGAGGGTTGCCCTTTGGCATCTGCCACCTGGGGTGGCTGGCCTCCTTATTCTGCCTAGCAGTAGGGCCAGCCCTGAACAACACAAGTTCTGCAGGGATATCCCAGAAAATTGCAGAATCTGTGGCTAGCATCCCAGAACATTACAGACTCTCTAGGACTAGAGAAGAGCTGGAATCCATCTAGGAACTGCAGCTGAAATATTTTCCATGGGAAAAGATGTACTAAATAGCTACTACTACAACAACAAAAAAGAGTCTTGTGGTGTTTTGAAGACTTGACACATGTACTGTAGTATATGTTTTTGTTCTTCAGAGTCTGTTTCATCAAATGCCTGAAGTGTAATCATCAGTTTGAAGTTACACATAAGCAGAGGTGCAAAATGAGGAGTAATGTAGAAGCTGGAGGTAAACGGCAATGAAATTGGGAAAAAAGTAGTTGGTGAGAGTTCAGTTAAAGTTTAAATTTATGCAAAACAAGCACAGTGACCCTCCCCATGGTAGTAATGGGTGATAACATAATCATGATTTAGCAATGCTGAGTAAATTAATACCTTTAGGCCCAGATGAACAAAGCTGAACTTTTTGATAAGATATAAGCTAGCAATTTCACACTGGGATTTTCTTGTCTTTAAGGATAGCCACCTTAAGGTCAGGAACAGAAAGGGCTTGTGGGCTAGAACATTTTCCTCCTGATTTCTGAAAACTGACCATTTTGGATGCAAGATTTCTCTTGTGCAGGGACTCATCAGTTTTTTCAGTGTATGATGCAGAATGTCATTGTTGGCAGGTGGCAGAAGTACACTAGAAGATGACCTTGTGATGTTGTGATGTGACCTTATTTGTTGTTGTTGTTGTTTAGTAATTAAGTCATGTCCGACTCTTCGTGACCCCATGGACCAGAGCACGCCAGGCCCTCCTGTCTTCCACTGCCTCCCGGAGTTTGGTCAAATTCATGTTGGTAGCTTTGGTGACACTGTCCAAGCATCTCGTCCTCTGTCGTCCCCTTCTCCTCTTGCCTTCACACTTTCCCAACATCAGGGTCTTTTCCACGGAGTCTTCTCTTCTCATAAGATGGCCAAAGTATTGGAGCCTCAGCTTCAGGATCTGTCCTTCCAGTGAGCACGCAGGGTTGATTTCCTTCAAAATGGATAGGTTTGTTCTCTTTGCAGTTCAGGGGACTCTCAAGAGTCTCCTCCAGCACCACAATTCAAAAGCATCAATTCTTCAGCGGTCAGCCTTCTTTATGGTCCATCTCTCACTTCCATACATCACTACTGGAAAAACCATAGCTTTGCCTATGCGGACCTTTGTCGGCAAGGTGATGTCTCTGCTTTTTAAGATGCTGTCTAGGTTTGTCATCGCTTTCCTCCCAAGAAGCAGGCGTCTTTTAATTTCGTGGCTGCTGTCACCATCTGCAGTGATCATGGAGCCCAGGAAAGTAAAATCTGTCACTGCCTCCATATCTTTCCCTTCTATTTGCCAGGAGGTGATGGGACCAGTGGCCATGATCTTAGTTTTTTTGATGTTGAGCTTCAGACCATTTTTGGCACTCTCCTCTTTCACCCTCATTAAGAGGTTCTTTAATTCCTCCTCACTTTCTGCCATCAGAGTGGTATCATCTGCATATCTGAGGTTGTTGATATTTCTTCCAGCAATCTTAATTCTGGCTTGGGATTCATCCAGACCTGCCTTTCGCATGATGTATTCTGTATATAAGTTAAATAAGCAGGGAGACAATATACAGCCTTGTCGTACTCCTTTCCCAATTTTGAACCAATCAGTTGTTCCATATCCAGTTCTAACTGTTGCTTCCTGTCCCACATAGAGATTTCTCAGGAGATAGATAAGGTGGTCAGGCACTCCCATTTCTTTAAGAACTTGCCATAGTTTGTTGTGGTCCACACAGTCAAAGGCTTTTGCGTAGTCATGAAGCAGAAGTAGATGTTTTTCTGGAACTCTCTGGCTTTCTCCATAATCCAGCACATGTTAGCAATTTGGTCTCTAGTTCCTCTGCCCCTTCGAAATCCAGCTTGTACTTCTGGGAGTTCTCGGTCCACATACTGCTGAAGCCTACCTTGTCAGATTTTGAGCCTAACCTTGCTAGCGTGTGAAATGAGTGCCATTGTACGGTAGTTGGAGCATTCTTTGGCACTGCCCTTCTTTGGGATTGGGATGTAGACTGATCTTTTCCAATCCTCTGGCCACTGCTGAGTTTTTCAAACTTGCTGGCATATTGAGTGTAGCACCTTAACAGCATCATCTTTTAAGATTTTAAATAGTTCAACTGGAATGCCATCACCTCCACTGGCCTTGTTGTTAGCCATGCTTTCTAAGGCCCACTTGACTTCGCTCTCCAGGATGTCTGGCTCAGGGTCAGCAACCACACTATCTGGGTTGTCCGGGATATCCAAATCTTTCTGGGATAATTCCTCTGTGTATTCTTGCCACCTCTTCTTGATATCTTCTGCTTCTGTTAGGTCCCTACCATTTTTGTCCTTTATTATGTCCATCTTTGCACAAAATGTTCCTTTAATATCTCCAATTTTCTTGAACAGATCTCTGGTTTTTCCCTTTCTATTCTTTTCCTCTATATCTTTGCACTGTTCATTTAAGAAGGCCCTCTTGTCTCTCCTTGCTATTCTTTGGAAGTCAGCATTCCATTTTCTGTAACTTTCCCTATCTCCCTTGCATTTTGTTTCCCTTCTCTTCTCGGCTATTTGTAAGGCCTCGTTGGACAGCCACTTTGCTTTCTTGCATTTCCTTTTCTTTGGGATGGTTTTTGTTGCTGCCTCCTGTACAATGTTACGAGCCTCCATCCACAGTTCTTCAGGCACTCTGTCCACCAAATCTAGTTCCTTAAATCTGTTCTTCACTTCCACTCTGTACGTATTCATAAGGGATTTGGTTTAGATTATACCTGACTAGCCCAGTGGTTTTTCCTACTTTCTTCAGTTTAAGCTTGAGTTTTGCTATAAGAAGCTGATGATCAGAGCCACAATCAGCTCCAGGTCTTGTTTTTGCTGACTGTATAGAGCTTCTCCATCTTTGGCTGCAGAGAACAGAATCAATCTGATTTCGGTATTGCCCCTCTGGTGATGTCCATGTGTAGAGTCGCCTCTTGTGTTGTTGGAAAAGCGTGTTTGTGATGACCAGCTTGTTCTCGTGACAAAACTCTATTAGCCTTTGCCCTGCTTCGTTTTGAACTCCAAGGCCAAACTTACCTGTTGTTCCTTTTATCTCTTGACTCCCTACTTTAGCATTCCAGTCCCCCATAATGACAAGAACATCTTTCTTTGGTGTCAGTTCTAGAAGGTGTTGTAAGTCTTCATAGAATTGGTCAATTTCAGCCTCTTCAGCATCGGTGGTTGGTGCATAAACTTGGATTGCTGTGATGTTGAAAGGTCTGCCTTGGATTCGTATTGAAATCATTCTATCATTTTTGAGATTGTATCCCAGTACAGCTTTTCCCACTCTTTTGTTGACTATGAGGGCTACTCCATTTCTTCTACGGGATTCTTGCCCACAATAGTAGATATCGTAATCGTCTGAATTGAATTTGCCCATTCCCGTCCATTTTAGTTCACTGACGCCCAGGATGTCAATGTTTATTCTTGCCATCTCCTGTTTGACCACATCCAGCTTACCAAGGTTCATAGATCTTACATTCCAGGTTCCTTTGCAGTATTTTTCTTTGCAGCATTGGACTTTCCTTTCACTTCCAGGCCCGTCCGCAGCTGAGCGTCGTTTCGGCTTTGGCCCAACCACTTCATTAGCTCTGGAGCTACTTGTCCTTGTCCTCCGCTCTTCCTCAGTAGCATGTTGGACGCCTTCCGACCTGAGGGGCTCATCTTCCAGCGTCATATCTTTTAGCCTTTTGTTTCTGTCCATGGAGTTTTCTTGGCAAAGATACTGGAGTGGCTTGCCAGTTCCTGCTCCAGGTGGATTGCGTTTAGTCAGAACTCTCCACTATGACCTGTCCGTCTTGGGTGTCCCTGCATGGCATAGCCCATAGCTTCTCTGAATAACTCAAGCCCCTTCGCCACAACAAGGCAGCAATCCATGAAGGGGGTGACCTTATTAGGTCCTGCAAAATGACCACCTAAGTAAATATGAGGCCCAGGTTGGCATCTGAATTTGCTGCAGGGCCCTGCCCCTGCATTTGTATTTCTTCCATGTTTCCTGTTGTGGTTAGTGAGCATCAAACTTAGTGTGAGTAGTGATATGTAAGAAATAAACTACCACCCAAGACGTATGAGAGGGAAGTGCCATCAGCCAGAATGGACAGTCACTCTTTGTGTAGTTTAAATAGAGAACCATACCTATGACACTAAGTGAGGTTCTGACAGTTTCATTTTGTCTGCAGTGTCCTGTAGTTGATTATTCCTGGCTTTGTTGATCTGCTTTTTCACTTCATATGGTAGGCACTGTGGTTTCATATATGCCTGGTGTAAATCCTTAAGGGTGCAATCTTACACATTTCTACTCAGAAGCAAGTTCTCTTAAATTCACTGGGACTCACTCACAGGCAAGTGACCTTTAGTGATTATTCTCTGTCTGATGGGTCTATAGGATAAGATTTGGCAGCAGGTGATTTTTCTGCTATATTCTGGGTGGTAGTTGGAAGCACATAGATATGAGTATGTAGCAATCAGCAGGTTTCCAAAATAAGTTTGTACTTACATGACACTAATGTAGTTCCAACAGCAGTCTCTGGAAAATGCATCAGTTGCACGGATTGGCCCAGGTTCAATTGATGGCATAGTGAAAATCATTCAAGTCCTGGTGGAACTTGTCAAGCATCTCCTGTCTGAGACAAAATGATAAAGATGTCATCAGTGCCTCTCAGGTGGAGGAAAGGTATTGAGAGGGGAGCTGGAAATGGTTGTTCTGAGTCAGCCATGAAAGTGGTTGAAATAGGAGTTCTTGCTGTTATTGCTGTCCATTGTAAATCTGATGACAAGCAGGACAATGCCCAGACTGTCACTTTTGTTTCCTGGGTGCAGGAGGGGAAGGAGGAAATTGTCACAGGTTCTTCTTCGAAATAAAAATTTCTGTTCTTATTTCCACTGTGGACATTCTCATATTCCACTGCTCTTGGAATATGAGAATGTCCACTTGCCTCAAATTGTTCATGTCACACTGGCTGGTTATATTCTCCTCCTCCTCCTCCTCCTCCACCACCACCACCACCATGATGCTTCATGATCCGAGGGACACTTTAGTTTCCTTTTTTCGAAGTCCAGTTCACAGCGGGGCTTGGGTGAAGTTGCAGAACAGAAGCAGGCACTAGGGGGCACTGTGCTGCAGAGAGTAGGACAGGTATCTCAGAATGAGCGATCATTCTCAGAGACCACATGAGCTATGTTGGCCGCGGAGAACCAGCATAGCGACTCAGTGATGAAGTACCTTACCCTCCCCCCCCCCCCCGAAAGGAAAGGAAAGGAAAGGAAAGGAAAGGAGGATCTGGTGGGATATGATGTGAACAGCTTCTCTGGCTGAAATTCTTGAGAATGGCTGCTAATCAGTGTACAGCAAACTGGGCTACAGATGCTTTGTTTTGGAGACCTGGATGTGATTGTCCTGTACAGGCTGTTACTCTTGCCAGAGTGAGATGCCAGAGTGTGCCCGCTTGCCTCTTGTTTACAACCACACTCATTCCTGATTCCAGTCCATTCTTCTTCTTTTAAGAAAAGCAAAGTCAGGTCAGACTGAAATTCAGAGTAACCTGAGTGATGTTCTCTAACCTTTAATGGCAAATGTGATTCTAGCATCTCTGCTTTGGTTTGGACTTGAGAGAACATTGCTTGCTTTGGTTTTAGAAAAGTCTCATCAGTGGTAGGTCTTCTTGTGCTGTAAGGAAAGGAACAAGACACTGTTCACTTTTTTCCTTTGCAAAAAGGGAGGTAACAGAAGAGGGGGGAACAAAGTGTGCAACAGGGTGTGTAATCAGAAGAGAACAGACTTGGTGCTGAGGGAAGCTGTGGCTCCATCATTAGACTGTTCAGTCCAGCTTCCTGTCTTTAAAGCTATCCAACACTCAGTGTATTGCTCCTCTTAGAAGAAAACCTGACATGGAAAGCACAGAATGGATGCTGTATGTGCAGGTTCTCTTGATGCTGTCCCATGTGCAGCTGGTGAGGGTGAAGGATAAAACATCTTGGGATGTAATGATGCAACATTTTCCTAGAGCGCTTGACTCATCTGTATCTGTTTAAGGTCCTACAGAACTGAGTTCAGCTCTCTGTGTACAAGATTATGTCAGCAGGGGATGCGGAAACACACCCAGGATGGGGCAAAAATTAACAATCTGCTGACATTTGCAGCAATGTGGTAGGAAATACCGAAGCACCTGAAGTCAAGGTAACATCCCCTGCAGTCACACTCCTATGGAAAACCCAGAAATTCCATGTGTGTCTTTCTGTGCTTGCATGTCTGTGTGCATATAGACAGATGGGTGGATGGGACATGCAGTAAGTCACATTTAAGAGTAGGTCCACTGGAATCCATGGGGCCAAAGTTAGTCATGATTTTAGTGGATTTACTCCAAATGAGAGAAAGTTTAAGTGAGTCTTTCCTAATTGTGACCTCTCCTCCATCACTATTGGGAGAGGGAAATACTGGATCCAGGTTTCCCCCGATTTCTCTTCAGCAGCCCAATGGGTTGACTCACCTCCAGTTGCAAGACTGATGCATCAGTGGAACTCAGAGAGTAAAATCAACCCTTCTGCTGGTGATCTGGTATGTCTGGTATGCATGGGTTGGTGCTTGACTGTGGCAAATGTTCCATTATTTGACGCACTCGCCACAAGTACACATCTCTGTTTGCTATCTGGAGCCATCCAGATAGGACTTGAGCCCAGCCATGCAAGCCCTGAGGCTTCTTCTGCCTGGGGACCATCAATCAAGCAGCCAACTTGCCAGGGCCTGAATGATGGAGAGGAGAGTAAGCTTATCAAGCCAGCAGAAGATACAAACTGGGAAAGACTGCAAATACGTGGGTGGATTCACAGAGAATTAATGATCCTGATGAAGTGGAGAAGCGAGCTGAAAAACAACAAAACAAAACTCAACAAAGATGAATGTACAGCAGTAACTCAGCAGTAACCCAAATGCACAAAGGCAAAGAGGGGCTGGCTAACAACAGTGAGAAAGGAAAAGGGGCTAAGGTGGGTCACAGACTGAGTGGCCAGTGGGAGAGGTCATGCTTGAAGAAAATGTCTATAAGACAGACTACGATCTAGCAGCACTCTTCATAAGTAATGGCCACTGTTCAGTTGTATTTATTGGTTTCTTTGTGATAAGTGATGTGGGCACATTTAGGACAGCTTAAAGGCATCCACATTCTCCACTGGGTCTGTCCCAAGGATTCCCCATGTTTTCATTGTCTGTTGTCCATTACGATGCGGAGGGTTGATTTAGAATAGATAAGACATGCCTGACCTGATAACAAAGGCTCAAGATCAAGAGGAGTGCTGTTCAGACTTCCCAGATGAGCTGTCAGCTTGCCTGGCAGAATTACTTCTGGCAGGACTGGCCAGACTTTAACTCAGGCTCTTTCTGCCTTTGAACAGACATTTCCCCCCACACTCCCCATGATCCATCCCCAAAAGAGTTCCCCTGGGCTATCCAAGGCACAAGCAGAGACATTCCTTCCTCTTGCATCAGCACCCCATTCCCACCCACCCACCCACCCACAAACAGACACACACAGCATCTCAGGCTAGCTCTCTGACCTCTGCTGGCCTTAGACACTTCTGTGTCAATGTCGGCCTTTTTGTCTGGGCAGCAAGCTGCTTTCCCTGCCTCCTGAACCCTGGAGAAGCTTTGCCTCATCTCCTCCATGAGCCTTGCATCTGCTTCTAGTTAGGCTGGTCCTGCCCTTTGGCAGAGTGAGGCAGTGCTGTCAGGGGGACAATCCTGAATTCTCTGGCTGCTTCTGCGCTCAACTCCATCAGCAAAGTTGCAGCAAGATTCTGCTTCCAGTCCTTCTGGCTTCTGTTTGTGGAATGGGAAAAAAACTCATGCTTTGTCTCAGACAGCAAAATATTGTGGGCCAGTCACCCCTCTAGTACATGGTCCAAAATACCTGGCATCTCTGTCTTCTCCATTCTGTTCTGCTCTGACCATTACCATTCTAAGTCTTCATATTTCTCTTTGTTCCTCCCAGTTCTGGACAGATTGTTTGACAACAGACATCAGCTGTTCCCTGAGCATATTTCTTCTGGTATGTTCTCAATGGCTTCTCATGCATGGCCTTGCTTAACTCCAGAATGGGCTGAGCCTTCAGATGCAGGCTGCCTCTAGTAATCACAAATCAGTCCTACTGGTGGATCCTGGTGCTAATCCTGCAAGCATGAACTGCATCTAAACAATGACAGAGGCTGCCCGCAGCTCAGGCTGGGACACCTCCCTTCCTCTGTCCATTTACTATACTCCTTGAGTAGAATAAATCACTCTCGTTCACAACACAGTGTTTCCACATTCTGTATGGGAGAAGCCAGATATGTTATTTACAATATAACTGGTGTGAAGCCAAATGCTCAACATCAGAATATAGGAAGCTGACTTTTGCAGAGTCAGACCCTTGATCCATCCAGCCCAGTATTGTCAACTCTGGCTGGCAGCACTCTCCAGAGTTTCAGATGGGGACTCTTTCCTAGTCCTATATGGAGATCCCTAGTATTTCTTGGTTGTCTCCATCTAACCTATGCACAAGGCCCAACCCTGCTCGGCTTCCCGAATCAGGTGAGACTGGATGTGTTCAGGATTGCACAATCTCTTTTTTTTGATAGAGTTACAGGTTTGATAGATGAAGGGAACACTGTGGATGTAGCACATCTTGATTTCAGTAAGGCCTTTGACAAAGTTCCCCATGATATTCTTGCAAGGAAGCTAGTAAAATGTGGGCTAGACAGTGCTACTATTTGGTGGATTTGTAATTGGTTGACTGAACGAACCCAAAGGGTGCTCACCAATGGCTTCTCTTTATCCTGGAGAGAGGTAACTAGTGGGGTGCCTCAGGGTTCTATTCTGGGCCCTGTGCTATTCAACATCTTTATCAATGACTTAGATGAAGGAATCGAGAGTATGCTGATTAAATTTGCAGATGATACCAAATTGGGAGGGGTTGCTAATTCCCCAGAGGACAGGATTAAAATTCAAAATGACCTTGACAGATTAGAGTCCCGGGCCAAAATTAACAAAATGAATTTCAACAGGGAGAAATGTAAGGTCCTACACCTAGGTAGAAAAAATGAACTGCACAGATATAGGATGGAAGACACCTGGCTAGACAACAGTACCTGTGAAAGGGATCTAGGAGTCTTGGTAGACCACAAACTGAACATGAGTAGGCAGTGTGATGCGGCTGCCAAGAAAGACAGTGCGCTTCTTGGTTGCATCAATAGGAGTATAGTGTCTAGATCAAGGGAAGTGATAGAACCACTCTATTCTGCTTTGGTCAGACCTCATCTGTGTCTGTTGTGTCCAGTTCTGGGCACCTCAATTCAAGAAGGATGTTGACAACCTGGAACGTGTCCAGAGGAGGGTGACCAAAATGGTCAAAGGTCTGGAAGCCATGTCCTATGAGGAGTGGCTTAGGGAGCTGGGAATGTTTAGCCTTACAAAAAGAAGGTTAAGAGAGGACATGATAGCCATGTTTAAATATTTGAAGGGATATCATGTCGAGGAAGGGACGTGGTGGCGCTGCGGGTTAAACCTCAGAAGCCTCTGTGCTGCAAGGTTGGAAGACCTGCAGTCATAAGATCGAATCCACGCGACGGTGTGAGCTCCCGTCGTTTGTCCCAGCTCCTGCCAACCTAGCAGTTCGAAAGCATGTAAAAATGCGAGTAGATAAATAGGTACCACCACGGTGGGAAGGTAACGGCGTTCCGTGTCTAGTCACGCTGGCCACGTGACCACGGAAACTGTCTACGGACAAACGCTGGCTCTACGGCTTGGAGACGGGGATGAGCACCGTGCCCTAGAGTCGGACACGACTGGACTAAATGTCAAGGGGAACCTTTACCTTTACCATGTTGAGGAAGGGACAGGTTTGTTTTCCACGGCTCCAGACACTAGGACAAGGAGCAATGGTCTCAAACTACGGGAAAAGAGATTCCACCTGGGTCGGCAGTGGAATATGCTGCCTCGGAGTGTGGTGGAGTCTCCTTCTTTGGAGGTTTTTAAGCAGAGGCTGGATGGCCATCTGTCGGGAGTGCTTTGATGGAGTTCCTGCATGGCAGGGGGTTGGGCTCGATGGCCCCTGTGGTCTCTTCCAACTCTGTGATTCTATGATTCTACGTATGATTCTTAATGTGGATATGTTAAGAATAAAAAGGGTTTATCTTGATTGTTATGGCAGGGCTTAATGCCTGCAGCAACAGCTCCTGGGAGAACAACACCAATGTGCCTTGTCTGAGAAACCAGTTATTGCAACCCTAAGATAACAAGTGAGCCTCTCTTTCGTGGTTGTCTTGCCATGGCTGGAATGCAGGCTCAGGCGGGCAGGAACCCCAGTTGTCCTGCTGGGGCCAAAGGGTGGCACCTCTCTTTCTTGGCTCTGTTTTTGGTGATGTATTCTTCCATTTCCGGGGGCCAAGCTGGAGGGCCAACTCTTGCCTTGGCTCAGACAAAGCCAGAAGTTCAGGGAAAGGAAAAGAAGGGGGACCTTGAACAATGGCTCAGAATGGAGAAGCTGGGTGAATGGCCCATTGTGCCGCCAGTGACACCAGCTGCTTACCTTTCACCGGCAGGCGGCAGGGGACACAACTTCCCTTTTCTAAAGGGAGGTTTTTGGTGGGTTTTTGTCACAGCTGCAGCCAGAAGAATTAACTGTCTCCCTGGCTTCCTCCAGAGCTTTTCAGAAACAGGTGTGAATATGTTTCAAAGCACAGAGGGGAAGGAACACTGTCCTGCAGGGAAGTGGAGGGGAAAGGGGAAAATAGAAACCCCAGCAGGGAGTGAACAACGCTAGGAGCGGAGCCTGGGAGATCTCTTAACCTTTTGTTACAAGTGGGACCTGCAATAGAATGTTGTGTTGTCACCTCACCTCCTAGCAGGTGTGCTTCTGTTCAGAGTTCCTGCCAGTCACCCAGCCCTACCCCCTCCAGGCTGCCACAAGGTATAAGATCCTCTCTAGCATTCCCCAGGACTCACCTTGTTTTTCAGTTCTCTTTTTCCAAATGACACTCAAAAATGTGCCACACCTATGGGTTGTGCTGTTTGACCAACAGAGTTTGTTCCCTTGTTTGTGGGTGATTTTTTTTTTCAAAAGCTGCTCTGATCTGATCTTGCCACTGTGACACATGCCCCAGTTACTTCCCGACTGGATTACTGTAACATGCTCTATGTGGGGCTGGTGATGGAAAGTGTCCAAACTTCAGCGGGTCCAAAACGCAGCAACCAGATTGCTGACAGGGATCACATAACCACCACCACCACTGGTTACAGCAGCTCCACTGGCTGCCAATCAGTTACCAGGCACAATTTAAAGTGCTGGTTTTAACCTATAAGGGACTGAGTCTAAGCTACTCGAAGACCGTCTCTCCCATTATGAGCCGGCTTGGGTGTTAAGATCATCAGGAGAGGCCTTTCTCTTGGTCCCGCCACCTTCACAGGTGGACTTGGTGGGGACACAGGAGATGGCTTTCTCTGTTGCTGCTCCCAGACTCTGGAACTCCCTCCCACAGGAGGCCAGGCTGGCCCCATCTTTGCTATCCTTCTACAAGCAGGCAAAGACCTTTCTCTTCAGTCAAGCCTTCCCTCAGTAACTAGCTACCTGTGTGTGACTTTTTTTAAAAGATGGATTGTTATGTATTACTGCTTTGACTGGATTTTTTTAACACTACTTGTGTTTTCCATTTTTGTATTTTCCATTTCTCAGAGTGTCATTTTTTAGAACAAATATTTATATACTTATTGTCCTTAGCTTTAAGATCGCCTAACGATGTAAGATGCCTCTTTACTCATTGTTCTTAGCTTTAAATATTATCTTTTAATGATGTTAACCACCGTTAACCACCGTTGTATACTCATTGTTTTCAATTTCAAATATTGTATTTCAGTGTTGTTAGCCACTTTGGGTCCTTTTCAAAGAGTAAGGAAGGGTAAAAATGTTTTAAATAAATCAAATAATTAAATAATTTCTGAAATCATTGTACCAGATTGCCATGACCTGCATAGCTTAAATACATTCTGCATGCCATCCTTGGTTCATGCCATCCTGACTTTTTCTAAGAAGGACTTGCCACCCCACCTTCCGCCTCCTTTTTCCAGAATGCTCTTGTGCTGATCTTTCCAGGTATGCAGGTTGCTCATTCCTAGAGCAGCACAAAAAATAACATGTGCATAGGTGCTCCAGCAGACCAAAGGTGTGTGGTTTGTTGGTGAGTGGATCGACTTGTGTGGAGGGAATCCATCCTGCTGAGTACCAAGAGTGGCAGTCACCCACAAAATATTATGCTTTCCTTTCTGTATTAGTATTGGAAGAATTATTTGAGCTGGCTGGGCCTTTAAGCCACAGTTCAGATGTGTATGCAGCCTTCAAGTGATGGTATCCCCACTGCCTCTATAATTCAAAGTACATAATGCAGACACCCATAACGAAGAGCCTCCCCGTATCTTTGGACTACAATTAAAATTATCCTCAAGCAGCAAGAGCTATGCTGGATGAGGATGGTGGGAATTTCATATCACTCCACCTGGAGGGTTCCAGGTTGTGGGGATGTTGATAGGATGTACTAGCTGGGTGCTCTGTGCTGGTGCCTCTTTTCTTTCTCGAGAGGAGACAGCAAACGACAGAGTTTTAAATGTGTTTTCTTTAGTCTGCATTCGGAATCTGAGTGATGTCAAACCTGTCTGAAATGTGTGCAAACTTTTTTTCCCCCCTTTCCCTTCTTGGAGCCAAAATACTGCTTGATGCTCCTGATGGGGGTAAAATTAGTTTCTTGATCCAAGTACAACTGTAAGCTGGAAACTCAAATTGTGTAAATCAAATGCACATAAGCTTTTAATTTGCATAAAGTATTTAGCTTGTACCAAGACTTCCGCTTTCCCAGATGTAGGAATGTTTGATTTCGCCATGTAGTCAACACAGATCATTGACTATTTATGTGGCTATGAATCTTGTGCTCTTAAGAGCATCCAAAAGGAGACCGGATGAGACTTTAGAGACTCACATGGCTGGAACTCAGCCCAGGCCTTAGAGTAGCCTCTCTAGTATCCTCCTGCAGAATCTGAAGCTGAATCTGTATCGCAAAATAGGAAGCTGCCTTATAATGGGCCAGATAAAAGGTCCATCTAGCTCAGTATGCTGAGCACCAACCAGTAGTAGATGGCTGTTCAGGATTTCAGGCAGGGTCTTTCCCAGACCTAGCTGGAAATGACAGGGACCTATTGCAAGCAGAGTTGTTGTTTCCCCATTACACATGCTCTGCCACTGTAAGAAAGTGCCAGAAGAGTGTTCCTGGCAATTAGCATACCGATGTGATAGCATGCAAGGTGGCACACCCCACACAGTTTGACAGATATGATGGTCTTCTGTCTCATGACCAGATGGAGAGCTCGACAAAGTCATTTTTGGACTACAATTCCCGGAACTCTTCAGACAGTATGGACTCTAGGAATGGTACTCCAAAAAAGTAACTTTTCCTAGCTGTAATCAGATGACATCCACCACCACCACCCCCAGGGACTCTTCAGTTTCAAATCTCCTTGGCACGGTCCATCTCCAGCTCTTCCTTGTAAGAACAACAAACCCTCGGAAGAGCCTCAGGAATGTAAACCTTCCACTTGGCTATATTTTGTCTTGGACACAGTCCCAGGCTGCTTTGGAGCCCCTCACTTCTCTCAGGCTAGATGGACTCAGGGCAAAACTCCCGTCTAAGCTGTCATCGCTTCTGCCCCCTCCCCTTGTCTTCTCTCCCTCCCGATCCAGGGGGAGGTTCTTTCAAGACAGCAGATGCATGTTGCAAAATTAAATTTTCTCTGCTTCCTAGCAACGGTCGTCACGGTGCCAGGGTGGGGGTGGGAGGGACACATCAGGGTATCACACCCTGCTTTTTCTGCCTCCCTATGTCTTGAGCTATTCATACTCTGTTGACATCATTAGAATCCAATCCCCATTTCCTATGGGAGCCCCTGCCATCTTGAAGCCATGCATTTTGTGATGATGGTTGAGTGTGTGACATATACACTGTTCCCACACAGGGAAACAAACTCATGTCTCTCTTGCATGTATAGACAGAGAACATTAAGCGAACAAGCTCACAATGTGTGACATATACCGGCTTATGGGTATGCAGATAACCCTCCCCACAAACACATGCAAAATCTTACAAACTGACGAATGCAGACACTTTCAAAACATACATGTGTATTTACGTGCCGAGACAGATAAATACACTGATGCCTTGTTAAGAGTACCACTAGAGCTCATAGGTTTGATCATTTCTGGCTCCTCTGCAACATCATGTAACGGAACCAGGGTTGTCAAGCTAGAAGGACAAGACGTCTTGCTGAGCAGGCAAGATGGCTTCCACTGCCTCAAGATTCCCTTTCCCTTCAGAACGTAATCAAAATCCTCACAGTGGAGACCAGGATGGATCATTACGAGTAGGATTTCTAGGATATTTCACATTTTCTCTGCAACATATGTTTGAACGCATAGGCAAGTTCAAACATGTTTATGAGAGTAATCTGGCCTTTATCACCAGATTACTAATAAACATGTTCAAACCCACCCATAAGCTCAAACATAGGTTGGAGGGGAAAAGAAATCACATGTCATAGAAATCATCCCTCTAGTTATGAACTACCCCTCTTGTAATCTTAAGTATGTTGGGGTGGCTTTGTCTTGCATGGCTAATAAAACCTATTAGCTGTAGAGAGGACCAGCTGTTTGTGGTATGATTCTAGGGGCTGGTGTGTTGATATGGATAACACAACAGCCTGTAACTCGAGGTGTGTGGTTATGGGGGTTGCCAGTTTCCCATTGTGTCGTTACCTCTGTATGAAAAAGAATGACAGGTTCCCATAACTTACTAGCTACCTGTGCAAAATAAAAAAATCTTCCTATTTATTTATTTATTTATTTATGAGAACATAACAACAACATAAGAACATAAGAAGAGCCCTGCAGGATTAGGCCAAGGGCCCATCTAGTCCAGCTCCTTGTATCTCACAGTGGCCTCACCAGATGCCTCTGGGAGCACACGAGACCACTAGATGCCTGTCTCCTGATACCCCTCCCCTGCATCTGGCATTTTGAGGTCCCTTTCTTTGAAGCCTGGAGATTATACATCTCCATCATGACTTGTAACCTGCGATGGACTTTTCCTCCAGGAATCTCTCCAATCCCCTTTTAAAGGCATCTAGGCCAGATGCCATCACCACATCCTGTGCCAAGGAGTTCCACAGACTAACAACACGCTGGATAAAGCTCTTCACAATCCCTTCTGGTCTTCACCACCCGGAAAAGTTTTGTGTCAGTTTCATGTCAGTTTCATGTCAGTTTCGTATGTCTGTCTGTCTGTCTGTATGTTTGTTTGTTTGTTTGTTTGTTTGCTTGCTTGCTTGCTTGTTTGTTTGTTTTACCCTGCTTTTTTTTCCTTAGAAAGGACCCAAGGCAGCTTACATCATTCAAAGACAAGGTTTAAAGCTAAAAACAACAAATATAAAATATTAAAAAGGAACAAACAAATACCGCTCTGAGAAATGGTAAACAAAAGCAATACTAAAAACACATTCCAAGCAGTAAGACATAACAATCTGTTTAAAAATCCTATTAAGGCAGCCAGTCACTCAGGGAAAGCTTGCCTGAAAAGAAAGGTCTTTGCCTGCTTGTGGAAGGACAGCAAAGATGGGGCCAGCCTGGCCTCCTGTGGGAGAATGTTCTAAAGTCTGGAAGCAGTAACAGAGAAGGCCCCCTCCCCTGTCCCCACCAAACACATCTGTGAGAGCGGTGGGACTGAGAGAAAGGCCTCTCCTGATGATCTTAACACTCGAGCAGACTCAACATGGAAGACTCTGCCTTGGAGATATCTTGGACCCAAGCCATTTAGGGTTTTATAGGTTAGAAACAGAGTTTTGAATTGTGCTCAGAAACAAATGGTATGGTACTAGGATGTTTTGACTAGTTCGTTTTTCAACATGGGTAAGCTGTTTTAGTAGGCAGTCATGGGGATGGCCAGCGGGGTGATTTTCCACTCCTAGACCCACTGCTTGCTTTTATAGGTCTTGCTTGTCTTACAGACCACTGTACTGAAAAATGTCTGCTCCTGGAGACTTTCAGGAATGGGGCGGGGTGAGGGCAACTGGGGGCAGGGCTTACTAGTCACCGACATACCCATAGGAGGCCATTTTGCTCACCTGATTTAAACCCTCCCCATGCCTGCTCACAGAAGGTTCTGAAAGCATCCCAAAATATTATGGTAAAAACAGTACACAGCATACCAAAATGTAACAACACCAATAAGTCACAAGCAGCAAAAATTCAACTTCCTTTCCAGAGAACACGTTACATCATTTTCTCTTGTTCATCTCCCAAAAGCTGGCCTGAACAGAATAAATAACATTCATGGAGCTTTTGAAATATTAACAGGGGATGCCTAGTAGGAGTTTGCCAAAGGCCCAGTTCTTTCTTTTTGCTACCATTACAAACTGTTCCTCACTGTGACTAAGGAGAGAAAGGCAACTCCAGAGAGGTGAGAGGAAGGCCTTAAAGGTCAAAAAACCATAAAGCTGGGAACATAACTTCTATGAAGTAACTCATTGCATTGTTCACTAGTGTTGCAATATTCATTAGGTTGTTATCCTTGCCATTGTTTGGGGTCTGTAATTAAGTGTCCACAAATACCACTGCAATCCTTGTCCTTCTCTTACACTTACAGCCGGCATCTTTGAATTCTCTGGCCACACTCTTCATCCCATCACTCCATCCCTTGCAGGTAAAGGCAGCTGAAATCAGCCAGAGGCAGTGCTAAGTACATACTTAGTGTCGCACTTGGAGTCACAAGCCAAGAGAAGCGTGAGCTGAGCCTCCAGAAGAGCTTCCTTTCCTGCTCAACACTGCCAACTTTCCTTTAGGTACTTGTGGAGAAACTGGTAACTTTGGCCTTGGGCTGCTTTTGGAACAATGTGCTTTTATGGAGGGAGTCAGGGAAGAGCCACAAGAATTGTTCAGGGCAGAAGAAGATATGATGGGGGGGGAAGCAGCTTCAGCAGCATGTAAGAGGGAAGGATAAGAGAGTGTTGGTTGCGCTTAAGCTGTTTCCAAATTTAAATAGTTTGGATAGCCTTGACAACAGGACCCATCAGCCAAAAGTACTTCTGCTAAATACTAGGCCAGCAAAAGGGAAAACAACATTTTATTTATTTATTTTATTAGATTTCTACCCCGCCCATCTAGACCAAAGGCTTGCGTTACAGAGACTTGGTTGGGTGGAAGAGAATGCAGACCACACTGTAGCTCACTACAAAAAATTTGCACAACACTTTGCAGGCAAAATTGCTTGAATCTGCTCTGAATTGGATGCTGTAGTTGATTTAGGTCTGGTGAATGTAGTTGTGGCCTCTGCTTACCCAGTGTTAATGGATGAGTTGCACTTTCTGCAGCCTGAGGATGTAGACAGGACCCCTTGAAGAGGTGAAATCTACCATGTGTCTACCTTGCCCTTCCTGGCTTATAAAATCTGCCAGAAAAATCTACCCAAAGGTCGAGTGGGTAGGAGGAGTGGTGAATGCCTCTTTGCAACAGGGTAGGATGCCAGCATATTTAAAGGAGGCAATAGTAAGACCATTGCTGAAAAAGCCCTCCTTGGATCCAGCAATACTCAATAATTACTGACCAGTCTCTGATATAGTGCTGTTCTTGGGCAAGGTGCTGGAGTGGGCCATGGTTTCTCAGCTCTAGGGGTTCCTGGATGAGACAGATTATCTAGATCCATTTCAGTCTGGTTTCAGGCCTGGTAATGGGACAGAGACTGCTTTGGTTGCCTTGGTGGATAGCCTAGTCCGGGAACTGGTCAGGGCGATTGTGCCCCCCCCCGGTTCTGCTGGACCTCTCAGCAGCTTTCGATCCCATTGACCATGTTATCCTTCTATGGTGGCTCCAGTCCTTCCTGGAGGAGAGAACCCAGGAGGTGGTGCTGGGAAAATCCTATTTGACATACTGCTCGCTCGCCTCTGTTTTGTCTGCTATGTGATGTAAAATTTACATGAAACTGCTGGTAAAGGTTGTCTGGAGTTTTGGGGTTTGGTGTCACCAGTTAACCAGCTCTATCTCTCCCTGCCATCTAAATCTGAGGAGGCTGTTCAGCTCTAGATTGGTGTCTGATGTCAGCAATGGACTTGAAGGTGAACTTGAATTTTATTGTAAGCCGCCCTGAGTAGACATTGTCTAGAAGGGCGGGATAAAAATCTAATAAATAAATAAATAATAAATAAATAAACTGAAACTTAACTCGGACAAGACAGAGGTGCTCCTGGTCAGTCAAAAAGACATATCAGGTAACAGGGATGCAGCCTGTGCTGGATGGGGTTGCACATACTCTGAAAACACAGAGGTGCAGTTTGGTTGTGCTCCTGGGTTTGTCTCTGAGCCTGGGTGCCCAGGTTTTGGCGGTGGCCAGAAGTGCCTTTGCACAATTAAAACTAGTGCACCAGCTGCACCCATTCCTGGAGAGGTCTGTTCCGGCCACAGTGACACATGCCTTAGTTACATCTCAGCTCGATTACTGTAATGTTCTCTATGTAGGGTTGCCTATGGAAAGTGTTGGAAAACTTCAGCGGGTCTAAAACACAGCAGCCAGATAGTTACAGGAATCACATAACCTCCCCTGTTACAGCAGCTCCACTGGCTGCTGATCTGTTTCCAGGCTGAATTCAAAGTGTTGGTTTTAACCTATAATGCCCTAAATGGCTTGGGTCCAAGCTATCTCAAAGATTGTGTCTCCCATTATGAGTCTGCTCAGGTGTTAAGATCATCAGGGGAGGCCTTTCTCTCGGTCCCACAACTCTGACAGTTGTATTTGGTGGGGAGTCTGGGGACACAGGAGAGAGCCTTCTCTGTTGCTGTTCTTAGACTTTGGAGCTCCCTCCCACAGAAAGACTGGCCCCATCTTTGCTGTTCTTCCACATGCAGGCAAAGAACTTCTCTTCAGACAAGCTTTCCCTGAGTGACTGGCTGCCTGAGTGAAGGTCTTTAAATGGATTGTTGTACCTTACTGCTTTGAATGTGTTTTGGTGTTGCATATGTTTTTCTATGGTATTTGTTTGATTCTTTTTAGTATTTGTATACCCACTGTTGTTAGCTTTTATATTGTCTTTTAATTGATGTAAGCTGCCTTGGGTCCTTTTAAGGAGAAAGATGGGGTATAGACAGACAGACAGACAGACAGACAGATAGATAGATAGATACTCTGCAGTTCCTCCTATTATGCTTATAAATGTAGAAGCACAAGGCAAATATGTGCAGCAGAAAAAGGACCAGCATCTTTTTCTTCGTCGCATATGGCTAGGCAATTTGTATTTCCTAATTCATCCCCTTGCAAGTTCCTGTTCTGTTTGTTTTTCTAAGGCTTCCAGATTTTGTTGCTGGCACTTTTTTTGTTAGGTCTTAAAGTAAAAATCATGATTGGAACACCTACTGTCTACGCTCACATTTTGATGCCTGAGATAAAATAGCAAGTGGCATCATCCCCATCCTCCTATGTTAAAGTGGGAGAACCCAAGGCACCAAAATGATTTTGGCATTGTTTTTATGTGCCACCAAATCGCCTCTGACTTATTGCCCATGAATAAGTGATCTCCAAAATGTCCTGTCTTCAACAGCTTTGCTCAGCTCTTGTAAACTCAAGGCTGTGGTTTCCTTTAGGGAGTCAACCAATCTCATATTCGGTCTTACTCTTTTCCTGCTGCCTTCAAACTTTCCAAACAGTATTGTCTTTTCTAGAGAATCCTGTGTGCACCTTTCCCCATCTCTAGCAGTAACTTTTTTTAAAAAGTATGACAACCACACTAAATGGCTGAAATCCTGTTGCTTAGTGTAGCAAGTTGCACTAGACCTGGCCTTAGGTCAACTCCCCATAGGTTTAATTGATTCAAATGCTCCTACGCTAGCTGTGATCTACTTTAGCATAGTCAGTCACAACTAGAGTAGGTTCACTAAAATAAATGGAACTTATGAAGGCATTGACCCACCAAATCCCCACTGGATTCCATGGGCCACGTCTAGTGCAACTTACTGTGCAACAGGACTTCAGCCATTGAATAAATTACTCTTTTCATGAGGTCTTAAATTTACTGACCAAGTTAAGGATAGAATGTTCACCTTGTCCAGCAACTTCCAGCAGTTGTGTTTACCAATAAAATCCTTTCTGTGATTTTAATGCACAGGAGCGCATGAATTAGACAAATTCATGGGCAATTCCATGCCTTCCGTGCATTGTAGTACTTGTTACACTCAACTTCCAATCTCCTTGATTAAATGACATTGACTTGCTAACATTTGTACCATTAGACTATCACTGAAGAAGTGGTAACAATAATGCAACAAGGAGTAACACAACAATAAAAGGGCCTCCTTATTTGGTTAAAGGTTAGTGTCAGTGCGCTGATTAATATTGCTCACTGTACTAAAAATGTAATGCTTCAGTGGATCATTCTCTTGATGCTGAAAAGAAGAACAGTTGTCCCTCATTCTTCACAAAAGTAGGGAGAAACAGTAAAGACAATCATTTCCAACATGTTCCCTCCATCTTCTGCAAAAACTACAACTCAGTGGTTTGCAGTTTTTTTGGTTGTGCATGATACAGATACCAGGCAGATGCAGAATCAAATTAATCTCCTGAGTATGAGCGTATGGCAGATACCCTCAAGAGTTTGTAATTCTCAAGAAGAATTGGTTACCAGTCCAAACGGAAGCTTTAAAAGCTAGTGGCCATGTGAGTGGCTGGGGATGCTTGTAGTACAGTAGGACTCCATTTCTATGGGATTGGTATCTGTGGTTTCAGTTATCCACAGTTTACTGTACAACACACACGAAGGGGGTGCTTGTGGCCTTTGTCCCACCTGCTTATATGTTGCATATAGGGTTCACTACTATCTGCGGTTTCAGGCATTCATGATGGATCATGGAACAGATCCCCTGCAGATACCGGGGCCCTCCTGTACCATAAAGCAATTTTTTAAAGCTCTGGCCCAAAAATGATGTATATGATGCTGTCTTATTCTGAATCTCAGTTCATTGGTCTATCTCATACAGTATTGTCTTGGAATTATTTGCCTCAAGAAGTCTCACCCCTCTTTGGTCATCTTTCTCCACAGGTTGCAGAACTTTTTTTCTCATTAGTCTTTAATCTTCCATCAGTTACATTTTTAACCGAACCTATGTATGGTTTAATATATGGTTGTATTGGTTGCTACTGTTGTGTGTTTATTGTATATGTGTATGTTTTCAAAATTGATGTTGGCCAAAATCCTCTTGCACAACTTTATGTTGTATAAATAGGATGGCATCATCATCTGGTGAGCAAGATAGATCATTAAATTAATTGAAGGCTTCCTGACTGCCCATCTACTTTTCAGGCTCTGAGACTACCTAGGGCTCCCTTTTGCCCCAGAGAAGCTTTTGGGAGCCTCGAAGTGGAGGAAGAAGCCTTTAATACTCAAAAAATCACTTCCAGATCACCATCTGCCATTCCAGTTAAATATCCTGCTGGCCAGATTATGATACCATCCAGTTTATGCAGCGTAAACTACACCAAATGGAATCCCACTTCTGTGTCCAAAGGGTAAAAGAGAGCTAAACTCTCACCAAAAATCAATCAGTCCATCAGTCTGACTGGCTGTGGCAATGTAAGATCTTAGGCATGGGGTCTTTCGTGTTCCTGGAACATTTTACTGATGGAGAGGCTGACTTGGGGCCATGCAGAGTTTAGAAATGTTACTTTTTAGACTACAGTTTTCTGAATCCTCCAACTAGCACAGCTACTATTTTTTTTGCCAAAACATTAATGCTTCCAACTTCTGGGGCCTTGTGCATGTAAAGTGGATGCTCCAACACTGAGAATGGGCCTTGTCCATCAAGAGCAATCTTCTTTCCCTCGGAGTAAACACATAGCACTGTTGCATCAGCTCTTTTTGGAATGCTCTAAAGTAGGCTTTCTCTTTGAAATAAAAGCATCTGGCTTCCTGGTAGCATTTTTGACATTTTTCACAACCCAATTAGATTTTGCTAGGATGACTGCTTCCTGAAAATAACTGGCAGTTTTAGAATCATTATAAAACTCATGTGCTCCCCTTTTTCAGATTTGCTAACACAGCCAGAGGTAAGGCTAGCAGCAATGATCACGTCCATACTTTACTCATGTTTAACCTCTGGGCTCTTTGTTGCATTCTTGTCTGGACGAGAAGAGGTGCCTGGGTAGACCCCTGCCTTCTTCTCATCCACACAGCCACCCATTTCTGAAAGACTCTCAACAGGAAATCAATGAGCTTTTCCAGCTGTTGTTGTTGTTGGGTTTTTTTGTAGTGTGCCTCTCCATGCAGTAGCTGTGAAGGCCCGGAAATTGTGACAAGATTAGAGGCTTCCCTGTCCTTGGCCCAATGAATTGGCTGCAGTTTCAAGGAGGTGGGCAAATACCGAATCTCTCTCTCACACACACACCTGCCCTGCCACCCTCTGTCTCACACACATGCCTTTGTTTGAGTCAGCATAGATGGAGTGGTACACCAAGGAGATAAGTGGTTGATGATGGCAGCCACCCATTCCCTGGCCCTAAAGTCTAGTTAGGCTTGTCCACAGATGAGCACTGTTGTGACTCCTGACAGAATGGATGTGATGGATGAGTGGCAGTGAACCAGGAACAGAGAGCACTTGTTCAGAGCACCCAGGGATGCCACCGCCAGAAGGACTCATGTTGAGGGGAAAGAGGAGGCACAGCAGGAGGGCCTCTTTCCTTGAGGGAACCAGAATGTCTGAAATTGCGCGAGAAGACTACTCAGCCAACTCAGCATTGCTCCCTTGAGGAGAGATGGCACTTAACGAAAAAAGCAGCTCATAATTTCTTTTCAAGGAAAAACAAAAACACCCTAAATGCTCGAGTGTTGCTTCCTCCTTCCTGATCAGTAGGAAATACAGCCTGCCTCCGATCTATTTCCTTCACGGGGGAGCACACTGGAGTCTCACAGACAGTTTTGTTAAGCCAGTCCAGGCCATGTCGCTTCTAAGGCAAGAGCAAATGCAGCCGGATTCAGAAGACCCGCCCGCTCAGAGAGCTCTTAGCCTCCCCGGCCTGCGTTGCTTCCAGGTTCTATTCAGGGCACATCTGCAGTGCTCCCTGGTATCATAGTCATTTCTTCTCTCCAGGGAACTCCTTTGGGGGAAACTGTGGCAATTAAACTGGTATAAAACTAATATTAACGTCTGATTTAGATATATTCATAGCCTCAAAACGCTTCTCTCAGCTTAGTTATAATCCTTCCTGCTGCTCCATGTTTCTTTTCCGGACAGCCTTTCGAGAGCTGACTAGCCCCACACATCTGAGTCTGGCAAGGAAGCTACAATGGTATAATATTATTTCACTCACTTAAAATATTTGATTTGAAACAACAAAACAAATGCAATTCCCAAATATGTCTTTTTCAAAAATTCATGCTGTGTAGCAGTGCTCCGATTGATTTTCAGTTCATTCACATTAAAGTTATTTGCCTTCAATTCAAAAGCATTTCTTTCTTTCTTTCTTTCATTATCAGCCCTCCCCCCCCCCCGGGGGTCTGGTTTCTTTCTTTTATGTGTAAAAATGGCCCATTTATTTTAATATCTGGTGAGGAAGCTGTTGTTGCAGTGGTGATGCAAAATAAGAAAAGGTCTTACCCTATGCCTTACGTGCCTCATGGGGCTTTAGCTGGCATTTAGGAAAAGTCTCTGGCTATCAAGGGTTATGGGGTGGGAACAGGAGAACACATCTGGGAGAGGTTAGCAGTGTTGCATGGATGGTTGTACCTCCCTTGATTTAGCCTCCCTTGATGAGACCTTTAATAGCACAAGCCTCTGGAAGCCTTAAGCTGTGGCAGGTGCAGGACAAGGAACCCGGGCGGTTTTGTTACAAAGGCAGGGGCTCAATCGCCTTGGCAGGAGTCTCTTCAGCAATAATGCAGAGGCAATGACAGCTGCCTGAATCTCCTCTGGGCCTCACAGGTGGCTGCTGAGGCTCCAGCTTGAAGCTGGCAGCATGGACTTGCTTAAGTGCGGGAACAGTGTGGATTGTGATTTACCTGGAGACGTATCCAAAGGAGATGGGTTCCCCTTTCAGGTTCCAGCCCCAAGGAATGTTGAGTGCTGGACCAGGTATACTGGCAGGTTTTGCCTGGAAATGGGAGGGAGGGAGAGTTCTGTGACTGATAGAGTGTTGAAAGCAGCCATCATTCAGAAAAGGTGCTTAAATACTTTCACCTTCCTCCTCTCAAGAGCTCATGTTTCCTCAGTCAATGTAGATACTGTATGTCTTACAGAGCTCAGCTAACTACATTGGCCAAATTCAAATTTTAAAATGAAGTCTGCTAAGTTCAGAGAAGAAGGGAGGGAGGGTACACTGGAGCTGAATCTCCTTCTGCACCCCTTTGACAAGGATGTGTATTTTGTATTTCAATGCCTTGTAACCCTTCAGCTTCACATTTGCTTTGAGAGGAATGGATTTCCATGGGAACAAAGACATGAAGACGAATGAAGGAGAACATCAGAGACACTTGGAAGAGTGGGACTTTCTTTTGTGTCCCTGCCATGGCTTTGTAGCTAAATCATGTAAGCTCGGTCCATCGGTACCTTTTTAAAGGATCCTTGGAATGAAAGACTTAGGGGCCGAGAAATAAATACTGTTTCCTGGAAGTCATGGCTCACCCAAGGCTGACTCAGGGTATCTGATGAATCTGTCCATAGATTGGCAGCATTTAGTTCTTGCATTTCTTCCTTGGCTCCTCGTCTTTTGATTTAGCCAGCATATCTGCACTTAAAATGGCTTTGCCCTGGCCTAAGTGGGTTGTTATGGGACTATGTTCTGAGTTTTGCTTGAAAGTGCAATTTCTTCTTCTTTTTTAAAGCTCATTTTATTTATCATAGAAGCAAATTAAGAGACTCTTTTTTTCAACAGCTGAGCTAGGACAGAAGCTGGGGCCATAAAGGTGGCTATCCCACAACAAGGATACTATCAGCTGTTTAGTCTAAATAATTGGGAGGGGGATTTTTTTTTAATAAAGTGATTTAAAACAGAGTCATGTATAATTTAATCCTGTGCATGTTTACTCAGAAGGAAGCCTTGTTGAATTCCATGGGATTTACACTTAGGTGAGCATACATCAACGTTGGTTTGTATTGGAAAAAGGTGAAAACAGGAAATACTTACAGAACAGAAAACAAAATGCTTGTAGCTGCTAAGGAGCAGAGTTTTTCTGTTTTCGGTGCTGCCGCTGCATCCTTTTTTCTGTCCCCAGCTCTGTCAAGGAAAGCAGCGTGGAGTGTAATCAAAGTGGGACCCCACCTGGGATGTCTTGCAACACATGGTTCAGGGCTGGTGCCATTGTGTCAGTTGTAAGCGCCTTTGAGAATCCTGCAGAGAAACAGGGTCAGAAGCCAGGAAGGCAGTTCAAACGCAGAAACCCATGCAAGAGGGGGAAGCCAAAGTTGGAGTCAAGCAAAGCCAAGGTCGCAGCCAAGGAGTCTGTCAAGTGGAGCAGAAAGCCAGGAGTAGCATCAAGTGAGAGAAAGGCAGGTCAGGAACATCAGCTGGGAAACACAAACCAAGAATTCAAACACACAATGATGGATAAAGCTGGGGCACAATCATGACGGGCTTTAGAAGGCTTCTTCCCACTCTTGTCTGTTAAAAAGGATGGCTGCTTTCTCTGAGGAAAAAAGCAAGGAGCCCCACAACAGCCACCTCAACACTGCTAACTTCCATATTAAAAAGAAGGCAAGGATCCAATACCATTCATATCTGTGCAGAAGAAAGAATTCTAGCATGATTGAGAAGCCTAAGATCCAAGGATGAAAAACATGTTGGACTGAATCTTTCACCAACCCTAGCTAGGGCTGCCAGGTCAGCACCCCATTCTCTGAAATGTCAAGGCAAAAATATGACACCTGGTGCAGATGCTTATGATCAGAAGGGAAATCACATCTGGTGATGTCACAGAAGCTGGACAGGTACGGGTCAAGAGCAGGGTGGAGCTGCTTCTGGGCCAACTGACTGTGGAAATGAACAGGAAGGGAATTTGGATAAATCAACTCAGAATCTGGATAAAACCCAGCTGAACAGGTCATAAAACAAGGCAGGCCTGAGTCATGGAAAAGAAAGCCACTGTTTAGGGGTCAGCCAGGTGGTAAACTGCATCCTGCATTCCATCTTGATTTTTTGAAGATCTCTCATTCATGAGGTTGCCCTAAGTCGGGGGCGACTTTATGGCACATAACAACAACAATAACAGATTGCATACATGGAGCTATTTCCTTTGTGGTTCTTCTGCCTTGGCAATCAAGATATATGGGACTTTCTTCCTGACCCATTTTGCTGTACAGAGATATTTCCATTATTTCCATTTTTCCTGTAAGTATCTCCTGCTTTGGCACAATGCTGGTGAAGGGGCTCAAGGGTGTATAATTTGCAGCATCCAGTCTGAGTCGTATTTCTCTTACTGTCATTGCTTTTGTCAGTTGATAAAGAAAAAATATTCCACATATTTGTAAATTTATTATGTTTACAATACTGATGTAAAGAAGAAATTCCCATAAAACCCAGAAGAGTGGTACTAGCGGATATGTGAAGGGCTCAGTACCCACCCACTGGGAGTTTCTGGTGCCCTTCCTCCCCCCCCTCCATACTGCACAGCTGCTGAAAGAGATTATGGAACAAAAAGGGTCTGCCTTGGTCTACCCAGCAAGCTGGGCCTGAATGGATGCACCTACTGTCTCTCTCCCCAGTCTCTCCTCTCCCCCCTGCCCCCCACCGCCACTCCTGACATTTTGTGGCACCAGTACAATACACATCAAAGCGTATTTGTGCTGGGCAAGTGAGCCCTATTCTCAGCTGGGAAGGGATGCTCAGTCTGTAAAATGGATGGGGATTCTCCAGAGATCTGGGGGCCACATATACCCATATATCCATTATTGGACTTTTAGAGGGCCATATTGCCTCTCCCAACCCCTCCCTCAGCATATTGTTCCTACAAAAATGATTTTTGAGTTCTGAAGAAGCTATCTTGTATCCTCCTAGTGCCCCCTCAATTATTTTAAGATTGAGGGGGGCAAGGGGGTCTCCTGAAAACATGGCAAAATTGCCCCCTCACACACTGCCTGGAGGGCATAAGATGATTTTTGAGCTCTTCCTTTTTTCAGAAATTTTTAAAATATTGCAGAAGGGTCTCAGTGGGTTGTGGGTTTCATTTAGACCCCTTAGGGGGCCACATGCAGTCCATGGGCTGCATGTAGCCAATACTTGCTTTGAAGCCACCCCGCACATAGAAATCAAACATTTTCCAGTTCTGGCACTGTTGGCCTTGATCATGTTCTCCCCTCCTGGAGACATGGACAAGCATGGCAGTTCCTTAAGACTTCAGCCAGCACTCTAAGACCTGGCAACTCTAGCCCATAATCAATGGTGAAAGATGAATGGAGTTGCCACATCCAACCACCGCCTGGACAGCTCCATATTTCTTATCCCTCGGTTAAACAACTGAAAGGCAACCTTCTATCTTCCTGAAAATATTGTGGGTGGTCTTTCCCAAAGGACCACCAGTTGTTGTTGCTGCTTCTCAGCTGCTGACTAAAGACATGTATGCATATCAGGGTGTGGTCAGACAGCTGCAAAGGTGTGCACCTGATCACACTGGAAAGGGCAACTTTAATGGGAAAGATCTCCCTTTCTTCTGCTGGCAGATCACTCCAGCCAGTCCCCCAAAGGAAGAAGCCCTACAGCTAGACCAAAAAGGCCTAGCTTGGGCACAAATCAGGTCTGGCTTTCCCCACGAGTCATGTGACTGGCAGGAAATAGATTGCGCCAGACCACTCCACAAGCAGTCCAAATGGCAATCTATTTCCCTCTGTGGTCACACCCTCAGCCACTAATATTTTGACTCTGCTCTCCATAAGAACCAAAACAATGTGATTCTTCACCTTGGGAAACCCTTGGGTCTAGTCAAAACCCTTGCAACTTAAATGAGTATGATGGGAGGCAAGTGGGGGCAGTGCAGCCTATCCATCTCTATCCATCCATCTCTCCCTCCCTCCCTCCCTCTCCTTCCAGACACAGATGGATGGAGACATTCCACAAGTGTGTAGGATCTCTAGGCAATGGATTCCTTCCCCACCTCCCTCACTGTTCCCCAAGAAGATTAAAGCCCCGTTGTTCTCTTGCCAATTTTAGCCCATTAAGCTAGCTAATCACAAGGAAAGGCCATTATTAGCTGAACAACATGCTGTAAATTATTAATGCAAAAAGCAGGATTGCATCCCTGGAGAGGCATCCTGGGCTGTAGCCATCAGGGATAGCCCTGGTTCAGGGAGCCCTTCTAAGCCAGAGAGATGAAGGAGCTTTCTCTATAGGCGGCACTCACACCTGTGTGTGTGTGTGTGTGAGAGAGAGAGAGAGAGAGAGAGAGAGAAAGAGGAAGACTCACCAAAGATCCCTTTCCAGAAGTAAAGATGCAGCTATCAGTCTGCCTGGGAAAGAAGCGGTATCTGGATACCTCAAGATGGTTTTGCTGGAGACATGGCTGCCTGAGATGACAGGAAAGGAAGGTTGCCCCCCCCCCCATCCACCTCCCATCTCAAATATACAAGCTGACTAGACTGGTGGTTTCATACTGGTAAATTTTATTCTATGCCCACATGTAGGGCAGGAGTTCCCAGGAATGAATGGGAACTCTGGCCTCCAACAGAGCAGAATGGCCAGAGCAGCAGGGTTGTTAATCTGGACAACCAAGGGATTGTTGTTGCTATCTTCCAATATCGGCTGCCTCAGACAGCTGCCTTCTTCTGCCTAATGACAGGGCCAGCCCCAACTAGATGGAAGATTTTCTGTGGCGAGTCTTGGCAAAGGTCCAGGCAACTATAATGATAGGGATCTATCAGGTGCGTTGGTTCATTGCTTCCAGTTCCTACATATTTTGGATGTGCAAAAATGCACTGGCTGCTCGGGAATCAATTTGGCTTACAGGGACTTAACGTGGCTGCTGTGCCTGTGATACTATTCCACCAACCCTATACTTTTCCTTTTCGAAAATAGCCCATCCCTAGCTCAGAGGATCTAAACCTAGGTAAGTATCTGCCAGATAGTGAACAATGCTTGGAAGAGTCACTACAATTACCAGAATCCTCCAAATAGTATGGCTGGCATTGCCAGGAACATGGGTTCTAAAGGGCTTACATTGGCTGCTAATACAATTCCAGTCACAATTTCAGATGCCTACAATGACATTTCAAGCTCTAAATCACCTGGAACTTCAATATTGGAAGGAGCACATCTCTGTATACCCACCAGACCAAACACTAAGATCTATGGCCTGGGCTTCCTCTATCTCATGAGGGGAACAATGCTTAATATGGAGGTGCAAGAGAAGGCCTGATTGGTGCCAACTGCATGGGCCTCATCCTGGCTCCAAGCTAAAGCATGGCTCTTCGGGGTTTCCAATCTGGTTGGCTTCCTTCCTCCTTTCCGTCCAGATGGAACATTTGTTTTCCTTAAAGTACTGGATTCTGCACTGATGCTGTCAGTGGTTTTCCTGCTACCCACATGATGTTTTGTTTTCTCATTTCATGCAGTGCTTTTTTCAGTGACTTTCTGTTCCTTTTCATTCTTCCTGCAAGCATTGTTTATTTTTAATAGTGCTGTGTACTAGGGCAGTTTAGAACTTCCCATTTGCAGTTAATGGTGAGAGGCTTTGATCAGAAGCTTTAAATTAGTACTGAGAAAGAAAGAAAGAAAAAGTTCCAGGAGAGAAGCTCCAGCAGAGAACTGCACTTCTTTAAGATTTCCTAAAGAGAAGAGGAGTGCATTTTAAAAGAGATGTTTGGATGCAAATCCCAATAAGCCCACTTTTGTCACCAAGGAGCAGAAAGTGGGACAAAATGAATGCTCCATCTGGAAGACCCCTTCCTTCCTTCTTCAACACTCCCTTCAGACCGTGCAGATTATTGTCCATGGTCCCTTCTGCAGCGTTGTTCTCGCAATAACCATCAAAGTAGACTAGTCTGAGAGGTAGTGATTGTCTCAAAGCAAGCCACCCAATGAGTTTCATGGTGGAGTGGCGATTTGAACCAGAATCTCCTTGGTAGCTCCATCATTATATTGGCATAATCGTTCAGTTTTGGTGGAAAAGGAGTAGATGAATGAAAAGCACTCAAAGAATGAAAAATAGATGGGCTCCGCCTCGTGTCCATAGATTATTGGGTCTCAGTATGAATGTACCTATTAGAAGAATAAAATCACTTTTCTCTCTTTGGTGGGTTTGTGTTTTGGTGCATGGTGAATGCATTTATTAATATCACCTGTTCTCTGTGCTGGAGGCAGCAGTTCCATATGTAGGGGCAAGAAGTGTGAATTTGTATCAGTTCTGTAGGCTACATGTGCCATCTCATATAAATTGATTCATTTTCCATCCTGTTTCTGCTGTTATTTAAATCATTTTATAAATGTCCGTTCACACCACGCACTGGTAACATTGATTCATTTGGCCAGCCAGTCGTTTTTTTCCCCACCTCGCTGGTATGGCCTTTTAAAAATGATCCAATCCCTGTATCTATTAAATCCTCATCGCTTTCGCACATGTGAACATTGCTGTCAATTTATTTACTTTGCGAATGGGTTGGGTTTTTGAGCACTATGGCCACTGCATGGCCACTGGGCTTGTACCTTTTTTAAAATATTTTTTTCTAAATGCTTAGCAATATATTGCTAACTTTTGATATATCACATATGATTTTTTTTTAAAATTAAGGCAGTGGAGACCCAGAAACAGGACAGAAAAAGAATTGATTTATTTGAGATGGCACATATAGCCTACAGAAATGGTACAAATAGCAAGAAATGTACCGATTGAACTGACAGCCATGCGAATGGGCCCAATGGTTTATATACCACGTGGCTATACATACAAATACATCGATATATAAAAAAAGGAGGAAAAAGAAACGATTCAAAGGGTCCATGTGATTATGCCCTCAGCTATGCAATTTCTACTTTAATGCTCCCCGAGAGAACAGAGATTTCAACTTGTCATTTTATGAGTATTTTAATTTCATTGATGGTTCAAGACACCCTTCCTCAGTCTGAGATCACCAGATAGCATTGGCCTAAAATTCTGATTACTACCAGCCAGTATGGTCCAGCTATCTAGGAATTATGGGCTTTGTAATCCAATCCATCAGGAAAGTGCTAGGCTGAGAAAGACTGCCTTAAGATAAAGATGTTTTGGTGAGCTTTAATGGCTGTGAACTCAGTAACAGCAATTAGGAATGATGCTGAGGAAAAAAATCGAGGTGGGGGGGAGCTTCTTTGGTGCTGTGCTCCTCTCATGGTGATCTAGCAGGCAGCTTCTGAAGGATGCAGGACTGCCTCTGTGCTAAGCATCGTTCAGGAAATGGCCTTGAAATGAGAATAAAACACCCACAACCCTCGGGTCAGAAAGGAACGGAGTTCTGTTTCGTACAGCAAAAAAGCAGGTAGGATGGAACGGGGTGTCCTCATCTGTGCATTTCAGGTCTTGTGAGATCATTATTCATCAAGAGGAATATAATGAGGTTGTTATATTGGTTTACTGGTTCTTCTGCCCGTACAGAATATCTTGCTATAAACTGTCAAATAGGTTTGTGTATGAAGGTCAGAGGCACAAACCCTTATCTTTTAAAAAAGGGGTGGGTGGGTACGACCGTTCACTTAATGCTGCTGCAGCAGTACAAGACATTTCTCTCTCTCTCTCTCTCTGTGAGGGGGGGGGGGAAGAGGGAGATGTAAAATGTAAACACAAGTGCATTATTTAGAAATATTGTTTCTTTTTTCTTGGTTTGTTTGCAATTTAATATTTAAGATATCTAAAATTAGGCCTTTGCATGTTGCTTTGCCAGGCCCCCCACCATCATTCCTGCTCTTACACGGTACCCACGGAGCCAAAGCTTGAACAGCTTGGGAAGTGTCTAATGTTTGGATAGATTTGGGGGACTCCCTAAATGGTGTTTTTTAAGCAACACTAAGACCAGGTGATTAAGTAAACCTAGACAGAGTTGCCATATTATTTTTTTTCTTCTGAGCCCGCCCTGCCCCCCATTCCTCCCTGGTAGGATTCCTGCATAGAAAGGAAACAGCTAGTACCTCACTGTAGAAAAGCAACACTTTTCCTGCTAAATTTCTGCTTCCCACATCGTGCTATAGAACCGAACTCACTGAGAAAAGACGAGATAGCCTCAAGGGCTGCCCTCCCTTGCCCTGGGCTTCCGGGGCGACCAGCAGTTGGGACGAACCTTCGTGCTGCCAGGTGGCCGTGTCATTTCTGTCTCTGTGCGAGGATTCCCCTTCTGTTCCTGGTTTAGACAAGAGAGGTGAGAACAACAATGGTCCACGGGATGCCATTGTCCGGGTGGCTGTGCTGTTCCCGCAGAACCTCTGCCTGCCTGCCTGCCTGCCTGCCTGCCTATGGCTGCATTTGTCCTACTGCCCCCTTCCGACCTCCTTTCTGGGAAGCTGCACCCTCCATGCTCCCCCCTGGCCTGGCATCGGCGCCATGCTCTCAGCCAATGTGGTACCCGACTCCCCTGCCAGACTGGAATTGGTGTTGCCTTCTCGTAAATCATGCTCTGAACAGCGTGGGCTGGGAAATTCAGTTGCAGGAGGGAGGGGAGCGTGGCAAAACCCAGAGGTGTGGGTGGGGGGTGGGGGAACGCTTGTACCAGGGAAGGGCCTGCAAGGCCATTAGTAAGACAGGGAGGGAAACACTAATGGAAGAGCCTTGGGAGTAAGGAAAAGGGAGGGGGGTTGATTGAAGAGTTTAATTAAAAAGAAATAGAGGCAGCTTCTTGTGGATCCCCACCACCACCACCACCACCACCCCGCCTCTTCACAAGCCCCCATTCTGGCAGGCTGCTCCCAGAATCTGCAGGGTCTGCAAGGCTGTTGCTGGGCTGCGCGGCAAACAATATATCTGTATGCAATATTAATTCTTTGAAACCTTAAACAAAAGGCAGGCACCTGAACTAGACACACTTCTGCAAGGCCTGCCATTCTTTCTTACCTCTGAGTAACACTACCTGGCATGCAGCATACGAGCATGGAAGATTTCTGACTGTTGTAACGCTTGTTGGGCAATGCGACACTGAGCGACGTGTGCAGGGGCGTCATGCAGCCCCATACCTTGGCCCAAGGATAGGTCCTTCCTTGCTATTGAAGATCTTCACAGGGTCACATTAATGTGAGGCAAAGTTGCAAAGGAGCTCTCCTCAGTGAAGTGCTGGCCTGCAGCTTCCATCATCCCCTGGATGCATCTATGGTAAATTGAACATACTAATCCTTGAACAATCCATTTTTCACTACTCTTGCTTCCCTGATGCTGCCCCAAGGCTGATGAGCCTTGTAGTTCCAACACATTCAGTTGGTCAGCAGGCTGGGGAAAGCAGCTGTGAGGTGACCTCTCATATCATGATGATCATTAACACTGAGTTGCTGCTTCTGTAAAAAACGGGTTGGACCAAACCTGCACTCAGTAAGGCTAAATCTGAAGTCTGCTGCCAACTAATGGCAGATCAGTTCTAGCAACTGCAGCAAAATAGATGACACACATGCAAATCCCATCAGTTCAATAGGTCTACTCCAGCAGGGTGTAGCATTTGGATTTAGGCCTAAATCTTTGTTCAAGTAAATAGGGAGGATTGATGCTAGTTGCAAGGTGGGTGTATATGGAGACTATGAAGCTTACGATTTAAGCAACAAGAAGCCATACGCTTCATTCTCCTTGCCTCCCCTGAGAACAATAGATTTACCCCAGAACTATACTGGAAAGACAAATCAGGAAGAAGGTGCTCCATGAGGCGGTGGGGAGAGGGAGGCATTATTATGGCTACGTCATGAAGCACGTGCTTTGCGTGTGGAAAGCCACAGATTCATGGAAGTCCCACAAGTCGAAAGGAAGCCCCATCCCAAACCCTGCAGTGTCCCTGCCATTCAGAGCACATAATACTACTGAGCTGCCCGGATTCTCTTTGGTATCAGGCACGCTCCCTGTGAGCAATGAGAGGTTTCAGAGGCAGCACATGAGGATTTGTTTTCCTTCAGATGAGAAAGCACAGGAGACGAGTACGTTTGCCTTTCTAGGTCTTTGTTTTATTTACAGATATCAAAAACCAGAGCCTATTGGAAGCAAACAGTCACAAAAAGGCGGGGGGGGTTCGTGATATGCAGAGAAGAGCAAACACCCACAAAGATACGCTTAGGGTCCTCCGCCTCAAACTTGCTCACCAGCCTGCAAAGTGCTCCTCTCACCAAGTATTCCCCACCAAGCTGAAAGGATCATTCAGAGGACCCTCCACAGTTATTAAGGGATATTAACATTTTCTGTTCAAGGTCTCCTTGACCACTCACTCACTGAGATCAAGCCAGCCAGACTTACTACTGTGTACATCACTGGCCTACGGGAGAGGAAAAAACACATAGTAATGCTACTAAGGGTGATTGTGTTTTCCTAAAATGTCTCCTAAAATGAATCATAGTCCATTATTCACTGTATGGTTTCTCACATTACTGATCTATAAAGGTGCAGAACCACTCCCATCAGTATCTGCAGGGGCAGATGAGAAGGGAAGCATTGTTATTTCCCCAGTGCAAGACGCTCTAACCCCTAGCAAAGAGCTTCAGCCTTGTATATCTAATGGCCCCTTAAGTGGCCACTTCTCCATTTCTTAAAAAAATTGGCATGGCATTGCTGGGGCTAAATCCAGTTTTTAGTCCCCACTACTGTAGACCCCTGAATATATCTTAAGTACTGTACTGTTCTAACTGCACCCAGAACTCGGTGATGCCATTCAATCTCTGTACCTAGGAACCAAAACTCAGTAACGCCTCCTGGTACAACAGAATGTTAACTGGTATTTCTGGGACAACTAATCAGTCATGTCCTGTTTTGTTGATCATTGTCATTGTGATATCTTGGCTTGTATGTCTAATGGAGGGCACCATCACGGATGCAGCTATGTTGTTAACAGTTGTGATTAATAAGCCCCATTCATTTCATTTGATCTAGTTGGATTTAATTCCTGGATCGTTCTTCTACCCTGCCTTCAGAGGACTACCAAACATTGTCTGGTTCTTGATGTGGAAATGTACATGATAACAAAAACATTTCTCATAAGTTTTATTTTAATACTACAGTACTGCAGAAGACCCTAGAAACCCCAGAGGGAGAGAGTTGTGCTTTTTCTGAGCTTGCATACAAACAACACACCCTCTTTTGAACTCACATGGAAGGAACAAGTATCTCTGTATGCACACCCACCCACTCACCCCTACCTGTGGTCTGATTCTGAGCAATGTTCTAATAAAAATTTCCGGAGGGCTATGTTAGTCTGTTACAGGAAACAAAAAGTGTCACAGCAGCAGCTAACAACAAAACTCTGTACACACCTTTGGCATGGAGGTTCAGACTGCAACATCGAGGCCACAGGGAACTGAAATGCAGAAAGCATGCATGAGCATGACCATAAACTGTGACCATTAAAAAAAGAGTAGGTGTACATGTGCAGTGCAGATATCCTTGCACTGATGAGCTGATCAACCCATGTAGTGTGATATAAAGCCTTTGTTCATGTTCAAGCCACAGATGACAGAGCTGAACTTCTTGATTAAGTCATATTCATTTGTCTCACATTGGAATCTGTCTTTGAAGTTCCTTTATGAAGATGATGGATTCCTTCCCCATACAACTGAAGCGAGTGCTTTCTATTATAACAATTTCCAGAGGAGTAGCTGTGTTCGTTTGCTGCAGGAAGACCGAATGTAACAAAAATCGGAAGAGTCTGCTGGTATCGGAAAGACTGATAAAATTAAAACCACTTGCATAGCAACTCAGGGTCTTGCCTTATTTATCTTGACTTTTGTGCAAACGATGGCTTTCTACAGAGCAAAAGAACTGGGCTGGAAACCCTGGAGAGCCACGGCTGCCAGTCAAAGTAAACAATACTGGGGTAGATGGACAAATACTCTGACCTGGTCTTTGGGCAGCTTCCTATGCTCATATTTTTTCTGACAAAATGAAATGAGATGAGTCCCCCTGGGGCATGGCAAGGGGCAGAGACTGCTCTGGGGGAAGTCTGATTGGCTCCCTTTTAAAATAAAAGTAGGTCATGTACACCAAAGTGCATATCGAAGCAAGAAACAAGAAAAAGATCTTCTCCCCCCCCCCCCCATAGCAGAGCATTACCCCTTGAGAAGAGGTTAGCTTTGCTTGTGTTTGTCAGTTGTAGAGGGCTTTGTGGACTTTCCTGCAACACATGAATCTGGCAAGAACCTGAAATAAAAACCAAGCTTCCCCCCCCCCCCCCCACACAAATCCTCCAAATTACATTGGCCTTGCAGAGGCAGCTGCGCACTCTTGTTATTGAGGTTGTCACTGGTGCAATCCAGTGCATACCTGTGGCAGACATCATTTTACACACAGCAGTCTGAGCATCAGTGGAAGCAGAGCCAGCTTTCCTTGTTAGATTAAGAGGGTGGGGCTTGCCACATTTCCAGGTAGGGTTTCAAAGAAACCGAGAAGTTATTTCTTCATGACAAAACAGAAATTCAGCGACTACCTTGCCATGCCCCAATAATCTGTTTATTAATCCCAAATACTTTGGGGAGGTAGTGAGCACTCCAGTACTGGAATCGTTCAAGAGAAATTTAGACCATCACCTGTCATATATCCTTTGATTTGGATTCCTGCATTGAGCAGGGGATTGGACTCAATAGCCTTATAGGTCCCTTCCAACTCCATTATTCGATGATCCTGTTATTTCTTTATTTTATTTATATGCCACCTATCTCCCCACAGGGGAGACACCTAAGTGTCTTGTAAGGACAATGAACTGTTAGAATCAGAAACATGAAAGTTAAATCAGACAAGCTATTTTTAAGTGCAGAAGCTTTTGTCTAATGATGAACATCTTCCATGAATAAACAAATACTTTATGTAAAAAAGGATAGATTTATAGATGAGTTTATACAGGCTATATGAAAATCAGGCATAACAAACAATTAATTACAAGCACCTTGAACTAAATGATTGGTATATTTTTTATCAGAATTAGAAGTGTTAATAGTATGCAATGAACAAAGGGTATCAAAAGATTTTAAATAAACGAAACAACTTACTTATAACTAAGAAGTGGGGGGGGGGGAACCCAGCTGCAGCACATTTTCTCAAAAAAATCCGTTTAATCTTATACTGCACACCAATGCAGCAAACAAATACACTCAAGTCAAGAAACAGAAGACAGGCATAATCCAACCAAAGTTAAGCACTTCCAGCCTTCAAAGCAGCATGATGCTGAGCGTGTGCTTAATTTTCATGTTGAAATAAGCCTTTAAAAAAAGAAAGAAAGAAAGAAAGTGGTTGCTGGACTTTTTTTTTTTTTTTTTTAGTTGTCAGTTTTGGAAGCTTTTTTTAAATTATTTTTTGGGTCTGGCAGCAATGAAAAAGCTTCATGCTGCTTTGCGCCCATTGTGGAGGAGAATTAGAGACTATGTTTGGGGCAAACAGGGTACTCCTGGTGTGGACATAAAGTCCTTTAAAAAGCTAGATAGTTCAGTGCTGTATGAGAGGAGAGGAGGGGTGGGAGTGAAACTCCCTATATCTCTTTGAGGGCTCCACTTTTGTTTCCTTTTATCCAGGGGGTGGGGGGGGAAATGCCACAAGCTTCCAGTCCTGATAACAAAGGAGAGCCCTTTCACTGACCTTCAGTCAGTGCTAGAGTGACAGCTTGGACATTGCTTTAAAAAAAAAAAAGGAAGGAAGGAACCCATCATCCAAACAAAAAAACAAAACAAAGAGCAGCATTGGGCTTGGGCTAATTTGTATGTATTGATGGATATTTGGAAACGGTGGGAAGAATCTCGATTTCACCCTACTGGGGGACACTGTGGCCAAGGGACATCTGTGCCTACCTGCTCACTCTGCTGTTTGGGTGATAGTGCTTGAAGGACAACTCAAGGGCCCCTTATGAATGATCCTTTATGCTGAAAATTGGACTCTTCAGAGAGAGGACTGCCTTCCAAGAACCGTTCAACCAGAGGCCCTCTTCTGTAAAGTAGGGCATACCATGCCTCCCCCCCCCCCCCCGCCATAGGTATGAACAATGCAAATCAGTTTCAGGCCATTATGGTATTCTGATTAATTAACAGGTCCTACATTGCTGCATCAGTTGCAGCTGCCATATTCTCTGTTGCTTTGGTTGCTTATTTTGTTTTCATTTAAGTTTATATTTTAGGAAGAGCTTGGGAATGTCATTTTTTTTTTCAGAGTACAGTCCTAGAAGCTGTAGTCCAAGAAACGAATATTTCCAAGCTCTGTTTTTCAGACCACTCCACAGTTAGTGAAGCTCTCCTAAGCTGGTATATGAAATAAAAGAAGCAATAAAAAGGAGTAGAAATCGAGTTAAAACAAAAAAAGTATGACACAAGCCCTTAGAAATAAGATGAGAAGCCCAAAATACAGTTAAGAAAATGCCCATGAGAACAAGTGAGGCTACGAGCTTTCCTGAAGACCGGCAGAGAAGGGCCCTGATGAACCCCCTGACGGAAACTAATTCTAGAGGGCATGGGATCATGACCAAAAAAAATCATGTCTCCTTTGCTCTCACTAGAGCTTGGAAAAATTACTAAAAAAAATTAAAAATAAATAAAAATAAAAAATACAAATCCCCAGCTGGCCAAAACAAAAAGATTTCCAAGCTCTGCACCAACTTGCAGGAACAGCCTCACTGTTCATGGATCTCCTCAGAGTTCAGATAGATTAGTGTGGCTGAAGGTAATCTGGTTGCAACAGGCTGGGAAACGTCAGAGTAACATTAAGAGGCAGCCTAATATGATGTGAACACAGTCATGGTCAGGGGCAGAAGAGATCCAGGTTCAAGATTCCACTGAGCCAGGACAAGTTTACATGGAGGTCTTGGGCCAGTCACTTTCTCTCCTGACCTACCTCACAGGTTTGTTGTGAGGAGAAAGTGGAGAGGAGGAGACCCATGTACATTCCCTTAGTTTTCTTCAAGGGAAGGTGTAATGTAAATGAAAGAAATAAATTAATATATTAAAATACTTCTCTACAAACGTGGAGATTGCATTTCTGCTATGCAAGGACCTAGATTTCCAAGGTCAGTTACATTCATACCCTGGTATTTTGGGGCCAAAACCTTAGAATAGGGAGCAGGTCCTTGTGATGTCACAGAGACAAGGCAAGCACAATGCATATGGAAACATTTTTGAACTGAGGCAGGGAACCTTGGCACCACCTGGGCATGGACGGGAGATAAGAGATAACCTCAGAGATAAAACGTGTGCCTCCTTGAGCACTGTTCAGGTGGAGCGTCATCTCCCCACCTGTACACTTGGAGAAGCACAGCCATTCCCTGAGACCTAGTGGCCCTAATTAGGACAGATACTGTAGATGCATCCCCCATGAACACCTAGACCGTCACACTTGGAAAACACAAAGAAATCAAAAAATTGTAGCAATTTAGATTCAGAAGAAAAAATATCAGACAATCAAAGTTAAAAACGAGAAGGAAGAGGAGAAGGAAATTGTAGATAACATTGAAACTGAAGTGAAACATCCACTGGGAGGCATATACCAGCATATAGTAAATGGTTTTATTACAACATTTGACCCAATATAGATGAGTCAAAATCAGGGTTATTCCAAGATGGCGGTATGGTTCCCACTCCTAATCTTTGTGAACCAAGGGAATGTATCTTTTCATCATAAAATATTCAGAGGTCATTTGGGAGAGACAGAATATTGTAGGATTAAAGTTTGAAGTGAGAGCCAGAGTGGTGTAGTAGCAGGAGTGTCAGACTAGGACGCAGGACACTTGGGTTCAGATCTCTGCTCTGCCATAGAAAATCTAGGGTGATGAGTGGCACCGGAAAAGCTATTTGTTGAACATTTCATCTACTGTACCTAGAAAATCCTGTCAGGGTTGCCATGAGTCAAAAGTGCCTTTAATAGTATAGAACAACAACCAGTTTTGAAGGGTTTATGCTCACCATATGACTATCTCTGGAACCTTGCCCGCAAGGAAAGTCCAAAAAGTAAGGAAGCTACTTGTGCCAGTTACAACCCACACCCATCACAACAAATGTGTTCTAGGCAGCTATTTTTCTCTCAAGAAGGAACACATGGTTTGTAAATGCATGGATTTGAACTGACCATTTCAGATCAAGGCATCTCCAAAAAATATGCAATGGAAGAGCAAAGGCCACAGCAATATATTGTTCCTTGGGGAAAAAACACATCCTCTTTAGCTACAATGAGGATTACAGCTGAGGTCAGAAGGAAGAAGAAAGCCTGGGTGGGATGGCAGACGACATTATTGTCCCGACTAATCACAGTGTCCCTGTGCTCCAACCCCATGAGCCCTGGTTCCATTACATCACTAGAGAGATGCATTATTTTGAGTAAATGCATTCAAAACTTCTATAGGCCATAGAAATATTGATGAAAAGGACTTTTGGAAAGATAGTCAAAGGTCCTCATAGTAAAAGACGAGGCATATGGGTTAGATATACTCATCCTAATTTCTAGAAATGTAGCTGTGTTAGTCAGTAGTCTCATTTTATGAAAAATAACAAGGGGCCTTGCAGCACTTTAAAGACCAAGAGGTTCTATTAGGCATATGGTTTGTGGACTGCAGGCTACTTCTTCAGTTGTATGGAACACAAACACAAGCAGACAAGCACTTAGAGACAGGGAGGGTGAGGAGGGGTACTATAGGGAGGTTGGAGACCGTGTGTGTGTGTGTGTGTGTGTGTGTGTGTGTGTGTGTGTGTGTGTGTGTGTGTGTGTTAGAGGCAGAGACAGAGAGAGAGACAGAATCGACTCTGGGTTTTAATCTGAACTTTTCAGGAGCTGTCCAACATGCTGACTCCATCCCCAAAATAAGTTAAGCACCTCAGATAGCGCCTATGAAGTTCAGACTAACCCCATTTCATGAATTCAGATTCACTAGCCTCCTAATATTTTACAAGCCTCATTGTGTACTTTTGGTTATGATTTTGTTGTCTTTGTTAATTTGATACAATACAGCAGAACACATTGGGGGCGGGGGACATTAAAAAAAGCAACAAGGGAAGAGCAGCTGCAGCACTTCTTCTGAAAGAGAATCTGTTGACAAGTACAAGCAAGCGGTCCAGTCTCTGCTGTCCAGCCTGTACCGTGTGTGACCTGGATTATTCTACTGGCTCAGTTATTTTGCCAGGTGCCACTATTAATTTGTCCACAGCAGCATTATGCAGAAATTTCTTGGAAACTGTACTTGATTCCCCCTCCCCAGCCCTTTTATCATAGTTAGATTTAAGGGCTTCATTTTCCCCTCTACCAACTTACCTAGCTCAATATCTTCATCCACCATTGTGGTAGGTATGAGAAGACTTGAATGCGGGTACAATTTACACGAACTTTCTACTCATTAACATCAGTTAGTTAAAATGATGGCAATTTCACAATCGTCCTTAATGAGTAATGTACGTACAGCACAAAAGCTACGCATAGAGATCCTCAAGTACCATTGTGGTCCGTGGGGCTTACCATCTCATTGGGATGATTAGGATTGCAGGTTTAAATGTTGATATGTGTGTGCATCACCCCTGCAAGATTGCACCTTGCTTATGCTTTCTGATTTCTGTCAGGGGCAGCTGGGGAAGACCTCTGCCTCAGACCTTGGAGGACTGCTGCACAGCTTGTAAAAGGCAGCATCTCTGGACCAACACTCCCAGAATCCCCGAACCCACATGGATAGAGGTCATACTGGCCAGATAATTCAATGGGCGGGGGAGAATATAGTCCCAAAGAATAACATTACAAGCTTGCCAGTCAGTATAGGCAGTTCTGAGCTGGAGGTGGGACCAATAAGCTGACTTGTTATAAATAAAAAAACACCCTATCTACAAGGTTATATAATCCACAGAAGTCCTGGTGGAAGGACCCTTTGGAAGGGCAAGCAAAGACCCTTATAGGAAAAGTAGACCATAAGCACCAAGCACATCCCTTCTCATTCCCCCCCCCCCGTCTTCCTCTCCAGACTCAGCTTAAAGAACCTCCAGAGACTGAAATGGAGAGGGGCAGGGAAGAGGAAGTGTAAATGACTTATACTTCCTTTTTAAACATTTCCTGTAGAAAGCACATGGGAGACTCTTGTGTTCTTATTTTGGACACGATTCATGCACTTAAGTTTAGCCTGATTTTGCTTGGTATCTTACTCTATGTTCATTTTCTTACTTCTCTGCCCCAAGAAAAAAGGAGGAGATGGAAAGGGTTTGGACCTAATGTTCTGTATGCAGATTCTCAAAATAGAGCAAAAGAATGTATATGCATGAATGTAGCAACCTCATCCCTCTCAGTTCCCTGTTTTCTTTAAGCTTAGCTGCATAGCAGATGCAGAGACTTTCCCAGAAAGCTACCCTGGTTACAATGTAAGCTATTTTGGGATGGCTTGGTCTGGAAGGGGCAATGAAAACCCACATGATTTGTTAAAGACTTGCCCAAGGTGGCACTGAAAACAGCTAGCAGTAGCTTGTTGAGATGGGTCAACACAGATGCCTGGACTTTTGGACTTTCCAAGCGGGGTGGGCTGGCTGGCTATGTCATGCTGAGCATCCACACTTCAAAATGTACTTCTTACACCACTGGCAACGAATGCCAGAAACTCATGCACCCGTCAGCTGTAGTGTGATACAAAGTCAGTGGTCTTTAAAATACTGGAGCGGTGTGTGTGTGTCTCCAAAGATGGCTGCTGATGCACTTGCTTGATTGTGAATGGCAGTGCCCTGAGAGAAGAGGCTAGGCATGGAGGAACATCTGGCAAAAAGCAGTGACACGTGTGAGGTCTGGTTGCTTGAGACTTGCCCTGCTAATTGATTATCTTCCCTGTGGACTCAAAACCATGCTGTATCCCAAATTGAAGGGTGAAGAGGTATTTGGGTCATATTCACGGTAAGCCTATTAATGGATTACATTTTTTTAAAGAAATAAGCATTTTTTTAAAAATGCATGTTTTGCAGAGAGGTGGATGGAAACAAATGAATTGCTCAGTATGCATTTTAACGAAGAATTTTTCAAAAGCCTACATTTCTGCTGAGTAGTGAGGTCAGTTTCCCCCATTTTATTATCAATTTGTTTTCTTAAAAAAGGTTTGTTGTTATAGATAATGTGTGGTGGGTGACAATCATAGAGGGGCTTGTGTACTCCAAGGTTTGGAGCAAAAGACAAGCTCTATAAAAGAAGTAAAAGAAAAGAAATCAGGATCAGGAAGCCAGACTGAGTGTATGCACATCATGAATACACACACACACACACACGCACACACACCCCTGCAGCTTGATCCTATGCATGCTTGTTTTGAAGTAAATGCTGTTAAACTTAGTGCAATTTATTTCCCATTAAATGTGCGTAGGATTACAGGTTTTTAGCTGAAGCTGTTAAATATACCACATGCCAAAACAACACTTGAATTAGAAAGAGTTACCAGGGCACTGTTCCTCTAAAAAGAGAAACATGTTCCCGGTGTTTATGTTGACATAAAACACCTGGCCAGCTTACAATCCTTAATAGAAAAACCTATTGCCTTATTAAAAGAAGAAGGTTGGTCTCATGCACAATGACGTGATGATCATATGCGGAGGAGACTCAGTCAATCAGTCAATCACTGGCAGTCTGTGTGATCAGCCCACACACATCCTTTCGGAGATTCTTCTCTGAACCATACACCAGAAAGATGTGGGTTGGACAGTTTGAGCTGAATTATCTTGTTTCAGTTTATACTGTAGCTCATGGAAAGGCAACATGTGCTCCCACCCCACTTCCAGGATCTTTTTGCAACTCCAGCCCTCCCTGACACCCATATTTTTTTTTTTACAGAAAAAGGTGAACCACACAAATTCTTCCTTTAAATAGGTTACAGTGTATGCCTGTATTCATTAACAACCCCCATACCCATTTTTTCAAGAGTTGAAATGGACTTTTAGACACTTTCAGTTTCTTTGTCTTTGTCTTTCTTTTTCCTTTCTCTTTTCTTATCCCATCTCCATTTGGGACATTCTGCGTAGACCATTTCAGGTCTCAGGGATAGAAACGGGTCTCCAAACTTGATAAAGATGCCCACCCTTGCCTTAAGCTTTCAAGCAAACATATCCCTGGATAGTTAAGAGTCTGCAAAAAGGAACGGACTTATGGCAGAAGTAAATAAGAAGGAGCCCAGCACAAATCAACAGCCATAGCTGGAACAATGGAGATTGGCTTAGCGACCTCATCCAGTGTAACTCCCCAGCTGCACTCACTCACTCACTCACTGGGTTCGTAACAGCCATGGAAGCCCTGGCCAGGGCAATTGGTGATTTCCCTCTCTGTGCAGTACTTGAATTTAAAATAATAATACATAATAATAAAAAAAGACAAATCATTGGTCCTCAATCTATTAGTTGGTTAGCGTTACTGCTCCTGGCTGCTGATTAACTGGTTAAATGAATACTCAATTAAAAATGCAATACTACACAATCCCAGCACAAACCCACAGGACTCCATCCAAAGGGAAACTGCTTTTCCAGTCCTGGAGGGAATTCCCATGACCTGAAGGGAGCAGCCAGGCACCTGACATTAGCAGGGCCCATCTATCCTCGGCTGAGTCCCTGCTGCAGGTTTCATACCTTGCAAAGCTCAGTTCTTTTTGCCCACACGGCCATGAGAAATTCCAGCTAGGACTGAAAACCAGAGCTGGGAAAAATTACTTTTTTTTAATGACTCCCCAAATCTTTTAGTTCTGATAAAATCATCCTGTCCTCTCCTATAAGGTAGGTCAGCTGAGAGAGAGTGAGAGAGCGAGCGACTAGGCCACCTCTCATCCGTGGCCTAGTGAGGACATGAGGATGGATCTCCCAGGCCCGGCCCAGCCGCACACTTAGTACTCCATCCTGTTGACTCTGTGGGACGTGGGAGGTCTAGGCTGTGATCTCCACTGAGCGGTTAAACTTGCTAAGAGGCCAATGGGGCCCACCGCTTTCTCTCACATCTGACCTACCTGACAGGGTTCTTGTAAGGATAAAGTGAAGAGGAGGGGAGCCATGGATACCACCGTGACCTCATGGGAGGAACAGTGAGATCGAGATGAAACAATTATGTAATAAATATAACAATTGAAAGAATAATTCACAGATACTATTGATCAGGTTCTCTGCAGGTCTATAGACATTCATACCACATGTACACCTTTTTGAGGCTCACAGCTTGTTCTTCAAGATTCTCATCTTGTCATTTTTCCTAGTTTTAAGTTGATTGATATGTTTAATTTGATTTCTTATATTGCTATTATGTTTGTGAATTTTATGTTATATGTTATTTTATTAGGTTGTGAACCGCCCAGAGTGGCCTTGGTAGCCAGATGGGTGGTATAAAAATTGAATGAATGAATGAATGAATATTAATCCTCTATCTCCCTTTCTGCTCCTCTCTTCCCCTTCAACCCAATATATAAACTGCCTTGATTCTACAAAGACCGTCCCATGGCATGATCTGTGCATTCTTTAGCTAGACTTTCTTTCCCTCGATTTCCCAGATCACTTGCTGGTGTAGGTAGCAGTTCTGTAACAATTTCCACAGGTTGCACTGGGTTTCTTAGGATCTCTTGCCAGCAGCACCTTTTCTCAGTGCTCATCTTTCTACAGTAGGCCAACATGCCACATCGATAATTTCCAGTATTTAGAGTTTGTAATTAGCCAACGAAAAAAATGTTAATCCATAATAATTTGATTTTTCGATTATCAGTAAACTGATTGATAAAAATTGAACTAAATATGAATATTATCTATCTATCTATCTATCTATCTATCTATCTATCTATCTATCTATCTATCTATCTATCTATCTATCTATCTGCATACTTACACACATTTATATGTACATAATAAGTCACACTGTGTTGAAGAGCCTGCATCAAGTATTTGGTACTAGATTTCAAAGGTTAAGAATTTAGTGGTGCCTTATTTTTTAAAAGTGTTGCATTTCAGGATAGAGCAAGCAAGGATTTATGAATATGTGAGTAGCACCAGCATAATGCTGAAGTCCATGAGAGAAAAACCGTGTGGTAATGATCTGGGAACAGTCATCGCCACCTATCTTAAGCAACAGACTCATCTGATGCAGAATATTATTTTTGGTGCTTCAGCGATTTGGTGAAGGGGAAATGAATGTTCATTGTCATTTGTTTAGAATCATAGAATGATGAATTTGGAAGGGGCCTATAAGGCCATCAAGTCCAACCCCTGCTCAATGCAGGAATACAAATCAAAGGATATCTGCCAGGGGGTTGTCTAAATTTCTCTTCCCTCCCCTAGCCAAAATGAAATTATTTGAGCTTCAAAAGGCAGGGAAAAAATGGGGGGGCGGGCAGATTGCCTGACAGTCCTCTAAGAGATGGGCCATAAATTCCCAACTTCTAGCTAAGGAGGAGCTTGAAACCAACTTCCATACTGCAGCTCTCTCCATCTAAGAAGCGAACCTGGCTTCAACATCATCAGCCATGTGAATTTGGGACATTAATAACACCATATAAGTTTGGAACGCAACAATAACTTGATGCACAGCCTTGAAGAAGATGAATTATCATTGAAAGCTCACTGGTTGTTTTATATATATATATATATATATGAAATTTACAAATACAGGAAGAGGTGCTACCTTTAATCAACCATTAAATAAATATATATATTTAATGGTCGATTAAAGGTAGCACCTCTTCCTGTATTTGTAAATTTCTCTTGAATGCCTCCAGTGTTGGAGCACTCACCAACTCCCGAGGTAACTGGTTCCATTGTTGTACTGCTCTAACAGTTAGGAAGTTTTTCCTGATATTCAACCGAAATCTGGCTTCCTGTAACTTGAGCCCATTGTTGTGCGTCCTGCACTCAGGGATGATTGAGAATAGATCCTGCCCGTCCTCTGTATGACAGCCTTTCAAGTATTTGAACAGTACTATCATATTTCCCCTCAGTCTTGTCTCAAGGCTAAACATGCCCAGTTCTTTCAGTCTTTCCGCACAGGGCTTGGTTTCCAGTCCCCTGATCATTCTTGTTGCCCTCCTCTGAACTTGTACCAATCTGTTGCCATCCTTCTTAAAGTGCGGTATCCAACATTGGACACAGTACTCAAGATGAGGCCTAACCAGTGCCGAATAGAGGGAATCTAGTATCTCACAGGATTTGGAGACTATACTTCTGTTAATGCAGACTAAAATAACATTTGCCTTTTTTGTAGCCACATCACACTGTTGGCTTACATTCACCTTGTGGTTTATGGCAATTCCAAGATCCTTCTTGCTCGTAGTATTGCTGAGCCAGGTATTCCCCATCTTGTAACTGTGCGCTTGGTTTCTTTTTCCTAGCTGCAGTACTTTCCACTTATCCCTGTTGAATTTCATTCTGTTGTTTTCAGCCCAGTGCCCAAGCTGTCCAGATCATTTTGAATTTTGCTTCTGTCTTCCAGGGTGTTAGCTATTCCACCTAATGTTGTGTCATCCCCAAATCTGATTAGCATTCCCTGTATCCCCCGATCCAGGTCACTAATAAAAATGTGGAAGAGCACAGGGCCCAGGACTGAGCCCTGGGGTACCCCGCTTGTTAACGTCTTAAGAGCATTAAAACCTACAGTAGTGTTGTTGGGGAATGAGGGAAGAGTAAAAGCATGATGGATCAACCTTTGGCAAGAACCAGCACATCAGTACATTTTCTGCTGTGCAGGGGGAATGGGGATTAGGAAAAATGGCAAGTAGACCCAGCCAACACATCCTGCCAATAACTTATTCCCTTCTGTGGCAGGGGCATATTTACTCACATTGGCCTTAACCCTCAGTGCATTTTGCCTGATGTTCTCCAACGCAGGGGAGGCTTCGATAGCCAATTTAAATGGTCAAAGCAGCTGGAGCTTTGCTGTCTCCTTGCCACTACAACAGAAGCTGCTCAAGTGTTCCTCCAGCACGGATCTTATTGGGTTGCAGAAGAAGCTTTTGGATTCCATGGGTAAATTTTCCCGGCTGACCTTAGCAGGTGGATCTCAGGAGGAAAGTGGTTAGTTGAAATCTGTAGCATGTCACACAAATCCTTTTCCGACCCAAAGCAATGTGTGCGGCACCTTCCAGGTTAACTCCACATACAGCTGTTGTCCATCTTCCTCCATTCCTCTCTCCAGATTAAGAGTACAGATGTGTTCCATTCCCCACCTCCAACAAACCTGGTATTTATTCTGGGAAATACTCACATAGAAAGATTGATCCACCAAGACTATGTAACCATGACTTAGCCTAGATCTTTAGAGGACAAAGTGTATTATGTGAGCATTTCAGAGTCATTAAAAAAAAAACCCAAAATGAATTTCTAACCCTTATGGCAGCAGCAGCACACACACACAAAAAGCTTGAAAAGGTGAATCCAAATGACACAAAAAAGAGGATTGGTTTGGGGGCAAAACTGGGGTGGATTAATAAGCATTGAACGGGAGAGGGAAAAAGTCTTGGCCTCCAGCAAGCGGGAAACAAAAACTGGAGTGGTTTTCTTTTGATGGGAATGAACAATGCTAAAAAAGAAAAGAAAAGCAAAACAGATCCATTGAGGCTGGCGAGAAGAAAGAAGTCATGTTGTGCAAGCCTTTACATGTTTAATTATAAGTAAATCCCATTGAATTCAGTGGGGCTTACTCAGATGTAAATCAGCATGGGATTGCAACCTTTCAATGCGTTATTTTCAAATATTTCCATTTAGAAAGCTTGTAAGAGAGATTGGCTGTCTGATCTTTCTGATATTCTGGTTATTAGATGGAACATTTAAAGAAAGATTCTCTCTCTCTTGCCTGACAAGTGCACGTGGGCTGGGTTCAATGGGCTTGATGAACACAAAGCACAGTCTTGGAATACCAGATTCAGTTTCCATATGCCATGTCTTTGTAGAGGTTTGCAGAGACTTCTAAAGCAGATAAGCCCTGATTAGAAAGAGAAATAAAATGCCTTGGTGGCAGGAAGAAAAAATAATGTCTTCTTCAGGTAGGACTGCAACAGGTTGAAATGGCCCTATGTCATGTTGGGGGAGGGCGGGGGGGGGGCGTAGTGAGGAGGATGAAATATTTCTCTGTTCACCCAGGTGCAGCCATGGATCGAGCAGACAGGGACCTCAGCCTGAATTGGTGGTGGTGGTGGGGAATGACTTCTCCTGCCTCATCCAAAGCCACCAGTACTTCAATTACATATCACCATATTCCTTACAACTCATTTACATGAGCCAGAGCTTATCCCCTCAGAAACTGCTTTGTCCTTTCCTTGCCTCCTAATTTTGCACTCCTACATACAAGGGCTGGGGAACCTGTAGCCCTCCAGGTGTGACTGTGCTCTGTCACCCACCAGTTTCAAACTGTTCAGTAAATGGTCAAGAATAATGGGACCTGGAGTTCAACAGTTATTTTCAGGCTCTTTACTTAAGAAAAGCTAGTAAAATGGGGCGCCAGGGAGGGGAGAGGCATGGCTCAGATGTGGAACTCATGGCTTGAGTGTAAACTCCATCTTTAATATCTTCAGGTAAAGCAAAACCAACAGTATTGTGGCACATTAAGATGAGCATGTCTTATGTCACTTGAGGTTTTGTGGACTGCAGCCACTTCTTCACATGCATGGAGTTGCAGCATCAGTAGACAGCTATTTATACACTGTAGGAGGAGAGAAGGCAATAAACAGCATGAAATTCAGGGTCATTTAACAATCTTTCTGATACGAAGAGTACAGATCTTAATGGTGACTGCTCAAAGACCATTGACTGGTGACAAGTATTTCTAAGCAGAGATAACAAGCTGTCTCCTGGCACCTTAAATACTTGTAAGTTATTTTTGCCATAAGCTTTTGTGGACTGCAGCCCACTTCTTCAGATGCATCTTGATAATGAATTGTCATGCTTTACTGTGCTAACAATAACGAATAGTCAGGCTTTAACACATCAGAAGTCTCCTGATTATTTTCACTGCAACAGATTAATATGTTTACCTGCTTAAAAAATCCAAACATAGATACCATTTTTATTAGAGAGAGAGGGAGGGAGGGAGAGAGAGAGTGTGTATAGATGCCTGTTCACTGAGGCCATACTCCATGCATCTGACAAAGCAGGCTGCAGCCCACAAAAGCTTATGCTAAAACAAAACATATTAGTCTTCAAGGTGCGGCAAGAATCTAAGCTGCACTGATGCACCTACTCCTTTACCTGAATCTTCAGGTAAAATAACCCAGGAAGCTGGGATAAAGGTATCTGCCAAACAGCTGCTAATGGGTACGGCAGATAGTTTTCCTCACCTATCACCTGGACTGGAGCTGGCTTCACAAGAACAGACTTTCCATCATACTTAGCAGATGTCTGCTTGATCATAAGAACATGAGAAGAGCCCTGCTGGATCAGGCCAAGGGCCCATCTAGTCCAGCTCCCTGTATCTCACAGTGGCCCCACCAGATGCCTCTGGGAGCACACGAGATCACTAGATACCTGTCTCCTGATACCCCTCCCCTGCATCTGGCATTTGGAGGTATCTTCCTTTTAAGCCTGGAGATTATACATCCCTCATCATGGCTTGTAACCTGCAATGGACTTTTCCTCCAGGAATCTCTCCAATCCCCTTTTAAAGGCATCTAGGCCAGAGGCCATCACCACATCCTGTGGCAAGGAATTTCACAGACTAACAACACGCTGGGTAAATAAATATTTTCTTTTATTTGTTCTCGCTCTCCCAACACTAAATTTGAGTGGATGTTGCCTGGTTCTGGTATTGCGTGAGAGGGAAAAGAGCTTCCCTCTATCCACTTGATCCACCCCCTGCATAATTTTATACGTCTCAATCATGTCCCCCCTCAGGCGCCTTTTCTCTAAAGAGCCCCAAACGCTGTAGCCTTTCCTCATAAGGAAGGTGCCCCAGCCCAGTAATCACTTTAGTCGCTCTCTTCTGCACCTTTTCCAGTTCCACAATGTCTTTTTTGAGGTGCAGCGACCAGAACTGTACACAATACTCCGGGTATGGCCTTACCAGCATTTTGTACAATGGCATTATAATGTTGGCTGTTTTATTTTCAATCCCCTTTTTAATGATACCTAGCATGGAATTGGCCTTCTTCACTGCTGCCGCACACTGGGTTGACACTTTCATCGAGCTGTCCACCAGCACACCAAGATCTCTTCCCTGATCCGTCACGGACAGCTCAGAACCCATTAACTGATTTTTTGCCGCAGTGTGCATTACTTTACATTTTCTTATCTTGAAACGCATTTGCCATTTTGCTGCCCATTCTCCCAGTTTAGAGAGATCCTTCTGGAGCTCTTCACAATCCCTTCTGGTCTTCACCACCCAGAAAAGTTTCATGTCATCTGGAAACTTGGCCACCTCACTGCTTATCCCTGTCTCCAGGTCATTTATGAACAGGTTGAAAAACACCAGTCCCAGGACAGATCCCTGGGGCACACCACCCTTCACTTCTCTCCATTGTGAAAATTGCCCATTGACACCTACTCTGTTTCCTGGTTCTCAACCAATTCTCAATCCATAAGAGGACCTGCCCTCTTCGCCCCTGACTGTGGAGATTTCTCAGCAGCCTTTGGTGAGGGACTGTGTCAAATGCCTTCTGAAAATCCAGACAGACAATATTCACTGGTTCACCCGCATCCACATGCTTGTTGACCTTTGCAAAGAATTCTAAAAGGTTTGTGAGGCAAGACTTACCCTTACAGAATCCATGCTGATTTTTCCCTCAGCAAGGCTTGTTCTTCTATGTGTTTTAAGATTTTATCTTGGATGAGGCTTTCCACCATCTTCCCTGGAACAGACGTTAGGCTAACCAGCCTGTAGTTTCCCAGGTCCCTCCTCCTTCCCTTTTTAAAGATTGGCATGACATGTGCTGTCCTCCAGTCCTCTGGCGCTGTGGCCATTTTAAGGGACAAATTGTATATTTTAGTTAAGAGATCAGCAACTTCATTGCTCAGTTCCTTAATAACCCTTGGGTGGATGCCATCTGGGCCCGGTAACTTATTGATCTTCAATTTATCAATTAGGTCTAAAACATCCTCTCTTTTAACCTGTATCTGATTTAATTCATTAGTCAGAAGGGGCCATTCGGGCAGCGGAATCTGCTCAAGGTCTGCTGTTGTGAAGACAGATCCAAAGAACTCATTTAATTTCTCTGCAGTCTCCAAGTCCCCCTCTCCCTCCCCTTTTCCTCCCTCACCATCCAGAGGGTCAACCACTTCTCTGGCCGATTTCTTGGTTCTAGCATATTTAAAGAAGCTTTTATTATTCCCCTTTATATTGCTGGCCATACGTGCCATCATAAAAGAGATGATTTATACAACAGCAAAGGTGAGGCTTCCCCTTTGCACTCAGAGGTTACTACTGCATCCCTCTTCCTGTGAGAGCTCTAGGGGTATAGGAACCCACCCCCTTATAGCATCCACAAAACCACTGAAGGGTCCAAGATGTAGTGTTCCTTGAGACAAAGACTGGGATACTTCCCCCTCCTGTGCTCTACATGCAGAAGCAGACCAGACTGACCATTGAATCTTGAAGCTGGCTATGGATCAGCATCTTCTGCTACACATGAGGGCCACAGACTAGCTTAGGTGATAGAAAGCAGGGAAACCTGCATCATTCCTCCAGTACTTGGGACTGGGTGGGAAGCTGCTCCTGCTGGTCTCCTTATGTCATCTATTGTCCACTGCCTAAGGCAGCTGCCACACTCAACCAGTCCTGGAGCAACCTGCCAAAATCAACATGCAACATTAATGTATGTGCAGCCTAGCATATTTATTGAACCAGTCCTGCTAATTTCAGCAAGACCTGCTCTGTAGGAGCAATCGTATATATGCGATTGCAGTGTTAAATGTATGGTTCACCCATCCACCCTCTGGTGTGTGTATAACAGCAATCTATTTTTGCCAACAACTTTGTATATTGTTGTTGTTTAGTCGTTAAGTCGTGTCCGACTCTTCGTGACCCCATGGACCAGAGCATGCCAGGCCCTCCTGTCTTCCACTGCCTCCCGGAGTTGGGTCAAATTCATGTTGGTAGCTTCGATGACACTGTCCATCCATCTCATCCTCTGTCATCCCCTTCTCCTCTTGCCTTCACACTTTCCCAACATCAGGGTCTTTTCCACGGAGTCTTCTCTTCTCACGAGATGGCCAAAGTATTGGGGCCTTTTTCCCTTTCTATTATTTTCCTCTCTATCTTTGCACTGTTCATTTAAGAAGGCCCTCTTGTCTCTCTTTGCTATTCTTTGGAAGTCAGCATTCAATTTTCTGTAACTTTCCCTATCTCCCTTGCATTTTGTTTCCCTTCTCTTCTCTGCTATTTGTAAGGCCTCGTTGGACAGCCACTTTGCTTTCTTGCATTTCCTTTTCTTTGGGATGGTTTTTGTTGCTGCCTCCTGTACAATGTTACGAGCCTCCAGCCATAGTTCTTCAGGCACTCTGTCCACCAAATCGAGTTCCTTAAATCTGTTCTTCACTTCCACTGTGTATTCATAAGGGATTTGGTTTAGATTATACCTGACTAGCCCAGTGGTTTTTCCTACTTTCTTCAGTTCAAGCTTGAATTTTGCTATAAGAAGCTGATGATCAGAGCCACAATCAGCTCCAGGTCTTGTTTTTGCTGACTGTATAGAGCTTCTCCATCTTTGGCTGCTGAGAATATAATCAATCTGATTTCGGTATTGCCCATCTGGTGATGTCCATGTGTAGAGTCGCCTCTTGTGTTGTTGGAAAAGAGTGTTTGTGATGACCAGCTTGTTCTCTTGACAAAACTCTATTAGCCTTTGCCCTGTTTCGTTTTGAACTCCAAGGCCAAACATACCTGTTGTTCCTTTTATCTCTTGACTCCCTACTTTAGCATTCCAATCCCCTATAATGAGAAGAACATCTTTCTTTGGTGTCAGTTCTAGAAGGTGTTGTAAGTCTTCATAGAATTGGTCAATTTCAGCATGGGTGGTTGGTGCATAAACTTGGATGACTGTGATGTTGAAAGGTCTGCCTTGGATTCGTATTGAAATCATTCTATCATTTTTGAGATGGTATCCCAGTCCAGCTTTTCCCACTCTTTTGTTGACTATGAGGGCTACTCCATTTCTTCTATGGGATTCTTGCCCACAATAGTAGATATGGTAATCGTCTGAATTGAATTCACCCATTCCCATCCATTTTAGTTCACTGACGCCCAGGATGTTAATGTTTATTCTTGCCATCTCCTGTTTGACCACATCCAGCTTATCAAGGTTCATAGATCTTACATTCCAGGTTCCTATGCAGTATTTTTCTTTGCAGCATCAGACTTTCCTTTCACTTCCAGGCACGTCTGCAGCTGAGCGTCCTTTTGGCTTTGGCCCAACCACTTCATTAGCTGTGGAGCTACTTGTCCTTGTCCTCCGCTCTTCCTCAGTAGCATGTTGGACGCCTTCCAACCTGAGGGGCTCATCTTCCAGCGTCATATCTTTTAGCCTTTTGTTTCTGTTCATGGGGTTTTCTTGGCAAAGATAGTGGAGTGGCTTTCCAGTTCCTGCTCCAGGTGGATCGCGTTTAGTCAGAACTCTCCACTATGACCTGTCCGTCTTGGGTGTCCCTGCATGGCATAGCCCATAGCTTCTCTGAATCACTCAAGCCCCTTCTCCAGGACAAGGCAGCAATCCGTGAAGGGGTCTGTATATTAGCACACTTTTATTCCCATTTTACAGAAGCGGAGCTGAGAATCAGCAACCTCAGGGCCAGTGGGTGTGGCTTAATGGAACCCAAGTCTATTAAAGCATTCACCTCATTTTATTGTATCATGTATGTTTTAGATGATGTACTCTTGTACTTATTACATTATTTTTGAACTGCAATCTGTGGCTTTGAACTATTGGAGAGGTACGGACAAAGCATTTATTTTCCCAGTTTCTTCATTTTTGCTGAATTTCTATTTTGACCAAAAAGCCCATCTGACTTTATTGATTTCTTTGCTTACGGGTCTCAATTCTCTATATTACTGGGGCAAGTGTGTTTTTTCAGTGTAAAGACTGGGGTGAGGAATTCTAGATGCTGTTGGACTGCAACTCTCATCAGCCCCAGCCAGCATGCCCAGTGGGTAAAGAGATAATAGGCTATGCAGTTCAGCATCATTGGCCAGGTACCCTGTTCCCTGTTCCCAACATTCAACAGAGTTTGGTCATATCTTGCAAGAAAGTATGATGGTGCTTTATACTCAGGCAGACCATTGGTATACTTTCCGCTGACTTGAAGCAGTTCCAGCAGAGGTATTTCATACTACAGTACTTCTTTCCTGATCTATGCGGAACTGAGTTTGCTGGTGACTGAACACTGGTGCCCCCAATTACAAAACATGGACTCTGCAGCTACTTAGCTGCCATATTTCCCTCAGCTGGTCTGAAGTACGGAAGTTGTTATGGGTTTGTGAAATGTGGAAAGGGTATCCAGACGGTTCCATGCTCCAGAATGGCCAGGTGAACCTCTATGACCTTGTGCGGCGGTTAAGGGTGGGCATGTTGGTCTCCCACGATCTATACAAGCTCAGCATCAGCCTGTCTCCTGACATAGAACACCTTTGGATTTTGCCAGAACTGAACTGTTTCTTATTTCCTTTCATCTAGTAGAACTCTAACCTTTTCCACTGACACCTAAGTACAAAACAAAATTGACAGGCAAGGAATACTTTTATTAGGGCCAGCTGACATCCAACAAGGATGTACAAGATGTACAAGCTCTTGAATTCTCCAGTACTCCTCACTGGGTGAGATGGCCTATTGCAGTGGTTCCCAGCCTTGGGCAACCCAGGTGTTCTTGGACTGAAACTCCCAGAAACCGCAGCCAACACAGATGGTGGCGAAGGCTTCTAGGAATTGCAGTCCAAGAATTCCTGGGTTATTCAAGGTTGAGAATCACTGGCTCATTGGAGTCTGAATTTTGCTCCGCTCTCTCAGACCAACTTTCGTTTTTAGGGACGGAAAACCCTGACTCAAAATGTATTTGTTCTCGGCTAGTAGTTGCCCCACAATATGGCACATGAAACAATCCAGGGTTTTCTTTGTCTCAGCTTCGTATTTACCCTTCCACAGCTTGGGATTTGATTCCTCCTGCCAACTATACAGGTGTTTCTGCTTATCCGGTAGACAACGGATTCCAGGCCAGATTTTGCCTCCCTCCTCATGCCAGGCAAGTGCATTTGCAAGCGTGCCCTCCCAGTCCAACTCGGGTGTACCCATTCCTTGGGACGAGCTAGGAGAACCGATCACTCACTTACTGGGCCCCGTGAACTCCCGTTCTTCCCTCTCCTCTTTATCAACCTGCCTCCCGCCAATTCGGGCGGTCTGGCGTTGGGGCGCTCGCCTTGTTGGCCTTAATCCCCCGCTCACACCTGGGCCACTCTGCCCTCGCCACGAGATGCTGCCCTCCGGTCTGAAGCCCAATTTCCCCTCGCCTCCTTTCCAGCTTCTCTCGTCGCCATGCCTTCTCCGCGCCCGCGAAGTGTTTGATTTCCCCCTTCCCGTCTCGTTTTATGCCGCCTCAGCCCCGCACCTTCTTTTCCTTCCACTTCCACTGTCCACTCTCTCCCACCCCCCACCCCCCCCAAACAACTTCTCGAATCCACCGGGGAGATTTCGGCTTGCCTCCCTGTCCGTTCCCCGCTCCCCAATCCGCTCATCCGCTCCAGATTTTCCTTCCTGTATGGCACCATGCGTGCCTCCCAGGTGTATCCGTCCCTTCTCGAATCCGAGCCGTCTTTTCCCTCCTGCCCCCGCGAGCCCTGAACGGCACAGAGGCTGCCTCGTCGCCGCGGCTTCCCGGTCCCTGGTGTGCAAAGCAAGCGGCGAGAGCTTCCCTCCGAGCATCCTTGCTGGAGGTTCCTGGCTTTGCGGCCGAGGCTCAAGCGGAGAGGGCGCCGGGAGGGACTCGGGGGCTCGCTGCTGTGTGATCGCCTCTCGCCAGACTCCCCCCCCCCCGCTCCTCCAACCCCGACCTCCCTCCCGCCTACGTCGCCTTCCCTTCCTTTCTTCCTTCCCCCTTCAGTCACCTTCCTTCGCATCCCCTTCGCCGCCACCTCGCCTTGCCCGGTGGAGTCTGCCGGGAGGGGGCGTTCACAGCAAGAAAGAGAGCGCGCGAGAGCGCGATCCTTTTGCGAGAAGGGGTCCCCGGCAGGCAACGGGAGCTCTCACGCCATGGGGAGAGACGGGGGGCCGCTGGGAAGCTAGGGATTGCAAGGCGGGGCGGGCGGCGGGCGGCGGGCGGGGGAGGCTAGAGGCCCGTGCAACCCGGAGCACCAAGCCCCCGATCGTCCCTGGCCGGTCGGTGTTGACGGTGAGCGCGAGCGTGCCTGTTTGTGTGTACCGATTGCGGGGCGTGGGGGGGGGGGAGAGAGAGGAAGAGCGAAGGAGGAGGAAGGGAGACGAGCAGAGCAGGCAGACGGAGCCCCCACCCCGCCGCCGCCGCCGCCGCCGCCAGTGCGCGCCCTCCTGCATATCTGTGTGATTGGGGGGTGGGGGGTGGATCTTCGTTTTCTTGCCTCCACCGTCTCCAAAATGCCCGGACGGCTGGATAGATATATTTTAAGATTTCCTTTCGCATTGCTAAGCGAGGCGGTTCGCCTGCTGGAGGCGTCCGCCAGTGACATCTCGTCAGGGGAAGGAGGGCTTTGATTCGGCCCCTTCTTTCTCTCTCTCTCTCCCTCCCTTCCTTTCTTTCCTCCTCTTCCTCCCCCTCCTTCTGGTTTTGTGGGAGGGGGCGGCTGCAAACAAATAACAACAGAAATAGGGATCGTACCTGATTTATAGCAGACATCCCCTGCTTTCTCGCCCCTCCCCCCCACTTTTATTCGCCCCCCCCCCCACGGCCAAAACAATCCGAAATCAGGACGCGATGTTTTGAGTGTGTGCGCGCGTGTGTGTCTGTGTGTGTGCGCGCCCCCCTCCACGTTTCTCTGAAATTGACGCCCCAAGGGGGAGCGATCGGAAGAAGATCGAGATCGCGCATCACGCATCCGATTGCCTCGTGTTTCCTAATACCTGCGGGGGCTCAAGCCCTGCCGTCCTGGCGGCAGGATGGTTTAGGGATCCCTGAATGGAGGAACCCGAGAGGACTGGATCTCAGAAGGTAAGAACGAGGGTCGATTCTGAGAACATTACGTCTTGGGGCGGGGGGAGGCGGTTGATGTGCTGGGGAGTGAGCTGCTAATACTTCTCTGCCCCCCCCTCCTTTTCTTTTTCTTTTTTTTTTAAATCGATGACCCTGTTGGCCTCGGACGCCTGAGAAAATGTGGACAGCGAGCTTTTGTGGAGGGGTGGACTGAAGGATTTTGGCAGGCTTTTCTGTGGGAGAGAATACAATATTATTCTTGTTATTATTTATTATGATGCCGAGTTTCCCTCGCCTTGAGCTCCGTCCGTCCCCCCCCCCCCCCGGTTTCCCTCGGTGGTTTGGGTACTGCTGGACTTAATGTTTGGTTCGCGTCTCTCGCAGACAGGCTTTCTTTGCGCCACTGAGACTTGAACGGGGGAGGGGGTGTTGCTGGCTGGACTACGAGGCTAGGAGGATAAGAGATCATTTCCTCCCCCGCCCCCCCCCCCCAATATCCACGCTCCATTTTTCTTCCCCCGGAGATTTTGTGATCAGGCAGAAAGGGGTTCGATAAACGAGGGTCCCTGTCTCCACTTGAGGATGGAGGCGGCCGCCTGCCCTCCGTTCTGTCTCTGCGTGTGCCCAAGACAAAGCCATCTGCAAAAAAAATACCCTGCCCCTCGCCGCCGTTACTGCGGTATTTCTCCCCCCCCCCCTTCCCAGATTTTGTATATATGTGGCGGGGAGGTGGGTGGGAGGAAGAGAAAGAGAAATTACCCTCAGAATACCGTAATGCACAAAGAGGAGGGCTGGGCTGTTTCTGGAGATCTTGTCTCCGGGCTTATCCTTGTCCTCCGTCCATCCATCCCGCCCCGCCCCCGCCCCAAACTGTGGTGAATTTTGCTGCAGGAAAAAAATATATCCGGAACCAGTATAAGATCGCGGCGGCTGCCCCTTCATCTCCTGTAACGATCACCCACTACCATTACCAGCACCACCAAATTTCCTTGATACGTGTCTTTATATGTAACAGGCAGGCTTTAGAGGAGGCGGCGGCGGCGGCGGCGGGCGCACAAACGCGCGCAAATCTTTTTTTCCCCCACGTACAATTTCAAGATGGGAGGAGGATGCTGGCAGAATGGTTAATCAGGGAAGGAGCAGGCGGGCAGGCGGACCGACCGACGGGTGCGGGGCGGGGGGGGGGCGCGCTTGTTGTGATGGCTCTGGGCTGTGCCATCCACCCCCCTCGATGCCCACCCCGCCCCCGCGGCCGAGCGTATCGCTCTGGAGGCGGGCTGATGTGTCCCTTACTTCACCTCAGGCCGGGCCCTTCGGAAGCAACCTACCTTTGGGGGTTGGCTCGTGGTCTTGGAAATGGAGCTGCGAGTCTGATCCTGGAGCGGCTGGAGCCTGATCCTGCTCAGCCCTCCCTCCTTCCCTCACTAGGAAGGACCCACTTCGAATCAGAGATATGTGTGCATGTACAATATCTCCCGATTTTCGTTGACCCACATGAAGGGTGGGAGGAGGGGGCAGTCTAGAGGGAAGTAACTATACATCCTTATATTAGGGCAACCACAGCCTTATACCCTTCTTCCATCTCCCCTTCCATTAGATCTGATCATTGGGTACTCTCATTCCTGCCCTCCTCCCCATTTGAGCCTTCCACTGAATTTAAAGGGGGCGAGGAAACAGGCTCAGATTATTTTAATTTTACACCAACATTGTTTCTAAAATAAGATCCCAAACTAGACTGATGATTGCTACAAATCTGTTTGATTTTAAATTCTTCATGGGGGGGGGGAGGTAGAAAGAGCAGATCTAGTCTCATGGCAGCCTGTGGTGAGCTCCCCCCCCCGCCCCCAGTAAGGAAATAAATAGTCCGGGGGGGGGGGGGGGAACAAATCACTAGGAATTGATATGGTTAGAAAAGAGTCTCTCTCTGTCTCTCTCTCTCTCTCTCTGTGTATTTGTCTCTCTGTGTGTGTGTGTGTGATGAGGAACACAGCATGATTAGCTAAAGAAAAGGGACAAATATAGACATTGGAGTGAGAGAGAGAGAGAGAGAGAGAGAGAGAGAGAGAGAGAGAGAGAGAGAGAGATGTAGCTAAAGGATGCACAGATGGACAGATGAAGGGGAATGGATGATCATATAAAGAACCTGTTAGTAATCTTCTCCTTTCTTTCCCCATTTATTGTATGTAAGGCCCCCCTCACCAATTTCCTTTGGTGGGTTTCTGCTTCCAGTGGAGATTGAATGGTCCCCTTCCTCCCCCCCCCCTTTCCTTCCCAGCTATAAATGCATTTTCACAATGTTGGGTTGCTTGTCAAAGGTGAGGAAGCTTGAAGATGTTGAGCCAAAATGCTTTGGGGAATATAGAATATGAGATTTGTTAGAAGGATGAGTTAGCAATGGGAAGCATAAGTTGCTCTTCCTTTATGAAGCCCTCTCATTTTGGCATAGTGGGGGTGGGTGGGTAGGAAGGCAGGCAAAATTTCTTCCTTTTTGCTCTAACAGCTGCTGCTAAAGGTCTTCATTCTGCTTCAAATTCAGCCTTTTGCCTCCCCTTTCCAATATTGCTCCTAATCTTTGATTGTTTCCCCCAGAAAATGGGGATGTTATTGATTGGACCCATAGATGGACCCCTTAGAAAATCAATCCCCAAGTTTCTAGCTTGAGTGTCTTCGATATGTTACGTTGTGTGCTGTCAAGTCACATCTGACATAGCAATACTAATAGGATTTCCAGGGTATGTGAGATATTTGAGGAATGGTTTTACCAGTTCTGCCGCCGCCGCCACCTTCCAGTGAATTTCTGTAGCCGAGTGGGGATTTGAACTGGGTCTCCTGAGTTCTAATCTGTCACTGTATCCACTACGCCTCATTGGCATCCTTGAATATACTAGATCAGATATGCCTGTAGCTGTGCTCCAGAGAATATTGGTAAAATGGAGCATCTCTGGGGTAGTAGAGAGTGAGAAAGAGGAGGCAGTGGTTTTGATGGAAGGTTTTGGAGCATGCCTGGCAGCAAGAAAATGGAAAGACAAGACACTGGAAAACAAAGAGAAGCCCCAAGACTCCTGCCACCACCTTCACCCTTTTCTTGAAGGAGAATGTTCATGGGTTGCATTGCCAGTGCTGAAAAACATGGCCTACTTGATCAGCTTAGGGAGACCTGGGGAGCAGAACTTCCAGGTCCTGTTGCTACAGAATCCCTGCCTGCCAAGCAAAGGTATTATTGCCCATACAATCAGTCCTTAATTTCAAAAGCTAGATGCACTGGCATTTAAATGTACCTGGAAATCATGATGGCCCTTGACTTGGACATTCAATGCTATACATTCAGATGTGTTTCAGCTACTTGTGGTCCTCCTGGGTTGCAGGAAATATGCTTTTTGATGCTTAATTAACTATAAGATCAAACTGTATTATTTTTGCATAGAATCTTAAGATAAGAGATTACGTTTAGCGCATTTTAGTGGATGTGTGTACTTGGGGATAATTTTGAGGAGCTGCTCAGAATATCCCAACGGTGAAGTGAGCAGTAGGGTTTGTCTTAATGTGATCACGCAATCAGTGGCTATTGGACGTAGCAACGATATGGAATATCTCCAGAACTGGAGGCAAACAGAGATAAATTCAGCTGTTAGTACTGAACAGAATAGACTCACTGCATCCATGGGACTTGTATGAATGTTGGCTTCCCAAGTCCTCCTCTTGATTCAGTAGGTCTCCTCCTGTTGGGAATAATGATTAGATTTAAACCAGTGTGCCTCTGAACATGTGATTGGGAAACAGGAGCAAGAAGGCATTATTGCCTCTAATGTCCTGCTTGAGGACTTTATGTAAGTATTCAGTTGGCCTCCGTGAAGAACAGGATGTGGACTAGGCAAGGCTTTTGGTTTCATCCACCAGGGCTTACTTTTGTTTCTGATGAGACCAAAGCTTGCTGTTTCATCTGTGCCAGAATTAGGAAGCTGACTTCATTTAGAGCCCTAGGCCTCACTCTCCTTCATCCATGCCTTGTGTGTCATTTACCTTGCCTGCTCAGTTAGTCAGGGCAAAGAGGATGGTTTAATGCTGTGATTTTGCCCTGTGTATCTCTTAAGACCTTAAGAGAATCTGGCAAGAATCTGGTTTGGAATTGGAACATGTAGCAGAAGACAGGCCCTACATTAATTAGCGCCATGTGTCCCATGCCACTGAACTGTGATAACTTGCAGTAGTTGGTGTTAAACTCTTTGAGTAACTCAGATGAGCTGGGTTTCTGCCCCCCCCCCCCCCCAATGTTGCATTGAGATTTATGTCAAATGCATTCTGTAACTGATATGAAATCAGTGGTTGCTCTCCTTTTTCTCTTTGTGCTGAACACTCCTTGAAATCAAAGATGGTGCCATATTATCACAGTGAGAGACCAACCGGAAGGATGCTTTTGGTGCAATTGAAATTCACGTAATTTATCCCTCCCTTTCCACCGATACACTTCATTCACAAACCCAAAGAGTGCAGCAGATAAACATCCTTCTGTGTACCTTTGTAGAATTTTTGCAGAATCCCATTCAAAGAGAAATGCATAGCATGGAACATTTCTACTTGCTGAGCGTACAAAGTGGTCTTAGACTGGGTCTGTGCTCCTCAAATATTGTTCCAAATAAACTGATTTTTGGGGTACGGAGCCACAACAAGTACAAGAATTAAAGTCGTGCAGGACTCGGTTTGCATGGAGGATGGGTATCTACTTTCCTGTGTTGTAGAACAAAAAAAAATTTAGTCACTGTCTTACGTTAGATTTAAAAAACAAGGTAGAATATATCCTGCTGCCAGTGGGGGAGAAGAACTGTGATCTTTGGAGGCAGCTGATAAATACATGTTAAATTGCGATTTTCAGATAGGTTTTCCTTCTAGAAGTTGGTCCCAAGGTTTTGTTGAAATGCAGGAATACTTTCAAGTTCTCCTCTGGATGTTGAAACTCTCACTAGTGAGCCATAAATCTATCCATCTCTCCTGAGATGTCCAATTTCTTTTGGGAATCCAGCATAATGTTGGGATGATGGGAGATAAGTCTTTCCTAAGGTTCCTGTGCTATTTGACTTGCAAATTAAAGGGTCCTCCTACTCTGGTAAAATAAGCTAGCATGGATTCTTTGGGGGGTTCTTTCATTTGAGGAGTTCCATAACTCAGATATTTTGCTTCAATGCTGTGCGCCTGGGGTATGTGTGGTAGTGGACACATACAAGCCAAGATGTTATGACCTCTTCAGCTTAATGTGGATCTGCTCATCTCTGTTCTTTGCCGTTGAAGAACTTGCCCCTGTTCTGGCATCTGAGGAACCTGTGGTGCAGTATATATGGGGGGGGGGGGGGGGGGGGGGGTCCTTTGAGAAGTTTACCTTGGACTATAGTTTGGTGTAAACTGGCATCTGTTTTTTGGGAGTCAGTAAAGTTGGGTCTCCTGCTGGTTGTAAATCAGCATTTCTCTTTTTAAGTGGATGGGCATTGTGCTGATGAACACCAGCTGGAGGTGTACAGCCCTTTGCCAAACACATTTGTGCTGCGGCCCCTGAGGAAATGTGTACAATCTGTGACTGGGTCTTCACTGAGGCAAGCCTGTGGCATTTGCCAGGAGCCCAGATTCTGTTATTTCAGAGGATGCCATCTTCTGATGTTGCAGCACAAAAATGCCTCTGAGCAGGGAAGCACTTCAACCCAATCTAAATCAACATCTCTCTGCATAGGCACAACCTTGTCTTAGGAACTTCACCAGCTCTTAAGCCCAAGGGAGGGAGAGAGTGTGCGCACGCACGCATGCGTACACTCGTGTATGTGTCTGTCCAGAACCTCTTATGTGACAAGAAGAATTCCCTTCCATGTTTGATCATAGGGGAATGCAGGTGCCTTCTGAGATTCCAGCCATTTGCAAACTATCAAATGTTTCCTTGGGTTTAAGAACTTTGCATTCCCAAAGAATACTGGAAGAACTGTTTGGCATCTCATGACTTATATATGCAGACTATCCAAGGATTGCAGCAGGAAGTGGGGAGAGCAATTTAACAACAACAACAATTATTTTCTCTCTATCCATTCCTACACTGTGTGTGGGTGGCTTTTCTTAGCTTGTGTATGTAGGCTTTTTTAAAAAAATTAATGATTATTATTTAGTTAAGGAGTGTGTGGGCGTCTGCAGCCAATTTCTGAAACTGCGTACCTGTCGTGCTTTCAGCCAGGGGAATATTTCTCCAAGGGCCTCCAGCAATAACACTAAATATATTAGTCGCACTTCTGCTCATGTCCATGCATAGATGCTTGTGTGTGTGCATGAGCATATGCTTGTGTGCACACACACACATCAGTGTATGAATTGACCATGTTCTCCTGCATATACATATGCCTGTGTGTGCATATCCTTTAGTGGCTCACACTTATAACATGTCATCTGTTTTGTCATGCATTCTTCTGTGATCAGCATGGCAGATGAACCATTGACTCTGCTCATTCCCAGCAGATGCCTGGGGATTAAAAGCAATATGTTGGGAATGATTAGGAGATGGCGATCTGCTAGGATTCTGCTTGGGATGATGGAGCCAAATGAGAGCAAAAGGTTAGGCTCACCTTCTCCTCTCCTGTTCTCTATGTGCACTATCTTAGATTCAGAGCTTTGAAGTAATTTGTTATAGGTAACAAGGACTAAATTTCTGTTTGTCCTCCCCCCCCCCCCCTGTGCATTGGACCATTCCACACATGATTGTCTTTTTGTGTCAACTGCACAAGGGAGTATTCACAGTTGCACACAAATAGCCATGTTGTTTTATAGAATGGGTTGGTCTTCTACTTGCATAACTGGAAGCTGGAGTTTGCTGAAACTACTGTGGAGCATTCCATCTGTGGAGGAGGTCTGCTCAGTGATTACTGATAGGATTCTGGCTATTGTTACTAGTAATGAGTTGCTTTTGGGAGTGGATAGCAATGGGTTAATGGCATTTTAAAAATCTCATAACGTTAACACTAATGTTTCGTGTTACTATCTATATTACTGGGGTGATTTGGGGCCATTTTTTAAAGTTAAAAGGTGGTTAAATTAAACAAAAAGCAACATATTGGTGAAGCATTGCTTATTCTGGCCTGGGGCCACTATTTAAATTTCCCACACTGCCCCAGAATGACACAGCATGTGGGAAATAAAAATGGTGACTTGAGCTTTGCGCCTGGAGGTGTTTAGAGCCTGGCCAAGACCAACCTGGCTGTTGTAGATGCCAACGGCTGCCTGTTTCCTCTGCCGGAGAAGCCTGCCAGGCTGCCCATAGGAAGAGAGGGCCTGCCGTAGGGTTCTTCCCTGCCCGTCAGGACATTTCAGATTGGGAGTTGTCTGTATCTCTCCGTCTCCACAGCTATGCCCAGATGTGGAGCTGCTGTCACTTTCTGACAAAGGATGCATGATTTGGCCATGTTGGATTCCCCTGGAGCAGAGGTAGGCAATTGTTTTTGGCTGAAAGGGCAGCGTCCAATATTGGCAGATACAAACCATGCATGGGCACATAGATAACCCACAGTATTCCCTCACATACGTCTCAGTGTGCAGAGCTGGGTTAAGCCTCCTCTCCCTTCTAGAGGAGGGCCGAAGGTCTCGCCCACCTGCCAGCAATCGCAAGTGACACTGTTGTTTCCCTGTTGCTGCCGGGGATGGAAAACAGCAGTCTCTGAAGTCCAGAGACTGCAGTCTCCTACTTCCATTGTCCATCTGATCACAGAAGAATTATGGGGGACTGCTTGTGTGGTTCTGCTAGCTTTGGGGTCTGCTTATGGCCCCAGAGGCTCATACTATGTGTCCCTGCCCTAACAGGGTTTCATTTCACATGGGAAATGCATCAATTAAGTTTGAATCCTCTGTTTTCCTGCTTTGTGCCTTGAGAAACCAAGGCTTCCTTTCCTTCTTAGATACAGGATTTCAAAGAACAGGATGGGATCTGGGGCTAGATTACAGCTCCTAGCATTTCTGACCACTAGTCATGTCAGCTTGGGTTGATGAGAGCTGCAGTCCCAACAAAAATCTGGAGGGCTGCAGGTTCTCCATCCCTAACCAGGGAGGTTTTAAAAAGGGTTGGTTAGAAGTAAGCTTTGCCCAGTTTGAGCCATTTGTTGCTTCTGTATGTGAAATGGTCTAGTCCTAGAACCGTGAGTGCCAGGCTGGGGCTCTACCCACTCAGGAGGTGTGGCTTCAAATCCCCATTCAGCCTCTCGGGGGATAGCAATGGTGAAAGGTTTCACATATCTTTCCATAAGCCAGATGTAACTTGATGGTACATAACAACAACAACAAAGCCATGCTGCCCTGACGTGTTTTTGGATACATTTTATGACTAGTATCTATCTATCAATCAATCAATCAATCAATTAATCAATCTTTGTCAAAACCAACCTCCATTCCTCTTTCTCAACTTTGCTATGTAGCTATGATAGGCTTTTCTCCACATGATACTTTTAAAAATACACCACATGTTGCCTTCCATCACATCCTGCCCCAATGACTAATCTGTGGGAAGTAAGTAGTATGTAAACCTCTGAATGGTCTTCTCTGTATTTGCTGCTTTTGACCATTATCCCTAATCCTTGCACAGTCAGTGATCATTAGCAATACTGGTTGGGGATGATAGGGGTTGTAACCAAAAACATTTAGAGCACTCCTGGTTGGAGAAGGTTGCAATCACTAATTGCTTCTTTTGTCTATATAAGTGCCAATGGAATGAATACCACCTCCCACATTGGATGTTTTATCATTAGCCATTTTTCACAAGGCACACTAATTTTTATATGTGTTCACTTTTGCCGTGTTTGAAGTTCAGATGTAATACCTGTACTTGCTAGAAGGTATATACACTTAATACAATGTCTATAGCACTTCCTAACTGGTATTTATGTTTTTATCCCATATTAATACATTTTATTTTATTTTATTATTTATTTTATTAGATTTATACCCCGCCCATCTAGACCAATGGTCTACATGCATGTACATGCATAAAACATGTGAGAACATCTTTGTCTTTTTTGTTAGTGAACCAAACCTGAGTCCCCGATGCCTGTACTCTACAGTCCCAGAAGCTGTTGGACTGCATCTCCTAGACTTCTTTATGATTGATTATGCTCCCTAAGGCTGGTGGGAGTTGTAGTCCAACAAAATCTGGAGAGTTGCTCTTGGCCCACTGCTGCTGTACATGGTCTAGTTCTCTGCACATATTCTAGGCTGCATTTGCATCGCTTCAGGCAAGTGAGAGGTTATTTCCAGCCAGAGGATGAAACTTAGCATTGCTCATTTGCATGTGTTGATTATCAGCCATGCAAATTTAAAATTGCTTCTTGCCTAGCAGGGATATTGCACTTAGTAACACACCTGGTTCAGCAGAGTTAAGACTGGCCTGGTGGAAACCCTAATGATAATTGATCTGTAGGTTATTGGTGAAGACTACTTAGAGTATAAGTGTTGAAGCCAGGAGAGTGTCAGTCATTTCTGCTTGCTTTGGGATTTCTCCTGATGGAGGCTTCATTCAAAGAGAAAAGGAGAGGGAGTTGCAGTGGATCTCCAGAGTTGCAGAAGGGAGTTGATGTAGTAGCTGGAGGGAGAAGACAGAACAGGAGCTGGCATTGAGCTGGAGCTTTCCCCAGTGGTTAAGATGGTTGAGAAGTTGCCTTCTTAGAATGTGGTGTGTCTGGTAGCTTGTGAGAATGGATTAGATTCCTGTTTTACTTGTGGATAATTTAGGAGATGTTATTTGTTATGTTTGAGTCCAGTAAAGAATACTGACTACTGTGCAACACCTATGTGAAAGTGATAATGACCCATATTTGTTCAGTTGCTTTGGCTTGACACTTATAGGGTCACACTTTGTTCCTCCTAGTGTACTTACTGTGTTGCTTTCTGCAGGGATCTTAAGATCTAATTGCCTGTTCTCTGCCTTTGTTCTACAATATGACTGTGATTTCACAGCCTTTGGAACTCAGATCAACTCACATCTTGCAAGAAGTGGTTACCTTATCCTCACACCTTAGGTTCCTCATAATATTCTTCTTTTCCTGTTGCTTTCCGTTTTTCCTACCAATTATTGTTATTCACTCATCCTTGTCTTCTCCTAATATCTAAAGTATGATAGCCTCAGTTTGGGCATTTTAGCCTCTAGCTAGAGTTCAGATTTGATCTGATTTGTAGTCCTGGCAATCCATGAGAGCCATACAGATTTCCTTCAACAATACATTTTGATTGAATCAATAAGGGTGCTCAATTTCAGTGTGAGGAGGGAGGGCTTCTTTTAGGGCCAACCTACTGAGTGCAGTGGCTAGAAGAGGTCCTCTTGATACAGTGATGCTCCAACTGCTGGAAGAACTACTTATGTCAGCATCTGATGTTTTGTTGCATCTCTCCTCTTTGGCCCAGTTTGGCTAGGGATGGTATAGCTGTATAGCTCTGGATGGCATTTCTTCTGTGGGCTAGTTTTGCTGCTGAAGAATTGTCTGGAGACCATAACAGAATGCTCTAACCACAGTGGCAATGCTGGCTATTGCAGAGGTCAGTGTGACAGCAGTCTCCTTTTGGAAGGCCTGATTCAGGCAGGTTTCAATCAGATAAACTGGACAACTGGGAAGAATTTGATTTATTTTATTTTTATTTTTTTGTAACTAGGAAACCATTTGTCCTTGAGAAGTTTTGAACGACCACTCTCATAACCCCTTGGTTCTGCTAGCTGGGAGTTCTGGTATTTGAAGGCAGAAACATCAGGAGGTTCCCTAGCTATGTTATGGGTGTGCCATGAGCAGCTCTATGTGTGGGGCATATAAAATAAAGGCAACTTCTCACCTGTAAATTAACTCCTCTTGCAGAAATAAGATTATGTTTAGGATTCCACCACCTGGCTTTTTGTCTGAAAACTTTCTATTTCTGAGTCTGTCTTTTGAAACTATATTTAGTATAACCTAAGATTTTGCCGAATTGTATCAATACCTGGCTTCCTTTTGAAGGAAATCAAAGTACTGTACACATATTTCTTTAAAAGCATCCTCCATAGATCAAACCTTAGCAGCTAGCCAAACTGGTCTCCCAAAATAAAGGCGTGCAGAACTCATGAGGAGATGCCTTTTAATGCATTTAAAAAAACAAAAAACAGAGAATGAGATTTCAAGAGTTATTCACGGTGTATTGAAAGCAAAAATAAAAATATGAAAGACAGAGAGTATTGAGGGGAAACATATCTTAATCCTTCCCTGTCCATATCTATTATCGGGTAGAAGTGATTTGTGTCTTCCTTTTGGATAGAGTCGTATGTTTGTATCTTACCTGCTTCCTTGTGGATGTTGTTTTGTGTTCTGTTTAGGACACACTACAAAGCCTATCATTCCTGGTAAACTTGAGCATGCTGGCTAGACTGATAGCAGATCTAACATATTTGCAGGGCATCAGTTTGTGGAATTGATGTGGAAATCTGTTTTAATTCCTCATTGTCTGCTGCAGATCCTGCAGTGAAGACCAATTTCCTTTAGTGCAGGATAGTGCATTCTCTCTGGATTGGATTTTCCAGAGATGGTGACAAAATCAGGCTTTTGCCTTCAAGGTGTGGTTTTTGACAAGTGATTTGGTCCAATAGGGGGAAGAGAGTCAGTCCGAGCCATGCTTATGCCTGAGGTGAGGGACAAAATGGATCTCCCTCTTTATTCCAAGTACAGAAGCAGATTGAACTGGCAATAACACTAATGGGGAATTGTCTTTGAAGAGACCCAAGGCATGAAGCTAGTTGAAAGGAATTGATGAACCACCAGGAGGTTCGAGTGCTGTGCTTTTTCTTCCACCCAGCACCCGCTTCATGAGGTGGTCATGTTACTCTGCCTAGTGGTAGGGCTGGCCCTGGTGTCGGTCCTTTGGGCAGTCTCCACGCACCTGAAGGCCTACACTCTGCAGATGCGAATATATAGCTGTTCTCCAGCTTGGTCTGGACTATGACCAGATGTCAGAGAGAGCAGTTCTGGGAAGAGGCTGTTGCAGTGGCTCTGTGACTTTCAATGGAATCCTGTCACTCTTAATAAGATCACCTTCCTTCTGTCAATAATATCACTCACTGCTGAGGCACAAGAAGGGGGAGAGATGTCAAGTCTTTCAGCCCACTCACCAGTGATGCAATATTTTAGTGAAGTAATATTCCATAGCAATAGGAAATTCTGAGGGCTAATTTGGTTGAAGGAAATATTTAATAGGGCCATAGATGACACTTACAGAGAAGTTCTTCATAATGGAAATCTGGTGTGTGTGTGTGTGTAGGGATGTATGTGTCACATTTCTCTCTCAGCTCAAATTATTACTTGTTACAGCACAATCCCATTCCTATACTCTACTAACACAACATTTACCTTTAAATATGTGGGGAAGGCTGCTTCTAGTGTTCTTTGTCTCCTATCTATCTATCTATCTATCTATCTATCTATCTATCTATCTATCTATCTATCTATCTATCTATCTATCTATCTGTCTATCTGTCTATCTGTCTATCTGTCTATCTATCTATCTATCTGTCTATCTCATTACATTACCCATTTAAATAACTGAAGTGTTTGTATATAAGGCCTGTCCCTTTGGAATCTTTCAGTTTATGGCCTAGGCTCTTTGTGTAGCATTCTGACCAAAGAACAGCAAAATGTTCATAGATGAAGGACGCTGCATGGACAATGTTCTCAGCTAGATTGCCCACCCATCTCAAACACACAAGGCACGTATATGTTCCCAAACTACTGCGAGCATTTTAAGCAAAGTGCTTGGTTTTCTCCATGTGAGTATTTCCAGACAAAAAATAAATAAATAAAACCCACATCTGTTGTTAAAAGAGTAGACTTCTGTTTGCTTAATGGCAATTTATCTTTCCTTCCTCTCTTCTTGGTTGCCCTTCTGTAACACCTGCATCTGCTCCAGATGATCCCTCAACCCTCTAGAGCAGGGGTCTCCAAACCTTTCACAGTGAGGGCCACATAATATATTTTCCATATTTTCAAGGGCCGAAGGAACGCACGCGTACGCATGCACACATGCCCGCCCGCCCACCTGCACGCACACACTCCCACCCGCCTGCCTGCATGCACACATGGGCGGGCCAGATAAAAAGGCAAGGCAGGCCAGATGTGGTCTGCAGGCTGTACTTTGGAGACCACTGCTCTAGATGTGTGGGGAAGTGCAGAGGTTGAAAGAGGAAGTTGGATACTGTGACGGTTTCTGTTTTGCTGGCCTAGTGACACCACTGGATACAACTCACTGTCTCTCCTTTTCACTTGCTGAAGTGTCATCCTTACCTTTTGGTTGCAGGAGCCATAAAGATTAAGCTAGCAAATTTCTCTGGCTGGTGAGGAGGATAGCATTATTGATGTTAAGTATACTCCCAAGTTCTATGAAGTTTACAAGTAGTGCTATACAATGCGCTCCAGTTGGTGGTTAAGTTGTTTACAGCTGCCAGATGGCAACCTTTTGGTCCTAAGAAAGAGGTGTAAAAATTCCAAATCATGCTGCAACGATCCTTAAGACTGCAGCCTCAAGAGGACTGACATCAACTCTCATGAACATGTACCACCAATTTTTGGACTCTTGTCTACCATTTTTCTGCATTATCCATGAAGAGGTTGTGCTAAGCCCGAAGAAGAGGAATTTTCTCCACGAAAGCTTGCAATTTGTTTGATTTTTTAGTGGCCCAATAAAAAGTATCATCACCCACTCTTACATTTGTGTGATCTTGGGAGCTACACAGCATTTCCTTGTTCTATTTCTGATTAATCACACGGCAGCCAGCAACCATATGCCTTTTCGTTCTGATGCAAATCAGAGTAGAAAGTGCATACTGGCAAAAGTCATGGATGGAAGGCCACCAGGCCAAGCCCAACAAAGGAAATTCTCATACAGATCTGATATCCCCGAATCGCCAATAAAAGAGCTGTCCTTAGATTGTGAGTTGCCTCAACAAGGACCTGTTGTTTTTGCTCTTTTGTTGTGCAACTAGTAGGTGCTATATACAAAATAAATAATAAATGAGTTTAACTCTCTGCTGTGTCAGTTTGCCTGGAAAGTTACAGTAGGTCAGCCTACACAGCTTTAAGCTCGGGAGAAATGTACTGTGTTTCCCCGAAATTAAGACAGGGTCTTATATTAATTTTTGCTCCAAAAATGCATTAGGGCTAATTTTCAGGGGATGTTTTATTTAACAGTCATGTTATCTTCTTCTGGTTGCTGCACAATGGTGGAAGGCAGGGTTTCACTTAACTGGGGCTTATTTTTGGGGTAGGGCATATTACGAGCATCCTGAAAAATCATACTAGGGCTTATTTTCAGGTTAGGTCTTATTTTCGGGGAAACAGGGTAAAAAAATATATAGTTAGGCCTGTCAACCGGCCTATAGATTGATTGTTGTCTTGACTTGAGCTTGAAAAAGGACATTTGTCACAAAACTAGTAGGGCTTTCTCTAAAATTGTGTGGAGTCTCTGAATGTGTGCATGAAGTAACCCTTAAGCCAGAATTTTACCTCCTATGAATATGCTTTAAGATATGCTGACCCCAAATGGGAAAACAGTCTATTGCTCCTGGCATTTGGGACTACACCATTGACGAAGTTAGCCACCAGCCAAACAGTTCAAATCTTACCACTAACCTAAATATGATGGGGCAGTTGTGGTTGCAGTGCCTGTAGAGATGATGGTATCATTCACTAATTAGACTCTTCTCAATAAAGGAACAAGCATGCCAAGCTTTGGATATTTCCCCACTGCCGACCCCTCCCCAATACCGAATTCATTATTTAAAAGCAAGAAAGCAACCCTCATTATCATATCTAGAAAATTACCCCCGCTCCCCTGAACCGGCAATTTGCCTGCCATGCGGCTCCGCTCTGACTTGCCCATTAATTACAGGGATGAAAAATCATTTAGAAGCCAGGAAAGGAAACTAATTGGATCTTCCCCCCAGTAAGAATTAATGAGAGGCAGAGAAGATATAACAAGGTGGGATCCAGAATCCATAGCCATTGGAAAGGTTCAAGTTCTATATCATCCTGGATTCTTGCCACTGATTTCCTCCACCTCCCTCTCTGTTACCAAGTCTTTGGACTCTCATTTGCCTCTCTTTGCAGCTATAATGACAGATTTCCCTCTGCTCCTGTGATCTTTACTAGCTAGACCTTTCTTTTGTATTTTCTGGGCAGCATTGGGTACAATTCTGTTTTTAGTTGCATTGTTTTTGAAAAAGACATATCTTTGGAAGCCAGGGTATGGGAGTCAGGAGTCAATGCTTTGCCCCCCCGCCCCCCGACCTAGTTCTGTGAGGGAGGCAGTGGAGGCTGGGGCAACGGTCTTGTCAAAGTCAAAGTCTTAATTGTATACGCATGCAGAGAATTGTGCTCCATGCCTTGCCTCCTAGGGTGTGGTGGCTTTGGCTGGGTGCTTACTCTTGATATTTGTCCTGAATATCCTCAAGCCACTAAACTCTAGAAATCGTCACCATGCAAGAGATGGTGTCACGTGATGGCCAAGTGCCTGAATTACAAACAGGCATGTTGCCAGTTCAAATCTTACCTCTCTACCATTAACTTTTAGGCAAACCCGCTTCTTAAGCTAGCCACCCCATCTGCAATAGATAGATAACTGGACTGACCTGCCATAAATAACAAAGACATAGTTTGAACACTTGAAAATGCCATATAAAACATGTTGCTTCTACTTCTGATTGAGGTTTTCTTGCTTTCCAGATATTTTAGATTTCAGTTCCTGAAAACTTTAGCTAATCTGATCAGTGTTAAAGAATTGTGGGAGTTGTCTGAAATCTTGAGGGCCAAAGGTTCCCCACTCCTGTCTAATAACTCCTTCTCTTCCTCCTAGCAATGCATCAGTATTGCTTAGAGCTGAGCAACCAGGAGGTGAGTGAATCATGACTGCATCTCACCGCACAAGGACCTGACACAGCAGCGCTCCAACACAAGACGGCACTGCAAGGGGGCTGTGATCCAACCTGCTGGGCATGATGTAGATACAAGACCCACAAACCTATTTTCTTTTAGATCGAAACCACTGTGGAGGAACTAGGTTTGGGGCAGAACCGAAATGCTGGAGTTAGGTCTTAATCCGTCTGTATTTTGCTGGAAACTGCCTCTTTGGAGAATGTAAACTTTGAAAAAACAGCATTGGAAAAAGGTTAACTTTCCAGTCCAGCAGCCCCAGCCCAAATAAAGGGTCTTGTGGATGCTTTTAAATTTGAAAAACAAAAACAAACCCCAAACCCCCCAAACCTTACAAGCCCGTGAACTGAGAAAAGTTAGGAGTTTTGAACTATATCTCTCACACTGGGCAGGAGATTCAGGGAGCTGTATTCCACAATGAGAATCTTCAGAGATGTGTATTCCACAATGGTTTTCGAAGCTCTTTTCTCCCCCATAATGTCTAATGTGGCTTTAGGGCCTAAGTGAGTCAGCAGAACCTACAGCGGCCACCATTGCCCAAGTTTAGGGCAGGAGAGTCTTTGCCTCTGAGCTGTCACCTCAGCTCTAAATTAGAGATGGTGTCGTTTCCAGCAATGACCTGATCCTCATTGCCAGAAAAATGCTGATGAGTAGGAATCTGACACTGGAAACTCAGGAGGGACAAGATTCATTTCACAGTCCGAACAGCAGTGTTATCTAATTTCCTTCACCCTGTGCATCTTTGTGTTGCTCTGTGGGGACCAGCGGTTCTGTGAATTGAAGGGCTGGGTTTTTATGCTCCCAGGCTCGAGGATCAGGCCTATGGGGCAGATAGGCCTCTTGTGGAGAATAACCGAGCTCCTAAGGACAGTAGCAGTGAATCAGTCTTTGGAGGGTGGAGAAGGAGTGCATGTGACAGTGTGAATAGTGTTTTGATGCAGCTGGACAGCCGCATGCTTCTACTTGCCATTCCCACTTTGTGAACAATGCTCACAAAGCCCAGCACTCGTTGAATTGATGAGCACTTTAGTGATTTCAAAATGCACACTGTATAACATGTGTACATGCACACATGCTTATGCTTGAATCTAGAGATAAATTGCAATGTAATATAATTAATTTGAAAATAGGTGTAGAATTGGAGATTTGTGGGGGTTTAGTCCCCTCAGGGTGAGGTGCCCCCTTTGGACAACAAGCCACCTCTCCCATGCATATATGACTGTATCAGCATGAGGTGGTAATAGAGCTTATTTTGTGCATCTTCCAATTTGTGTCATGTATTGCAGATGCACAGAATTGGTATGTTAAAAAGAAAGAATTAGTGTGAGAGGAAATTATTTTGGATGTAGTTATAGCTGTGTGTATGAATTTGTGTAAGCAGAAGAAGTGTGTTTAACGTACTGTGTTCTTCTGACTGTGTGTGCACTTGGTGCGGCTATGTACATTATTGAAATCTGGGTGATACCAACTGAGACTAAGACTTCACATATGTGTGCTTCATGAAGAGTGAGGCAGCTCATAAACCTGTGCACTGTCCCTCCAGCGTGAAATCATTTTTTAGTTATACCTTTCATAAATCTCATATTATGACAGCTGACAATGACTCTGTCCCATGTTATGACAGGTGATAGTGACTCTGCCACTCTGTTGAGCCTGAAATGTAGTAGAAAAGGCTCAAACCATATGAATTCAGAGGAGAACCAGCCCTGCATTAGTATTCCAGTACATTGGGCTTTAATGTGGTGCCCTTCATTCTTAAGCATTGTATGTGCCATTTTAGTCATGTCTGCCTCAATATAGGGCCTGTTATGGACTTTGAAATTTAGCTGTTGAAGCTCCAGTGTGACATCAGTTTCCCTCAAGTTTGAATCAGTCAGATTTGGTGGATTTGCTCCCTATCAATGGTTAACTAAAGCTGAACTTGAGTAGATGTAAGTCTGTAGACCACAGAAAGGCCATCCCCCTTGAGCAGACCTGGGCAAAGTGCGGCCCGAGGGCCACATACGGCCCGCGAGCCGCTCCTGTCCGGCCCGCCGGATATCAAAACCATTTATAGCTTTTTGTCTAAAGTTGATCAGTTGCTTATCTTTAACATACCGCAAAAAACCTCTTTAGTATTTGTGAAGATTAACAAGTTTAAAATAAAAACAATCATAGCATCACTGTTTCATTTTATTTTTAAGTAAAGTTGGTTCGGCCCCCGAACACAGTTCAGATTTTTCATGTGGCCCCCTATAGAAATTAATTGCCCACCCCTGCCCTTGAGGGTAGATTCCTCATTTTCTGGCTGTTACCTGGGAAGGGGTGCTGTGTAGAGTCATCCTGCTGCCTGTCTGTGGGATTTGAGTGGCAACTGAAGGAAATACTTCTCCACCCTTCTTCTCTAAGTACTACGGTAGGACCATTACACTAGTTAGGAAATCTTTAGCCAATTAATTGTATGAGTTTTGTTTTTTCACCGCTTGATTAAGCAATTAATTTTGCATTTGAGTAAAAGTTTTTTTTAAAATCAAAACAGGAAGTATTTGGTTTTAAATGATGCACGCCAAGTCTCAGTCTTCAGATTTCTTGGCTGCGGTCTCCATTTGGATTGATGACTGAACCAAGGTATAGAAAAACCTTTAACAATTTCAGTTCCTTCATTGTGAACATTAAAGTTGCATAGTTCCTTGTTAGTCATGATTTTGGTCTTTATATAATGTTCAGCTGCAGTCCTGCTTTGATGCTTTCTTCTTTCTCTTTCACTAAAAGTTGTTCCAAATATTAGCTGCTTTCTGCCCGTACGGTGGCGTCATCTGCATATCTTAAATTATTGATGTTTCTTCCACCAGTTTCTACTCCTCCTTCATCTGAATCGAGTCCAACTTTCCATAGCATACGGTCTGTGTACAGACTGAACATATCATACGGAAGGCTGGACTAGATTCAGATGACGTGTGTCGTAGGAGATGTCTTTTTAGAACAGTGGGATGCCTTTCCATGGGAGGTACACCTGGATCCTTCTCTGGCTATTTTTAAATGGGCCTTCAAGACATCAATATTTCAATCAGTTTGTAATTAACTGTGTAATTCACTACCACAGAATGCAGTGATGGCCACCAATTTGGACAGCTTTAAAATGAGATTAGACAAATCTGTGGAGGTTAAAGACCTCCATGGCTACTAGCCAGAACAGATATCTATTATCCCTAGTATGAGAAAGACATATGGGTCTAAAACACTAGTTGCTGGGGGACAGGTGTTAGAGGGCTCTTTGCTTTCATGCCCTTCCTGACGGTGGGTTTTCCATAGACATCTGGCTGGTTAGTGTACAAACAGAATGGTGGACTAGAGAGGTCTTTTGGTCTGATCCAGCAGAGTCTTTTTGTATCATTTGTTCTTATTTTGCATTTTGTGGTTTTGAATGTTGCTTGTATTCTAATTTTCTGTTTGTATTTGGAATTAGTGGAAATGCACTGATTTGTGTCTTTTTATTATTGCCTCATGTTTTATATTTTCCAAAGGGCCTCAAGAAGGTTCTTACCTTTAAAGGTGACATAAATTAAAAGAGGAATTCCTTCCTGGGTGTAAGAGAAGGTGGTGCTTGCCAGCTGCAGTTTTTATATCAATTTGGAAATACAACTACTTTGAAGGAAAATAATGCTTGGTATAAAAGGAAAAAAAATTCTGTTTCAACAAGGCACCTTTCTAGTTGATAAAAAAAGGGGGGCTTTTAAAATCAGTTTAATGCTGTGGAGCTCTGCTAAGTATTTGTGCCATGTGACCATCAGTGTCTGCCATAGGCCAAGCCAAGGCACACGGAGAGAGCTGTCTCTTTAAGAGCAACTTGCCATAATCATTCAGTGATTCAGGCAGCTGGGGTGGATATGATCTTAAATCAGGGTGGGTGATCTTAGCAGGGCAGAGGGTCACTTTGCTGATTTCCCAGCCACCTAAGAGCTGCACTGTTCAGGGGAAGAGGGCTAAGAGAGGAGGAATATGGCCAAGAAGATTAATTTGCATACTTAACCTTATTAAATATTCAATTAATTTGCATTTTACTATACTTTTAATTATTGTAGAGGTTGCTGCAAAAGATTTTTTTAAAATTGAAATATAGGCTTAAGTTGTAAAAAGTCTTTTTTCAAACTGAAAAAGCCCCCTTGCATCTCTAGTGGACCTCTATATAATTCTTTTTCTAAAATTTTGGAGCCCTAGAGTTGCTGGGCTCCTCAAAACTGTGGAAAAATTGCCCCACTTCCCCTACAGAACAGAAGGAGGCTATTTGAGAAAAAGAACAGTTCCCAAAAAATATGTATCCATGGGGGTGGGATTGGAGGCCCCACGCTGTTGAGGAACCACAACAGTGCCCCAGAGGGATGTCTGCTTTGACTGGCTTAAATATTCATTCATTTATTTAAAATATATTTATCCCACCTTTCTTTTTAAGAAGAGTCCAAGGCAGATTACATCATTAAAAGACAATATTGAAAGCTAAAAACAGTTAGTATACAAATACTAACAAAGATCAAACAAATACCACACTAAAAGACAGTAAACAAAAGCAACATCAAAAACACATTCAAAACAGTATCCATTTAAAAACCCCACTCATGCAGCCAGTTATTAAGGGAAGAGAAAGGTCTTTGCCTGCTTGCGGAAGGACAGCAAAGATGGGGCCTGCATGGCTTTCTGTGGGAGGGAGTTCCAAAATCTGGGAGCAGCAACAGAGAAAGCCCTCTTCCGTGTCCCCACCAAGTCCACCTGTGAGGGTGGTGGGACTGAGAGAAAGGCCTCCCCTGATGGTCCTAACACAATTAGGTTTTGACCAGGTATTTATTCTCACTTCTTTCTATGTAGCCAATCACTCCAGGCTGCGTTCATCTATCAAACCTCATTCAGAGGGGAGAGAGAGCCATATACACTGTCTCTTCTTTCAGCAGTCTTCCCACCATGTAATGCTGTTGTTGTTGTTATGTGCCAATATGAAACTACATATTCAACTGTTGGTCCATCCAGTCCATGGTAGAATAGTAAAATCTGAAGTGCAGGTGCTTATAGTAGTCCATAGCCACTCCACCCCAGAAGGTCCGAAAATGCAAGAAGTGATGCTATTTATATAAACAAACCAGTTCTAGCAGCTTTAATCTCCAGCAGTTCTTTTTATTTTCCTTGAAGCCCATGGTAACAAACTGGTCATTTAAGACCAAGCTGTACCAAACGTCTTTGCATTACCTCAAGGACCACTTGGCTTGCTACTGTAAATTTACACTGGGGAGATCCATTTCCCCGCCAGCTACTGTAAGGATTGCCTCAAAGCTCAGAGGGAGTAGGGAAGCTTTAATGTAGTTGTCCTTGCTCATCTAAAAATCCCAGTGCTTCAACTCAGCCATCAGGCCTTGTTTACAACACTGAATCTAGCTCAACTGCCAGTAACAACTCCGCCATAATGTCCTTCTTAACACTGTTGTAAAGTTTGAGAAGGTGCGACTGGCCCATAATCACTTAGTGAGTGTTCATGGTCAAGTGGAGATATGAACCCAGGCCTCCAGAGACGTAGTTCACTAGTCTAACCACTATACCACTCTGGCCACTTTATATCCTTTTAACTGTAGATCCAGGGATAGAACCTGAGGCTGTATAAATGGAACAAATGTGCTCATAGCACTGAGCTATTAACCCCCCTCCCCGCACACTAAACAATAAAAATAAAACCTTTCATTCAGCTCTTCAGATCCTCTTTATATTTATCCGTTTGTTTCTGAGCCCACTGAAAGTGCTCCAGGATTTCTCCACAGCTAGTAGGACTGGAGCAGTAAAGAACCAGATGACAAAATTATGAGAATTAAGACCCCCAGTGAGAATAGGCTTAGCTTGGCTGATAAAACACCTTTGAATTGGAAAAGGAAGCATTGAAATCTGTTGCCTTTATTTATAAGAAGTGAAATTTTTATACAAGATTTTCCAAAGAATGATAGGTTTTCTAGATGAAGTTCCATGTGTGCCATCTGTTTTTCCAACTATTACTCTTTCTGCTGGCTTAGATTCGGATTTCATTCTACTTTAAGAACAGAGGTCTTAAGATTGTTGTGACTAATTGAAGTCTCATTGATTTCAGTGAGTCTACTCAAGTGTAAATCTAGTCCAGCAACTCCAACATTTTTGGAGGACGTCTGCAAAAATTGTAGCATATACTGTATTGGTTTTGTGAAGGTGTCAAAACTATTACGTAGTCGTAGTGATTTTAATTCATTCTACCACTCCTTTGTCCTTTCCAAATGAAATTACTGTCTACTGCTATTTGTTGCCCTCTTCCTGCTGTGGATCTGTAAATCCAGGGACTATTTCAAATGTCTTGCTATGTCTATGTAAAGGACAGAAGTGTAGGCAGCATAATCAGGCAAGTCATTAAAAACAGCTTGACCAACACAGACAATAGCTATTTTTTGCTGTCTAGGAAATTGATTTAACCACTGTTTCTGAGATCTTTTCACCTTTTCTCCAGTGAAGAAATTCTCCCGGACCCACTTCTAGTCCTCATATGTCTAGAGGCTATCTCAATAATACAGCTTCGAAATAAAGAAACAGATTATAGAAGATTAAAAGGGGGGAAAAACCCTAAGCAGCTGCAAAGCTAAGAAAAGATGTAAATTACTAATAACAGCTAAGCCAAAACAGTTATCAATCACATTGCCCAGAGACAATTCAAAGGGCACACTCCCACAGTTAGCAGAGCCATTAAGATAGCTATCGTCTCATGATGCTTTTTGAAGGCTCATTTCAGTGACTTCTTGAAAGGCGAGAGGAGGGGGAAATGTGCAAATATGTCTTGGTGGATTTTATATCCAAAGATGCAAAATGAATACGTAAACTCGCCAAACCAGCCAATAATGGTGCTGCTTAATAAATGTATGCACTCTCTGCACATATCAAAATGTTAAGAGCCTTCATGCCACATAAACTAGGTAAATATCAGTTTGGCCCATTAAATTATAATTCTGTGTTAATTGTTTTGTAACAATATTGTTCTGTAACCTCCAGCCATCCCTGATTTAATCCTGACTCTTGTTCCTGGAAAATCTCTGTCCCTTAATTTTGCCTTTCAACAAGGATGTTGAATAGACCTTCAAGATGTTGAATGTGTACATTGAAGACCGTCATGCTTCCGTTTCTATCCCTACATCTCTGGAAGTGAAGTATCTGAATGGGGATGCATATGTTTTGATTCTAGTGCTCACTGGCATGAACACAAAATGCTACTCTACTACCTCCCTTCCCTTTCTCAGCATAAATGCCAGTGGAGACAATTATTGTTGTTCAGTGTGTTTAAATTTAGGCAGTCTTTTAATAAATACGAGCAGGGCCATTGTGAGAGTGTGGTGGCTGTTGTTGTAAAGAAGCTCTTTATGGTCAGTTTATAACATACCTGCTTCAGAGAGCAGGGTGGTAAGTTGTTGGAGAGCTAATGGACGTAGCAGGCAGATAAGAATCTTCATCAGTGAAGGAGACTAGGAGAGAATCAACACGACAGAGCTGAAGCAGTCATATACTACTTCAACTGTCAAGGCTTCATCCACCGAGGTCCTGGGATTTGTAGTTTGACAAGCTGCTCAGGATTCTTTGCTACAGGGCTTTAGCATACTGAACTCTTGCACCTACAGTGGAGAACACTAGATGCTTCACCAAGCTATAGAATCCAGGATTCTGTAGGATGTGTCCACAATGGTTAAAGGTACCGACCTAAATTCCACTAAGTAGACCTATTGAATCCATGGGAACTTGGTAAGTCCAAAACTAAGTTCCATTGATTCAATGGATTTACTCTGGTTGGGACTAACAATTGGATTCAGGCTGAGGGCATGTGAAATGGGAGTTTGTGAGGGCCAGACCTTTATGTACAGGTTGATTTACCAAAAGCACATTGTTTCAGTGAATCTGTTCTACTTGAGACTAATGATTGGATACTTTTAGTTTGAAGTAGCTTGCATGTGAGATGTAGAAGTTATGCTGGGATAGATTTCTTTCCTTGTTTTATTAGGGTATTAAAGTTTCTCTTCACTTGGTTTATTAGGTTATTAACAGTTTATAAGGTTGTATATTTTTATCTGGGGAGTGTGTGTGTGTCCACATGCACATACACTTAACGTATTACTTCTGTCTCTGTCACTTCTGTGACACAATCTTGTTGGTAGATGATGTCATAATGTTTAGCCAAAATCTTGTGGAAAATAGATATGAATAGTATGAATTACTGGAAAGACTTAAGAGATGTAAGTTGCAATGATGCCTAAGCTGTGAACTCAGCTGGGTGGCACAGAACAAACTACTCTTAGCCTGCATTGAAACCATTCCAGTAAACTGGGATTAATAGCCCCTCTGTTCTTACCTCTCCTTGTAGTGACTTTGGCAGTACAGTATAGGTTTGTAAAATAGCTATGTACTCTATGTAACAGTCGAATGGAAGAGATTAGTAATATGGTGGTGATTCCTCCCCTCCAGAGTGTTTGGCTCTTTCCTAGCTTATTAGAAAAGGAGTTACAAATAGGAGATTCTCTTTAGCCTCATCTGGTTTCTCATTAGGGTGCTATTTTTAGCTTCACAATGACATTACAGATACCATTTAAAAGTTGCCAAGCAAGGATCCTCAACTAGAGACTTGGCAATGCTGTAACCGTTCCCTATTATGATTAATTATTATCTGAACTCCTGTTCTGTGATAACCCTATCATTCCTATAATATACGACTGATTGATTTTTAACTTTTCATTTTTGCAGATTTTAACATAAAAAGATAACACAAATAAATTGAACTAAAAAAGAGAAGAGAAAAAACAGAAGAAAAAATATTAACAGTAAATATAACGTTGGTAGTTGTAGGTTTTTCGGGCTGTTTGGCCATGTTCCGAAGGTTTTTCTTCCTAACATTTTGCCAGTCTCTGTGCCTGGCATCTTCAGAGGCCAGGAGCTAGAGCTCTGTCTGTATTCTAACTCCTGTCCTCTGAAGATGCCGGCCACAGAGACTGGCGAAACGTTAGGAAGAAAAACCTTCAGAACACGGCCAAACAGCCCAAAAAACCTACAATAGCCATCGGATCCCAGCCGTGAAAGCCTTCAAGAATACATAACACTGGTACTCATCATAAACCACCATTGTAAATCTGCAATATGAATATACTTTGTTCATGTAATGTCTGATTTATGCCAACATAACTGCACTTCTACATGTCAAAGAAAGTATGAGTGGGTGTGATTTTTCTTAAAAAGCAACAGTAGGGCTATTGTTGATCTCTTCTCTGGCCTATTGTTTCCTTCTGTAGCAACTCCCATCCCATCCCTAGAAAGCACTGATTTCTGATCATATAGCCTTACTAGAATAAAATGGCTGGGGCAGAGTTTGTGAGAGGCAAAGGGGAGGATTCAGTACTCTGCCATCAGTAACTGCTTTTCTGCTCAAAATTGTAATTTTCCCTATCTGTTGATTTATAGTGATATGCACTTAAGAAGTGGATCTGCTGTTGCCACATGTGGTTCTGTTTTCCATACTAGTTCAAGACATTTTAGGAGCTGAAACAATGAACAAAATGTCATCCTTTCATATACAGAAGCCAAATGCACCAGGGGCTAAATCTTACTTCAGCACTGGTGGTAGAATTGTATCCTTAACCACCTCTGAAGGACTGTAATGGAGGCTTCCTTCAGGGTTGTCTAGTTTCCAGAGGCCCGGATCAGATATCTGAAGCCAATACAGTATGTGGAAAACCAGTGTTCTCAGAAAAGATCAGCTGATATGAGTGGAGTAACATGCTGTTAAACACACACAAGACTTGTGCCAATCAGATCTCTGTCATCTGAAAAATTGCAAGCTGTAGCTTTTTATTTCATAGAGGAGAGTAATAGGTGATCTCATTTGTCTTCCCACTCCTAACTCACATAGTTCATGTGGGTGGATTACTTGTAACCGGAGATTTTGTGCAAAATGTCCTCTGACCTCTCATCTGACTTAGTTGCTACATTCCCAAACAAGCTTTCTTGGGAATAATCCCCATTGAATGCAGATTTGAATCCCATTGAATCCCCTTTGAATACAGAATACAGAATCTAACTTCTGTGAAAACACGCATGGGATTATACTGTGTATTTCTCCTGGTCCCTGTTTTGGGAGCATTATGTAGCGGGAGCCCCAAACATATCAGAATGTATACCCAGCAAGACCTGTAGCCACTGCTGGCTCTTTCATGGGTGTTTCTATGCAATATATATGGTTGCCATATTCACACCTGTTGTAGGTTTGTATATTTCTCTTTATCTGTATATGTTCCCTTGGAGCTTATAGTGTATGATAAGGCAGAGTGTGGAAAAGTTACTTTGGGGAGTACAATAGCCGCTACCCAATTGCATGTCTGATACACCGTCAGTCTGTGATACAGAGGTATAGATTGGGTATTTGAGAATCCTGACGCAATGCTTGTAAGTGGAAGCTGCACTGTTGAGAATGCTTGCTAGCCTGATGAATACCAGATTAGAAAGCGGCAGTGTAGTTGTTGCCAGGTGAAAAGCAGGGGCTCTTTGGGGGTGGCAGCTCTATTGATTCAAGATCTGAGAACAAGCCCTAAAGAACTGTCTTACAGAAGTTTAAAAAAAAATACTGTCTTCCAGCAGTACATTTTAAAAAAGGCATCTGAATTGCACCTGAACAGCGTGTTGGAAAACTGAGCCACAAATACTTGATGATGTAGCTATAGAGAAGGTTGTTGCAACTATTAGGTAGACCTGACCTTGAAGAACAGGGTTACAAATACAGTCAACCCTCAACTTACGAACTTAATCCGTTCCGGAAGGACGTTCTTAAGTCGAAAAGTTCGTAAGTCGAATCAGCATTTCCCATAGGAATGCACTGAAAACCAATTAATCCGTTCCGGCTGTTTTTGGTTCTTAGGTTGAGGGGCGGTTTGTAAGTCGAAGCATTAGTTCCCATAGGAACTAATGCAAAGCCGGTTAATCCGTTCCTACCACTAGGGGCAGAATTTTTTCTTTTTTCCCCTTTTAACCTAAGATGACTTAGGTTAAAAAAAAGGAAAGAAAAGAGGGAGGGAAGGAGGGAACAGACACCTTTTCAACAGAACACCTTGAAAGTTCAAATTTTGCGCTTTCCCCGCCTCCCGTGCGTTTTTTCCGGTTTGTAACTCGAAGCAAAGTTCGCAAGTCGAGGCTATATTTTTTCTATCAGAGCGGTTCGTAAGTCGAAATGTTCGTAACTAGGGCCGTTCGTAAGTCAAGGGTTGACTGTACTTGAAATAGAAGGGGGGTTGCTGGCCTTCTAGAAGGCACTGGTGACATCCAAGTATAGACCTCTGTTTCGTGGTCATCTATGTATGGGGATGGATGAATTCATCATAGAAAAGGTGCAAAGGTAAGTAGTCGTTTTGATCACGGCAGTGGAACATTTATCATATATGATGAGAAGGCTGAAGAGCTTGCTGTGTGTTCAAAAACGGAAAGCACAGTAGATATTTAACAGCAACTTCATAGTAATTATTTTCAGTATTGCAGTGTGAGTTTTCTTGTGCTGGGGCTTCAAATGTATCCCACACTCCCATTTTCCCACATACAATCTCGGGACTCTCCTTCTGAGCATTTCTCAGTTAAGGGCTGGCTTATCAGGTGGCATGATGTTGTGCTTCTCAGAGCTTTGAGGGCTTGGAAGGCTTTTGTTCAAGGACTAATTCAGTGTAGTACTTGGAATTGGAAGGTTCTTCTGGCAAGAAGAATGTACAAGTATTTTACCCTTCCTGCTCATAATAATAATGACTGCATGCCATCAAGACAATTCAAACTTATCTATCACAGAAGTGAGTACACCCCCTCACATTTCATAAATATTTTAGTATATCTTTTCATGTGACAACACTGAAGAAATGACACTTGGCTACAATGTAAAGCAGTGAGTATACAGCTTGTATAACAGTGTAAATGTGCTGTCCCCTCAAAATAACGCAACACACAGCCATTAATGTCTAAACCGCTGGCAACAAAAGTGAGTACACCCCTAAGTGACAATGTCCAAATTGGGCCCAAAGTGTCAATATTTTGTGTGGCCACCATTATTTTCCAGCACTGCCTTAACCCTCTTGGGCATAGAGTTCACCAGAGCTTCACAGGTTGCCACTGGAGTCCTCTTCCACTCCTCCATGATGGCATCACAGAGGTGGTGGATGTTAGACACCTTGCGCACCTCCACCTTCCGTTTCAGGATGCTCCACAGATGCTCAATAGGGTTTAGGTCTGGAGACATGCTTGGTCAGTCCATCACCTTTACCCTCAGCTTCTTTAGCAAGGCAGTGGTCATTTTGGAAGTGTGTTTGGGGTCATGATCATGTTGGAATACTGCCCTGCGGCCCAGTCTCTGAAGGGAGGGGATCATGCTCTGCTTCAGTATGTCACAGTACATGTTGGCATTCATGGTTCCCTCAATGAACTGTAGCTCCCCAGTGCCAGCAGCACTCATGCAGCCCCAGACCATGACACTCCCACCACCAGGCTTGACTGTAGGCACGACACACTTGTCTTTGTACTCCTCACCTGGTTGCCGCCACACACGCTTGACACCATCTGAACCAAGTACGTTTATCTTGGTCTCATCGGACCACAGGACATGGTTCCAGAAATCCGTGTCCTTAGTCTGCGTGTCTGCAGCAAACTGTATGCAGGCTTTCTTGTGCATCATCTTTAGAAGAGGCTTCCTTCTGGGACGACAGCCCTGGAGACCAATTTGATGCAGTGTGTGGCGTATGGTCTGAGCACTGACAGGCTGACCCCCCACCTCTTCAACCTCTGCAGCAATGCTGGCAGCACTCATACATCTATTTCCCAAAGCCAACCTCTGGATATGATGCTGAGCACGGGCACTCAACTTCTTTGGTCGACCATGGCGAGGCCTGTTCTGAGTGGAACCTGTCCTGTTAAACCGCTGTATGGTCTTGGCCACCGTGCTGCAGCTCAGTTTCAGGGTTTTGGCAATCTTCTTATAGCCTAGGCCATCTTTATGTAGAGCAACAATTCGTTTTTCCAGATCCTAAGATAGTTCATTACCATGAGGTGCCATGTGGAACTTCCAGTGACCAGTCTGAGAGAGTGAGAGCGATAACACCTGCCCCCCCTTCACACCTGAGACTTGTGACACTAATGGGTCTCATGACACCAGGGAGGGAAAATGGCTACTTGGGCCCAATTTGGACATTGTCACTTAGGGGTGTACTCACTTTTGTTGCCAGCAGTTTAGACATTAATGGCTGTGAGTTGCGTTGTTTTGAGGGGACAGCACATTTACACTGTTATACAAGCTGTATACTCACTGCTTTACATTGTAGCCAAGTGTCATTTCTTCAGTGTTGTCACATGAAAAGATATACTAAAATATTTATGAAATGTGAGGGGGTGTACTCACTTCTGTGTGGCAACCCTTTTCAGGGTTTTCTAGGTATAGAGTACTCAGAAGAGGTTTACCATTCCCTTCTTCTGTGGATGCTCTGGGACTGTGCTCAAGGCTGCACAGGCTGGCTCTTCTCCTGGGAGAAATTGCAGGGAATTGAACTCTCTACCTCTGGTTTCACAGCCAGATGGGTGCTTGAAGTCCTGTGGGCCTGCTGATTTGCAGGCATCATTTCAAAGTGTTCCTTCTTTCCAGTTTGTGATACAGAATAATCTAAATTTTGTGTTTGGTTTATGAAGCACTAGTAGATAGATGGTTGTGACAAGTGGCTAGACCAGAACTGCCTTCTCTCAGAATAGTGCTCTGTCCCTAACCAATTGGCCACACTGGCTGCAAATGGTGGTGTGACTGTAGTTCAGCACATTTAGTGGACAGCATATTGGAGAAGGCTGGTCTGGCTGATACCTTGTGGGGGGTATTCTGAACCTAGAAATACAGGAAGCACCTGACTACTTAGAATTCGTATCCATTATAATAGAGTTTCTCCCCCCCCCCCCCCCCCCCCCGTCATGAGCCCTGCTTTTCTCTTGGCAGCAATTACTGTACATTGCAGCTTTGCAATCTGGGCTTCATCATTTATTAAGAAAGTTTTAAATAAAGCGGCTTCTACACCTGGTGGATAGTTTAGTAATTCTTATGTATACTTTGCCATGAGCCTTTCTTTCTAATCCATGCCCATCTATCTTCTGGCAAAAGCTTGGACATTACTTTTAGAACTGCTAACTCCAAAAATTCTTCAGCCAGCATGAGGACATGCTAGCTCAGGAATTCTGGGAACTATAGTCCAAAACAACACTTTTCACACTCTGGTCTTGCTGGATTCTGGGTAGAATTTCTTGCTCTGCACTGCTTCCATTAAGTTGGACAGACAAGGGAATTTCTAATCTTGGGTGTACCTCTGTTTCTCTCCCTCCCCTTCTGTTAGCAGTCAGACAACAGGAAGTACTTTACATTCTTGGCAGCTCTTGGGATTTGATGGACTTGGTCTACCCCACATTCCCAGCTTTGACAAGAGTATAGTGCTATGGTGGGAATCTATTTTCTTTGACCCTTTAGCCTTGTCTCTGTGAGATGGATACAGCAGGCCCATAGCAGACACATCCATTCTTAGAACAGCAGGCCTTCACATGGCATAGCAATGGAGAAAGATCTGGGTTGTATCGCAAGAAGGAACAGAGCCAGGGGTGAAAGAGCATCAACTGAACTGAGGAGATATTTGAAGAAAGAACTAAGGTAAATCCTAGAGGAACTCTGGCTGCTCCAGAAATGCACCATGCTACTGCTTCTGACCTGCCCCCATAAAGTGTGGGGCATGTGGAGTGTGGTTCTTGCAAAAATAACAAAATGGACTACCTCTCTCTGCTATCCCGCCCCCCCCCCCCGGCTGCCATGCTGCCCCTTCCCTAGATATTAACCACTTTCCTCCAGCTTTTAGGGAGCGGTACGCCTTCCATGGATTTGCAATTCCAGTGCCTTCATGCTAATGAGCTCCAAGCAAATGCCAGTTCTTGGCACAAGAACTAAATTGAGGGAGCACCATATCACCCACAACAATGGTGCCACCGAGCTGACAAGGAAATTAGCGTCAGCCGTGTCCCAGCTCCATTTCAGCCCATTAGTGAGAAACGCTCCTTCAGGCAGAGATTCCTGCAAATGTTTTTTTTAAAAAAAGGCTTTGCAGGCTGTGCTGAAAATGGAGAGGCCGCAGATCGAGCATGCACAGGGAAACAGACCTGGCTAAATCAGCCCAAGGCTGCTTATCAGTATCCTTTAATCCTGACCTCCAGTTTCTGTGGTCCTTCTTCTATTACTACTAAACAATATATATGAAATGTCTCTAATCAGCTGTGGATGTAAAGAGTCAGAATCTTGTACATTCTGCAGAAGGTAGGCTGGAATGGAAGGAATTTACCAGTGGAGTAATGGGGATGGGACTGGGAGGAAGAGAGTCTCTGGAGGATGCAAGTAGGGCGGGTCTAAGGTGCTTCAGCAGAAGGCACTGATGTGAAGTTGAAAGATGAAGAGAAAGAGAGAGGATGCTCCTAGCACAGGAAACAATATACATAGGCAGTGTCCCCGTATCATATTATAAATATTCAGCAATGATATATTAGCATGAAAAGCTTACTTTTCAGGATATACAACTCTCAGAACCCCTCAGCCGACAGAGCCTAGAACTCCTAATATCCTGATGTACCGTATTTTTCCGTTTATAAGACGCCCCTCCCCCCCCCCCTTTTCTAACACAAAAATTAAGAAAACCTAGCTTTGAATATTCAACCTCTGGGCTCAGAATGCTCAGACATTAGGAGTCCCTGTTGAATCTGAGCCTACAAGCTCCACCTCCAACGAGGTGTGTTCCAATTGGTTTGTTCAGCATCAGGTGACGTCAGTTCCATAAGGCTCGTGATTGGAGGAAGCTAAGTCTCCTGATTGGAGGCAGCTAAACCTCGTGATTGAAGGAAGCCTGTTTACAGAGGCAAGGTATGGGCAGTTTTGTTCTCTCCATGTTCTCAGCTTACTTCCATGTGTAAGATGCCCCTCAATTTTTAGTGTAATGATTTTAGGAAAAAGTAGCGTCTTATACATGGAAAAATACGGTATCTTGCTTTTCCCCAATCTGTACCTTAATGCATATAGCACTGGTCACTGCAGCTTAAGAAAGAATATTGTAGAGGTGGAACAGATTTAAAAGGTGCGGCGCTGCGGGTTAAACCGCAGAAGCCTTTGAGCTGCAAGGTCAGAAGACCAGCCGTCGTAAGATTGAATCCACGCGACAGAGTGAGCTCCCGTCACTTGTCCCAGCTCCTGCCAACCTAGCAGTTCGAAAGCATGTAAATGCGAGTAGATAAATAGGTACCACCACGGTGGGAAGGTAACGGCGTTCCGTGTCTAGTCGCGCTGGCCACGTGACCACGGAAACTGTCTATGGACAAACGCTGGCTCTATGGCTTGGAAACGGGGATGAGCACCGCCCCCTAGAGTCAGACACGACTGGACTAAATGTCAAGGGGAACCTTTACCTTTACAAGTACTCAAGTCAAGTGGTTGGAATACCTTTCTTCCAAAAGAAGGGTCAAGAAGTAGGGTCTTTTCAGTTTTTCTGAAGAATGGTGGATGCAGAATTGTAAGAATGTATGAAATAATGAATGGTGACAAAAGAGTAATCTTTCTTAGCTATGCGAAATGGCTTTTTGAAGTTCACCCTGTTTTTGGATAAAGAAATTTATCCAGGACATCAAACTTCATTGAATTTCTCCAGGAAATTTCTCTAACAACTCTTCAGATGTCGTTACCTATTATCTGTGCAGTTTTCTTCTTTTTCCCTTTAGGATTTTTTTTCACTGCTACTGCATGTTTCTTTATTTAAAATACTTTTAGCTCACCTTTCTCCTTAAGAAGGACCCAAGGTAGCTTACATCATTAAAAGACATTATATAAAGCTAAAAACAATGACTATACAAAGATAGCTTGCATCATTAAAAGACAATATGTGACACCAACGGCAACTGTTTTCACAACCTGGCAACCATTTGGTTCCTACGTAGTACCCACTAACTAATGTCTTTCTAAGATGTTGGAGGGGGTCATGAAAAAAATGGTGTGGACATTTAAAAAAATGATTTAGCAAAGTGGCTTTCTACTGCTAGGGGAGTAAGAAGAATAAAACTAAGTATTCATCAGAAAAATCTCTTCTGCGAAATTTTGGCTCCACATTTCTTGTCATTCTTTAGGGTTCAGCATCTTCCCCAGGACTTCTGAATGATAAATTTTTAGGGGTTGTCTGTCTGTACTCCAGATGGTTATAATGTAGATCCATCCCTGTAAGCCGTACAGCAGAAATGCAGGAGGATAGCGTTGTTTCCAGCCCTAAGAAAAAAGTTATGCTACTAATATGCTATAGTTTGTCTTCTAATTTCCCTTAAAAACTTTTTATTTCCTCATGAAGGAGATATTTTTATGCCTTATTCTCAGGGCCCTTTTAGGATTTTTTGTAGATACACAGACCATTTGAGCTTTCCATTCCCTTAAAAAGATGGCCAAGGGTGCTGCATTGGTGTGAGTGTTTTCTTCTTATACATTTTCCCATCACTCCACAGCTGGACTGGCTGCCCACACTTCCTGATTTGAAAAAGACCCCTGAAGGAAATTACTTTATGATGTCCCTGACTTTAGCTGAAGTGGGTGAAGCTGGGGAAGCTGCTGCTTACCGCAGAGATGATTGTTCCATAAAAGGCAGGACATTAACACACAAGCCTCAGTTGTCTCATGAGTAAATTAGACAAAATAATCCTGAATCTCATCTAGAAATTCCCCCCCCTCCCCCATAATTTTCCTTTGGTATTCTTTTTGATGGAAATTTATTTTACCAAGTTAAATGAGAATGGCTGAAATTCTTCTGGAATAAATTCTCAGTAAACCATTACTCAAAACGTTAGGATATTTTCACCCAGGATATATATTATAAAAAGCACTTCACAAATGTGACGATGGACATTTTCTTATTATTTTGGATTGTTTCTCTTAAAGATTAGACCAATCTATGGAGAATGGGCCTATCAACACTTTTAGTAATGATATATAAGTCTAACCTGCATATTTATGCAGAGGACAACACAGAGCACCAGGTGCTGGGGGGGGGGGGGTACAACACATTACATTTAGGCAATGAGGGAGAACTACCACTCCAAATATTGGATTCCCAAATCCTATCTGTCCCAGCCAGCAGGGCCAGTGGTTAGGAAAATTGGGAAATATATTCCAGTAACATGTAGAGGACCACAAGTTTTCCATCATGGTATGAGAAGGATATCTGTCATCTTTGTGACTGGATTAGGAGCCATTATAGACGGAGAATAATGAACATTGCAACTTATGTTCTTGTGGAGAATAGGAGAAAGAGGGCTGGAAACATCTGGATTGTTACAGAACGAGTACAGTGGTGTGTGTGTGAGATGGGACAGAAAAGGAGATAAAGGGGGAGAGGAATGGAAGAACTTTAAGTGTACAGATGAGAAATGTGAGATTCCTGGAGAGAGTGACAGAGACTCTAAGGAAAGCTTGTGCAAAGGTATTACTCATTCTAGCTAGAATGGGCGGCTGAGGGGTCTAACGCCGAAGGAGGCCCAAAGAGAAAGAACAAGAAAGCGGGTCTTCTCGGCAGTGGCCCCTCGCCTCTGGAACAATCCCCCCCCCCCTTGAAATTTGTCTGGCTCCCTCGCTGGGTGTTTTTAAGAGCCAACTCAAGACCTGGCTCTTTAGACAGGCCTTCCCTTCTGTCAATACTTAATTTATTGTTATCCTATGCTTTAAATGTTGTTGTTTATTTTATTTTATTATTCTTGTATGTTGTTAGCCGCCCAGAGTAGACTTTGGTCTAGATGGGCGGGATAGAAATTAAATAAAATAAATAAATAAATAAATAATAATAATAAAAAATAAAAGTATGAAGTAGGCTCACAGCAGTGGGTTTCACCCTTACTCGTCATCTCTAAATAGCACCCCAGCTTATCGCCGCATAGTCCCTGGCTTTTCTGGTACCACAACAGGATGGGATCTGTCTCCCACCTAGTTATGTGCTGCCTGCACCCCTGAATTTCTAGCTGTAGGTTTGCTGCCACCTTAACTCTCAGCTCCCACTCCTGAATCCTGACCTACTAGAGGCATTTTCAGTCTGAGGTTAATTGATTTGAGACCATCCCTCTCCTTTGTCCTTTATTTACTACCTAAAATCTCATTAAAAATAAACACAATGGATGCGGAAAGGAAAAACTCAAGAGGCAAAGTAACAGCGCTGAGCATTATGAAGCAGCGGATTAAAAAGAACACAGAAAACAATTTTCTAATTCTTATATAGAGAGCAGAACTACAAAGCATCTGCCTAGGAGGGGAGCCTCTCCAGCCTGAGACACGGTTGCAGTGATACCACCGCCTGTATTTTCAGACAGTCTGAGACAATGGCAACTTCAAACCTTGCCCACAGACCACAATTGAATCTCCGGATTTCCTTTCTGGATCTCAGTGTGCATGAATTTCCCAAAGCAAATGTCTGCCAGGAGGGCCCCTTCATGTATCTCCAAGGGACCATGAGTCACTCCATTCACATGCGTGTAGGCAAGATTACTTGTATCTCCTGGGCTCGTTTAACGAAATCCCATTGTGCTGGCTGTAAGGAGGCAGGCGTTTTGTTTAATTTATTTATTTTAAACCATTTTGGTCCCACCTCTTCCTTTCAACAATAGCACTCAAGATAGCTAACAAAATTAAAGAGTCAAATGTGCATAAAATCAACAATGAAACCACTTAACAGTGAAACAATAACTAGGATACCAGCAAGACTTCCAGTAACAAAAGCCATCAAGCAGGTGGGAAGAAAAAATAAACAAAGTAAAACTGTAACATAGGGAGGGGGGAATGGGCCCCCCTCCTGATCCTTTTGGGCCGCAGCTCCCCATCACGCCTGTCCATTGGCTGTGCTGTCAGGATGAATGGGAGTTACAGCCCAAAAACATCTGGAGGGATGCCTGTTTGCAGCCCTTGTTTCCTTGGGCCCCAGTTGTCCTCAACCAAATGTTCACAAGGGGGTGGAAGATCAGAAGCAGGCAATGAAATAACTTTCTGGAAGGATATAAACAGAGAAAGCCGTTACACAATACAAATGTAAGAGAGGTGATATCTTTATTTAGACCACTAAAAATCAAACAGTGTAAGCTTTCATGAATAAATTCACTTCCTCAGGCATATGTTGTGGAGTGTGGAGAACAATTATAAATGAATGTCCCAAAGTTGTGATGGCAGAAGTCTGCCAGGTACTGTATACTTCTTAAGGTGATCTCAGAGCTGTTTTCAATGTGTGTGTATGGGTGTGTGTTTAAATGCTTCACCCTTGGTGCCATGTGGTTGAAATTTTCCACTCAGCCTCCAGGATAGGAGGTAGTCCCCAGATGTACCCCTCTTACCCACTCATATTGCCTGTTTTGGAAATCACGTTTCTTTTTGGGGTTTTGAGTAGGGGGGAAAAGGCCACACAGAAACTTAGCCAGCACCATCCTAAAGCTGGGTTAAATGTTCATTAACTCACTGGGTAGTAGAAAGCCAATCAAAGCCAAAATAATTCCAAATCATTCTGTTACCTGGTGAGCTTTGCAAGCAGGTGTTATTCTTGGTTGTAGTCTAGCTTGATTGATGTCTAAAGGCCATGAATCCAGGTAGTATCCGTGGTGGTGCTGGGGCAGCTTTTCCAAGTGTCCTCAAAAGTCCCAACCACCAAAAACCAAACAATCTAACAGAGAGAACCATGTAGTCCTTTGCACTATACACATGTAGGAGAGGTGATACCTTTATTTAGACCTTTAAAAATCAAACATTTAGCATGAACTTTTGTGAATAAATTTACTTCCTCAGGCATGCACCAGTATCTTGTGGAGTGTGGAGGAAAATGATAAATAAGGATATAGTTACAGTCCAGGGCCCCTTTCTTTGTTTGTAGGTCCTAACAACAGCGGTGACCAGTAGCAGCAGCGTTGGTGCTTCCAGGCCACCTGTAAAATTCCCACAATGCAGCATGGTGACATATTGAGGGATTGTGGGGAATTAAGGTGACAGCTAGACAGAGCAGCTGAAAATTTCCCACAGGACACCGTGGTGAAACTACATAGGAGGAGAGAGACATAGCTGCTTCTCAATGTGGTGGGCTAGCAAAATAAAGAAAGAGGCAATGGAAATGTCAGTTATCTGATCAGTTTCCCATTCCCTGGATTTTGCGCCAAAACCTGAGACCACAGCATGGGCGCTTGTGATGTGACAGGAGACAGGGCCTTGCATAACATTTGTGGAGTAATATGTATTTGCATGTGAGTGTGAGAGAGCAGGGGCTGATGGGCATTATAGGTAAAAATAAAATAAAAATAAAAATCTAGAAACCAAAGGTTCCCTGCGCATGCTCTGAGGAAATTAGATTACTGTCACTTCAGTCAGAGCAGCTGGTACTGCCTTACCATATATTTAATTACAGGTAGATAAGGATAGCTGGTGTCGACAACTGAGATGAAGTCTAAGTACTCCTCTCTTTATTTAACATGTTGTGTGTCTTCGATCTCCACATCCGCCTTCCTAAATGCTTTATTATTTAAATAAAATAGAACCGAGTAATTTGAGTCTTATGTGGGTTTAGGCCCAAGCTTCTGAATAATCAGAAGCAAACTCAAGTAAAATTTTGAAGAAGGAAGATATTTATTTAGGGGAAAGGGAACAGGACGTGGAATGAGGCATATATGGAGAATGCAAAATAGGAAGGAAGCTTGCTCAGCTAAAACTCTGGTTTAGCTGGAGATGGAAGTTGTTATTGAGTCAAGGCAAGATGTTTGCATATGAGCGTCCTAACGTTTTAAAACCCAGTAGTTTCTCTCAGGAAGTAAGTCAAAGTTTTTTGTGTGTGTGTCTTTGTATGTGCTATAGCATCTGTATTCCAAGCTGCTATACCTAACAAGAAAAACAAAAACATAGACAGGCACATGTTATTAAGGAAGTAGAACCATTCCTTCTGATTAAGGGAGTACTGAGTGGCTTGTTATATATCTGGGGACCAAACTGGAAGCTCGTCTGTGATGTGGCTGGGCACTTTCCCAACATCAGGGTCTTTTCCAGGGAGTCTTCTCTTCTCATGAGATGGCCAAAGTATTGGAGCCTCAGCTTCAGGATCTGTCCTTCCAGTGAGCACTCAGGGTTGATTTCCTTCAGAATGGATAGGTTTGATCTCCTTGCAGTCCAGGGGACTCTCAAGAGTCTCCTCCAGCACCACAATTCAAAAGCATCAATTCTTCGGCGGTCAGCCTTCTTTATGGTCCAGCTCTCACTTCCGTACATCGTTACTGGAAAAACCATAGCTTGACTATGCGGACCTTTGTCGGCAAGGTGATGTCTCTGCTTTTTAAGATGCTGTCTAGGTTTGTCATCGCTTTCCTCCCAAGAAGCAGGCGTCTTTTAATTTCGTGGCTGCTGTCACCCTCTGCAGTGATTATGGAGCCCAAGAAAGTAAAGTCTGTCTTTATTAGCACAACCAAAATGGCACAAAATGTGTACAAGGTTTTGAGATCTCCTCATCAGTCAAAATGATCCCCCCCCCCCAAAAAAAAGCATGTTGGGTTTGGAGGGAGGGGAAGAATGGATAATTGTATCTTACCAGCTTGTGAGTGGTTGCTGGCTGAATGTTCTGCTACTTAATGAGGCTCTAACCTTTAACAATATTAGAATCCATGATAGGGAAAAGGGGAAAAAATCTCACTGTGCTTTCATCAGTATGGATCACTAAACAAAGCTGAGATGGAAAACCTAATTTTTTTGATGTGCTGGTTGAATGGGGCCACTGTCTAATTTACAATTATCCCTTTTGTATATAATCCAGGCATGAGACTAGTATAGGTGTAGTCTGTTTTATGTGCACTGATTTTACTTCAGTTGTAGATTTAAGTTTTTATGCTCAGAATCTTTTCCTTTTCACCATTTTGTCATCACATGTGGTAGCTCCTGGAATGCCTTTCCTTTTTTCAGTCAAATTATTTAGACTGTATCTCATTGACTACTATATTCATTCTTGATTTCTTCCTCTGACTAGGCTTAGTCCATGAAGAGCCACATACTATCAATATGTCATTTTCACCTTTTCCAAAGTGTTCAGTGTATGGTGCTGCTGATGTTAAAATGCTGCATTTTACACTTATTTCTGACTGGATTAATACATCCACTTATGAGTTGGCAAATGTTCTCTAGAACTTAGAATTAGAACATTTTGAGAGCTGTATTTGCACAATGTAATGTATACCAACCCCATGTTTAAGGTTTGGCTTGTACTGTGCAAAACAGCCATCAGAATGAGATGTGAACATGACAAAATAGCACAGTTGCATTCCAGTTCTTGGCCATGGCTCTCATTCAGGAATACCAGTATGATATTGATGTCATATCAAGTCCTCCACTCCAGCTTCTTCTGCTGATAATAATAATCTTAGAACTGCAGAGCTAGAAGGGACCCTATGGATCATCAAATCCAGACCCTGTCAAGGAGGCACGGTGGGGAATCAAAGTCCCAACCTCTGGCTCTGCAGCCAGAGACCTAAACCACAGCACTATCCAGTTGATGTCAAAGCAATTTGTTAATGTGAACTGTTAACACTAGTTTTAATGAATTTTAAATGTTTGACACTCCATTCTTCTGTGTTGTTTCTACTGTGAGATTTAAAGGGCGGAAGGAATAGTGACATGGTCTCTCCTTTAAAGAGGAATGGTATTGTAACCACTGTGCTTTTCAGTTAGTGGAACATGCATTGCAGGAGTAGCCTCATACCTTCCCTGTCACAGAATACTTCCGGCTGTCTGCCAGGAATAGGTGCTATAGAAAAATGAGGCATTCATGTTGTTTTAAATGACCCCTATTCAAAACCTGGGAAAGTTGCTTGTTTTGACTGCAACATTAAGACCTCTCCCTGCTGCCCCCACACCTGTGAGCACTTGTTAGGTGACTCCTGAGATGGTTTAAAAAGTAACTGTCCCATGCTCTGGCCCCGTTGAACTCTTTGCACCTACACTTGTGAGCACATGCACAGAAAGAAAAGACGATTCTGTGTGTTGCTTTAGACATGGATGCAGAGGCTTTGGTTTGATCTTTAGCAAAACATATAACATGTAAAGGATTGTGGGAACTGTATTCCAAAGAGTTTGTGGAATTATAGGAATTGTAGTCCAAACATCTGGAAGTCCAGCATTTCCACAACCCTTGACCTGGGTATAGCAAGGACCTTCAGAATAATATTTTGACTATTTGAAGCACAGATCAATGTATTCCCACATACATAGGTTTTGAACATTTTTGCCTTGTTTGAAATTTTTGCTTTGCGTGTCCTTCCCCAAGTCCAAGAACTGCCACAGGGACTGCATGCCACTGATTGCACGTAACTGTATGTCATGAATGGACTGTTTGATCAACAAGGTCTCTCTAAACACACAGATGTAGTTTCTATTTTGCTTAGATGTTCACAGCCAGAGATGTGCTCTGAAAGGTACAATATACTCAATGAGCATATTGGTTACACATAAAATAAACCTATAGACCAGGGGTCCCCAACCTCCGGTCCGCAACCTGGCAGTGGTCTGCGGGCTAGGCAGGACCGGGCCGCGGACACAGATCTCCTACCCCCCGTGACCGCTCCCCCCGTGAGCATGCCCCACCCCCTGTGAGCGCAACATGCCCCCCTGAGCGCGACACGCCCACCGCACGAGCGTGCCACGCCCCCCCAACCAGTCCACGGTTGGGAAAAGGTTGGGGACCACTGCTATAGACGATTTTGGTAGGAAGTAGCTCAAAATTCTGGGAAAGAAGCAAATTATATTGTAGACATTTGTCCTGGTCCTATTGTTTCTACAGCAAGGCCGTTATTGAGGATAATATGAACAGTTTTTTTCCTGAAGGATATGCAACTGTATGTCCCTAGCATGCTTGGACAGGATCAGCTTGATCATTGGCACAGAAAGACTCCAGGACAGTTTCTGTATCCAAATCTGCTGAGATGTTACTGTGTCTGCCATTTTACTTCACACATCCTCTGTCATCACAGGCAAGATTTTGAGTCAGGAACCAAATTTAGGCATTATCCCACTTAGTGCCTTGTAGCCATTTCTTCTGAATTGCTGGCATAAGCCACATAATCTGCTGCCTCTGATGTTAAATCTGGGTGCCAATGAAACATCTTAACAAGGTTTTCCCACCTGTTCTAAACAAAAGTATGGAATGGCAACCACACTGAGCACAAACAGGTATCATCCTTGATGTGGCTGCCCTGTCAGTCTGTGCTAGCATCTTGGTATGTAAAAACAGTGGAATTATGGCAGTGCACACTTATCAAAAATCTGTTGAGTAGTTATATGTCTAGACTGGATGTGCCTCTTGTTACACTATTTATTTATTTATTTATTTAACTTATATGCCGCCCACTCTACCCAAAGGTCTCTGGGCGGCTTACAACAATTAAAATACAATTAAAATACAATAAAAAGATAAAACAATTAAAATACAATTAAAATAGATACTCTAAAAATTGCCATCAGGACCCACAGTTGATATTATTTCAATTAAAAGCCTTCTGGAACAGGAAGGTTTTGACCTGGCACCGAAATGTCATCAGCGTCGGCGCCAGACGAATCTCAGTTGGGAGGGCGTTCCATAGTCTGGGGGCAGCTGCCGAAAAGGCCCTTTGTCTACAAGCCATCCCTCTTACCTCCTTGAGGGACGGCTCTTTCAAAAGGGCCCCCTGGCTAGATCTTAACTGCCAGGTAGGTTCATATGGAAGGAGGCGGTCCTTCAGGTATCCAGGGCCCAAGCCGTTTAGTATTTACTATGTATTGTAACACATGGTGCCATTTCTGTCAATAAGTTTTCTACACAGATGAAAGGGAATCAGTGCTGCCGCTGCAAAGAATGGGAAGAGTTGGGTTCTATCCAAAGCTTGGAGTAGTTACTTTATGAGTCTTTGCTAACTCCAAGAACCCTTGAGCTAGTGCATCTACAGTAATTTCCCAAGATCTGGTTTGACCTCCAGTCTGGCCCTTGAAAGAATGAAAGAGAAGTGGTTGCCCGATAAGAGCCCAAGTGGACCCTGATGTCTAATCAGAGGATCTCACACCCAAGAGATTGTTCTGCTCTAAAAAAGAAATATTTGCATTCCTTTATGGTCTTGGGCAGAGATAGGCAATATGGTACAATCCTGGTGCATTGGACTACAATTCCTATAATCCCTGTACTGAATGGTTTTATGGGAATTGTAGTCCTGGTTAGGGGACAGAGATTGCTCTGGTCACCTTGGTGGATGACCTACACTTGGAACTGGAAGGGGAGTGTGTCCCTGAAAGTTCTGCTGGATCTCTCAGTGGCTTTTGATACAATCAACCATGATATCCTTCTGGACTGTCTCTCTGGGATGGGACTTGGAGGCAATGTTTTATGGTGGCTCCGGTCCTTCCTGGAGGAGACAACCCAGAAGGTGGTGCTGGGAGAATCTTGTTTGACATACTGGCCACTGGCCTATGGGGTCCCTCAGGGTTCTGTTTCGTCTCCTGTTATTTAACAGCCGCATGAAACCGCTGGGAGAGGTTGTCTGGAGTTTTGGGGTTCGGTGTCACCAGTTTGCAGATGATACCCAACTCTACCTCTCCCTGCCATCTAAATCTGAGGAAGCTGTTTCAGCTCTAGATTAGTGTCTGGTGTCAGTAATGGACTGGGTGAGGGTGAATAAATTGAAACTTAATCCAGACAAGTCAGAGATGCTCCTGGTCAGTTAAAAGGCAGATCGAGGAGCAGGGATGCAGCCTGTGATGGATGGGTTACACTTCCTCTGAAAACACAGATGCGCAGCTTGGATGCACTCCTGGATTCATCTCTGAGACTGGATGCCCGGGTTTCAGCAGTGGCCAGGAGTGCATTTGCACAATTAAAACTAGTGTGCCAGCTGTGCCCGTTAGGTCTGATCTGCCCATGGTAACACCTGCTTTAGTCACATCCTAGCTGGATTACTATAATGTGCTCTATGTGGCTTTTGAAAAGTGCTGCTTTTGAAATGTGTTCAGAAACTTCAGCAGGTCCAAAATGCTGCAGCCAGATTGTTAACTGGGGCTGTTTACATGGATCACACAACCTCCTTGTTAGAGCAGCTCCACTGGCTGCCAGTCCATTTCCGAGAACAATTCAGAGTGCTGGTTTTAACTTCTAAAGCCCTAAATGGCTTGGGGCCAGGGTATCTCTAGGACTGTGTCTCCCTTCATGAGCCTGCTCAAGGGTTAAGATCATCTGGGGAGGCCTTCACCGCTGTGTTTGGTGGATACACAGGAGAGAGTCTTTTCTGTTGTTGCTCCTAGACTCTGGAACTCCTTCCCACAGGAGGCCAGGTTGGCCCCATCTTTCCTGTCCTTCCACAAGCAGATGAAGACCTTTCTCTTTAGACAGGCTTTCTTTTAGTGATTGGCTGTCTAAGATGGGGTTTTTAAATGGTTTGTTGTGCCTTGTTACTTTTAAATGTGTTTTTAGTATTGATATGATTTAGTGTTTTTAATATAGTATTTGTTTAATTCTTTAAAAATATTTGTATATCTACTATTTTTCTACTATATCAACTATCCCACAAACTGCACCAGAGCACAGACAGAGTTCTGACTCCTGTCCTCTGAAGATGCCGGCCACAGAGACTGGCGAAACGTTAGGAAGAAAAACCCTCAGAACACGGCCAAACAGCCCCAAAAACCTACAACAACCATTGGATCCCGGCCATGAAAGCCTTCGAGAATACTCTTTTTAGTTTTTAAATATTGATTTTTTTAATTGTGTGAGCCACCTTGGGTCCTTTTTAAGGAGAAAGTTGTGTTAAAAATATTTTAAATAAATAAATAGTTCGTCCCCCAGATCTGGAGGGTACCAGGGAACCTATCAAGAGCTTGGCAAGTTAGTAATAATAAGTGGAGGCAGTGCATGCTATTTCCAGCAGAATCCCGGCAGCAAGGTGAGCCCCTCCGCCAGGCGCTTACCGTCTGAGCCCAGAGCAGCATCGGTGTTGGCTGCTGTTGCCATTGCGGCAGTGGTACTGGTAGTGGCTTCCTCTCTTTTTTTGCACCTGCTCAGTCCATTCCTTCTTCACTTGCATTCAAAAAGACAGACGAAAACAATTCGGGAAAAATGTATGCCGATAGAGGCGTTCATATATGGCAAATTGATAAAAATTAAATTGGTTCGACATCGGAATTAAAATAAAGGACCCTCTAGTGGAAGAGTAAAAAAAAACTTGCTGATGCTCAAAAAACCAAGATTCCCTGTCAAAATAATCCACACTTCCATGTGCATCATGTATTCACCTTTGAAAAAAAAACAACATTCATTTAAAACTCACTAAACCCGGTTTAAATATGGGATTTTTAAACTAAGGTCACTGGGTCCTAAGTCTAGCATTTTAACTACTACACCGTTGTGATTCTCCCTAGCAAAAGATTTCTTTGAACAGCCATGTTGATGACCTTCACTTTATAGAATTTCCTCAAGGAGCCACTTTCTTAGATTGTGTGCTCCCAAGAAAAATTAGTGATGTGCATGTGCGCATGTGTGCATGCACGCACACACACACGCGCACACACACACACTCATACTCATGAGTAGGAGAAGAATTCTCCAGGGACAGAATAATTCATGCTGACAAATCCTGAAGAGAGTGATAAATCATCATGCTTCAGGGCACAGAAGGTAATTGGCGGTCAAAGGCCCTCCACCCTGCTGGAAAACTCATGCTCATATCAATTAGGGTCACTTCACACTTGACTTTTTTTAAAAAAAGGAATGAAAGAAACCTTCAGAGATAATCTCAGTGTAGGGTAAAAAGTACATACCTGTGTCTCTGTACATCCTCATGTGTGAGGGATACAGCTGCTTGTTTTCTTTAATTATGTCCTTTTGGTGATCACATTGGGTTTCAGATACGTGTAATTGTGGCAAAATAGACACTTGGACAGGTACCCCGTGTGGTGTAGTGGATAGCTTGATGGACTAGGACTCTGGAGATCAGGGTCTGAATCTCCACTTGGTCATGGAAACTCACTGGGGGAGTAGAACTGGTAAAACCATTCCTTAATTATCTTACCTACCTTGAAAGCCCGGTTAGGGTCACTATTAGTTAATTCAGCACATAACTAGCTAACCAGATACTTGGCCATTTAGAAATGACTGTCGTCTTGCTGATAATGTTTGTATACTGTTTGATGCCACAAGCTCGCCAGTCAGTTCACATTAAAAGTAGATAAAAATAGCAAAAAACACATAAACACTTTAAATAGAATAATGAATTGAATAATGAAAAAGAACTATAAAACGCCAAACCATCATTACAAGATAAGCGTGTGTTGTGTGTGCGTGTTATTTACCATCAGGTTGGAACCGAAGTATAGCAACTCTAATAGGGCTTTCAAGGCAAATGAGGTATTTAAGGAGTGGTTTTACCACCAGTGAGTTTCCATGAGCAGGAATTTGAACCCAGGGCCTCCTGAGTCCAAATCCTGTCACTCTATGCACGACACCACACTGAGTTAAGAGATAAGACAGAAGTGAGAATAATCGCTGGGGATGGGGAAAGCAGGATATTTTTCAGCTGAAGGTGAACGAATACTGTTTTAGGGGACAATGTTTCAAAGGTGGTGATACTTGTCACCCTCCCTCTCCATTAAGGTTATATCTGTGTAGACAGACAGAAACACATGCCATGTGTGCTACCCTTTAATGAACTGCAACAATTTTTGTTTTCTTTTTGCTTTGAAGCACTGGTTCCCAAACTGGAGAGCGAGCCTCTCAGGCAGGTGTGAAGAAATTCCAAGAAGGCTGTGAGGCATGAAATGCAGCATCGCCCTTCACTTCCCCCCCCCCTTTGTTTGCTTGTTTCTGCCTTTTTTAAAAAAAGGTACATTCCATTTCAACTAACTCTTTGCACAAGAAAAACTGCATATTTTAAGTTTAAATTTTTTGTTTTACTGATTTTGTAGGTCTCAAAGGATGATGAGGACAGGGGGAGGTACTCAGTACCCATCCGTAGCCCAGTGCAAAAGTCTGCATAGGCACTGTGTCCTCCTCTGTCCAGAAAGTCTTCTGTCCCTGATATAGCCCAGTTGATCACTCACAGAGGGCGTCTTTCTATTCACATACCTACAGCACTAGAGAAAGTATCCAAGGGAAGGTCCTTGTGAAACAGAATTCAGGCCTTGATGGGCTAGGTCTTGACACTAGCTCAGTGTGAGAGCATATGCTTTGGAGGCAAAAGTTACGGTACCCAGTTCTCTCTGTATTGTCTCCGGGTGAAATAATTGGTATAGCCATGTTGGGAAAGGCTGTTGGACATCATGGAGAACTCCTACCAGTTGGAAGAGCCGCTAGCCATTTGGCTGTATTAAATATTCCAAAACCTTCAAAGAACCAGAAGGATATTTGGGTTGGAAGAGTTTTTGTTGACACACACCTCAGTACTGTTCCCTCAGCTTTTGAACCTCAGTATTCTAGATATATTATAAGCAAGTCTAATGCATTTTTGGCTGTTAAATAGTACAGTAAGTTGAGGTTTGATGTGAAATAAATTTTACATAGAGTTGATTTTTTTTAAGTCCATTTTTTCTTGTTAAAAGACCTTGCTATGGGAGTGATAGGCATATACTGCTGGATAGTTCAGTGGTTTAGGCATCTGAGCCAGAGGTTGGGAGTTTGATTTCCTGCTGTGCCTCCTTGACAGGGGTTGGACTATGATCCATAGGGTCCCTTCCAGCTCTGCAGTTCTAAGATGGTTGTCATGATGATGATCATGTTGATGGTCATGGTGATGATGAACGTAGTAATACTGAAGCCAGTAAGGAATTTGCTGGTCTCAAAAGAATTTTCAGGGAAAGAGGAATGTCTTGGCCTTTTATAGATGCAAGTAGATTGCAGGAGTTTTTATATCTTGAGATACTGCTGAAGGCCTACATTTAGAATTACAAATCTTAAATGCCAAGGTGGGACTCCTAGGCTAAGGATTACCTCTCCCTGCTCTCCCATACATGTTTATGCAGCCATTTGCTTTTCTGTTCTTCCAACATACTCCCTGTCTTCTTTTGTAAACGTCATGGTTATTCTGCAGTAAATTGAACTCTTAAATGCTGAGTCAGGAGTGAGCAAGCTATTCCTAAGTGTTTTGCATCCTGAATGAATCCTAAGCATTTTGGATGGAGCTCAATGTTCAAAATGTGTTCCTTGCTTGATCTGGTCAAATTAAGGCGGGTCAAAAGAGCAGCAAAAGAGAAGCCTGTTTTTCAGAGTGACAAAATCATTAGATGCCTAGATCTAATTCTGATTAGAGGGAAACTTCTGCAAGGGGATATCACAAGGGTGAGATCATTGGCCTTTGACTACTAGAATGAAACCAGTGGTAATTTGTAAGTTCTGCATAAAGGATCATCAATCTTGCCCCTAAAGATTGTGCATACCATATGTGTGCACACACACACATGCACATGTTTGTTTGCATGTTTGCTTTTGTTCAATGTTACTGCTTTCTCAGTGGCCTAACATCATAAAACTGTTAAAATGGAGTAAAGTTAGCAAATCAGCCACAATAGAGAAGCAGAGGCAAAGAAAGCATAAAATTGCACTGACAAGACTGCTGATTCAAGGCGAATTGCACTGTGATTGTAAAACTCCTAAGGAAATGGAAAGGCTTTTACCTCACATGAGAAAAGTCATATTGTAGGAGTTGATACCCCTCTTGTGGAGGGAGCTTCATGTGTGAGGCACCACAACCAAGAAGGCCCTCTTCCTAGATACCTGCCCACCTAACATTTGAAGGCAGAGGCATCCTGAGAAGGGCCTCCAAAGACATTCCTACCATTCCAGCTGGTTGTTCTAGGAGAAGGAAGCCCTTCAGTGCATTTTCTCTTCCCCTAAGCCTTTTTCTGTATACAGTGGAGAGAGAAAAACATAGCCGGAAGGGAAAGAGCTTCTCCCTGAACTTTGCTCCCTGTTTTAATCTTCTTTTGCTGATCACAGTTGTGGAAACTACTGCTCATTTTAAAAGCAAGCAAATAAACACCAAACCCAAAGCACTGGGGGAAGGAGAGACAGCACACTGTTCCACAGCATTCTTGGCCAGTGACCATTAACATTGATTCAGTTATGAATTTATTTGGAAATTTACTAATGGGAAGAGGCAATGCAATTCAATTTACTTTTTAATGAGAGTGGTTGACTTAATTTTTTCTCTTTTAAAAAACTGAAGTTTCTCTAGAATTAAGCTACTATTAGCATTATGTAGGTGCTCTTTCCAAAGCAGGGGAAGATGCAGGGGTGCAGCATTGGGGGAAGACTCTTCACAGATTGCTCAGAAGAGGCAGGGCTCACCTGCTCCAGGAGATCCAGATTCAAGTATGTAACAGAGAACTGTAGGACAGTGGTCCCCATTCTTGGGCCTCCAGATGTTCTTGGACTACAACTCCCAGAAACCTTCACCACCTCTGCTGGCCAGGATTTATGGGAGTTGAACTCCAAGAACATCTGGAGGCCCAAGGTTGGGGACCACTTCTGTAGAACACATAAGGTGACCCTTAGTCAGTCTCTCTCTTCAAGTTTGATATTCCTTACAGGGTTGTTTTTAAGATATAATGGGGAGGATGAAAGCTGTGTACCCTGCCTGAGCTCATTGGTGAAAAGATGGGCAAGTCATTGAAAGTGATAAACAGAAATAAGGAACTTACCCATTCAAATTCCAAATATGAATCATATACACAGACATGTATTTAAAACCCTGGCTTTGATTTGACAGCTAGTTTGTGAATATTAAAAGGATTAAAATCACGGGTAGTTTTTTCCACCTTCGTTTTTGGTAAGATCTTTAGTGTAGCATATAATGTAAGTTTAAACACCAAATGAAAATTAAGATATTTGCTTAAAACCCTCCATTTGTAATGCTAATGTAAGTGAATTAGATTTTTTTTAGCGTGTTCATGATAAAGTGTTAGCCCTTCCTTTCTGATCTCTGAGTTTGACCCTGATAAGGTAAATGCAAGTTCCAAAATGTTGGGTGGAATAACTCCTACCATATTACACCCTACTGGAGCTTTTATTGAATTATTTATATATGATATTTGAACCATTTCCAAAGCATCCAAAAAAGTTGTACAGTATGTAATTGTCACCAAAAGGCAAATAATTCTGGGACTTTTTTTTTTTAAGGCTAAGAAAGAGTACAGGAAATATCATTGGGAGCGCTGGCATTGACCCTGTTAACCTGATCCTGCTTTCACACAAAAACTAGTGATCCTGGCTAGGGATGTGTATTTCCATACTCATGTACATGTGTCCATCTCAACAGGGCCCAGCTGAACGCTAAAAATGAGCAGCCAGATGTGCATGTGCCTCAGCTGGAGCAGTAGGTACCTGCTTTTGGTAACTTGTGGTAACTTAACTACATTGGGATGAACCTTAGAACAATAATGTTTGGAAGGGTATTTGGCAGTTGTGTGCAATTAAATCATTATTGCAGATTTAAAAGAACTAGAAGAAGAATGGATAAAGGCAATAAATACGAGAGGTTCAATAACTCACACATTACACAAGAAAAAAACAAACGAAAGTTATTTTCTTTAGAAAAAGGACAACTCAGGTTGGAGATGTTGGGAATATAGAACATAATGCATGGAAACAAATTATTTTCTCTTTCACAAATATTTACTAGAATCGGTGATAGGTAAGTGTATAATTGGTTAAAAAGAGGGCAAGGCATATCTGTGGAAGACAGAATCATCAGCTATTGACAAAGATGGTTAGGCCACTCTGCTTCCTGCAGATGCTGACCCCAAACATTAGGCTGTCAGGAACTGGCAGTGATTGATGAGGACTGCAGAATTCTGTTAATACCCTTTGCTGTTATACACTTCCTTAAGTATGAGGCACATCACTAGACAAAAAATAAGATTAGAGGAACTGTAAGCTCTGATGCAGTACATTTGTTGAGATATGCAAATATATGAATCCGGCGATGATACTGTTTACTCATGAATTGCCAAAGGGAAGACTCCAGTTACAAGCGCCTAGTTCCTTGTAATTATTTCCTTTTCCCAGTGGCTGAATACAGCTAGGTTACATTATGATTGTAACTTGGCAAGCAATAACTTGACTATTTGCAGTGTAATTGTAACCTTTAGTAATACTTACTAAAGGGATGTGGCCTCACTGTGGAAGAGAAGTACCACATGGTCTGAATACTGCTTTGTGCTACTGCCTCATGCTGTATTCTGGGTGTTAAGGGGAAAGGTGGACAAGAAAAATAGCACATTTTGTGCTACAGGCTAGTAGTTTTCAGCATTCAGTTGACCTAAAACAGCAACTAAAAGATTTTGGACACTTTTGAGAAACAGTGAAATAAAGAATTTCTTTTTAAAAAGTCTAAGTATAGTGGTAGCTTACTACTTTGTATGTCTTAAGGTTGTAATGGCAACTAACTACTCAGAAATAAAATTTCAAAGTGCCTGTACTTTCCAATCCTGCCAGGGACTAGTGGAAGGCCCCACCCAACTTTGGGATTGCCTCTAACCTCTAAAGTGCTTTACTGATGATACAGTGGTGCCACGATTTACGACCGTCCCGACATACGACCATTTCGAGTTGCGACCAGCTCCAGCCGCAAAATTTTGCTTCGACTTGCGGCCGGAGCTTCAAGTTGCAAACAAAAGAGGCAGGGGAAAAAGGCGGGGAATTCAAATTAGAGTACTAACCGTTGGTCAGCGGAGAGCTTCTTTGTAGCTCTTTCGCCCCAATGGTTAGAGAGTGTGCGTTTGCAGAGAGGCTTCGGACTGCCTGGTGCTGCTTTCTGCTCCTGAGTAAGTACATTTACTTTGTTTTGCAGGGTGGGTTTGGGTTGGGGGGGGTTATGTTTCTGTGCTGTGATGTTTTTTGGTGTTTTGGTGTGTGTGTTTTTTTCAGCCCCATCGCGTTCCGATGGGGCTGGCTGTGGTTGTTGTGTGGGGGTTTTTTTTGTGTGTTTTTTTTAATGCAGGAACGGATTAATCGCATTCCAGTGTATTCCTATGGGAAATGGTGCTTCGATTTATGACCATTTCGAGTTACGCCCATCTTCTGGAACGGATTATGGTCGTAAGTCGAGGCACCACTGTACAAATGTTTGGGATGCCAGAGTCATACATGAATTCTGGTTATTTATATTTTGATCTCTGGGCTATTTTATGCATTGTTGTTGTTGTTTAGTCGTTAAGTCGTGTCCGACTCTTCGTGACCCCATGGACCAGAGCACGCCAGGCCCTCCTGTCTTCCACTGCCTCCCGGAGTTTGGTCAAATTCATGTTGGTATTTTATGCATTACCATCGGTTTTTTCAAGATTTGTTCAACAGGAATAAGAATTTTGCTTTCTAAATATTTGGGTTGAGAGCCAGTGTAGGGGAGGGTGAAAAAAGCCCTACTGTTGTATGTAATGTGGCATTTAGGGCTCAGGGAGGAAAAGGGACGTGTTCAGTTCAGGTGCAGACTATTGTAACATCTGCAGAGCCTGGTTGAGCCAATCAGAAGCTATCTCATCCCCTCGTGAGGGGGGTGGAGCTGCGGCTGAGCACCCAGTTGCATGTGGCGGTGCCTGAAAAAACAGAATGGAGGATGGAGAGAACCACTTGCACAAGGTGTCAAATGCCTCCTTGCCCAAACTTTGAAAAGATGTAACCTCTCTCACACGTACAAGTTATGTGAGCTTATTGCCACTTTTGGGTCCAGGCCCTGGAAAGCCCAGTTTTTCTAGGATTCCACAGATCGCACAGGAGTCCAAACATGTATAACCACACACACAATCTCTTGCCTGCTCTGAACCCTGCCTTTAGTTTAGAGCTGAATTAATGTACAGCTCTTATCTGTGTGGATGTAAAAGCCTCCTTTTCCTTTAAGACGAGACCCATGTGCCCTGAGGCCATTGCCCCATCTCTGTTAACTTGTAACAGGCAGGCTAAGAACCAAGCTCTAGCCTGCTTGTTATCTTCTCTGGCTTTTGTATTTCCCAATGAAATCCACCCAGGATGGAAAACACAGCTTGTAGTAACCCAGTACTCTGTGGATAGCAACTCTTGGTGGTAGGTTCTGTGATCTGTCTTTCCTTTGAAGCCTTATCTCTTTGCTAAAGGCTTGATGACCTGCATCCAATTTAAGACCTACATATCAGGTAGATAAAGGGTTACACCTTAGCTGTGGCTCTGAGCTGTGAGAGGATAATTTATCAGCCAGCAAGTGCATTGGCTTATATTGATCCATGCACAGCCCCGTGCAAATAGAGTCAGAGGGAGTGAGAATTAGTCCCAGCATGATGATGACATTACTGTTTCTATTACAGAGCTGTCCTGCTTGTGCTTCAAGCCCTGTAGTGCTGGGTAGTGAGCAGATACAGGACCAAAGTCTCAGCCTCACTGTTCATCCCGTCCAGGTAGTCAGGACAGGAACGTGCCTTTGAGGTCATAATAGAGAACTGGAGGCTGAAGCTATCTTTCTATCTTTTGAGAAAGATAGATCCATCTGTAATGGGGGTTACGTTCTACACTGGAGAGACAGACCAACCTCTTTTCATGCAGACTGCCCAGGTGTCGTTCTTTATATTCCACCCCCCTTGTCCTTCCCAAAGTTTTAACCCATGATATTTTATGTCAGATTCTTTTCATATTTTTCCAAGTGTGGATTATAATTTTTTTGAAAATCCTTTCTTTGACTATAACATTTTTTCAGGATTCACTTTTATGTTTTGTTCTTCTGACTTATCTCTTTTAAGTAATAGGTAGATTGCCTGGTGAGCCACATCCAACCTCTGGCCTTATTTTATGCAGCCACCTGCATTTCCCATTCCTTCCTGATCTAGCCACCAGCACTGAAACAAGGAGAATGAGAGAGAGAGAGAGATAGAGGGAGGGAGGGAGAGAGACCCAGAAGCAGGTAGGATCATAGATCAGCTCAGAGACCCAACCACGAAATGTGAGTAGAGGTGCCTAGTCAGCAGCACCTTATTCCACTGAGATTTCAGGTCAAAATTAGAGACCAGATCCTGCTGCCTTGTGATGTCATGGGGCAGGCCCTTGAAAAGTCATGGAGACAAGGTTTGGTGGGAGTGTGAAACTGCTTCTGGGGAAGCTGGTTGTAGAAAAGGGTACGGGGGAATCAGGGTAAATGGACTTTTTGCAACAAGAAGACTCATGAGTCCTCCACTCCCTGCTTTGCTTTAAATGATACAATGGAGCCAAGTGCATGCACTCAGCAGGTCCTTCTTTGGTCCCTCCTCCTTTTTGGCTTTTTGGTGAACCACTGCTGTGCATGAGCAGCACACACAGAGACACCATTATGCTGAGCCAATGAGTGTTGGTGTTATCTGATAAGGGCTATAGATAGGTGCCCAGGTTTTAAAGCCATCTCATAGGTAAATATAAAACATTTTCTTCCTCAACTGTTACTGACCTTGAGATTTGTCTCCTGCCTGGATTTCTAGAGAAACATTGCAATTTCAGGTGATTTCAGTCACTGCCTTGCGACCTGGAAACCCATAGAGGGGGTGGGACCTGGAGCAGCACTGCATCTTTTACAAAAAATTCTTTAGGTATCATGTTCCACCTTCTAGCTTAGATCTACACATGCTTACATCCCCATCTTTCCATTTTTCTCCTGGTGCCGGTGTTGGCTGGATTACTGATAAGGGGATCCTAAGCTATTGGGGAAGTGATCCAAAAATGAGGTAGGGGTGTGTGTGTTTGTGTGTGTGTGTGTGTGAGAGAGAGAGAGAGAGAGAGAGAGTGTGTGTGTGTGAGAGAGAGAGAATGAAGGAACAGATGTATGCTTGAGAGAGAATGAGAGGGAGAGAGAATGGATGTAGATGTGTGGGTAGATGGATTGTGCCTGGGAGGGAGAGGGAGAGAAGAATTGTGGTGACTGAAAATGATTCTCCCACACATTCCCTCTCAGGACCACCAACATATTATATAGGTTTCCCCTCTAGATTTTCTTAAGAAAAAAAGACAAATAATGTGAGATGGTGACGATCTCAAGAAAGGAAGAGATGGTATGAGGTAGCTTAGGTCCTACTTACTGATGGCAGTTTCTGAGAGATTGCCTCTGAGGAAATGTGTCTCCTCCTGTTGAAAAAGCACTGAATCTGCTGGAATTTTGCATATCTTAATATTCTGAGGTCTGTGTTTTCTGCAACAATCAGGAGTAAATTCAGATTGGTGCTAGATGTGAGTTGGTAGCACCTACTATTACCCCCAAACTATTTAGCATGTCTTCTTAGCATGCTAAATAGTCCTGCCTTGGTTCACAAGGCAGGATTTGATTTCAGAAAGTCATAGAATCATAGAATAATAGAGTTGGAAGGCACTTATAAGGCCATCAAGTCCAACCTGCTGCTCAGTGTAGGGATCCAAATCAAAGAACATCTGACAGATGGTTGTCTAATTTTCTCTTGAATACCTCCAGTGTTGGGAGCGCTCACCACCTCCCTAGCCAATTGGTTCCATTGTTGTACTGCTCTAACAGCTAAGAAAATTTTCCTGATATTCCACTGAAATCAGGCTTCCTTTAACTTGAACCCATTATTATGTGTCCTACACCCTGGGATGATCGAGAACAGATTCTGCCTCTCCTCTGTATGACAATTTTTAAATATTTAAAATACGTTATCGTATCTCCTCTCAGTCTTCTTTTCTCAAGGCTAAACATGCTCAGTTCTTTCAGTCTTTTCTCAAAGAGTTTGGTTTCCAGTCCCCTGATCATCCTTGTTGCCATCTTCTGAACTAGTTCCAATTTGTCAGGGTTCAGAACTGGACATGGTACTCTCTGGATTATGCCTAACCCGTGCCGAATAGAGTTGGACTAGTACTTTATGGGATTTGGAAATTATACTTCCGTTAGTGCAGCCTAAAATAGCATTTGCCTTTTTTCGCACCCACATTGCACGGTTAGATCATACTCAGCTTGTGGTTTACAACAATTCCAAGATCTTTCTCATTCATAGTATTATTGAGCCAAGTAGCCCTCATCTTCCATGTGTTTGGTTGTCTTTTCCCCTAGGTGTGGAGCTTTGCACTTTTTCCTGTTAAATTTAATTTGGTTGTTTTCAGCCCAGTGCTTGAGCCTATCAAGATCTTTTTGAATTTTGTTTCTGTCTGCAAATGTGATAAGTGTTCCTTGCACCCACTCATTCAAGTCATTAATAAAAATGTTGAAGAGCACCGGGCCCAGAAGTGAGCCTTATGGTACCTCACTTGTTACTTCCTGCCAGTTTGAGAAGGAGCCATTGATAAGCACTCTCTGAGTATGATTCTGTAACTGTGTGCCCACCTGACAGTTCTATCCAGCCTGCACCTAGTTAGCTTGCTAATCAGAATATCATGGGGCAGTTTGTCAAAGGCTTTGCTGAGTCAAGATATATTATCTCTACAGCATTCCCACCATCTATCAGGGAAGTTGCCAATCAAAAAATGAGATAAGATTAGTCTGGCAAGATTTGTTCTTGACAAATCCATGTTGGCTTCTAGTTCTTACTGTGTTCATAGAAATCATAGAAAAGTGAAGTTGGAAGGGCCTACAAGGCCATCAAGTCCAACTGCTCAATGCAGGAATATAATCAAAGCATATCTGCCAGGCGATTATCTAAATTTTTCTTCAATGCCTCCAGTGTTGGAGCACTCACCAACTCCCAAAGTAACTGGTTCCACTGTTGTACTGCTCTAACAGTTAGGAAGTTTTTCCCGATATTCAACCGAAATCTGGCTTCCTTTAACTTGAGCCCATTGTTGCCCATCCTGCATTCTGGGATGATCGAGAACAGATCTTGCCCCTCCTGTGTATGACAGCATTTCAAATATTTGAAAAGTGCTATCATATCATCCCTCAGTCTTCTTTTCTCAAGGCTAAACATGCCCAGTTCTTTCAGACTTTCCTCATCAGGCTTGGTTTCCAGCCCCCTGATCATCCTTGTCGCCCCTCCTCTGAACTTGTTCCAATTTGTTAGCCTCCTTCTTGAAGTGTGGTGTCCAGAACTGGACACAATACTCAAGGTGAGGCCTAACCAGTGCTGAATAGAGGGGGACTAGCACCTCGCAGGATTTGGAAACTATACTTCTATTAATGCAGCCTAAAATAGCATTTGCCTTTTTTGTAGCCACGTCACACTGTCGGCTCATATTTAGCTTGCGATCTACGACAATTCCAAGATCCTTCTCACTTGTTGTTTTGCTGAGCCAGGTATCCCCCATCTTGTAACTGTGCAATGGGTTTCTTTTTCCGAGGTGCAGTACTTTGCACTTATCCCTGTTGAATTTCATTCTGTTGCTTTCGGTCCAGTGCTCCATCCTATCAAGGTCATTTTGAATTTTGTTTCTGTCTTCTAGGGTATTAGCTATTCCGCCCAATTTTGTATCATCTGCAAATTTGAAAAGCATTCCCTGTACTCCCTCATCCAAGTCATTAATAAAAATATTGAAGAGCACCGGGCCTTGTTGTTTTCAAGGTGCTTACAGAGTGACTGTTTTATAATCTGTTCCAGAATTTTCCTTGGGATTGATGTCTGGATGATTAGTCTGTAGTTCCCTGGTTCCTCCTTTTTGCCCTTTTTGAAGATAGGGACAATGTTAGCCCTCCCCCAATCATCCGGCACTTCACCCATCCTCCATTATTTCAAGAAAATAGTAGACAGCAGTTCTGAGATCTCTTCAGCCAGTTCTTTCAATATCCTTGGATGAAATTCATCTGGCCCTGGGGATTTGAGCTCATTCAAAGAAAAATGGTTTTCCTTGTCTGTTTATCAATCTCAGATTGCAGTCCTATTCCCTTCCTTTGACTTCACATTTGCCAGGAGAGTCATAGATTGTCTTTTGGGAGAAGACCAAGCTGAAGTAGGAATTGAGCACTTCTGCATTTTCTTTGTCATCTGTTATTGTTTTCGCATCCCGACTGAGTAGCAGAGCCACTGTTTATTTTCTCTGTCTTCTGCTATGCATAAACCTGAAGAATGCTTTTTTGCATTCAGCTGATTCTCAGCTTTTGCCTTCCTAACGCCATCCCTGCAGTTCTTTGTTATTTGTCTGTACTCTTCCTTTGTTGGCTGGTCTTCCTTCCACTTCCTGTATGTGTCCTTTTTTGTTTGTTTGTTTTTAGGCCCTCTCTGAGCTTTTTGTGAAGCCACATCGGTCTTTTTTGTTGTCTTCCACCTTTTTCTCTTGTTGGATTTGTTTGTAGTTGTGCCTTTAGAATTTCTTTTTTAAGAAACTTCTTCTGATCTTGGACTCCTTTGCCTGTCCTGGGAGCTTACTTATTGTTCTGAGTTAATTAATATTGGCTTTCCTAAAATCCAGTATGCACATCTGATTATATTCTGCTTTTGTTTCATTTGAAATCAAGAATTCAAGTAGAACATGGTCACTTTCCTCCAGAGTTCCTCTTGCTTCCAGTTCTTCCATGAAGTAATCTCTATTAGTTAGGATCAAACCCAGGATAGCCACTCCTCTAATTTCTTGTAGGAGAACATTATCAGGCACACAACCCAGGAATTTCTGGAAAGGTTCATATTTGGCAGAATTTGTTTCCCGACAGATACCAGGGTAATTGAAATCTCCCATTACTACTGCATCATGTTTCTTTGAAATTCTTGCAGTTTGTTTTTCAAAGGTTTCTTCCACATCTTCTTCTTTACTGGATGATAGTAGACTCCAACTACCATGTTTCTTTTGGTTTTTGCCCCAATAATATTATTCCAGGTGCTCTCAGTGGGGCAACTAAGCTCATCCTCCTGTATTTCTGTGCAGGAATATGTTTTTGATATATACTGCTATTCCAACTCCTTTTTTAAAAAAATATTTTTTTAAAAAAAATTATATCCTTCAATTACTCTATTCCAGTCATGGAAGTCATCCTACCAAGTTTTAGTTATCCCTATCAAATCATATTTACCCTCCTGAACTAGGATTTCCAGTTCTTCTTGTTTGTTTCCCATATTCCTGGTATTGATATACACACACTGGAGATTGTGTGATTTGTGGCCTGTTTTATTTCCTACATGTTTTTTTGAAGATTATTATCGGGCCCCATTAGAGTTGCTTAGTCTGTTCTTCTTTTTGTACATAAGCCGTCATCTATCTTTACCTCTGAGCTTGCATCACTCTTCCACTTCCAATTCAGTTTAAAGCCCTCCTGATGAAGTTCTTAATGCTGTGGCCAAATATATTCTCCCCAGTCCTTGTGAGGTTGCAACTCATCACTTGACAGCAATCCCATCTTTCAGGAAACGTATCTTATTATTCCAAAATCCAAATCCCTCACATCAGCACCACCTTTGTAACCAGTTGCTCACCTGGAGCATTTTCTTTTCCTTTCCCTCCTTTGAGTACTGGTAGGATGGATGAAATGAGTGAAAGAAATGAGTGAAGGAGAGAGAAAAAGAGACTTTTCGAGAAATGACTCTAAGATTAAGAAAAGGAGTTCTTTATGGGCAGAAAGGTGCCTCCGCCTTTTCATCAAATGAAAATCACATGTCCCATCAATTGGGTCCTGGAGACATTCCTTCCTCCCAATCTGAGGAGAAAAAAATGTAATCAAATGAGAAGATCTAGAGAAGTTGAAACAAACTGATTAAAGTGGTTTAGAGGATTGAATAAGGGAGATTAAAAGAGTTCAGTATATCTAGAGCAGCAAGACAGGAAACAGAGAGGTTGCCAGGATAGATGCAAGATGCAGACTTCACACAAATGTGACAATAAGTAGAGACACTCTTCTTTAAAAAAAATGTCCCGAAGAGGGTAGAAAACTTGACTTCAGGAAAACAAAGTAAGTAATCCACTGATAAGGTTAACACTAGGAATGCCAATTTTATTATGGAGGGTGAGGTGCGGGAGAAAACACCTGCAGCTGCTGTTTGTTTGCTTAATTTATTCTATGTAAATACAAACATATCTTTTTTGCAGCCATCCATTAAAGTACTAGCCAAATCTGCCACAGTGACGGCCCCTCCCTGTTCTCCCTACCCTTCTTTCTGATTCATGTGAATGAGCAAATACCATAAGAGTTTAAAGTAGAGCTAGGAAATACATGTCTCTCCCTCCAGGTGCTGCTGGGCAGCAACTTGCACAAGGCAGAACCATTGGTGCTATTGTTCAGGGGTAGTCTAACTGGCATATATGCACTGTAGTAGCTGGAAGGAGAATTGCCTCAAAATCTCATGGGTCAAATCAATCCAGAAAAAACTCTACCAGCCTTCTCTGTGCACCTCATATGGAGGGGGAAATGAGTCACGCGGTAGCAAAGTGTGACTGCCTTTGAATATCAAATTGAGCAAGAAAATTGCAGAAACCCTGGACTATTGAGGATAAGCATCATGCTGGTGGACACTATCCAGTTGCTTCCATTTGTAGCAGGGGTGGGTACATAAACAAGGCACCTTCAGTCTGTGGTTTGTTCAATGTGATATCCAAGTTGGCTATAGCCAGCATTCTGCCTTACTGGGGAGGCCGAGGGTGGGATGAGTGCCAGACAGAGGACTATCTGCTGTTCGTTTGTCATTGCTGCCAAGCCACGGAAGCACCTTGGATATTATAGTTCTGTAAACTAACTAGAGTTTTCTAATAAGAAGCTATCTGTATCTCTAACAAACTAGAATTCATAATGATTTAATGAAAGCTGTAAGAGGTTAATGCATGCAAAACTGATTTTAAAGTATAATGAAGTACATTATGGGTACTCATTTATGTAGCAGTGAAATTGCAATATTTTGTTGCTCTAAAAATTCTGAAAATTCTCCTCTTTGTATCACTTCTTGTTGTTGTTTGCCATCCTTCTGTGAAAGATTCAGGGCTGTGTACAGGTCTACTTCACACTTTTATTCTTACAACAGTGAAGTGTTTTAGGCTGAACATTCTGTAACTGTCCACATAGCCATGGGAAGATTTCTATCAAGGTTATTTTTATCCTTATTTTTTAAAAAATTGTATGCCAGCAGAGCTCATCTTCAGCTGTTTCTTGCACCCATCAATGTCCTTCTATTTGGAAATGTGACTGTTTATTAATAATTATTTTGTTCTCATTTGGACTGTTACACAGTTCAACCTTGAGCTCAAATGTGCCTCTCCTCTTGCTTCAAAATGCGTAGAAAACTCAACCACTCCTCTCCTCCCAAATATCATGCCTGGACTGGATATTACACTGCTATTGCAAGAGTAATGGACAGTGTTAACAGCCAATCAAGGAGCAGTGTATGGGGATGTGAGAGTCAAATTGTGGTTGCCATTGGAAAATGGAGGTTGTGATGGAGGTCAGAATCAGCATTGCACAATGATATGTCCATTGACTAGCTAGCATGATGACTGCAGAATGGAAAGAGTAGGATTGTTTTAGGATTGATAAGAGAATAATGTAAAGCTTTAAAAAATTCCTGTCATAATGCTTCAAAAAATGTTTTCAAAGGTCTTGAGAGTAACTAGGAACTGTTATTCATGACATTAGTATGTGAAGTAATTTTGATACTACTTACTGTGTTCTTTTTGAAATAGAACTTCATTAGACCCTTGTGGCCCCCAAAAGTAACTTGTTACAGTCCTTTGTAATCTGTGACATATTATTTTCCATATTATTTCTGGGCTGCAGCTGCCTACCAGCTTAGCACTGCATCCTCTGCTATCTCACAACTCTCACATGACATTGGGTTTCCCTCCTTGGTCACCACTAAGTGGTGGCGGCCGCTTCTTGTCTTTTCCCTCCCAGCGCACCACCTAACCAACATGATATAAAAAAGCTTGGGGTAGTGGCTGCAACTTCCATGATTCTGTAGCATTGGCTGGCTGAGATAGATGGGAGTTGCAGTCCAACAACATCTGGAGGGCTACCCATTTCCCACCCATAATGTACAAGAGGTAGAGATTGTCAATCACCTTGAAAGGCCCCATGTGCTATTTTAGAAAGTGCCATCAGATGCTGAGTGGGTGAGGTGAACTGGATTACCTACAGGCAGTGGAAGCGGAAGGTAAGGGTACCAAGAATGCCAAGCACATTGTCGTCTTCTTAACCAGTAGGTTCTGCCCTTCTTTTACAGCTGAAGACAGAGTGACAAAATCCTAAATCTCATACCAGATGCCTGTCCATGAGGCTTTTACATTTTGTCTTATTAGGAGAGAGAAAAAGTAATTCAGCTTATGCAAAGCACAGGATACATGATGGGGGAAAAGAGCTTAATACGGGGAATTGCTGGGGCATCTTGAAGAGGCATCCTGAAGAGGAACCCAGACTCTAAATGTCAGTAAATCCATGGTGCTGGCCTCACTTTGAATTCAAAGAGCATGTCTTTTTCATACCTCTTTGCTCAGTTTATTGAATATTCAACCCAGCACAGCCCAAAAGCTGGAGGAGGGCTTGACAGAATGGGACAGAAGTAGTTTTCACCCATCAAATGGTTTTAAAAACGCAAGTAATGCTCTCCAAATCATAGTCATATTATTGATCAGTGGGAGCATGTTGATATTTAAACTACTGAGGTCCCATACTGCCAGATGTAGCTTTACAGGTATAATAATTGTCTATACAAAAGAGTTTTTAGTTAGAATAAAGGAGCCAAAAGCAAAGGTTTTTCCAGATGATCAATTTATCACACAAAGAATATGTAGTAGCAATACTGTTTTAGTTGTGCAGGATACAATAAATTTCCTGCTAGGAAGCACTTTTCTTTGAAGGGTATTGCATTGACAAGCTACTTAAGCTGCAGTTTCTCATTGATGGGGAAATGGAATTTTTCACTGAGCTGGTGGGCTCACTGCAATTTTGACGGCTGAATATGATTATGCAACTACCAAAAGCACCAAGTGGCCCCTCGTGCTCATGATTCTTCCCCTATTTATATCCTGACTTTCTTCCATGATGAAAAAAAATCAGAGTGATACCTTCTCCCATCAAAGCACCAACCAGACCCAGACCCAAGGAAGCTGTTCCACATGTCTGCAGACAATGCCATGGGAATGATCTCTGATAAACAATTCACCTCCCCCACACAGCTTGGAATAGTTGCTTCTTTGGACTGCAGTTTTCAGAATCCCCTCCAGGCAGCATTGGCCATTGTTGATCATGGAGATTCTAAAGGCTGTAATTAATCCCCCCCCCCAACTATTCTATTTTTTAAAAAAAATTAGTTAATCAACTCATTCACCAAAGGACACTATTTAAGTATACTGCATTTAAGTACCCAAACTTTCTTTCAGACAGCTCCTTGGAAAAATAACTTATATAAGTTCTGGATTGCACCATAGTGTTATCCTAACTCTGCCTGAAAAGGAGTTGCACAAAATCTAAAATTGACAAAGAGGCAAGCTCCAGAAAAGTCAGTCCACAGTCTCTTACCTCCCACTCTGTCTTTACACTTTGATTTTAGAAATTAACTGAATTGTTAATTGTTAATGCAATAGTTCATTGTTATACCAATCACATTAAGCTTTCATTAAAATATCCTCATTATAATTTGTGCAGCCCCTATACATCAGTATATCTAACGCACCTTGCTGTAAATCAGAGCTTTGTCCACCCTCAGTTCTTTCTTGTGCAGACTAGATATTGTGCCACATGGTGTAAGACAGTGGTTCTCAACCTTGGGTCTCCAGATGTTCTTGGACTACAACTCCCAGAAATCCTGGCCGGCGCAGCTAGTAATGAAGGCTTCTGGGAGTTTTAGTACAAGAATATCTGGTGACCCAAGGTTGGGAGCCACTGGTCTAACATGATCAACTGGTCTAGAGAAAGCTCACATGACCCAGCTGGCTGAGCTGGAGAGGCACCAGTTAGAAAGGTACAAGGTTGGATGGCGGATATACAGAGCCTGAATGATAATCCTCTGTGAAAATGGCCTTAATATAGAGAGCACCTCCAGATATTGTCAACTCAGCTTTGAGCAGCAGCAGTGTTATAGGGTCTTCCTCTTTTCCCCACTTTTTCTTCTGTTGTTGATTACAGATTCTAGGGATTGAATGAATCCATCTGCACGCAAGACTTGTGTTGTGCTATTTAGCCATGGTTCTTCCAACCCCACCCAAGGATTATTCTGCAAAAGATGAAATGCAGAAGGTGTCTGGTTTGAAATTGTTGTCTGGATAAACTGTGAAGAGGTGAGGAAGGAAGATGTGCCTCTTGGAGCAATAAGCAAGCCTAGAATCCCACTCTTCTCCCAAAGCCGAGGATCAAAGCCATATTGTCCTTGCTCCAACTTGATTGTTCAGTCACTGGATCACACTGCACCAACCAGACACGGTACAAATGCCCTTTCGCTTCCCCTATGTAATACTCTCTTTCAGACTACATCTGGCTGCTGTCTCACCCTGGTGTACATTACTGAGATATGTACATCGCCACCCTCTTGGGGGTAATGCAATAATTTGGCAGTTTTAGATGTAATTAGGCAGTTTCTTAAGAAGCGGTGTCTTTTCCCAAGAGAGAGCAAGCAAGAGAGCAGCCTTGTGGAGAGATGATAAATCCATAATTAGGGAGGTTTTTTTTGTGTGTTTTTTTTAAAGTGTCTTTAATGCACACAGCCCTGCCTGGGGAACCATATTCCTGGCCCTGCTTCCCAAAGCCCATAGCAAACAAGGTGAAGTGCTGCAGGACAAAGGCTCGGAACCCTGCTGAGGCAGACATGGGACAGCATCCTTTCAGTACATGGGAAGGAGTAGGCATGGGGCCAGCCTTCCTGCTGCTTGTGAATTCCCTAGCCTAAGCTGGGATACACTTTGGTCAGGGTTTGGGTTCGTTTGCATGGCAGAGCAGGAAATTAACATGAAAGGCTTTTCAGGGATAATCTCCTCCATCAGTTTTAGTACTGACACAGTAAAGGAGGGAGAATTGTCTTGCAAGGAAAGAAGAGGTGGTGTCATGTAAAGGAAGAGGGCTCAGTCAAGCCTCAGATGCTTCAATCCAATGCTGCTGTGAAGCAGAGGACTGTGTCTTCAGCTGACAGCAGCTCAGTCTTCTAAGTGCTTTTCATCTTAAAAGTACTGTATACATTCATACCATCAACAGCAATGTCATTATCGTCATCATGTTTACTTCCAGAGCAGTAAACTGAGTGAATGGTGCTAACTCCATCTGGTGCAGGATCATAACAATGCCAGTAAGATACTGGCTGAAATCCTGTTGCATTGTTACACAAAAGGTATACGTTTGGGAGATGAATTGCCATAAGTTAAGAAATCTCCATATACGTTATCTGTCGGTGTGCCGAGTCGCATGAGGAGATGATGCCTATAAAGATTTCTTAACTTACTGTAATTCACCTCCAAAAGTTACAGCTGTTGTGTAACAAAGCAATAGCATTTCAACCATGAAGAATGAATAGGTTGCAAACACTTCTTTAGAGGAATTACTATCAATAATCACAGCAACTGGTTATGTTTAGGGTGTTATTTTGCCAATACTGATAGTGAATGAACAACTTTGGTCATATAAACATGGCTATCTGGCAAAAACAAAATAAATTTTTTAAAAAGAAGACAAAAATGTTCCACCTGAAAGACTAACTGCCATATTTTAAGGCAAGCTTTCGCGGACAAGTCCACTTCCTCAAACCTACATCTGGCTGTATGCTGTAGAAATCATAACTTCTATGGTGTTTAGCTGTCCACACACTTCTACGTATCTAAAATTGACCCCATCAATCTTAACAGAGTTGGAGTGGTAGTCTATGAGACTTCAGTGCCTTAGGCATTAGAACTGCTGGTAGGCACTCTCTTTCAGTATACAGGCTCAAGAGGCAAGGTATCCTGTGGGCACATAGGGCAAGTCTTGTGTTGCAAAGATTGACCAGGTCCATTTATTTTAGGTGTTGTGCAGGATGATTCTCACTCCCTTCCATGGCACAGCCTCCTTGGATCTCCACTGTGACTGTACCATTTCACATAGTTGCACAGTTTGGGAATTATGTGAAATAATTCCCAAAAGCCTGTTCACAGTTTTCTGAATAGTTGTCGAGTTGGCTTATGGAGGGTGCTACCAGGGAGGGGGTGACATTTTTGCATGAGCCCGTGTTGTGCCTGCATCCTGTATGAGACTTGGGCAGAAGAAGAGAACGTTAAGAGAATAGCTCCTGCTTGTTCGGAACGCAGTGTTCTCTGGCTGTGATATATACCGTCCTATTTCACTCCATCTCCTGTTCTCCTCTAAGCTAAGCCATTCTCTTTTATTCTATGAGAAAATTTACTGCTGCTTGCTCATGTTGTGTCCTCAGCTTTCATGGGGAATCACTGTCTCAGTGCCAGGGAGCCAGGCACTAAAGCCAAGAGTGGGACGTCCATATCTCTCTCTTCCTCTGTGCAGTAGCTGTCAGCATCTCTCCAAGTTGGGGAACTTGTCAGAGTCACAGTGCTCAGCAACAAATGCTCTCGTTACTGAGAAACCCAGCAGCATGGAACATGGGGTACAAAGACAACACCTCCTTTGTTTTTCCTGCCCATGGTGTTCAACTAAAATTGTCAAGCAATTTATTATGCCTCCATCCCAAAACATGGGATCTTTTATGGAGCTCCACTGTGTGGAACTCAAACACAGGGGTATGTAAAGCAGTGTAGAACTGGCATTGATGGAACTTGGGAGTCCTGACAATGCTCTCCTCCCTTCCTGGCTTTCAAGATCTGGTGTGAAATCCATTCCCTGACACACCCTCTAGACTTCCTCAGTACAGATTAATTCCCGTGCAAGACAGTGGTGATTTTTCTTAGCTTAGCAATGACATGGTGTACTCTCCCATTAGAGTGGACATTTCCTTGTTCATAGCCTACAAATGGGATTGGTATTTTGGGTCATAGCGCAGGAGGTGGCCTAGAAGATGGAGAAGTCATTGTGTTTAATTCAGCCAAGGCCCCATTGAAACTCAGTTGGGGGGCGAGTAGCAGCTGCCAGAGCATCTGTCTATCAGCAGGGGCCTGTTATCAGACTTGGCTATGGGGATTATGGCTGGAGAGTTAGTTGTTGTTTCTTCTGTGTTAAAGATATTTAATCCCATGTTTACACTCTTCATTGGTGAATAGAGACTAGGGGACAGCCTGAGAAAAGAGCAAAACTTACAGATTTGATGTTCCAGCCAGAAGTGGAACATGTCACTGGGACTCTTGCCCCTGCTCTGCTTTTGTTCCACTATAAAAATGTTCAGGTGGTTTCTGGTGTTCAAATGCATCAAGGAGTTAAAAAAAAAAAGGTGGACAGATAAATGGTGACAGTGATGGTGAACAGATAAAGAGCAACCACCAAGGAAGGATGGATGGATGCCCAAGGAATTTTTTTAAAAAAGAGTAATAGGTGGAAATGTGGAGAATGAGGATGTAATATGATGCAGAAGAAAGCAGTGTGGAGTAGAAAGAGAAAAGGAAGGGTTGAGAGAGAGAGAGAGAGAGAGGTATGATGAAGAAAATAAAGAATTGACCTGGAAATTACTATATTTTTATTTTATTTTATTATTTATGTGAAAAGTTTTCTGTAGTTTGGTGTTCTTGAAATATTAAACATTTCAAATGGGGCCCTCAGGGGGTTCCATATTTTGGCTAGCCAAGATAGTATGGAGTAGTGATGGCGAACCTTTTTGAGCCTGAGTGCCCAAACTGAGGAAAAAACAACCCAGCAGGTGGCGGCGGAAGCAGAAGTGGCGTCGGTGGCAGAAGTGGCAGCGGAAGTGGGAATCCTGGGCACGGAGGTGCCTCCAGACCCCACTCCAGATCCGCCTCCAGTCGTGCCCAACCCCGCCACTGCCTATAGCTCGGCCGGCCCGCTACCGCCAGCACCAGCTGCTCCGGATCCTGGCCCGCCGCTTGTTGGGGCACTACCACCGTGGCTGCAGCCTCCTCCTCAGGTTTGGCTGCCAGGGGTAGCGATCCAGCAACTTATGGCTCGCGTGCCCACAAAGAGAGAGCTCTGCGTGCCAGCTGTGGCATGCGGGCCATAGGTTCGCCATCGCTGGTATAGAGTGTGTAGTGTAGTGTGCTTATATGTGTTGGTCACTAGGTTGCACTGGACTTAATTGTATGTTAGGGGAGACTATTCTCAAAACAGGATAATAAGATGGCATAAATTTGCATATGCACATTTGTGTGTATAAAATAAATGCACAGCACTCAATATAGCAGGAAAGACTGAGTTAGTAACAGGTCAGCTATTCAGGGGCTATATCTTGAAAGGCAACTTCAAAGCTCTGCCCTTTATAGAGTTTGTGTTTAAAACAGACTTGGACTGGGCAACATTTTGTGAGAGGATTATCCCCTATATAGTAGAAACAGGGCTATCTTATTGTGTCTGGGTAGACTGTTCTTGGTGGAAAGTAAAGAGACAACAATATTCTTTGGTTGCTTCTCGACTGGGGAATCTTCCAAAGCTTTTGAGGTCGAGTCCTAGAAGTGAGATTATAACATTACAAATCCTGAATAAGTGCTGGTGGTGACTCATGGTCCGGGGCAGAGTAGTCATTATCTCACCATTTCAGGATGAGTCCCTCCCCTCAGCTTGGTTGACAAGAGCAAAAAATTAAATGGTACTGTTTTCTGCAGTGAAAGCCTTCAGCTTTAATAATCCTGTAATGTTGCCTGAATGGAAAGGTGTATTTGTTAGCTTTATCCTAGCTGCAAAACTCAGTGAAAATGAAGGGATTATGAAAGTTCACTCTTTTGTGCCCAAGGGGAGAAGCCAGCAAGGTTTATGATTCTTTTACCTTTGGTGAAGAGGGCCATAAATATGATGAATATGAATATGTTCTGGTCAAGTTTAATGCCCACTTCATCCCCAAGTGGAATTAGGTTTATGAGAAGGCCTGCTTCTATCAAAGAACTCAGAAGACTTAAGAAACTGTTAAGTCATTTGTTTAGTTCTTGTATAGAACAGGCTGAATACTATAAATGTGTTGATTAAAAGGAGGAGAACCATAGTGATAGATTGTTACTTGGAATTCTGTACAAAATGCCATTAATAAAGGATTTAATTGCTCACAAAGCCATAGAGATGGCTAGACAATCTGACCTCAGAAAAACATAAAAACCAATAAATATAACTTTAAGAAGGCACCCTCTCCTAAATTGCAGCAGCCATTTTGAAAAGGGCAAAATCAGTCCTCATGTCTCTACAAAGGAAGAAGAAAAGAAGGTTCAGGAAAAAGAAAAACAGTTTGGCCATTCTGAAAGCACTCAACAATACAAAGGCCAACCTATGACATAGCATACACAAGATGTCAAAAGGTCCATAACATTACAGAGGGTTGCTCAACTGCAAAATTTCCTGACAGCAAGAAGGGACCACACCAGAAGATTTCTCCTATTTATCTTGTTTTGTGAAGGAAATGACCCTTCCTTTTTGGAAAATAAAATTAACTATTTGTGGGACAACCATTAATTTCAAAATATATTCACAAGTTGATGCCACTATACCTGCACAGGAGGCTGTATTTTGTGCTCAGGGCAAAACAGATAGACCTGCATAACAACCAGCCTTTAACATTCCGAGAAACAGTGATCATCACTGCTTACTCTCAGAAATCTTAGTCTAGGTGTAATCTGATATTTCCAATACTTTTTCATTTCTGATTCATTCAGACGGCTGCTTCCATATTGAGATGGAGAATTCCTAGCCATAATATCAGTTCCAGCCTTTTGACTTTTCTGCCTGTTCCTCCATCACTTGCTTTTTGTATCACTTAGCTTGATTAATACCTGTGGAGAACTTGAAAGCTTGAATTTTAGTCCATTTCAATAAATGTAATGTGCAACTGGATTTTGGACTTTCCATACTCAGCTTTGGGAGTTGTTTCAGAGGAAACCTAAACAGAGTTTCAGGATGCCACCAGATGTGGAAACTATTTTGTACAGATGTGGAGGGACTGTTATGGATGCTACACCATTCAAACATGCTACATAGAAAACTAGTCCATGTATTGATACAAGGTCATAAACTGGATGATGTCCTGACACATGGAGTAGTTTCCACATGAAATTGGTGAAAATAATGGGGCGGGGAATAAGTGCTTGGAAAACGTGACTGAAATGAGTAGAATTTGTGAACATTGTTGTAAGACCTGATGCTGAAGCATAGAAAGTATTGCTCTCAATTTCCTCTGCAACCTGTTTGATCTTCAGGAGATGCCAACAGTGGGGAGATCCTGAAATAACCATAACATGTCCACCTTGCAAAGGATGTGAGCCCAACTTCACTGTATGTGAGAAGCTTAAGTTCAATGGGACAAGCACTTTCCTTCTCCATGTGATGGAAATGAAGCTGAAAAGATGAAGAAACATAGCTTCTTCAGGATGTACCCCAGTCATCCCAGGCGTTAAGAACCACTGGAAAATATGCATTCTTGTTGATCCTTAAAAGCTGATTTATTTGTTTAAAGTATTTATTACTTTTCTGCCCACCAGGGCCCCCAAGCAATTTGCAATGAAATAGATGAGAACATTCCTTTAAAAACAAAACATTTTAAAGCCAATTTTGAAAAAGCAAACGTTCCTTCAGGAACAGATTGAAAACAATCCCCAAAGTCAATTTGAAAAGCAGCTTTAAAGACCAAATGTATATGGAGTGGTACAGGTTTGGCTTGGAACTCAGCAGGAATGAAAAGCTTGGGGAACCTAATTTTGGAAAGAGATTTCCTTCCAGCACAAGAGGGTATTTTCCCCCTAGTGTTTTCTTCATGCATCGGAATACTACTTGTGTTTGAAGAGGTGGATTGTAATTCATGAAAGCTCACAATTTGTTAGCCTTAAAGGTGCCTCCATCCTTTTGTTTTTGTTGTGCCTTTTTCTGAAGTGTCAGAAGCCAAAATGCTTTCCTCGTTGGATGTCTCAGCTACTTTATTTCAAAGACTGACAACTGCCATATTTGCTAAATTGGCTACATTTGTCACCGCTTTGGGGAGATTCTTTTTTCAGAATTTGCCATTTGGGATCACAAGTGTTCCCATGATTTTTTCCCAAGAAAGATGAGATAATTCCTCAGAGACATAAAAATAACTGTTATTTTCATGGACTTCATTGAAGACACTAGTTTGTGTTTTATATGGCATATCTGTTGCAAATAATGATAAAACACGAGCTATTGTCTTGAATCAAGAGCATGCATTGGGATTCAAGCTAAACAAGGATAAATGCATATAAATGCAACAGAGTTCTTGGGAGAAATAATCTCATTAGTATGGACAAAACATTATCCAGAAAAAGTAAATGCCACTGTAAAGTTCGGCATACTGACTAATGCTATACAACACAGGGCTTGGCTAGACGGTTCAATTGGAGCAGGCTGGCCTGTGCTGAATAGATTGGTTTAAAGTTACATGTTTGTTTGTTTGTTTATTTATTTCCATTTCTATATCACCCCATTAGTGTTTCCATTCTCTGGGCTCAGAAGTCTGGTATGCCATTTGGAGTGATCCTTGCATCCAGGTGACATATCCACCCCCCAGGCAACCCTATTTGACCCACCTCCCTTAAGAAAAGAAAGGAAACAACAGGAACAAGAAAAAATCCCTCTTTTCTCCTCTTTCTGGGAGGAAGCTTTCAATTTTTCATTTCCCCCCTAAAAGGTACAGCACATCAGCGCTGCCTTAATAAGCATAAAAAAACTTTGTTTTCTCCTTCTGCCTCTCCACAAAGAAGCAGAATAAGTTTTTAATTTTCCAATATCATTAAGTGGCTAAACTTAACAATATTGGGAAATTGAAACTGGATGGGAAATTTAAATCAGCAAGCATCACTTTGGTTCAATCCCAGCAATTGCCCATGCTGGAACTGAACCAAAATGGAACAATCTTACCTGCACATAAAAAGAGTAGCCCTTGACAGAGAGCTAGAAAGGTGTGGGTAGGAATGTTCTGGGGATGGGCTGATTTGTGCTGGCACTTACTGTACACTGTCTGGTTGCCAGCAAAGGGAACAAACCAGCTTGTCCCCAAAGTGGACCAAACAGCAAGACAAATGCCCATGAAGTCACTCCCTAAGATACTTTCTGAGAATGGTAATCTATCACTTTACAGCACATCTCCACAACCACTGAATCTGCTACTAAAATTCACCATGTCCTAGTTTTGGGGACCAGATTATGAATCTACGTATCTTTGCAGAGATAAAGGACGTGATCTTCAGTGCTTGAGTTTTACAGTTGACATATGATACCAAGATAACCATAATGATCACCCTTCTCATGCAAGCAGCCACACAGTAGAGGCAAGCTCTACTGCATGGTACAGAATGCAGGTACAAGTTGCCTCTTGCCTTAGAACTCTTACTAGTGAAAGAAAGTATATCTATGAAAAGACTTTAGAATAAAACATTGCTAGTACTGGGGAATGCCACACATTTTGCACATTCCAGTGAGGTCTGTTTTCTTTCAGATTCTTCAGAGTCTAGATCTTGGAGGGTTACTTTAAAAATAATTAGTTACAGTTATAGTCCCAAGCCATGTTCTTTAGCAATTAGTGATGCTTATGGTTATGATTTTTAAAGAAGTAATTTTCCTATCTCTTAAAGTGAATGGTAACTTTTAATTACTTTAAAATCTCTGTTCAATGCGGTTGATCTGTGGTACAGAATACACTCTCTTCCTGTCTACCTTGTTGTTGCCTGAACTCCTACAACAGACTACACACTAGTACAGTTACTTTGTCCTTGTAGTATTCCTCTACTATCAGTTTGTGAGGCCACAGCCCTGTAACTGGAAACATAACTAAAACATTGCAGTGTTAAAAAGTATGACATTATCTCTTGGTAAATTAACACTGTAATATGGTGGAATAGAAGGGGAAGATATGGAGGCAGTGACAGATTTTACATTCTTGGGCTCCATGATCACTGCAGATGGGGACAGCAGCCACAAAATTAAAAGACGCCTGCTTCTTGGGAGGAAAGCGATGACAAACCTAGACAGCATCTTAAAAAGCAGAGACATCACCTTGCCGACAAAGGTCCGCATAGTCAAAGTTATGGTTTTTCCAGTAGCGATGTATGGAAGTGAGAGCTGGAGCATAAAGAAGGCTGACCGCCGAAGAATTGATGCTTTTGAATTGTGGTGCTGGAGGAGACTCTTGAGAGTCCCCTGGACTGCAAGGAGAACAAACCTATCTATTCTGAAGGAAATCAACCCTGAGTGCTCACTGGAAGGACAGATCCTGAAGCTGAGGCTCCAATACTTTGGCCATCTCATGAGAAGAGAAGTCTCCCTGGAAAAGACCCTGATGTTGGGAAAGTGTGAGGGCAAGAGGAGAAGGGGACGACAGTGGACAAGATGGTTGGACAGTGTCATCGAAGCTACCAACATGAATTTGACCAAACTCTGGGAGGCAGTGGGAGACAGGAGGGCCTGGCGTGCTCTGGTCCATGGGGTCACGAAGAGTCGGACACGACTTAACGACTAAACAACAACACTTCCAAGGTCTGTCACAAACCATAAGTGATCAGTGATCTTGAAAAAAATATAGGCTAGGTACCATTACAGTGTCAAGATCTTCAGATAAGAAGAGTGAAATTCAATCCAGTAGTGAATATGTTCCAGAAAAAAAGTTGGTCATAGCAGACATGTTTTCAGAAAAACCTCCAGTTCAAGTAAATACAAGTTAAAGAAGGATGTTAAAGTTGATCTTCATCTCGTGGAACACTTCAATTCCCTCATCTGTTTTCTTCATCTGAAAATACCGTGTTTCCCCCAAAATAAGACAGGGCCTTACATTAATTTTTGCTCCAAAAAACGCACTAGGGCTTATTTTCAGGGGATGTTTTATTTTTTTTCATGTACAACATTTATTCAAATACAGTCATGCCATCTTCTGGTTGCTGCACAATGGTAGAGGGCAGGGTTTCACTTAACTGGGGCTTATTTTTGGGGTAGGGCTTATATTACGAGCATCCTGAAAAATCATACTAGGGCTTATTTTCAGGTTAGGTCTTATTTTCAGGGAAACAGGGTAGGTTTTGTCAAATGGAAATAAATACCCATAGAAATTTGGAATTTCAAGATGTTTTACACCATATAAGATTATGGTGGCCATAATACTTAAGCAATGCTGCAGAGATGAGTAGAAAGTCATTTGTTGAAAGAAAACTGTGTCATTGTACAACAGAAATCCTAGGCCTTTACCACCAAGGATCTCAAGATCTAAATAAATGCTGTGAGGGTTAATATTTAAAAAATGAGCTCCAGTCCATCATCATCATTTACTCTTCAGGCTGGAAAATGTCCATATTACTGCGAAGTTCCCAGTTGCCTATAGCAGAAAGAGCACCTGCAGTCACAGAATTAACATATTCCAAAGGAAGGAAGGCAAACCTGGAGTTTGGGTTTGAGGAATCTCTCCATGTAGGCATGTTTGGGATCCACTTCAACAGAATGGCCGGTTGGTGTAGGGCTTAAAAAATAATATGTACAAAAATCTAAGATAAGAAACGCCGGTACGTAAAAGCCACTTTCAAAACACTTTAATTCTGAAGGACAACTTTGCCAGAATACTATTGCCATCCACACTTGCATAAGGGAAAACACATCATGGCAAAAAGTGGCTGCTCATTAGTAAAGTACTGGTTCCATTTCTAGGTGTGCACCAGATGCATGATAGGGCTTACCCCCAATAATGCAACCAGTACCTTCTTAATCAACAATTTACCACCAAGACTTACACAATTTCCCAGACACAAATATAGATCAGCAATATGATTCTGGCTTCTGTTACTAGTCTGAGATGGGTTGTATTAAAAAGGGAAGAGAAGATCTGAGAGAGAGAAATAGAGTCACATCTCCAAATTCCAGTGTATTTAAAGGTTTAAATAAAGACTACGGCTTTTTAAATCACCATATAAACAATTTTCTTTGCAATCTTGTAATAAGTTATTAGGATAGCTCCACAATCGGAAGCTGATTCAGGTTGGTTTCTGAATCAACATCAGTTAACCATAAGCTGACGTAACAGAATGTTTCAGTTATGGTGAGGATGTTTATGTAGTGAATTCTCTCAACATTCATTACTTGGGTTGTCATTTTGATATTTCATTTTCTGTACCTGTATCCTCTCTTTACTGGATCCCCATCTCCACAATGTATACTTGTACATAAACCTTTGGTCAAATGTATCACTCCATGTTTCTGAGGAAATGGGTTGTAATCCACAAAAGCTCATACTGAATTAGATCTTTTAGACTTTAAGGTGCAATAATATTTTCTTACACATTAAAAAACAATATAGAAGGGCTCAAGGTAGAGCAGGTATCTGTGACTAGAGTTTAAGAGAGGGTAAACATCCTTTTTAAAAAATACACTGCAGAAATATAAAACAAGGAAGAAACAACTCTGAAGCAAAAAAGTCAGAAACAGAGAAACCAAAGCTCTCTATATGCCTAGTGAGAACTTCAGAGTTTTATATAACCAGAAGTATCTCAGGTATTGTGCTTGAAATGGAAGTTCATAAACAAAACAAGAGAGAGAACTGAAAGTATTTTAAGGGTCAGTTTTTTTTTTTAAAAAAAGCAGTGCACATGATCGCAAGTGTGAATAAGCATGATTTTCTGGAACAAGATTAAAAAGAGAGAGAGGTGGACAAACTGACAAGAATTCAGGATTACTGAAATGAAGAGATACAATATTGGGTTCTGAGAGAAAAGGTTACACAAAAATATTCATGTTAGGCATGGCTCTTCCTATCTGACAGATTCTGTTTCCAAAGTCTGGTGTGACTTATCTCTTTCCTGCTGTATATTCTAATGCAGACATGAACCATCATTACAGCCAGGATAAGGAATCTTTGGGCCTCCATATATTTTGATTGGCCGTATCTATCAGGTGTTGCTAGACTGGCCAGAAATAAGGAATTATGGGAGTTATAGGTAAACCTCAAGAGCAGTGATTTCCAACCTTGGGTAACTCAGGTGTTCTTGGACTGTACCACCAGCTGTGCTGGCCAGGTTTCTGGGAGTTGCAATCTAGAAATACTTGGGTTACTAAAGGTTGGGAACCACTGCTCTAGAGGGCCAAACTTCCCCAACCTTGCTCTTATTATGGTAGATCTATTTCTTTTAATAAGAAATAGATCTACCATAATACTTCAAGTACTATGAAAGTATTTTTTTTGTGTGTGTTAATTTTCAGTAGTGAGCTGACCACCAACTCTGTATTATCTGACAACCTATGGATGAGTGTTGGAGCCCTTTTTAAAGTGTTTTGCAGAGGTTAAAACATCTCAGTTATAATTAGACTGCAAGCATTATACTTTTACATACAGTTTTTGCACACTTTTACATACAATTTTAAAATGATTGTGGCTTAAAATTCCAGCAGTTGGAAAGATCAGGGCTTGGAAGGTTAAAACTTAAAAGGAACTAGTTATATTATTCATGACTTCTTGGCAACCAGGTTTCTGTTGTCTTGCTCCAACTGCATCTTAGCAGATGCCCAGATAATAATAGTATAATAATAATCTTAGAACTGCAGAGCTGCAAGGGACTCTGTGGATCATCAAGTCCAGCCTCTGTCAAGGAGGCACGGTGGGGAATTGAATTCCAAACCTCTGGCTTCGCACTGAGCTATCCAAGGCATGGAGTCACCAATTCAGATATTACATTTTGGAAATGTTTATAGAAATACAGTAAACAAAACCGAAGAGTGAATCCCTTGTCACTTAAGACTGATAAGAGAACAGCATAAAATCTGAAACTTTCCTGTTGAAATTCCTCTAAAAAAATCTCTTAATACACTTTTTAAAAGTAACTTTGGAATGTATCTAGGTCTTACTCATTAATCATAAGTAATTTAGATGTTGTTTGATGGTATCAAAAGCCACTGAGCAGTCCCGCAGAACCAACAGGGACGTACTCCCCCTGTCCAGTTCCCAGTGTAGGTCATCCACTAAGGTGACCAAAGCCTTCTCTGTCCCATAACCAGTCCTGAAGTCAGATTGAAATGGATCTAGATAATCCGTCTCATCCAGGAACCCCTGAAGCTAAGAAGCCACCTGTTCGAGTGCCTTGCCAAAAATGGAATATTAAAGACTAGTGAATAATTATTGAGTATTGTGGGATCCAAGGAGGGCTTTTTCAACAAAGGTCTTATTATTGCCTCCTTTAAGCATGACACATAAATTAAAGCAACACATAAGTGAGTGTGTTGCTTGTGATTAGTTACTTCCAGAGCCTGATCACTGTGCCCACTTGTGGTCTCCTGTAGCACTGGCATAGGATCGTGTTGAAATGGTTCTTAGTGTGCTACAAGGTGCGTTATGTGACTGGTTACCAACTTTTGAAATTAAAGGAGGGGAGTGTACCTGAGCAGAACCTGAGTAAGGGGTACTCTGAGTTTTAGCCCAGAGCCCAAAGCAGGCTTTAAGAATACCAGAAAAGAGGAGGGGGGGGGAAAGAATCTTAAGTGTATATAGTAGAAACCCTTTATTCTAGGGATCCTCATCCGTGCTTTCCCAACTCTGTTTTATAATCTGGAAAGCAGCAGACATTTCAACTTTATAAGACTTCCCTTAAGTTGGCGGCTGATGATGGCCTAGTCAAACCTTCTCTGGCACAGAACCCTCCTATCCTGTATTTATTTGTTCCTTCTTAGTATTTGCATACCTACTGTTTTAGCTTTAATATTGTCTTTTAATGATGTAAGCTGCCTCTTTATACTCATTGTTCTTAGCTTTACATATTGTCTTTTAATGATGTAAACCACTGTTGTATACTCATTGTTTTCAGCTTTAAATATTGTCTTTCAAGGATGTAAGCCGCCTTGGGTCCCTTTTAAGGAGAAGGGCAAGGTGAAAATATTTGAAATAAAATAAATTATCCAGACACACCCTGGCCTTTGTTGGAGGTAGTACTATATATTTCAGTACATCTGAAGGGCGCTAGATTGAAATGGGCTAAGAGTCTGCGTTTCCTGAGCCGCCCTTTAGCTGAACCAAGCAAGTGACAGACATCTTGCCTGAGAGAGTACTAGCTACCTCACAGAGCAGTAAATCCACTATATTGGTCTCCAATAGATCTTAATTTCACCTCACTTGGCTTCCCAAGGATTCCCTCAGGACTGGGGTTAAAAATCACCATTATCTGACTAGAAAAGCTTGCCAACAAATCCTGAAATGAAGGCCAACATAGGCCCCTTATTTGTTCCATCCATTTTGTGGCCGGGGGTGTGGGGGAGCTGCTAGTATGTTTATGGCGTCTGCTGGTACTCCCTGAGGTTCCTCAGATGTGTGCTAGTGGTTCTTCAGTAGGAAGTTTATTCATGATGGACAGGCTTCCAGAGAGAGTGTGTGTTTAAGAGCACCTTCTCAGTTCACGTAGGGTGACAGTGTGGTGTAATAGCACAGTATGTCCAGTTGAAGAAATTTTGACAGGATGGATTTGATTTAAATCAAATTTAAATCACTAGCAGGGTGGATAAAAACCAATGTGTGTGTGTTTTTTTTAAATTAAATCCATTATTTTATTTTATTTTTTAAATCATTGATTTTTATCCACCCTGCTAATGGATCAAATCTACCCTGGATTTTGAGCAGAATCTGGTACAGCCCTGTTGGTATGGTCTGCTTTAAATTTTTACTTTAATGTACCTTGTACCTTGAGATGAAAGGGCAAACTCCATTATTAAGAGTGTGCCATCAAATCAATTCTGACTAATGGCAACCCAATGTAGACTACTCTGTAGTTGTTTACTATTCCTTTCTTCCAGGGGCACTCTTAAGACTGTGCCGCTGGCCCAGGACTACATAGATAGGCTCTATTCCCTGGAGGGACAGTGGGAAATCAGACTCTCATACCTAACTCACTGACCTGTTCCACTAGCAACTCAGGTATTGTTGTTATGTGCTGTAGAGTAGGCCATGTGAATTAATGACCTCCAAAATGCCCTACCTCTAGCAGCTTTGCTCAGCTCTTGCAAACTCAAGGTTGTGGCTTCTTTTATGGAGTCAGTCTTAAATTCTCATGACGTGCCAAAAGTACAACAGTCACCATCTCATCATTTTTGCTTCTAGAGGGAGTTCAGGCTCCTGTATAAGTCCTGTTAAAACCACTGCTTCTAGAGAAGACGAGAGGTTGGAGTGTTTGCTTGGGATTTGGGAGGTCCAGATTCAAAATCCTTGCAGAGCCATGAAACTTAGTTGAGGCAGTTACCTGTTCTCAGTCTTGATCTACTTCATGGTTGTTGTCGAGGAATGTTGTGACGATAAAGGGGCAAGGGAGAAGACTTGCACTACACAGAGAATGAGTATGGTATGGTGATGAATGAGAATGCTGATCTGAGGGAGCATCTTGTACATTAAGTGGAATGAGAAGGGCTTACTTGGGATCATTAAGGCTGCAGAGGAGAGAACAGAAGAGAGGAAAGAGGTATTCACTGGCATCCGAATAAGGGTGGAAAGAAATAATAGTCTCTGCTTTACTTATGTTCCTAACCATGTTCAAAACTTTTTCCCCCTTCCCCAGGCCTGCTGTTGTGTCCCCTGCTTTGGGATGACCAGAGTGGCTCCCAGTTGCTGACAGCTCCAGCACTGAATGCAGCATGGCCCGTCTCATCCATGCCCTATGGAGTCTCTGCATCACCACCATCCTTGTCACCTCAGCCACACAAGGTAAGGGGGATTTGAGAGAGGCCGCTCTGGGAAGGCAAGACCACTTCTGCTTTGAGGCAGGCCTTGTGATTAATCTGTCCGTAAACCTCCACTGCACAGCCACAGCATGAGCTGGGAGGGTCCAGAAAAGAAACAAAGCTCTCTTTGGGTACCAAACAGAAGAAGTGGGCCATTCTGCTATTTCTGAAATAAAACCTTATTTTTTTTAGAATAAACAGTGAAAAGAATTTTTAGAACAGCATTTAATAATTGCTTTTGTTGAGCATGTCAAAATATTTTCCAATTAAGTCCTGGAAACAGAAGTACTTTATTTAGAAAAGTAAAATGCTTTGCAGTTATGTGTGTGCGCGCATGCAAGTGTGCAATGAAATAGTGTTTAAGATTAACCCTTCCCAATAAATAGATGTTTTCTCCTCAAGTGCAAAAAGCCATCTTTTGGGGTGCTTGCTAAACTAGATCTGTTTTTTCCTACAGTGTGTGAATCTATATTCAGAGATAGGCAACTTGTATTTTCCAGATGTTATTTGACTCTAGCCTCATTGGTCTTAGCAAGAATATCCAATAACGAGGGGGGTAATGGGTGATGTACTCCAGCAACCCGTGGAAGGCTGCAGGTTGCCCATTCACAATCTAAATGCAAAAGTTAAACAAACATATTGAAATTAGCCAAAAATCTGAAAATGGAACCACATAAAGAAATAACTAAAGCTGCTACTGGGGGAGTTTAGTTTTATCAATAGGTTAGGATATGTATTCACTGTGGGGATGAGTTTTTTTGCAGAATTTATAAGCTTCAGTCATGGGCTTGTAGTATCAACTCTTTCCCTGTGTCTGAAAGCATCCTCAGATTTCTCTGTTTCCATTGCAAACACAGCTCTTGTTTTTCTGAGAGTAGCAAGTGCAACAGCTGTATATGTAACATCTGCAAGAGAAGAATTTCCTGATTTGGAGTGGTGAAGGAAGGCTTCACTGATATAATTTTGATCTGCTATGCTAATAGAAAACCAGATAGAAAGCAAGCAAACAGAGATGAAGCCTAGGTTAGTTAGTTAGTTAGTTAGTTAGTTAGTTAGTTAGTTAGTTAGTTAGTTAGTTAAATGTCTCACCTTTTCACTAAAATAGTGTTCAAGGTAGCTAAAGTTGTCTTTCATTTTCCCTCCTCTTTCCTGAGTCAGCTGATATATTTCATTTTACACTTCTTGAGCCATTTTGCTATCCATTTCTTTTCTTCATCATTCCCAATGGAGCCTCAAAAATATCTCTGATTCATCATCTTGCATGTAATTTGTGACATAGTAGTTAGAGAGCAAAGTTAAGCACAAGGGCTGAGAAAGAGGCTGATCTTTTCACTGAACTGTTTGCGCATTTTCCAAGTCCAATTTGTACCTCAATGTCTGTATGTACTTTCCCTTTCAGTGATCTCTTATGTTACACATTTATCTGTTACATGCAAGGATGTTTCAAAAAATTACAGCAATTTTCTGCATGCCTCTTGAGCAGTGATTTCCCCCCCCCCATTAGTTCCCACTAACACCCCCAAAGGATCCATCATGCATGAGAGTGCATTTGATCTCCTTGAGCGTACTATACATTAGATATTACGAGGTGGGTGCTACAGAGGTTTGGCCCCTTGTAGTGATTTTCTTCACACATAGGCAATTTGTTCATTCAGGACCCGATTCATTACCATATCTGTAATTCTCCATCCCTTTCCCCACCACTCCTGTTACAATTAGGTCACTTAATAGCTGCAACATGTTCTATATGTTGTTGTTTTGGGGGATGGTTTACCTTAGTTTTCTTTTCCTCTTACCTTGTTTTGCATCAAGTGGCTTAACTCATTTGCTTAAAGCATCAGGAGTGGTTTGTCCTGTATGTACACAGTCTATGTTTGGGATCAATGGCTTTCTGTTTGTAGAAAGTACATTTTTAAACATGGTGACAGAGTGGGTAGCTTTCCTTTGGCCATGTGGTAGGACTTACCAGATAGTCTTTGGCCCTTTCCACCTTGCTCTCTAGTGCTGGACGTTCAGCCATAGCATCCCATGGGATGCTTATTTGTATGCCCTTCGGGTCCAAGGTTGCATACCTGGGTTGCACTTGTCATGTTCAGCTGAATTTGTTCTGTTGCTGAAGATAGGAAGTGTTGATTTCTGGCATGAATTTGAATGCTGAACTTGCAGCATGAAGCTAGAACAGCCTGTGGAGGAAGAAGGGCATGTGAAACAGGGATTAGCACCTGGGTGAGTTGCCGGTAAGTGTGGCTAGTTCAGTTTTCTTTTAAAAAAAGGAAAAATGTGTAGGTGGGAGGAGGAGATTCATCATATTCCTTGGAAATTTAATGCTTCAACATTACTGATATGTCTTAAGATAAGAGACACCGTCTCATTTATATAGGAATTCAGTCTCTTACATTAATCTTTCAAGAACATGTCTGGCAATCGTATAAGATGGCAGTACCCCCTTAAATTCTACACTATGTTAGGAACATAGGATTCCACCTCTTAAGTTTTTGGAATGGTGGGGGGAATAGAAGAAGATTTCTTTTTTAATCGGATCCACACAGCACCATCTGTCTCACACTCTAATTTTAGAATGGATGAATCTGACTAGGAGGAGAATGGGGTTGGATTGGAGGTCCTCCGTCTCCTCCTACAACAACAGGAAATCTGCATCATTGAGTTGAGAGTAGAGAATGTCTCCCTTTAGTCAAATGATGCTTGGATTCAAGGTCTATGAAAATTTAGGAGTTTTTGGTGGAAAGAAAAGGTAAACGTTTCTCTCCTCACTGAGCACCAAATGCTGGGATTCCATGGATTATTGCATACTAAGTTCTATCTCAAAGGGAGATACCATCTGATAGCTTTCTTTGCTTTGGTCTCCCTTGAGTCTTTGTTCCGTAGTGGGCAGGCAATGGAATATTGTCTACCGGATCCTCCAGAGGGCGGCTATATTTAGGTACCTGAACTTAACAGCCATGTGAAAAAGAAAGTCCTTCTCTTTGAATTCTATAGTTTTACATATCAGGACATAATAAAACTCATCTGGTCCTTATCAGGTCTGAAAATTAGGTAAGTACAATCTCAGATGAACAACAACACATGACATATTACACCGTGCCGTGATTTATTTGACAAAAATAAAGCCAAAATGGAGAAGCCATGTGTGAAAAACCAAGTACACCTTATGATTCAATAGCTTGTAGAATCACCTTTAGCAGCAATAACTAGAAGTAATTGTTTTCTATATGACTTTATCAGTCTCTCACATGGTTGCAGAGGAATTTTGGCCCACTCATATTTACAACATTGCTTCAGTTCATTGAGGTTTGCAGGCATTTGTTTATGTACAGCTCTCTTAAAGTCCCACCACAGCATTCCAATCAGATTGAGGTCTGTACTTTGACTGGGCCATTGCAACACCTTGATTCTTTTCTTTTTCAGCCATTCTGTTGTAGATTTGTAGGTGTGCTTGGGATCAATGTCCTGTTGCATGACACAATTTCAGCCATGCTTTAGTTGTCAGACAGATGGCTTCACATTTGACTCTAAAATACTTTGGTATACAGAGGAGTTCATGGTCGACTCAATGACTGCAAGGACCCCAAGTCCTGTGGCTGCAAAACAATTCCAAGTCATCACTCCTCCACCACCATGCTTGATAGTTGGTATGAGGTGTTTGTGCTGATATGCTTGTGTTGGGTTTTTGCCAAACATGGTGCTGTACATTATGGCGAAACATCTCCTCTCTGGTCACGTCTGTCCAAAAGACATTGTTCCAGAAGCCTTGTGGTTTGTCCATATACAACTTTGCAAACCTAAGCAGTGATGCCATGTTTTTTTTAGAGAGAAGAGGCTTTCTCCTGGCATCCCTTCCAAACAATGCAAAAATTGTACTGTCATGAGCTTTAACATTTAACATGCTAACTGAGGCCTGTAGAGTCTGAGATGTAACTCTTAGTTTTTTTGCAATTTCTCTAAACATTGCATGGTCTGACTTTGGGGTGAATTTGCTTGGACGTCCACTCCTGATAAGATTGGCAACTGTTTTAATGTTTTCCACTTGTGAATAATCTTCCTCGCTGTAAAATGATGGACTTTCAATTGTTTGGAAATGGCCTTATAACCCTTCCCAGATCAATGGGCAGCAACAATTGCTTTTCTACGATCATTGCTGATATGTTTCCTTCTTGGCATTGTGTTAACATACACCTGAATGCTCCAGACCAACAAACTGCTAAAACATCAGCTTTTATATAGGTGGTCACACTTGCTGATGATCAATTACTCAAGGGCGTTTGGTTAGCAGCACCTGGCTTCTACTTAGCTGCTTAATTCCTATGGAAGCAGTAAAGGTATGCTTAGTTTTTCACACATGGCTTCTCCGTGTTGGCTTAATCTTTGTAAATTAAATAATGACACAGTGTAATATGTCATGTGCTGTTGTTCATCTGAGGTTCTATTTACCTAATTTTCAGACCTGCTAAGGACCAGATGATTTTTATTATGTCATGATAAGTAAAACCATAGAATTCAAAGAGGGTGTACTTTCTTTTCTGCATGACTGTATGTGAACACTTGTCCACATTTGTAATCACTTTTTGGCACTGTAACTCCCAGAATCCCCAGCTAGCCTGGACAGCACTCGTGTTTGCTTCGGGGAATTCTGATAGTTTGGGTTCACTATAGCCCCCTAAAAATAATTTTCCCAACTCTGCTCATTATCTCTCAGCTGCTTCATCATAATCAGTACTTACTGTGAAATGTACATAGGCATAACTTATAGAAACATGCCTTCTGTAAAATGACATGCATACACAGTAGCAAAACAGATTACTTGGGCCTCCTGCTATTGATCTGATTTATATATCTCAATGATTGCATTCTGAGATCTAAAGGAAGCCTTATCTTAAAATACACAAGAACACCAACCAGCCAAATAAATAAATAAGTAGAAGATGCAAAGACAATTCACAGTTACCCTAGCCACTGCAGTCTATTTAGAGAGAGCTTTCTAAAAATGCTGACACTCTTGCAAATGCTCAGATGAAAGGAGTTCCACAACTGTATGAGATTCCCAGAATTTCTTTAAAAAGAGAACGCCTGAAAAATCCTGAACCGAAAGGCCAAATTCTGTGATGTGTACATTGTGTGCATTTGCATATATTTGCTTACTTTGCATTATACTGCTCCTACTAGTTAAGAAAGTAGGTGTCCTACATACATCATCTAAGCATCTAGTTTAGCAGCATAGTGTCTTTATATACAGTGAAGGAGTGAAAAGGATGGGGAGGTGAAAAGCTTCACTTTATCTAAGGAGTTCACTTAACAATCAATCTCTGGCCTGGACCTTGGTTTATATTAATCTCTTGTATTCATGTTCAGTCTGACATTAAAGAATTTATCATTGATTGGCGTTCTTGCAAGGATTGGATTTAGACTCAGTGTTCCTATTTTTACCTGTGTACAAGTAATTTATTATCCAGGGGTCTGAGAAGAATAAAGAGAAGACTCAGATCTTGGTCTCTGCGACTCCAAGACTGTGAATATTTGTGCTTTACTGCAGTTTCAGTGCCTGTGCAATACAGTTGTAAAATGTAGGATACACACAGTCCAGGGGCATGATTCCTTACATGCTAGCTAAAATCCTATTGGTGTTTGCAAAAGATTTGGATAACTGGTTGTGACTAATTTGCAAGGTGCTGGGATGCATCTTGGTTGCACAGTCAGGTACATGACCAGGCACACAACCAGCACACATCCTGGCACCTCTCAATTGGCTGCAAATAGCAGCAAGTTATACAAACCATACAGGAACACCAGTAGGATCCTGGCTGCTGTTTTTGCCCAGTTTCTGCATTTAATGGTGAACTCAAGAAAGCTTTCTCATAGGATATTGTTGGCTCCATCCTTTAAATAAAGGCCTTTCCCATATCTGTTGCAGCTCTTAAGAGCAACTGGTCATGTCTTTTCTGTATGGTTTTTAAGTACTTAGATTTTAAATTAATAATTATTATCTGTTCTGAGCATTTCATAGGTAACAGAAATGAAGCAGTATCAGTATATCTAAATTATACTTATATATAATTATATATAATTCCCTTCTTGAATGCATACCTTAATGTGGGGAATGGGTTTCGGTGTGTCAGAGAAGCTGAGAGCAATGCCGAAGGCTAGACTGTTATGAACCTGGACTTCTAGTAGGGTCACCCAAGCCAGGATAGTCAAAGCTGAGGCACCAGACTAAGATGCATCCACTCTCTTCAGGAGTAATGGTCGCATCAGCAGAAAAGAATGGATAGTTCCAATGGTGATAGGGGTGGAGAAGCTTCTGAAGGGCTGAAGGTGATGCTGGTGGAGGATCTTTCACAGACAGTGGCAGCAACACTCAAGCTAACTTTTGTTAGTACTGCACAGAAGGCAGTGGTAAACTACTGCTGAGCCTTTCGTACCCTAAAAACCCTGCAATGAGACAGTCCAAAATGAAACAAGAGACAACACTAGAGAATGAGACTCCCAGGTCTGAAAGCTCTCAGTCAGTTCATGGGGTAGAACAAAGGAACGTGAATCCTATGATGAAGAACCTGTAGTTCTGGAAAGTGAAAGGAAAGCTGTTTTGAAATCACTGAGAAGATATAAACCACCAGGGCTAGAAATAGAACTATTTCAAGCCAGAGAGACGGAATCTGTCAAAATCCTAACAAGAATATGCCAACAGATATGGAAAACAGAACAGTGGCCCACAGACTGGAAATATTCAATGCCAAGGACTGCAGTAGCTAAAGGACCATTGGTCTAATTTCTCAAGTAAAGTGATGTCCAAGGTGTTGCAACAAAGGCTTTTCCTTTTTATGGAGTAAAAAATGCCTGATGTTCAAGCTGGAGTCCAAAAAGGAACTGGAGCACACCAGAGAATTACAGAAGAAGATTTAGTCTATAGATTACAGCTAAGTCTTTGACTATGTGGATCATGAGAAGCGAGAGGCTATGGGTTGTTCTGAAAGAAATGGGTGTGCCTCAGCACTTGCTTGTCTCAGTGCATAACCTATATTGAGGACAAGAAGCTACTGTTAGGACAGAATATGGAAGGGCAAAATGGTTTCCTATAGGCAAAGGTGTCAGGCACGGGTACATTTTATCCCCTTATCTGTTCAATCCGTATGCAGAACATATCATATGGAAAGCCAGGCTGGATTCGGATGAAAGAGGGGTTGAAACTGGTGGAAGAAGCATCAAAAATTTAAGATATGGAGATGACAGCATCTTACTAGCAGAAAGCAGCAATGACATGAAATGACTGTTAGGGAAAATGAAAGAAGAAAGTGCCAAAGCAGGACTTCAGTTGAACATTAAAAAGAAAAAAAATCATGATTACAGAAGAACTACACAACTTTAATATTGACAATGAAGGAATTGAAATAGAGATTTTGTATACTTTGGTTCAGTCATCAATCCAAATTGAGACTGCAGCCAAGAAATCAGGCAACGACTGAGACTCAGAAGGATAACAAAGGAGGAATTAGAAAAGATCATCAAGTGTAAGGATGTGTCCATGGAGATCAAGGCCAAGATTATCCACATTATTACTATGTACAGGAAAGCTGGACAGTGAAGAAAGCTGACAGGAAAAAAATTAATTCATTTGAAATGCAGTGCCAGAAGAGAGCTTTGCAGATTCTCTAGAGCAGGGGTCCCCAACCCCCGGGCCACAGACCGATATCAGTCCGTGACCTTGGAAGGACCAGGCTGCCAAGACAGATTTTTGAGGGCCGAAGGGGCACGTGCATACGTGCATATGTGTGCACATGCACACTCCTGCCCACCCACACGCACACGCACACACGCATGCCCCCCACACGCACACACGGACGCCTGCCTGCCTCCCACATGCACACACGCAGGCCCTGCCCGCAGCCCTGCACACACAGCCGCACAATGCCCCATGCACGCGCGCACACACAGACGGACACCCGCTGCCACCCCTGGTCCTTGGGAGAATGGTCTTCAACTAAACCGGTCCCTGGTGTCAAAAAGGTGTGGTGGTTCATGCCGATTTGTTTACCAGCCATACAGATGTTCGATGGTTCAGTGGCCCGCACTCTCCGGCAGATGCCCACTTGGAGGCAGCACCCTGGCGTCCCTGCCCCTCCTCCTCCAGGCACTGCCTCTGAGTGAGTGCCCGCTGGAGGGGGCAGGGCACCAAGCCATGGAACACCTGTGTAAACAAACTCTACTCTAGTCCACCAGAAAGACAAACAAGTGGGTCCTAGATCAAATCAAGCCTGAACTACTCTTCTCTGTCTCTTTGGAGACAAAAAATAACAAAACTGAGGCTATTCTAATGTGGGCACACCATGTGAAGGCAAAATTCACTGGGGGGGGAAAACTAATAATGCTAGGGAAACAATACTACCCCGTTTCCCCCAAAATAAGCCCTAACCTGAAAATAAGCCCAATAATTGGGCTCTCATGCTTTCCCCTCCTCTCTCCCCCCTCGTTTTTCAGCTGGGGAAGACCTTGTTGGTTGGTTGGTTGGCCGCCTTTCTCCCAATAAGGGCTTATAAAATTAAAAACACAATAAGTTATACATTAAAAAAAATAAAACTATAAAACTGCTTAAAATACATTGAATAATTAAATAAATATAAAACATTAAAAACTCTCTTAATTTAAAAATGGCATTCAGGGACTCAGTCTTGATTGTTTAAAGCCTGCCTGAAAAGGTGGCTTCTTCAGCTGTCAGCAGAAAGATGAAAGGGAAAGGGCCAACCTGAGCTTCTAAGAGAGAGCCTTCCATAACCTGGGAGCAGCCGCAGAGAAGGCCCTTCTCTCCTGTCTCCATCAACTGTGCCTGCGCTAGCAACGGAACTGAGAGGAGGGCCCTCTCTGGCGATCTTAGGCACCAAGAGAGCTTATATGGGGAGATATGGTCCTTCAGGTAACTTGGACCCAAGCCAAATAGGGCTTTATAGGTAATGACCAGCACAGTCTAGTAGCCAGTGCAGTTGTAACCGTTTCTCTTACAAAGAGAATAATCTGGTTTAATATTATGTTCCCACAAGGGTCCTGGTTCTAAAACAAACCGTAATCAGCTGTTGAACAGAAACCATGAGAACGGAAGCTGGTCTATTAAATGAACCAGAATTTCTTTTAAACTGCAAACCTTGACTGGAAGATAAGATTACATCAGCATTCTGTAAAAACACGTCAGTAAAAAGAGATCACTAGAAGACATAAAAGTCAGAGTCTTTACCTAAGATCACATGGAGACAAATATACATAGATGCAATTGTATCCATATGCAAACTGTGATTCAAACCTATGACTGAGTATATTCATTCAGGATGGAATGAGACATGCTGAAAGAAATGAGCTGCCAGTACTCTCGTGTCTTGTTGCTTTCTTGTCCTTGAAACCTGTACTACAAAACAATGCATTGTGTATTTGCCTGGGCCTCTCATTAGAGATGCTATGAGGAAGAAGAGTAACAGAGCTCCAAGTTACTTATCATGTTTTTCTCAGTGAGATTTTAAGGGTTATTGTTGCTGTTTTTAATGTTCCTATTTTTATTTTTGTTTTCTATTATATTTGTTGTGACCCACCCAGAGTAGAGCCATGACAGTAATGGGAGCAGGATACAAAATGAATGAATGAATGAATGAATAAAACACAACACATGTATTATGCAGGAATGAACATTGGTAGACTTAATATGCAACCCAGGATTGCTCTTCCCCAACTCATTCCTATATTTTTGACCCCACACTAATGTCACTTGTGGCCATATTGCTTAAGATCAAGATCAGCCCTACCAGTTGGCAGACACCTCAAGCAGCAAATGCCGAGGAGCACCAGCATTAACTCTCTAGCTCAGTGGTTCCCAACTTTGGGTAACCCAGGTGTTCTTGGATGGCAACTCCCAGAAGCCTTCACCACTAGCTGGCCAGGGTCTCTGGGAGTTGCAATCCAAGAACACCTGGGTTACCCAAGGTAGTGAACCACTTTAGCTGATCTCTTTGAATATTTTGGCTGTTTCTGGAGAACACTGTGTTATCCTGCCTTGCACTCCCTAAATTAGCTTTCCTTCAGGTATGGTGATGGAGTCTGTTTCATGACTAGAGATGGTCACAAAGCATCGGCTCAGTCCTCTGGCTGCAGAGTTGTTCTGCAGGTGCCCTGGCTTCCCACCCCTTCCTCCTCCTGGTACTGCCTTTGAGTGGGCACCTGCCAGAGGAGGCAGGACTTGGAAGCCAGGGCACCTGCGGAACAGCTGTGTGCTAGAGCAGTGGTTCTTAACCTTGGGTAACCCAGGTGTTCTTGGACTGCAATTCCCAGAAGCCTTCACCACTAGCTATGCTGGTTGGGGCTTCTGGGATTTGCAGTCCAAGAACACCTGGGTTACCCAAGGTTAAGAACCACTGTGCTAGAGGACCAAACTGGCACGAACTGCTGAACTGTGGTTCAAGCCCATCTCTATTCATGACCAAAGACAAAGTAAGGTTTCAGCTCTGGACTGGTCAGCTCCTGTATACAGATTGAAGAGCGAGGCAGGGTGAGGCACCGTCTTGTCCTTTGCCTTGGGCAGCAGAATGCCTTGGGCTGACCCTGCTGAAGATTGCTATAAGAGAGGAGTGTTTGCTTCCCCCCACCCCTTTTCTGGAGAAGGCCCTAGCAGCCAAAGTCAGTGGTGAACTTCCCATAATGCACCTGGCCTTCTTTTTAATCAATGCTTTTCTGTCCCATGCTTCCTACTTCAAGGCACTGCGGCGGCAGCTGCTTCTAGTGTTTCATCTTTCAGGCCCCTTTGTGTTCCTCTCCTAGGGCAACGGCACAGAACTTGGGTCCAGCTTCAAAGCGTCAGCCACATGGGTTTGGATAGGCAGGGGGTGGTTTTAAATAAAACTAGTTATCTGTACTAACCCTTGGCTCATTGTATGCATGGCTGAGATTGACAGCATGGGTAAGGATTGCTAATGCCCCTCATAATGCCCCTCATTGTATAGTATACAGTGACGTTCCTGCTCTGAGCGGATAGTGCCAGGATGAAGTAGCTAGTGATAGCCCGGTGGTTTTGCAGCATCTTATAAAAGGAACTTATCCAAAACAAGGTTTCTCAAAAACCATTTTGTTCTCCTTTTACCTTGTTTCTTAAGAAGCACTGAATAGGTATGCACAAATGGAGACCACCACCATCCAGGGCTACCATGTTCAAATTCAGAGACTGAACTCCATTCTTTAGCACAGGGGTAGAGATGTTTTGGCCCTCCAGATGTTTGGGGGCATTATTTTCATAACCCCTCATCACTCATCATGCTGGCTGAGTTTCTGGAACTTGCAAAAACATCTGGAGGGCCAGAGGCTCTGTTTTGGAATGCTAAGATCTGGGGCAGTAAGTCAGTATGGAGGAGAAATAGGTCTTGTCTCTCTGTTTTTTATGCTGTCAAGTCAGTTTTGCCAGTTCCACTCCCCCAATGAGTTTCCATGGCTGAGTGGGGAGAGGAACCCTGTTCTCCAGAGTCCTAGTCCTTCACTTGGTTCACTATACCAGGGGTCCCCAAGCCCCGGTCCGCGACCCGGCAGTGGTCTAGGCAGGACTAGGCCATGGACACAGATCTCCCCCCCCACGAGCGTCGCCACGCACATGCGCACGAGCGTGCCCCCTCCAACAGTCCGCGGTTGGGAAAAGGTTGGGGACCACTGCACTATACCACACCTCCTAACTGTGTGCGATCAAGTTAATTCTGACTTATGGCAACCCTTTTGCAGGGTTTTCCAGGCAGAGAATATTCAGAAGTAGTTTCCATTTCCTTCTTCTAGGGGATTCCTGGGACTGTGCAGCTTGCCCAAGGCCGCACAGGCTGGCTGTTCTTGCAGGAGGCACAGTGAGGAATCGAACTCCTAACCTCTGGCTCTGCAGCCAGAGACCTAAACCACTGAGAACATAAGAACGTAAGAAGAGCCCTGCTGGATCAGTCCAAAGGCCCATCTAGTTGAGCTTCCTGTATTTCACAGTGGCCCCACCAGATGCCTCTGGGAGCACATGAGACCACTAGATACCTGTCTCCTGATACCCCTCCCCTCCATCTGGCATTTTGAAGTACCTTCCTTTGAAGCCTGGGGATTATACATCCCCATCATGGCTTGTAACCTGCGATGGACTTTTCCTCCAGGAATCTGTCCAATCCCCTTTTAAAGGCATCTAGGCCAGATGCCATCACCACATCCTGTGGCAAGGGGTTCCACAGACTAACAACACGCTGGGTAAAGAAGTATTTCCTTTTGTCTGTTCTCACTCTCCCAACACTCAATTTGAATGGCTGTCCCCTGGTTCTAGTATTGCGTGAGAGGGAAAAGAGTTTTCCTCTATCCACTTTATCCATCCCCTGCATAATTTTATACATCTCAATCATGTCCCCCCTCAGGCGCCTTTTCTCTAGACTAAAGAGCCCCAAATGATGTAGCTTTTCCTCATAAGGGAGGTCCCCCAGCCCAGTCATCATTTTAGTTGCTCTCTTCTGCACCTTTTCCAGTTCCACGATATATTTTTTGAGGTGCGGCGACCAGAACTGTACACAATACTCCAGGTGCAGCCTTACTAGCGTTTTGTACAATGGCATTAGAATGTTGGCTGTTTTATTTTCAATACAGCCAACTTGTCTTGGTACTTAAATATTAATTTATCTACCCTTCCCTCTGCTACTGCGAGGTGAAATGAGAATGCAGCTAGATACAGCAAGCAAAGCAGACAGAAGAAGCCTGGGCCACAGAGAACGAGGGTAGGCTGTGGCACTGCTGAGCGTTGTCACACCTGATTGGAGCACTGAAATCTCCTAAAACCTTTGCTCTGGGTCTAGACCTGGTAACCTTAGTACAATCGGTGATCCCCTTTCTTTCGGAGATGAGAGCCATGCAGCAGGAGGCTGGCAGCACTAGCAGCTGATGAAATAAGGATCTGAAGACAAACGTTCTTCCATAATCACGTGCCCTTGGGAAGGCCTTTTGAAAAATCTCCAGCCAGCTCTGATGCAGCCGTCTGCCCTGCACGATGAGACCTACCAGTAGATAACTAACCAGATAGGTGCAAAGCCCTTGCTCATTACAAACACATCCCAATGCAGTTGGGGAGCCTCACTGGGCCTTATTTAAATTTGCTGACCCTCAAGCTTCTGATATGAAAATCCACAGCTTTGACAGCCCTTTCTTTTTTTTTTGGCCGTACTTCATGTCAAGCCGTTTCATCCTTCCTTCCTTCACTGTCCTCTGTCCACAGCTACCCTTTCTCCCTTTCTCAGTTCCTACTTTCTCTTGTCTGCTGGGCTCCCCTACCCCACCCGCAAGCAACCACCAGTGCCAAGCTGTACTAGTTAGTTACTCAGCTAATGGTTTAATTACAGACTGTCTCCACAGGACCCTTCCATTAACCCAGCAAGGGGGAAGGGGAAAAAATTGCACAAAGAGCTGCGATGACATGCTTGCTTCCTAGTCCCCTCTCCAGCCTCCCTTTAAAGCCCTGAGTGCCACTAATGTACACTCCCCACGAAGGACTCTGAGTCTTGCCCTTTGCAGCTGAAGGCAGAGGCCTCTTGGCTGATTAGCTGCAACAAGCTAAGAGGGTCTGAGGAGCCCAGGAGGAGGGCTGATGTCCTGCCAGAGGCAGGGCCACGGTAGATGGCCACACGCAACGGAGCAGCGCCTCTCGCCGATGCCCTCTGGGAGCACGCTGGCTCCTTCTTTCCCTCGCTTTTGGAAAGGAGAAGAGACGAAACTGATGGAATGCAGAGATTCTCATGACAGAAGCATTGTGGGAGTACAGTAGGCCAAAGCTAATGGGGCAGCAAAGAGATGGGATATTTGGCTGAAGGCGCTGGCGCTGGCACTGCCGCGCATGCCAACTAGCCAGGGCATTCGTTGTTGTCAGTTTGCATCTGTCCTCCCCACTGATGTGGCTGCTATCCTGGTCATTTTGTCAGCCCTCACTCAGTCTCTCCTACTCGTTCCTGTGGGGACTATGAATGCGAGGTGTCCTGTTCCTTCTTTCCTCCCAGAAAATGAGCAGGGCAACTACCAGCAGTGCTGAGCCTCACACCCCATGATTTAGAGGGAGCGGTGGGGATTGGGAAATGTCAGGGGAGTGTAAGTAAACTGAAGGCCACTAGTTGACCAAAGTACCAAAGTCCTCATTTTACCAACCACCTCTCATTGTAACGGAGGAGCACACCATGAGGTGGTGAGACCACCACAGTACCTTAAATTTCTTTTAGGAGTAACAAAATGGGTAGGGGGGGGGGGAATACAGCTGTTACAAACAGCTGCACTTCCCAAAGTGATGCTTATACCACAGGGTGGCCTTAAGCAGTTAGACCAGTTGTCCTAGCAGAGGAGGGATGAACCTGGGCCTTTGGGGAAAGGAGACCCAGCCTGACTGGACTGTTGTGTGTCTCTGGTATTCCAGTGAACAGAAATCTCCCCAGATAGCCTAAGCTTTCCACAGTTGTCACCTACAATATTGTAATAACTGCAGAGGAAAGAATTCTGGAGTGAAATACTTCCCTGCCACTATCCTACAGCCCCAAATACAGTACCTAGCTGTGAGGACAGATGCTAGGTAGCTTTGTTCCTCTTTCCTCCTTACTTGCAGAGATGGTGGCACAATTCAAGAGTGTATCCATGATGTAACCTTCTTCCCCTAACATCCTCCCCATAATACAGATGAGCAGAAACCTCTCACACCAATATGTCTGGAACCCTCCCTAATATCTGAGTTTAGTCTTGAGTTGGTTTTCCCCTTCTCTTTACTCCTCCCTCCCAGCAATTTAGTCTTGCAGAATGTTGCACAATTCCGGAGGATTGCAAATAATTTTCTCAGCACATTTCCCAGACCCTTTCCTCGGCTGCTGTTTCTAAAGTGGGTCACGGGTGGTGCGGGGAGCCAGGAGCTTTATGAAAAACATGTCTGGGTTTTTAAAGACACATCTGCTTGAATCTGCAGAGCTTAGTCTGAGTATACAGCTCAGTCCTCCAGACGAGAGCTAAATCTCCTTTTTTTTCTTCTTGGGTGGTGTCAGGACAAGCGCATCTTCACATTTGAGACGGAACCAGACATGCCACAGTGTGGGTGGAAGGAATCCCAAACCCCTGTTGTTCTCTTTCAAATACTAAAATGGAATATAGAGGCTTAAAGATAGAGAAATATGTATTGCATATCTCACAGCACAGGACTAGAACTTAAGAGACAAACAAAACCTTGGTTTGCACCAAGCCCTTTTTCTCATGGCCTTGTAGACAGTAGAGTGGGAAAAACAACCCCAGAGCCCTGATTTTCATGCTTTGGTCTAATGCTATGTGTTATGCATACCTAAAGATGGGAGGAAATTGCAGCAGTCAATCAGGAGATGAACTGGTAGCCTCACTCTCTCTCATCTCCTATTCCAGCAGGTCTGAGCCGGGCTGGCTTACCTTTCGGTCTGGTTCGACGGGAATTGGCATGCGAGGGCTATCCTATTGAGCTGCGCTGCCCAGGCAGTGATGTCATCATGGTGGAAAATGCCAATTATGGGCGCACGGACGACAAGATCTGTGACGCCGATCCCTTCCAGATGGAGAACGTCCAGTGCTACCTTCCAGATGCTTTCAAAATCATGTCCCAAAGGTAAGAGACACTGTAAAATTTGGGCTAGGATGGGGTGAATCAAGGAGGCTTTCCCCTTCACTGACCTTCTCTTTCAGATTGCTCCAGGGCTTTCAAAATACCTCCTTTTTGTAACGAGAGGTGTGCCACTGAGTTCCAATACATTTCTGAAATCATTTTGTGGTCCTTTGGGAAAATAAGAGACAGGGCCATTTACAAATGAGGCTCCATTCCACAGGGAAGCAGTCATTTCGAACTGAGAACGAGTGTGGTATCGTTCAAGGGAAGGGGAACAGAGGTGGTCCTCAGAGAGGTGGTTGGACTTTAGTTCAACTCCAGTCTGCATGGGCAGCAGACAGCGATTATGAGGGTTGCCAGCCAATGCTATTTGGAGGGTCACCCTTTTCTTATCCCTTCTGCAGTGATCCCTAGCATTGGGACTGGAACTAGAGAGATCGATTCAAATCTGCCATGAAATTCACTACACTATTGTGGGCTGATAACTTTCTCTCAACTTATCCTATCTTGTACGTTCATTGTGTGGATAAACCAGGGAGAAACTCTCTTTTTTCAGCTCTGTGAAGAAAGCATGAGGTATAAATGCTGCTGCTGATGGTGATCGTGATGATGGGGGTGGTAGTGGTAACCACCACCTGCATTTCACCCAGATTTTCTAAGGGTTTTCTCCTATGAGGAAGACTCTACCTACTCATGAGTAGTTAAAGCAAAGCAAAGCATGCTGCTTATATACTGCCCCATAGTGTTTAAAGCACTCTCTGGGCAGTCTACAATGTAATTATGAAGGCTACACATTAACACCCCACCCCACCCACCCCAGCAAGCAGGGTACTCAAATTACTGACCTTGGAAGGATGGAATGTTGAGTCAACCTCAAGCCCAGGATCGAACTGAGGTCGTGAGCAGAGTCTTCACTGCAGTACAGCAGTTTAACCACTGTGCCAAAAGGTTAAGTACTCAAAGTAAAGGGAAGCTGAGGTTTTCTTGTGTTTGCATAAGGTCTGTGTAATTAGCTATGTTTAACCAATGACCAAGCACACAGGTGTGACACACCCCAGCACCTTGTCAATTAGCCACAATTAGCCACAAGAATGGCTAATTAGCCATGCAAAGAAAAAAGTAATAATAAATAATAAATCTCATGAAATGTGTTTGTATCCTCCCAGCTTATCTGAGGAATTCTGAAGATTTGCTGAACTGCAGAACTAGACAGCAATTTTCACTTTATAGTCAAGTAGTAAAGCTTTGGATTAAATGGGCAGAAAGAGTGGGTTAGCCGAATTAACAAGAAATAAAACCTTTGATTTAACATGCTGTGTTAAGACCTTTCTGTGTTCATTTATGTTCCAGAAGGCCAGGAAATTGCAGTTGTTAAGAGCCATGCCTGTAACAGATGTGTGGTTTAAGCATGGCAGTCAGCAGTAGAGTGGAGGATCTAAGTCTCAGATTCGTCTTTTCACTGGAACATGCCCTTGGAGCCTGTGCAGCTCAGGCTACCAGGCAACTTCCTTTTCAGAGGGAAGAAAGGCATTCTTCCTTCATGTTTCTGGATGGGGCATAGGATGTCAAGGAATCCGATATAACATAGGAGGTGCTGGAGCTGAAAGCTTTACAGGGTCTTCTGACTGGATGCAACAGAAGGAACTCCACTCAGCCTCTGGAACGTTCTCTTCCATAGGAAGTTTTGAAAGAAAAGGCTTAGCTGAAATAATTTAACAAGACAGGGAGGAAAGTTGAGGTTTGAAGTAGTGGACAATCTCAGTGGATGTTTGAAACATTGGAAGGGAAGAGGAGAAGCTAAAGTGGCCTCCATAAAGACTGACTTCATGGCATTGATGTTATTTGCACCATGCTCTAAACGGGGGGTCCTCAAACTTTCAACTCTCATGGTCTCCCCAAGAGAGATGAAAATGCCTGAAATATTGACATGGTCATGTAGGGACAGAACCAGGAACAAAATGTCAGCAAACAGAAGTGGAGTTTTGCCCCGTGCCAAAATTACTGGTTAAATTTTAATTTTATATTGGTAATCCAGATCCATTCTGGAAATGGCAAGATTCTTTGCCGCAGTGATTTTCTTGTAGCAGGGAGTTCCATAATTCAGCTTTCCTCTGAGTAATTTTATAGTGAGATCTCATCCCTCCTTGGAAACTGCTAAATTCTTCACCACCATGATTTCAGACTCTTTAAGGGTAATAAGAACTATGAAAATAACTCAGTATAACAAGCAAAAACAAGAATGAGTTAAGTCATTCAAGTGCAATGGTGCTCTGTGCTGCCAAGTCAGAACTTACTTATAGCAATCCTAATAGGGCTTTCAAGGTAGGTTAGATATTTAAGGAGTGGTTTCTGCCAGTTCGACTCCCCCAGTGAGTTCCCATGGCCAAGTGGGGATTCAGACCCTGTTCTTCAGAGTCCTAGTCCATCATTCTATCCACTAGACGAGGGGTCCCCAACCCCTGGTCCGCGGCCTGGTGCCGGTCCGTGGGCTTCCCAGGACTGGGCCGCGGAGATGGATCTCCGCCCCCCCACCCCCCCACCCGGTGGGCGAGCGCAACACTCCTATCCGCGAGCACAACACGCCCCCCTGCGAGCGCGGGGGTGCCCCCGTCCCTCCCACGCATGGAGCCCGCCCCCCCCAACCGGTCCGCGGTTCAAAAAAGGTTGGGGACCGCTGCACTAGACCACACTGGGAATACTCAAGTGCAACAGTTGTTTCCATTTTCAAGATATTTCTCTTTCTCTAGCATGTGGGACACTTGTACATTTCTTCTGAAATGTACCTTCTCTTCCTAAGTTAAACTGGGGTTCGTCCTTATATTCTCTCTTATCTCCCTAGTAATCAATAATAGTTACTCCCATTTTATACCCCTTCCCTCTTGGGCTTTACCACAGAAAGGTTGCAAGATACACAGTATGTTCCAGTAAAGTGAGGTACCACTTTTATAAGCTCCTAAAAAGGACTGGGAAGAAAGCACTTTTTAAATTTAAATTTAAAAAATAAAATGAAAGCACATTGTAATACAGGTAAATCACAGTACACACTAGACTTTCTCCCTGACCTGAAACAATAAACTGTTTCCTCAAAGACATTGTGGAAATGGAACAATCTAGTGACAAATCTAATACTAGGAAAGTCTATGGAAAGAAGACAAAATCCATCAAATGGCCGAAGGGCAGTCATGAAAATATAGATAAGCCTCTTTCTTTGTTGCTTTTTTAAACCTCAAAATCAGCACCAGCCATTTGCAAAGGGACCTGTCTTAGACTCCCAAGTTACAGATCAATCTGTAGAGCTATTTTCTGTGCATAAGCCATAATAGCCATAGACCCCTTTCCCTGATTTCTGCTTAAAATGATGAAAAGTGATTCATTTGACCCAGCCTTAACATAGAACCACTCAGCTGCCCTATCATTACAAAGGAGAGGGTAGAATCTATGGCAGTGGAAATGACTTCTACTCAACAATTCAAATCTTGCATTGCTGGGGAAGAAAAAGTTAAGCAATGAGTCAATCCTCTCTACTTGCTTAAGTTCAGCCTTATTTCATCAGATCCCCCGCAATCAACCATCTGGATCATTGTTCCTCATCAACAATGAGCATTACGTCTTCCTATCTTCCTTAATGTGTGCAGGTCAGGAAGCTACACACTTCCCCATGTGTCTTTGCCATCTAAATATCCTGTTCTGGAATGCATATAAATATGATTCCCAGTGTAACAGACACAATTTATGTCACAGCCCGAGGTTATCCTGTGCTATAGAATTGAAAGGATTAGATCAAATATTCTCAAACATTTTCCTAGTAGGCCTCTTGAGTCAACAAAATCTCTCCCTAAGCCTTCCCAAAGGTAACTAAAACAGAACACGGCATCATCGTATTTTTGTGTGCGGCAGGTCTCCTGTGCCTTTATTGGCTGCTTTACAGGAAGAAATTCAACTCGTGATGTCACTCATGAAAAAAGTAGTGATGGGACCCTGTACACAATAGTTTGAGTGTCTTTGATTTAGACCATATAATCTCTGGTATACTTATAGTCCAGATAATCCAGCAGTAAAGATATTTACTGAATGAGCACCTCTCAGTGGAAGTTAGAATTGTCTTTAAAACCATCTTGAAGAAAAGCCAGGCTTGATTCCCTGGTAGCTTGTCCTGTCTCTAGGATCCATCTCTATCTTTGACTTTGTGCTCCTTGCCTGCCAGTGGATGTTCAACTTCCCTGCTGAGCAAAAATGGCTACCTGGATAATTTAATGTTCTAATACCACGACTGTCATTCACCTTTTAGAAAAGAATTCAGTTTACTGTTACTTAGTTAGTAGGCTAAAGGAAATAAATGTAACTCAAGCACTTTAGGATGCATCTAGATCAGGGGTTCCCAATCTTGGGTTCCAAATGTTCTTCGAATACAACTCGCAGAAATGAAGGCTTCTGGGGGTTTTAGTCCAAGAACATCTGAGGACCCAAGGTTGGCACCACTGATTTAGATGCAGTTTTTCAGGCAGTTGTTCCCCCACACCCTTCCCCAAGGTTCATTCCCTAGTTGTTTCAGCAGGGAGGAAATGACCCACACCAGCTCCAGACTACGATTATAGGTAATGGGCCTTGTTGTAGGTCTTCTTCGGGGACCTCTGATCCATTTGTGGAATGCCCCATTTCAAGGTCTTCCACCAGCAGAAAGATTGCTCTATTCTACATCATTCCATCCACTGCGTGTGTGTGTGTGTGTTTAGGATTTCCATCTTAGAAACCAGGAGATTCAGAATGATGCTTCCATTAGTCTGCAACGGACACGTCTGTTCAGCACAAATCTTAGCGTCTCGTTTTATTTAGCTGTTGTTCCTAAATGTTCTAGGAGTTCTCAACTTCTTTTCATCCGTTTGCATCAACTAAATGGGAACAGGATTTCCCAATGCAAGCTGGGTCCTTAAAATAGGTAGCGCAATTCTAATACCCAACATAGAGATGTTGTTGCATCTTGCACAGTATATAGAATCTTGTTAGCAGGGAGGCAAGAGCAGTGTTTGCCCCCCTTTGGCCCTTTTATTTTTAAAACCATTTAGAACCAGGAATACTTGGGATCCCTTGGATCTGAAGCCCCCACCTCACCCCACAATTCATCCACGTTGTATGTTTACAGCCATCTTCCCTAACCTGTTGTGCCATTTATATATGTTGGGCTATAACACCCATCACCTCTCCCAATATTGACTGTAGTAGTTAGGAGAGGTGATACGAAAGGTAGTGCCACACACATGAAGGGCACTAGGTTAGAGACAGCTGATAGGCAGTCTTGGGAAGTACAAAATGCTGGAAAACAACAGGGAAAGTAATGGGATACGAAGCCAGGATATTGTTTGTGAAGGGGTTTCCAAAGTTGAAGTTTACAGACATGGATTTCAGAAAGACATGATAGAGAATTATTTATTTGTATTCTCGAAGGCTTTCACAGCCGGGATCCGATGGTTGTTGTAGGTTTGGGGGCTATTTGGCCGTGTTCTGGAGGTTTTTCTTCCTAATGTTTCGCCAGTCTCTGTGACCGGCATCTTCAGTCTGTGTTCTTACTCCTGTCCTCTGAAGATTTTGGCCACAGAGACTGGCGAAACGTTAGGAAGAAAAACCTCCAGAACACGGCCAAACAGCCCCCAAACCTACAACAACCATCGGATCCCGGCCGTGAAAACCTTTGAGAATACAAATAAATAATTCTCTATCATGTCTTTCTGAAATCCATGTCTGTAAACTTCAACTTCGGAAACCCCTTCACAAACAATAACCATTTATTTTATTTTATTTTATTTATATACCTGGCTTTAAAGACCACTCTGGGTGGTTTACAACAAGATAAAACAATAATCAACAACATTAAATTATATCAACATACTATCAAAATAATAATAATAAAGAAAAACAAGCATATACTGTACTAAGCATCATACTAAACATTATAACTTAAAAATACAACACAAAAACATTTTTTTAAAAACAATCAAGATAGCAGAATCAATAACGTAGGGGCTGGTAGATACCTCTGTTGATCGAATATTCTGGAAAGCCTGTCTAAATAACCAGGTGTATCCCCCACACCACTCCGCCTAACATCTGGTAAGCACACTTGCAAAGAATTACGTGCCACCATTTCTCTGTCAGTGGTTAGAACTGTGCTGGAGAGGGGAGTTGTTTCAAACTGGATTGTCTTTGTGTGTGTGTGTTTTTTAATTAACCTACTTTGGATTCCCAGTGTGGTGTAGTGGATAGAGTGATGAACTAGGAGAACAGGATTTGAATCCCCACTTGGCCATGGAAATTCACTAGGGGAGTGGTAAAACCACTCCCTAAAGTTGGTTCCAACTTGACAGCACAGAACACACACTTTGAGTTAGCAAGCTGTGTTTGCTCATTGGCTTGGATTTTCCATTCACTTAGATCATCGATTGCTGATGAATGATCTGGGCATTTGGTGATCTCATCTACAAAACCAGTTAATAACCAGGGTTGTTGTTTTTCCTGCAGAAAGAGTGTTCCCCTCCCACAATAGATACACGTCTCAGTGTGGTGAAGGGGCTTGAGCATATAAGAAAAGCTGAGAGCAATGCCATCAGAAGGCTGGACTCTGTTATAAGTTAAGACTCTTAGCAGAATCACTGAAGGCAGGATGGGCAAAGCTGAGATACCAGACTAAGATGCATCCACCCTCTTCAGGAATTAACAGTTTCAACACCAACAGAGAGTTCTGATGGGGCTGGGTTGGAGAAATTCTCAAAGGGCAGCTCCTGGGCAGGAGCAGAAGGTGACACCGGGAGAGGATTTTCCACAGATAACAGCAGTGACATTCAAGCTAACCCCTGTTAATACTGTACAGAAGAAGGCAATAGTAAACTACTTCTGAAAATTTGTATTTTGAAAACTGTGAGGAATCCAGAATAAAACAAGAAGCAGTGTGAAAAGTTCAGACTCCTAGCTAGGAAGGCACTCAGTCAAATGCTGATGAAGTACAAATATCACAGTTGATAATGAAGCTGATGGATTAAAACTGAAAAGATTTCTTGTTGCTAGTGTGCAAAAGGAAAGTTTCTGCTATGCAACACATAATTGAAACATAGAATGTGAGAAATACAAATCTAGATACACCTAAAATTGTCAAACACAAAATGGAACATTCAAACATTGTAACACTTGAATTAAGTGAATTAAAGTAAACTGGAGAAGGACATTTTCAGTCAGATAATTGCAAAGTGTTTTACTCTGGAAATGACAAACTCAGGAGGAACAGTGTGGCTCTGATTGTGAGAAGTGATGTAACAAGCAGTTATGGGCTATAATGCAAAGTCTGACTGAATAATAGCAATCAGACTTGAAAAACCTGTCAACGTAACTGTTGTTCAAATCTATGTTCCCACTACTGATGCTGAAGAAGAAATCGAAAACTTTCACGCATGTGTCCAGTGCACGGTGTGCAGATAATCACAGGTGACTGGAACACAAAAGTAAAAAATTAAGCAGAACCAAACAGCATGGGAAAATTTGGCCTAGGAATCAGAAATGAAGTGAGAGAGTGACTCTTAAAATTTTGTGGAACCAAAATTCGTTCATCATGAAATATGCTTCATGCAACTTAACAAAAGATTGTATGCACATATATCACCAGATGGCCAATGCAGAAATCAAATATATTATATAATTGGAAGAAGAAGGTGGAGAAATTTTATTCTATCTGCAAAAACAAGACAATTGTGGATTGTGGCATAGACCATGAATGGTTTTTATAAAAAATCAGAGGAAAGCTGAGGAACACACTAAAACAATCATAGTGCCAACATATAATTTAAATAGCATTACTAATGAATTTAAAATCCATGTAAAGAACAGATTTGTGATACTAAACTCAATTGACTGCAAACAAGAGCAACTGTTTATTAAAACCAGAGATAGTATCAAAGAAGAATGGAAAAAGACAATTCCTGTGATCAAGAAAAGATAAAAGCCTTAAAGGGTAATTGAGAACATTATTAAAATGGTTATTAATGTACAAGAAGCAAAAGGATTTGACACTTGCATACAAAGCTCTCTACGGTTTGGGCCCATGTTATTTGTCCAAGCATCTCTCCCTTTTTTTTTTCCAATGGGAATAGGAATTGGGATGGGGGTGAAGGGGGTGGGAGGAATAGGTAAGGATCTGGAAAGGGTAAAATTCCAGAGAGCGAAAGAGTATTCTTACATCCACTTACACAATTATGCCAAAAAGGAAGATCACAAAAAGAAACAATTTAGCAATTTTTACCAGAGTATCTATAGTTACTAATCTTTCCATTCCCTTGGACCTTCACATTCATCTTTTATCTATACTTTTCAATCCATGTTTCAAATCCAACTATAAAACCGTTCCCAGTATTTGAGTCCTTTTTGAGATGACCTTTCATTTAATGCTTCTGTTAGTACATCCATCTCCGCCACTTCCAGTATCTTTTCTATCAACTCCTGAAGAGATGGTACTTCTTCTTCCGATGTTTCCCATATAGTATCCTCGCTGCAGTAATTACATGTGTTATCAAATATCTCATTTCTTTATCTACAATTTCAGGCATAATATTCAATAAAAACAATTCCAGTTTAAATAGTATCACACAAGATACAATTTTTTTTTGTAAATTTCATGTACTGATCTCCAATAGTTTTTTGCTTCCCTGCATGTCCATCAGATATGATAAAAAAATACCCTCCTGTATTTTACATTTCCAACATTTGTTGGAGATGTTTTCATACTTTTTAGACAGTTTAGCTGGAGTCATCTGCCATCTATAAAACATCTTTTTTTTGTTTAAAATTTACTGATTTTGTAAGTTTGATATTATTCTGCCAAATTTGTGCCCACTGTTCTAAATCAATATTATGACCAATGTTTTGTGCCGTTTTTATCATACAATCTTTCACCACTTCATCTTCCATTTTTAGGAGATATCCGTACATTCTTTTGATTATTTTATCACTTATCCCTATCAGTAGTTTGTCAAATGCCATTTGTTCTTCATAAAAGCCCACTATGTTATCATTTACATACCTGGAATCTAGTTGTAATCTCGTCCACCAATCTAGAAAGACTTTCTGCTCCTCTAGCTCCTCTCTAGTCTTTTACACCCTGTCTTTCTTAAGCAAATCTCTATACCTCAAAAGTTTTGTTAGGTCCATTAAGGTTGGCTGTATAATGCTTCTAATGGCAACGCCCACCCTGGAATTTTGCTATACATTTGCTTTTGTGTCATATTCCAAATCCACAACAAAGAATTTCTTATTATATGATTATTGAAGACTATGATCTTTAGCTTTTTGGTACCATACAAAAGCATGCCACCCCAGGCTGAGATCGTGTCCCTCCAGTTTAAGCAACCTCTCATTATCCAGTGTAATCCATTCCTTAATCCAGGCCAGTACTCTCTTAGACATCCTTCAGTCTCGAGAGACTATGGTAACGTGCTCTGTATGAGTGTCCTTTCCAGAGCACGAAGCCTGGGTAAAATAATATGGAGGATAGGCTGTTACCCAAGCAGAAAATCCCCCCTCGCCACGTCGCTGAAATAGTCCAATGGAAAGGCAAGAGCCAATACAACTGGTTCCAGCGACGTCGCAGGAGTTGCCAGAACGACACAAACTGCCTCCGGGACTCCGGCTCCGGATTTTGCCTCGAGGTTGACTCCTGAAGCCTTTTCCATCAGTGGATATAGCCACAAGGCAATGGAGGTTTGAAATTGGAGTTTTCCTTCTCCTAGATGGGCTGCCTTCCAAGGCTGACGAGCCCCACCTACCCGGTCCAGGTGGATCACGTATAATAGATATCCCAATCCGGAAGACCAAAACCCGCCCTTTGTTTAGAGTCTTGTAATGCCTTCACTTTAATCCTTGTTTTTTTTCCTTGCCATACAAATTTCATTACAGTCAACCCTCGACTTACGAACGGCTCCAGATACGAACATTTCAACTTACGAACCACTCTAATAGGAAAAAACAGACTTGACTTGAGAACTTTTTCCGAGTTACGAACAGGGAAAAAAACCCACGGGGAAGGCAGGGAACCTCCCTCCCCCCTCCCCCCGCAGCAAGCGCCACTTTCAGAAGCCTCCCGGGGGCAGGGGAGAAGCACCATTTTTTTATTTCCCTGCCTTCCCGGCAGCCATTTTGTGTGCTTCTCTGCTCCCGCCCCCCTCTCCCCGCCTCTCAGCTGATCGGCGCTGGGTCTCAGAGGCTTGCCCAGCAGGTAAAAAAGGCAGCGGCGGGGGATGGGGGGGCGCCAGTCTGGTGCGCTCCCCGCCCATTCCTGGCGCGGGTCTACTCGCGAGTAAGCGTCGCGGACAGCGCGGGTCTACTCACGAGTAAGCGCCGCCGAAGCTGCGCAAGAGGAGGAAGGAGAAGCCTCCGGTGCTGGTGCTTTGCTAGGGAGGCTTCGGACGGTAAGGTGCTGCTGTTTTTTCTTTTAAAAAAGTTGTTCTGGGTGGGTTTTGGAGGGTAGGTTTGGGCTGGGGGGTATGTTTCTGTGTTGTTGTTTTTTTTGGTGATTTTTTTTTTTTTTTTTTTTTTTTTTTTTTTTGCAGTCCCACCGTGGGACTTGCTCAAATGTTTATTTTTGGATGTTTTTGTTTTTTGTGTGTGTGTGTTTTGCAGTCCCAGCGTGGGACTGCAAGTGTTTTATTTTTCATTTCTTTTTTGGGGGGGTATTTTTTTCTTCGGCCGGAACGGATTAATGGGTTTTCAATGCATTCCTATGGGAATGCATAGTTCGACATACGAACTTTTCGACATACGAACGTTAATCCGGAACGGATTAAATTCGTAAGTCGAGGGTTGACTGTATTTTTCTATTAAAGTCCTGAAGAAGTGTTTGCTTTAACATCACTGGTATTGTCTCGGGGTGGGGTGGGGTATCAATTTAGGTAGCACATTCATTTTGATTACCGCTATTCTTCCCATCAATGAAAGTTGTAACTTGTCCCACTTTTCCAAATCTTTCTGTATCTCCTTAAAAAGTGTCATATAATTGTCTTTCATTAATGTGCTTGTCTTGTTTGTTATTTGGATTCCCAAGTATTTAATTCTTTTTTCCTCTTGGAAGCCCATCATGTTTATCAGTTTGTGAATCTCCTCTATTCGAATATTTTTGCCTAAAATTTTTGTTTTCTGTCGATTCACTTTCATTTCCGCCATTTCCCCAAAGTTTGTTAGTGTTACCATCAGTTCATCAATAGATTTACTGGGTTCTTCCAAAATAAAAACTAGATCATCAGCAAATGCCTGTAATTTATATTCTTCTCCCCTTATTTTTAACCCTCTTATGTTTTTGTTAGTCTTGATTTGCTCATTGAGGACTTCCAATGAGAGTATAAATAATAATGGAGATAATGGACAGCCCTGTATTGTCCCTTTCTGTATTTGAATGTCTCCGAGTGTCTCTCCTTAATGTCATCTGCCCAACCCACAAAATCATCCCAGCCGAGGCTCCTCCAGGAGGCCACCTTGAGGGAGGCCCATAAATCCTCTACAAGAGGTAGGGCTTTCTTTGTGGTAGCTCCAACGTCATGGAACCAGCTTCTGGAGGAGCTCCGCCTAGTCCTCTCCCTGTGAACTTTTAAAGACATTGCTGACCACCTTCCCCCCTTTTTTTCTTTACCCTCCTCTTCTTCCCTCCCCTCTTTTCCTCCATCTGCTCTGGGATTAGTCAGTGCAATCTGGTATTTTTTTTAGGGTTATTGCTATTGGTTTTAATATTTTTTTAATTATTTTTGTTTTCTATTTTATGATGTATAGAGATACCATATTACTGGCAGAAAACAATACTGGCTTAAAATGATTGTTATCAAAGGAGAAAGAGAAAGGTGCAAAAGTAGGATTACAGTTGAATATTAAGAAGACAAAAATATTACAGAAGAATTACACAGCTCTAAGATTGACAAGGAAAAAATTGAAATGGTCTATACCTTGATTCAATCATCAGTCAAAATGGAGACAGCAGCCAAGAAATCTAATGACTTTTGGAGGGGAAACTGAATCAACTAGCAAAGATCATTGAGTGTAAGGATGTGTCTCTGGAGATCAAGGCCAATTCTGTGGTATTCCTGATGGATATTTATGGGTGTGAAAGCTGGACAATGAAGAAACCAGACAGGGAAAAAAACTAATTCAACATGTGGCATTGGAAGAGAATTTCACAAGTACTATGGATTGCCAGAAAAACAAATAAGGGGGTTCTAGAGCAAATCAAGTTTGAACTGTTACTAGAAGAAAAATGATTAAACTGAGGAGGCTATTGTACTTTGCCAACGTAGACGGCCATCTACCGTTGGCTTGGGCATGTCGTGAGAATGGCTGATGGTCGGATTCCAAAAGATCTCCTGTATGGAGAATTAGTGCAGGGAAATCGCCCCAGAGGGAGACCACAGCTGCGATACAAGGAGATCTGCAAGCGGGATCTGAAGGCCTTAGGAATGGACCTCAACAGATGGGAAACCTTGACGTCTGAGCGTTCAGCCTGGAGGCAGGCGGTGCATCATAGCCTCTCCCAATTTGAAGAGACACTTGTACAGCAGGCCGAGGCAAAGAGGCAGTCCCAAAACCAGCAAAACCAGGGAGCTGGACAGGGGACAGATTGTATTTGTCTTCAGTGTGGAAGGGATTGTCACTCTCAAATTGGCCTTCTCAGCCACACTAGACGCTGTTCCAAGACCTCCATACAGAGCACGTTACCATAGTCTCTCGAGCCTGAAGGATGCCTACTATTGTACTTTGCTTATATTATGAGAAGACAAGAGTTGCGGAAAACAAAATAATTCTAGAAAGAGTGAAAAGTAGTAGGAAAAGAGGAAGACCTAATATGCAATGGATTGATTCCAGAAAAGAAATCATAGTCCTTAGTTTGCAAGAGCTGAGCTGGGCTGTCAATAACATGCTGTTTGGGAGGTTGTTAATTCACAGAGTCACCATGTATTAGAAGCAGCACATAAAAACAAGAAGTTTTTTTCATGGCCTAATCTAAGCTTTCTTTCATTAGGGTTGAGCTCCAGATAACATGGTTTCCATGCCAGGTCCCAGCTGTTAAACAAGTAGAGTAAATAATAACATGGACAAGAGTGACTCTGAGCATGTGCCTTCTACACATTTGGGACTGCAGGATAAGGACTCCCAAGTCAGAGAATCTGGCTTCCAGGCAGCTTGATGCTTGACAGCTCCATTTTTAGAAACCAAGCACTGGAATGTTTCATTGCTTATCTTCATACCAAGCCACCAGTTCTGGTGCAGTGTCTTGAACGTTGCATATTTGCCCATACATTTGGCATTTTCTGATTCTCCCCAGCACCAAGAAATGTCTGCCCATGGTATGCACACATACATTATTCATTCTAAACAGCTGTGGCTTCCTAAACATCCCACCCACTTGCCAAGAATTCCATAATCGGGCAGGTCTTCTCCGTTCAAGACTGGCAAAGGCCTTGTAGGTTGTGCACTGGCTTCCTTTACTCCTACTCACTTTAGCTGGTAATTGGGTGCTCACCAGCTTACTCCTGTTTTTGATTCTGCCAGGAATCAGTGGAGCATTGCACCCAACAGAACCAGCCACAAAAGCAACAGCAGCAACAGGAGTAAAGCAAGCACCCTCAAAAAGCTCTGAGGGCTGCAGATGGGTTTATAAATAAAAATAAGAGGAACTGCTGTTTGCTGCAAAATATCTCTAATTGTTATTAACAATATTAAATGATTTAATTTTTGCTGATACCATTTCCAAGGCATTTGCATGCTGCTTAGATTTCCATGTTTCTCACCAAGGATTTTTCACTAATTATACAAATGGCTTTTCTGTTGCTAAGCAGCTATGCCCGTTTCCTGAACTATCATGCACAATCCTTTTTACCCCAAAGAGGATCTTTTTATAGTCAGCAGGATTTTCCACAGAGAACATAGGTTGTACTGGTCTGGACTATGCCCCTCTCAGCCCTGGCTCCGATTAAGCCCTATTGTGAGATTTCTACTCAGGCTGTTGTTCTGTCTAGTCCAGCATCCAATTTCCCACGTTGGTCAACTTCAACTATATATTCTGAGAGTCCGACAAGAACACTTTTGTCCTCTCATCAATTGATGATTCTAATCTAGGGAGGCACTTCTTAAGTTTTTATGCCAGTGCTTAATTTCAGCCAGAGTTTAGTAGTCCCTAGTTTATGCCAATGCAAGCAGTGATTTTCCTCAGGTCAAATGTAATCCACCAATCATGTAAGCCCTATTCAGGTTTTTGCCTGCTGAACATGGATGTGCATGTAAGCCCAGCCCTGCCCCACAACATTCCCATGCAACAGCGTTCTGGACCTTTGAGCAGAAGTCTGAGAAGAACTTTGTAACGATGTTTGCTAGAATATGTTTACAGAGCTCCTATGTTCCTGAACTCAACCTCATCAGAGTAAACACAGTGGTTTAGGATGATGCCAGAGGCATCAGTCCCTACATCTCCACCTCCCGTGTAGCCTTACACCTGAAGAGGTGACCATGTATTGTGGCCCGCAAATATTTGTGTGCCAATCAAGCTGTTCCCTGGGAAGTGATAAAGGCAGAAGAAAAATTTAATAGAGGCCAGAATCTTATTGGTGTTTAGCTAAGGTTTCTATAACTTGCTGTGGCTGATTGTAGCTAATAGACAAGATGCTGGACTGTGTCTTGGGGCTCAACTGCAGCAAAATTTAACATAAGAACATAAGAAGAGCCCTGCTGGATCAGGCCAAGGGCCCATCTAGTCCAGCTTCCTCTATCTCACAGTGGCCCCACCAGATGCCTCTGGGAGCACACGAGACCACTAGAGACCTGTCTCCTGATCCCCCTCCCCTGCATCTGGCATTTGGAGGTACCTTCCTTCTAAGCCTGGAGATTATACATCCCCATCATGGCTTGTAACCTTACCCTCTATTTGTTCTGGAGTTGGCATGAATAAAATCAAAGTGTTTTTTGTTGACTACATGATGCAAAACTAATTGTGCAGAAGCCCTGTCTTTTTTTCCATGGGCACTTAATGCATTTTGATCGGCTGGCAGGGGCTGCTACTATTTTGTGGTGATTCTGCGCACATTGCTTTGCTTTGGATTCCACCATGGGTGATTGCCTGTGTCAACTGAGAAGTCGTTTCAATTTATTGCTGTATCACCTGTCCAAATTTTTAAAACCTCTTCCTTAAACTAGTTGAGGGCATGCAAGAGAGGGCGGGAGAGTGGCAAACTGGCTGTTTGTCTCAGTTCCTTTGGAGGAGATCACCATGCTGCTCACCAAAAAGAGAGGGTGCAGACAGCCCAAGTGGCAGTCATCCTGCTCATGTGTATTGCTCTTGGAGTAATCTGAGATCACTAGAAGGAACACTGAAAGAAGCCAGAATGGGGCGCAAGAGCACCTGGGGGAAAAGACTGCAGAGGGGGCAAGGAGTCAGGAGGAGACTGTGATGGAGAGAAGGCATGTGGAGGTCAGTGGGCTGGGATCCTACATGTTGATGGGCTCCTTGTGCAGCTTCCTCCCAACATCCCTTTCTTGCTCTACTGGGTTTCTCCTGCTAGTGGTACTGATCTTTTCTCTCAATTGTGAAGCAACAAGGGTAGCCAATGCACTTGGAAGGCACATGCACTCAGAACTGGAGCCTATGGCATGGTCGAGGAACCTTGAAAGGGAAGAAGATCGGTGTAGGGTTGGAGAGGCACATATCAGCAGGCACACAAGCACATGTGAGTTTGAATTGCTAGGAACTTGTAACTACTGTATACACATTCTCTCTCAAGAAAAGAAGGGAAGCAATAGAGGAGGGATGAAGGGAAAGGGTGGAGAAGAGGATGGTGTTCATAGAATGGGAGGCTGTGATCCCAATGAACATTTTACCCATTGTGGATTCTTGCACTGGGGAGATAAATCATTTCTGCATGAAAGATAACAGTGATTTCAGCAGTGGAAACTACCAGGGGTGTGATATAGAAAACTCAATATCAACCTCCATGAGTAGTCAAGCATTCCATCATGTGCCCGGTTGCATACCAAATTGCACAACTGAGATGTCAGTTACCCACATCACGTTACACAAACCTTCGGCAAATGCCAATAGGATTCCAGCCACTTTACTTTTTATGAAAGTATGTAATACATTACTCACGAATAATGTTATTTCTTAGGGGGATGTTGCTAATGTTTTATTTTTCAAAAATCTGTGGAGAAAAAGCACACAATGGTCCAGAATCTCCAAAGTAATAAAAGAAATAATTATTAAAATAGTGAGTAAATATTACTCATTGTATCTCCCAAAAGTAATTGTGTTAGCAGTTGTTACATTATCTTCCAGAGCAATCGTGTTGCCCTCTTTGTTCTCCCAAAAAATAAATGGTTTAGAAGTATAATGTTAACAGGATACATGGTAGATTGACCTTCTAGGTTAAATTTTATAAGCTAATGGATGAAATCCAGTAGTAAGTCACAATTCGAGTGGGACCATCGAATCTCGAGATTTGGTGAGAACTCCTCTCTGAATTCCACAGACTCAGTGGGCCCACTCTAGTTGCAAGTCACCACTACATCTGAGCCAATAAATGCAAGATATGGAAGATTTTATCTAGACAGGTGCTGTGATCCCAAATGGATCAGAATTACTAGCATGTTGACGTTTCTAAGTTAATATTGAACTAATTAATATGTAGATTAAACAATAAGAAAGAAGCAATGAAAAAAAGTATGTGACTGCTTGAAATCTTCGTAGCAGTAGTAACCAAGTCTCCAGGGCATTGGCTGTGACATTTGCCATGATGCCAGCTAGATGTTTAAAGGGACAGCTGTAGAATAGGTGGAAATCATTTTGTTATGCATTGCAGAGGGAAAGGACTGGTTGGGCTAGAAAGTACAGATTTTTATTCAATGCACGTTTGGCGAGAGGTTTCATTTAAAGTTATATTGCCTCCAAACATAGCAACATATTCATGCTTGTGCTGCAAACATCTACTTTCTCTTTTGTGCCGGTCTTCAAAAGCTGAGGCGTACTAAGCTGGTGGGCATTTTTCTTGCCATGCCCAATACAAAGGAAGCCTGAAAAGATTCTATCAGTACTACATCCCAGTGATCTGTGGTCTAGAGCACTCCAGCGCCATGGTTTAGCAAGCAGTGTCGTGTTTGGTTTGACACGGTTAGCTTCATTCTAGTTTTTTATGGCTGGTAGAAGAAGAATAGGAGCTACTCATGGTGGACTGAGTTGGTTTAATAAATGCAGTACATGCTTAAGAAACAATAAACATTTTGTGTATTAAACATCTTGAACTAGCTTTGTATTTGAAGAATCAACCCTTGTCGAAGTAAATGAAAAGGACTGTGGATTTCATGAATGGGATTATGAACCCATCTGCTGTCTTGCAATATATTAATCCCATGTTATATAGAGCAAAGGATACTACTCTGGTGATGGGGGCACTGCCTAGATATATAGCAGAATGATGCCTAAGACAGGGCCAGGGGAGGCTCTGAGACAGGGCTTAAACTGCAGTTGTAGCTCATATATGACTTGCAACCTAAGTTTGGACTGTTTACTTCAGACCCAGTAGGTGAAACTGCCACCACTGGGCTTTTCAGACTTCCCTGCTGCTCATGTTCTGACTCCCTTTCCTTTCAGTTCGGATGGATGGATGATTGGTATTTCTGTGCTATCTTTTCACAACAAAAAGCCCTCCCAAAGTGGCTCACTCACAAAATAAATAAATGCAGATAATTAAAATCAACTGATTTAATGTTATAAAACTAAAACAGCCATCTAAAACACTTTATAATCCAGCATGCAAAATTTGCTAAAATAGTTAAAACAATTTCAAATCAATACAGCTGCTGCAGCTGTGTAAACATTTCAAATCTTTTAATTAAAAGCAGAATTATTTGCTACATGGCTGACTTGACACTGCTGGAAGTGCAGCATACTACCCAACATTGGCTGTCTCTAGATGCCATGTGAATTTTCCCCTTGGTTCTTTTTCTTCACTTCTTCCTCTTTTCACCATTCGTCTTTGCCTTCCCAACGGTCTTCTCTTAAAATCTTGTTTGGCTGCTCATTGCAAAACTGTCCCTGTTTTTCAACCACTATACTCTAGGGCTGTGTTCCCACTGAGCTTCCCATCCCTCAGCCTCCCTGTCTGACCTACAACACTCTTTCCCCTTTTCTGTCAACAGCATGCATGAATGGACCCATTCATTCATTCATTCATCATTCATTCATTAGTATGCCACTTGCCCATCAGATTTGTGCCTAAAGTGTATTATAATGGCAAAAATATAACAATTTCAAATATATCATAAACAGTTGTAAATATATTTAAAAAATTCTCATAGTGCATAATTAGCACTATCAACAAATGTCAGTATATCATACATATATCTATTTGCAAGTTTTCTCAGGCTGACTAATTCACGTTTCTCAAAGTAGATGCACTGTGAATCAGACTTCTGTCACTGAAAGGAAGCTAGGAACTCCTGAATAGTTAGGAATGTTCATGGATGTTCCGTGAGATCACATCATCTCAAATCAGTGGGCAGTTCTCAGCCTCCTTTTTAATATTTTGCTTGTTACAGACCTATCTCTGCTTAAAGAGCATTTTCTCCAACTGAACATTTGAAAGATTCTTACACAATTCCTGGTGGGGAAAAGGATCTGTATCTTAGTATTGAATTTGGAAAGTTGTTTTTTATTTCATTCCCTCTCCCATGTTACACATTCTTCATTCTCTTCCCTTAATTCTTTCCCCCACTGCTCCCTGCTTTTCCCCAGGCCTTCACATGCCAGCCTATTATATAAGCCTGCAGTCAGTTGTGTTGCTGCAATCTTCCTTAAGACTGACATCCTCAAATCATGGAATTGGATCCTTTGAGTCCACTGCTGAAAGTTAAGGGGTTCACTGGTTGGGTATGCACACAGCAACATATTTAAAAAGCGACTGAGCATTTGACGGGCTTTTTGGAGCTCACAGCATCACCACCGGAGCCCTCATCCAACCCATTCTACAGGCAAACTCAGCCTCAGTGAAGCAGGTGGCGCCTGCCCTGTCCCAGGAGGCCTGGGCTGATACCAACTCCAGTTGCTTTGGCAGCCGACAGCTCCTGGGAGTCCCCCATCCAACCTCCCTTGCCTGTTGCATCAGCCTTTCAAGGGAGAGCAGGTGGCAGGAGCTAACGAAGTGGGAAATGGGGCAGAGGTGGTGGGGGCAGTGCTTCTTTATTCTCCTTCTGGACCTGAGTGAGAGTGAGAGTCTCATGATCCAGTAGTGGGCTATAACAAGACCGACTCCTTGACCAGCCCCTTGTGATCTGATTTCTTCTAGCTAGAGGGAAATGGCCTTGATCATGTTACAGGGCAGGTAGGAACCCCCATCCCTCCCCACTCAGCAGTCTGTTTGCTTTTTAAAAAATGATGAATATGCCCAGCATTTTCTGACAGGATGTGGCCATCTTGGGCTAGATGCACCCATTATCTGTTGACAGGGGAGGGAATGGAAGAACCACATTTCACTCCTATAAGACAGCATCTCGGGCCTAAAGAGCAGTAAAATCTTAATCATATATATGAGTTTTGCATGTCTTCTTGCGTGCTTGTACAAAAACATGCTTAATGTCGTTTTAGAGCAAACAAAGGGATACAGCTCATGATCACATGGGAGTCTGCATACATACATCTGTGGATTTCTGGACAAGTGTTAAACATATGATCTGTGCATTTAGTTTGAATTTGTCAAGCTTTCTTTGCAGGTGTATAAATGGAGTCAGACATATCCCTTATTCAAAAGGTTGCCCCTCATAATACAGTGGCAAAAACAATCAAATGTTGTTGACAGTCTTTTTCATGGAAGGGAAAGTCCAAGCGGACAGGGATGTCTGATACCCACCAAATCTTTTGCAGACCAGTCTGGGAATGGGGTTGGTGAAATGCTTCCTGTCCTTATGACAGAAGCAGGTTTTGATTATCCCATGCCTGTCTGTGCCTGCTCATTCCGTACGGAATCTTCATGCCTGAGATTATCATTTGTATCCCAGACAAAATAGTGGTGCAGCAGTTTTTCACATTCGGGGATTCAAATGCCATTTGGGGTGGCAGTCAGTGCCATCTAGCGGCTGCCCTTAGAACTATATTCACAATCTCTTCTGGTTTTTTTTGTTTTTTGTTTTTTGTTTTTCAGGTGCAATAATCGGACGCAATGTGTTGTGGTGGCTGGTTCGGATGCTTTCCCAGACCCTTGCCCCGGCACCTACAAATACCTGGAGGTCCAGTATGACTGTGTCCCCTACAGTGAGTCCATTTCTCATTGTACTCTGATGCCTCACCTGATTTCTGTAAGATCCTCTTCTGACCCAGGGAGGAGAGACTCCACAGGCTGGCCCCCAAATTCCCATCCAAACAGGACTGGATGTACTTAGATGAAATGCTAGCTAGAGGCAAAACAAAAGAACAAGCCCAGGCACTTATGTCTGTGGTGTCAGAGAGAGGAGCACCTTGCCTTGAACAAAGTTGTCACACCCCCACCCCCAGATTTTGCAAAGAGAATTAAATCTAGATAACTGGGTAAAAAGATTCCTAGTTTCCACCTGCAACTCTATCAGTAACACACCATGTTTGAGTGGCAGTTGCTTAATGTCTCTATCTGGTCTTTCCATCAACAAGCGGCGTACCTGGGTGCCATGTACGTGGCTAGATAATAAGCTCCGGTTCTAATGTGGGGACACAATATTTTTGGGCAGCCTACCCTTTTTGACCATTTTTTGGGATGGAGGGGTGAGTTCTGGCTCTATTAGCTTGGTGTTCATTGTTCTCAGACCCCTTAAGAGAAGTGCCTCAGTAGGTTGGAATTAGACCACCTGTGGCTCTCTTCCATTTAAAAAAATTAGGGTGATTTTTCCTCAGCTCCAGCCTTTCTCCATTCTGCCTGTACCAGGAGCAGGGGCAGACTGAGAGATCATCCTGAACTCAGGTTGGATTGAGAGTGAAAACTCAAGAGGCTCTTAGAAGAGAGAATCAAGAGGTGCATGTAAGCCCACACATGATGGTGTGTGCAAGGTGCCGGTGTTTGAAATAGGTGCTTTTGGTGCATACTATATGTTTGTTAACAGCTGTGTGTATTCATTTATGAAGTATGTATGGTACTGTGGCACTTGACTCATCCTCAGGGCACTTGATACATTACATTGGTGTCCATGTGGGCAATACATCCAGTACATGTAGACCTGTATGTTTGTGCTTTACGTGCTCTGAGTACATTTTGTCCATGGTTTGTTTATATGCCCATATGGAGGAGACAATGTATTTGTATGCACACTCAAGGGTATGGCCCTATCTATGTTTGTGTGCAGGGCAGGCACACAAACTGACTGTGTGTACATATGCATGTTTCCATGTCTTTGGAGTGATTCTGTGTGCATCAGGGATGTAGTATTCATCTGGGAGGGCAAAAGAGAAAGCCTGCTCTTTGTCTAGCCGCAGCAGCAGAAGGCAGCAGTGCTGCCCGGCATTTCCCAGCAGAGGGCCAGACTGAGTATGACTATGGGGTATGGCTTCTCCAGAGACATGGCTGCCATTGCTCCCTAGGACTAGCGCAGTGCCTCACGCTTGCGCTCTGAATGCTTGTAGGCAGATGGATGACTGTTTGTGTGCATCTATATCTATTTATGATTATTGCTATGAATGCTCACATATGGTGTGTGAATTCATGAGCACCATTATACTGATGGCTCTATATGTGTGGATATGCATGTTTATGGAATGTGGACATGTGTGGGCATGCATGTACTTGCACTATAGCTCTCTTGTGTTTTTAAGAACAAGCCTATCTGCATCCAGACCAGAAACACAGCTTAACAGCAACGTTGCTCCTAGGACAAAGGAGAAGGCAGTCATTTTTCTCAAAGGAAACAAGATGCAAAATTTAAAACACACAGAGAGAGAGATAAGCGTGCAGACAGTTTGAATCTCTGATTTGTTAGATGATCACCAGGCACCGTGAAACATAGGGAGCAGTAGGAAGCATTTTTAACTTGTGAGGGTCCCTTCTCTTATGGAATCATTCTGCTTCATTTATACTGATGGCACAAGTCTAGTATGTTTTGCCCTACAGTTGTCACTCCTTCCTAACTTGCCTATGCGGAACAAGCCATGATTGGGTTGTCAGGTATCTTTTATTTAAAATGAGATTCTTTATTGGTGTTGGTGTGGAATCACTCCATGTTCCAGAACAGCCACACAGATCACAATTGAAATCATTTGCACCTTGTGCATCAGTTCTGTCCCACTCTTATTGTTGTTGTGTTGATTTCCTAAGCTTAAGCAGCATGAATCTAATGAACTGAAGCCAGCATGCCAGGCTTAGGGCATCCTTCCTCCCTGGGTCAGCCACTCATACACCCCTCCTCCTTTCCTACTCATGTTGCTTGGGGGGGGGGTGTTATGGAGAGCTGTGGTCCCTTTCTTTTGGTGTCTTATACACTCTCCGCTGGGACTAAGGGTCCATGTGGGAGGGTCAGTCTAATGGGATGAGTCCCCTCCCCTTCCCCGCTAATGTCCCTTTGGTTTCTCCTCACAGATGAAGTGGAGTCGAGCAGAGCAGGCGTGACCTCCTAACCTTTTGACATTCCTTCCTGCCCCTTTTCCTTCCAGCTACCAAGTGGCTTCGAAACAAACCAATCAACTCTCATCTCAGGGTGTAAACCAGTCGTGATCCCTTACAGTTAACAGCACTGGGGATCCACCAAATCAGCAAAAGGACCTTAAATCACAATGTTGTGAAAGGGGGAGGAGGAAGAGATGGGGATTGGGAGCAAGAGTGAGGCAAACGTGTAGGGACTGCAGCAGAGCATGGCGGAGCTGTTGATGCAGGGGTGCCCCATCAGAACTGGTGATTTTAGTGTGCATAATACCACTGCAACCCCTTTTAGAGATTCTAGCACATTTTATGCAAAGTTCAGTTTAGTTAATAATTACACATAGGCATATTTACAACTTATGCTTATGAACACATATGCATACAATTTCCCAGAGTAATATGCAGACTTCATGTAATTTTATGTTTGGAGACTTGAATATATTTCCATATATATACCCATTTCCCCATATTTGCAAACTGTCACACAAATATCTATTTCACACATATATGGACAATGCTCATCATATAGATCAGCTAGTACAGTTTATGCTTTCTTACATATACTATACTAGTGTACCCAGTTATATCTGTTCATATATGCAGTTATACATATAAACCCTCTTGTCCAGTTGATTTATGTGCTTTACGAAGCTATACCCATACAAAGCTATACCCAAATGTCCAGATCGTCAGGGTATCTTTCCTTACAGTCCGTTTACTTTCATCTTTTCCTCTACAGTTAGTTGACATAAGGATGATTTTCTGACAGTGTGATAGGAGACAGAAGGCTTTATGTGCTGCTCAGCATTTCATTCAAACCAGTTGAGGCTATTTCTTCTTCTCCACTTATTTTTATGCCTGATACATTTCCTTGGTTTTAGTCATCCTTCAAGACATGCCATTTTGTTTCTCCCACATTGGTAAATATTTAGTACAATCAGGACTGCTGGGTTTCCATTCTATGGTTGAAAATGTAATGGAGCCAGAAACAGTGAGAGGGAAAAACCAGTTCCCAAACTGGAAGCAGTTGAATTGAGCATAAATTTTAGGGTAATTCTCTCTCAAATTTCTGTAACCATGAGCCTAATTCACATTGGAGATGAGCAAATTCTGGGAAATACGCTAGCAAAATACAGTATTACCTAGCCTGGAAAACCTGTTTCAGCGGTGAAAACCAGAGTAGCAGTTGTGACACACCTTGTGGGGCTACTTTCAGGAAAAGCATCTTGGCATGCTTAGATATGTCGTCTCTTTTGTTTTGTGCTGGAGAACCTGAAAAAATCAAACTCCATTTCCAGTGCAGTAATAGTTTCCCCATGGCGATGCTTCAACCGCTCTGTCCCGCTGGCCGCCCTCTCTTGTTCTCTGAGCAGGGAATGCCTTGATCCAGTGCTGTTTGCTGTCGTGGGTCAGGGCTGGGGCAAATGAAGGGAGGGGAAAGTACAGGAAGTTGGAGAACCTGGGGAAGAGGGTTGAATAACAGAGGGATGGCAGAGGGGCAGTGGGGAGAGGGGTTCCTGTGCTGTCAGACCCTTTTGCTTCCTTCCTTTGCAGCTGCCTCCATTCTAACCAAACACTGATCTTCCTTCCTCAGGGGCCAATCTGACATGTGGAAAAACAAAACTATTCATTTAATTATGTGTCTGATTTTTGGTTTTGAAGGTTTTTTTTAATGTGAATTGTTATTATTGTGTCAATATTGTTCAAAACAACCTTCCCCACCCCCTCCTGACCTTCTGCCAGCTCCTGTCCCCAGCTTTTCTGTCTCTTCTCTCACTCCCAAATTTTCTGCCGTTTGCTTTCTCTGCTTTTTCAGTAGGTCAGGGCTGCTTGGTTCCCCTCTCTGGAGGAGAGATTTTAAAAATGATAGGCTGTGGCGTGGCGGGTAAGGAATTGGTTGCAGTGTCACCATTGGCAGAAGGAAAAAATGCTTGTACCATTATTTAGCATCTGAGTTCTGTCCAAAAAGTTAGTGGGCTTTTTGTTTTGTTTTGTTTTGCCAGATAACACTTCTGAAAATTGCAGAGAGTTGCAGAGAGATTGGCATGTGATGAATCTGGAATTTGCTGTTTTAGTGGGAACTCCAGGATCCAAAGTGAAAACTTTGAACCAAGCCTTAGTCAGTCCCTAAGCCTAATGTTGCAGACTAAGAGGCCGGCTGCATGAGAATTTGTCCAGCAATGTAGCCCCCTACTGGGACAGTTTGGACCGCTCTAAAAAACGTTGACTACACAATGTTCTTGTGAGAGCGATCCAGCCCATCCCTACTGGGGGCGGGGGTGGGGAGTCCATTCCAGATTTGTCTTAGAGAGAGCCTACTGTTTAGTTGGGAGTGATGAGGATTGCTCCAAATAAAGTTGTTTTTCAAGCCTGTGCAATCACCTGTGTGATCAAATGTGGGGTGGGTGGGGCGTGTGTTCTTCCTAGACTTAGTGGGGATAGGTAGAGCTGGGTGTGGTCTGGCTGTGACTCACGATTGAGAGTCAAGAAAGAATTGAACCCATCCAAAACTTGATTAAATGTTTGAAGGATAGAAATGCAGAGAAACACTGGGCGCAGCTAGTGAGCAAATGGCTAGTCAGTACTGCTGCCACAAAATGTATTGAGATGAGAGTAATCAGAAGTAAAAACAAGACAGAAAGGTGTCTATTATTGCTGTGGAAAAAGCAAATATTTTTATTTGCTTTGTTGGCAGTGGTCAAGATTGTGCTGCATTCTTGGCATAGGTTAGATTTGCTTCTCAAAACCTATGTTCCATTTGGGGCATCACTTTCAAGGCACGATGAGAAGAAGCTGAAGACCATCCAGAGACTGAAAAGGAAAATAAAGAATCAAAGGTGTGAATGAGTCTTCAAATGTTTAACTTTAAGATTCCATAATTATGTCAAATAACAGCTGTGATTTTCAGAGAGAGTAAGACTGAAAGAAATGGATTTATAGTACAGACCATTAGATTTAGGCTTAGTGGCAGCCACAGGAGCAGCTGAGTATTGGGAAAAAAGGAATTACTCCCCCCCCCCCCCGAAATGGCTAGATAAATGTATGTGAGGCAAGATAGTACTGGGTTCTGCTTGTCTCAATATAAATTAGGTAAAATGTAAAGAGCTTTATATTGTAACCATCAAGGCCTCATATTCCATTCCCCCCGCCTGCCTTCTGTTCACTTCCAGAAGTGGAGACCCCAGCTGTCACCACCCAAAGTAGCTGAGTGTCAGTCCCATCACTTCTTCTGTGGGCTGTTGTGAATCTGGTGTTACTTTACACCAGACTTTCACACTCTCACTCCCCTGCTTGCTGCTTTTCCTTGTGTTCTGACTGCTCTTCCAGTGAGTGAGGCAGAGTGTGGTAGCAGGGTTGGGAAGTAGCCCTCCTAGAACAGCTTCAGGACCCAAGGATTTTGAGAATTATTTCAGACTCAGGACCAACACACAGTATGGGATTTCAGTGCTCCTCCCTCCCATCATTTAAGAGGATGCTTAAGACTCATGTTCAGGAAGGGCATCTTCTCATAAGTGATTTCTACAGGCACTCCTGTAGTCTGTCATCACTTGGGGTTTATTTAGTTGCTGTGTTTGTGTTCTTAAAATTGTTTTTGGTTAATTGTTACTGTCTAGGTTATAGTTTTTATGTGTAAACTGCTTAGAGTAGGGTTGTACACTAAGTTAGCAGTATAGAAATACATGCATGCACAAATGCTGATTATCCAACTTGCACAAGGCAGGTCTCTTATCTGGACCTCAGTTTCTCTCTTGTTTAGAAAAAAGATTGCCTTAGATTAGCATCCAGTTGACAGATTAGCATCTAACTGACCTCCTCGTTCATTTGTTGGAACTTGTCTTCTTCATCAGCACAAATGAATTATAGTTTTAGAGAGCTACTTACAGTATGCCTTTCCAGAGCTTGGAAGAGTTAATGGACTGCAACCAGAAGAATCCTGCAGCCAATACGCCCACATTTTCCATATTGGCTGTGGGATTGTGGCCATTGTAGTTCAAAAAAGGGTGTTTTCCATGCTACTTTTTCTACCTGTAAACCATATAAGTATGTTTCCAGCTTTTTCAATGTTTAATAGACCATTTTTCATATTTTTCTGAGAGGAAGGAAACTTAATTAATGGCATAAGGAGTACGTTATTTCACTCCTTTCCTTAATTTGCAGAGTGGGTTAGGCCACACTCTTTGTAAAATCAGGACACTTTTTGCTGGTTGGTTTTGAGAAAGGTTAGGAATCTAACAGATTTTCCTACAGAAGATGCAAAAGCCAGCAGACCTAGCCAAACATATGATGACGAATAATAGTTTGATTTTTTTTACAACTTTTTTTTCTTTTCCACTTGTTCATTTGGCCTTGTGTCCTACTTGTAGGCCTGACACAGATACACATATTTTAAATTAGTTTGAATAACAGTCTGTCTGCATCCCTGACCTTGCTTGCTTCAATATCTCTTATGAATTGCAGTCTTATAAAGATTCATTATCACACATACCCCAAAAAGCAGTATAGAGCTTTTATCTACTTCACATACGTGGGGAGCTAGGATCCATATAAGCACCCATATGGTGATTACATGGCAGCAGTTAGGTAAATTATAGGGTGATGTTGGAGCTATTTGAATCTGTTTACTTTTACTTTCCTTTTTTTAGTTCAAGTAATCTGCAGGTTATCACTTAATTTGAGGTCAACCACATCAGAGATCCAGAGAATCTTTTATCCAAGCTGGGGGGAAAAATCTCATCCACCTTCTGTTTAATGTTAAAGTGTGAAGAAAGCCACAAAGGACAGATCAGTACTTTAGAAATTGAATAAATCTTTCAAATCACACATTTATCTTAAAATTATAAGGATTTTACCATTTACTGATTTAATCAATTTACGTACTACTCACAATTGGTAAAAAGGTTCCTCAATTTAAATAATATATGTTATTTCTTAATTCCTGTCATTTTATGGTGTTTCAGCAGTTCTGATGAGAAATTCACTCCCTCCCTGCAACCAAGAAGAGATTAACCCTACATAATGAGTGTGCCAAACCCCACACAAGGATAATAGAGGCAGAGTTTGAAGAAACTATAATGGTCATCTAGCAGCTAGATGACCATTATAGTTTCTTCAAACTCTGCCTCTATTATCCTTGTTATCCTTGTATTATCCTTGTATTCTAGCTCATCCTCTGTATAGCCTGTTTTCAGTCCTCTGGGACTGTGCAGTCTTTGCAAAAGTTTCAAATATAAAATACCACATACAGAATCCATATCAATCATATATGAAAGCCATTAGTCAGGGGATTCATGGAACTGGAGTCCAAAACATAGTTTTTCCATGCTCCTCAATTCTATCACTCATACTACAACTTGCTTTCTTAAGAAAACTAAGGCAAAGTCTGCCTCCAGCAATCCTGCCACTATTGCTGCTTTTCAGATAAGTGGCAACTGTACCATGATCTTGTTCTTTTTCTTTCATAAGAATATAAGTTAGGTGAGAGCAAGGATCCCTCAAGCCCAGACCCCTTTTTCCAACAGTAGCCGATCAAAAGCTTTCAGAAGGCCTGCAGTCAGGTCAAGGAAAACAGTCCTTCCTCCTTTTTGCTCACCCCCTCCGTAATGCAACTGGCATTCAGAAGTGAATTGTCTCTGAATATGCAGGTTCCACAGAAGTTTCACTGCTAATAGCTATTTATATTTATTTAAAATATTTTTACCCCACCTTTTTCCTTGAAAAGGACCCAAGGCAGCTTACAATGAAAGACAATATTTAAATTTGAAAACAATGAGTATACAACAGAGGTTAACATCATTAAAATACAATGTTTAAAACTATGAACAATGAAAAAGGAGGCATCTTACAACATTAACAGGCGATATTAAGGCAAAGCTCAATAAGTATACAAAAGGTCACTCTCAGAACTGGAAAACACAAGTAGTACTAAAAACCCAGTCACAGCAATAATATATAACAATCTTTCTAAAAATCACACACAGGTACCTGATTTATTGAGGGAAGGCTTGCCTGAAGAGAGAGATCTTTGCCTGCTTCCGGAAGGACAGTAAAAAGGGGGCCAGGCTGGCCTCCTGTAGGAGGGAGTTCCAGAGTCTGGGAGCAACAACAGAGAAGGCTCTCTCCTGTGCCCCCATCAGATGCACCTGTGAAGGCCTCTCCTGATGTTATATATGTTTTCCATGAATTTCTGTAAACCACTTCTAAAGCAGGGATGGAAAGCCTGCAGCCCTCCAGATGTTGTTAGACTACATCTTCCATCATCCCTGAGTGTTGTCCCTGCAGGCTGGGATTGATGTCATTTGGAGTCCAGCAACATCTTCAGAGCCAACTGCAAGCTACATTCTCATTCTATCCATAAAGCCATTTTTACAGCGGACATGTTTTCAAACCCTTCTCAGACTCTGATCTCAAAGAAGAAAACCCATCAGCCCCAGAGCAATTCATGACTGCCCATACTCTGGAGGAGGGCAATAGGTTGGCAAACTAATCAAAGGGATCCTGACTGGTGTGATCATTGTGCCATCACCATCTACAGAATTAGGGGGTGTTTCAGCATCATTGATACGACAGCATCCCTGCTTTGCATGGTGTCCCTTCACATGAAGTCAGGACTTCAGACTTCTGAGGGTGCCAAGAAGCATGTTGCTTCAGACCTTGCTCTGGGAGAGTGAACCCTCTAAAGATACCATGATCAACACAGTTGAACTAACACAGCATTGCTGTCTTCATTATCAGTCTGTTCATCCATCAGTTTCTCTGTCAATTTTGTCCAGCTCATAGAAAGCGTCCTGGCATGTAATGTCAACTCCAGTCAAATCGGACCCCTGAAAGATTACATTATGGAGCAGATTACTAAATGCTGCTGTGAAGGTTTCATTTCTGTTCATCAGATTTCCACTGAATGTTTACATGAAATATAGGTGTGGAAATGTCATTTAGTCACATAGAACAAAGTTTGCCAAAGTCTGCTTTGTCTAAGACAACTGCTAACCGGCAGCTGAGGATGGATAATGAAGGGGAATGCCCAATCAAGCTTAGGATCTAGGAGAAGATAACCACCTATAGCTTTCTATTGCCTTCTTCTAGACTCTCTCTCTAGTCTGAGGCTGCCAAGAAACTAGTACCCACTAGGAAGGAAAGTTGAGTGGTAACTTAACTGGAAATCTTTATATTTTATGACTGATTAAATCTTAGTCTAAAGCAAATACCAATCTCCGCTGGCATTTATGCATCTCTAGGAGTAAGACAGGGATATTGTGAGAGAGTTTTAACTGTATGCATGGCTCCATAGATAAACTGAAAGTATGATATGCAGGATTTTCAACTGAATGTAAAATTTTCTGCCTTTCCAGAGGCTTCCATCTCTGCTTCCTTTCTACTCCTTGGCTGTACATGTGATAGCTTATCAAAGGCTTATTTCAGAGAGGTCATTGCCCATAGTGTACATTTCCAGTTTTGTGCCTTCTAGAAAGCCTGTTCCAGAAATGTGATGCACAGTGTTGCTGCAGATGTGCGTTGGGTAATCTGACTATTTGGGTGGCTATTTTATATCATCCATGATTATAAACCTCTTTCATTACCTGGAGCACTTTGGGGAGTTTTAAAAAGTATATTTTTTATAAGGTGCAAACAAAGCCCTATATGTGCTTCGCTAATCCTTTTAAAGAAAGAGTGATCTGTGCCTTAAGTGTGGTTTAGTTAATTTTGCCATAGAGGACTTAAAAGGGGCATGGAGAAACTCATTTAGGTAGGAATGGGAGAGTTCACAGCGTGGCCTCCATCCCACAGTGCATGCACATAAAACAAGGATCTCTCTTGATATTTTTTTTCACAGTGCTTTTGCATTATATTCACATACCTATAATTGGAGCAAAGTTGAAACCAGGCCACTAGCCAGGTAAAATCACAGATCTATGGAGCTGGAAGTGATCCCAAGGGTTGCCAGATCTAGCCCCCTGTTGAAGCAGGAAATCCACAACTAAAGGAACCCTGACTTAGGTGGCCTCTGTTTAACTTCTGCTTAAATACCTCCAATGCCAAGAGAGTCCACCACTCTCTGAGGCAGTCCATTTCACAGTGAAACACCTTTTGCTGTCAAACTGTTTTGACAGCAAGAGGTGTCAAACCACCTTCCTCATAATTGGAATCCATCATTTTTGGATCTTATCCTTTGGAGCTACAGAAAATCAAGAGGAGGGGCTTTAGGTAAAGAGGAAGGCACTGTTATTGCTCCACAAAAATGACTGTACAGCCACAGAGGGCAAAGCAAGAATCATGGGATTTATGAGTTGTAGCATACATGAAAAGGCAATGAGCGGTTGCACCTGACTGGCCAAGATGGTTTGTCTTGTGTTCATGAAGTCTTAGGTCCCAATGATTTGAAGACCTTTTCTTAAGAGACCTTGCAGAGCTGCTGGCAGTCAGTGTTGTTAGCCGTCCAGTAATTTGACTGACACTGTAAAAGGCAGCTCTTTATAAACTGTCATATATACTGACATAGACACCATTCAAGGGAGACTGGAGCAACCAACAGGGAAAAAGACAGGAGAAGCTAATGATCTGTATTTATAATGCTTGTATATGGGCATGTACTTGCTATGTTGTAGGAGGTAGTTTATCAGAGGAATTAGCATGGGTGTGAGCATGGATGGATGTACAGATGGATTGGGATATATGATGGAGAGAAGTTTAGGTGATGTTTCTGTGGTCAAGATGAGTCACCATTTCTTAGAAAGTAATGAGAATTTTATTTTCAAGTCCCCTTCAAACTCTTGCTTCCCCCCCCCCCTTTCTTGCTTTTCTGCTTGCTTTCCCTCTGCCTGCTTCTGCCCTCCTCCCCAATGCTTTCCACCAGCCGCCCTTTTTTGTGTTTTGTTCTTTTGTCGTCCTTTCTGGTTGGTTTTGATTTCTGACTTTTCTTCTGAAGGGCAATGTCGACGGCACATTTTTTAAAAAATGCAAAAAAATAATTTAAAAAGTCCAATCTGTAAACCTCAAACCGATCATATGATGTAAGGAAAAGAATACGCTAAAGTACCATTACCACCACCAAACCCAACACGCTCTCTGCCTTGAACTGATTCCAAAGTGGGAGGGGCTGGTGTTTGTTGGGCTGGTGGGATGATGGGAGGGGAGACTCACAGTTTAAGAAAGAAAATATGGTTTCTTTAGGGTGGAGGTGGGGAGAAACAAAAGCAATTTAATCTCTTTTCTCTTTTTTTTCCTTCTTGCACCTTTTTTTTTCAATATATTTTTCTTCTCTCCCTTCCGATGCATAAAGTAGAAGTGGAACAGAAAGGTAAACAACAACAACATTACCACTGACCCCCACCCCTAACCCAACACCTTGTTTTTTTCTCTCTGTGGCCATATTTAATGTGACCTTCCTTTACCTTTTCTCCTCAATCCTCTTCTTCCTAACCCCCACCTCCCCTTCCCTCGGTTTTCCCACCTCTTCTTTCTTTGGTCTCACTAACTCCAATTGGCATACCCCGCTCCCCCCTCCCCCCTCCCCCGTAGAAATAAAACCGTCCAGTAACTGAACGACACCCAGCAAATAAAGGTTATCGAGCAGTCATCTAACAACTGCCCCCTCCAAACGTTTCCATTTTTCCTTGCTTACATGTGGAGGGGAAACACCATTTATGTCTGGGCTATGGCTGTCCTTTCTCTGGTTTTGCTTCCTTCAGGGGAAATACACTTTTCCAAACCGTTCTCTGCGTCTTTTATCATTCAACTGATTCTCTCTGCTCCTTTCTTCATGTTTCCATGGCAACCAACTGGGTACCTTGGCCTACCTCAACCACTACTTCTCTCTTTCCTTTTTTGGTTTTATTTTTTTGTTTGTTTGTTTTTAATCTCAAATCCTGTTTTTTTTGGGGGGGGGGGGTGAGAGATGCTTAAAATTTCCTGGAATTTATTTATATTAAAAAAAATCTGTTACAATGTAGAAGAACAATGGAAGGGTGTGTTTTTGGTTTTTACAAGTTTTTATTTTGATTAAAAAATGAGCATTTCCAAACAGTTCTTCCAGAATGTCCTACACAGTTTTGAGGCAGTTGCATACATTTGAAGTTTTTCTCATTTTATAGTCAATCTAGGTTTAAGATTACAGTGAAAGTTTTTACTCTAGATACTAGATACCATAAAGGCACAAAAATAAATGCCACTCCATCTCTGAGATCACACACACACCTTTCATGATCAAGGTGAAAAACACATGATTTAATGGTCTCTTGAACCAAAGACTTTACAAATCAGATCTTGAGCACACTGGAGGTGTTCTTTTGAGCCTCCCACATTCTTAATGAAGAATGCTTGTGAAGAATGCATTTAGAAGATGAGTATTCACAAGTACATGTTAAATTGCATCATTTTAAAGGAGGGTGATTTTATCATGGTTCACATTATGAAAAATAAGCTAAATCAAATGTTTGGATAAATTTAAACATCAGTGGATAGAATTTACAAGCTAAGTTTTCAATAGTCATACCCCCTGCCCCTTACTTATTTATTTTTATTTATTTAAAGTATTTATATGCCACCTTTCCCCTAAAGGATCCATTCACACTCCAATGATTTGAATTGTCTTGAACAGAATTTTTGTCTTTTTCTGAACTGTTCTGTGGGATCTGCTACAGAGATAATGTGAAAATAAATAAACCCATAGAAAGTAATATTTTCTAAAACACATATACATTGTTTATACCAATATACTCATCCCTTTGATGTGGGACTTTTTTATTTCTCTGTTTAATGTTTCTTTTTCTTTCTTTTCTTTTAAAATTCCCAATCAATCCTGGTGATTTTGTTTGTGTTATTTTAAATTATTTTTTCTGCCTCTTTTTTTTTAACAAAAGCTGCACTCATGATCATTGGCTCTGTCTGTTATTGGTGGAAGATGGGGGTGGTGCATGAATGGGAGGGGGGGGGGGTCAGACAGTGTATTTTAATTTGAACACCATGGCTAGATCTGGAGATTATAAGCCTAATGTAAGTACCAGGAGTCACGACTGCAATAAGCCTGTCTTGACAAGGGACAAGCTATCAGGATAGCTCTAGGAATCCAGCAAATTCATTTCAAAGTAGTAAAACTCAAAAGCCAGGCTTGATTCTACCCAAACCATGTCTCTGTTCTCTCTCTCTTTCTTTCTCTCTCTCTCTCTCTCTCTCACTCACTCACTCACTCACTCACTCTCTTTCTCTCTCTCTTTCTCTCTCTCTCTCTCTCTCTTTCTCTCTCTCTCTGTTTAGTTTGTTCTAAAAGCACAGTTGATTTTTCCCTCCTTCCCTGCATTGGTTTGGAACTTTTTTCCCAAGATTGGGGATGGAGGCATATACTTATACTTTTCTTTTCCACAGGTTTCCATGGTTTTGGATGTGGCTTTTTACTGATTGTTTCCTTCTCTGTTTCTGACATCTTCTCCCCCAACCCCAGAGCACAGTTATCCCCATCCCGACTTAGAAGGCTGAGTCGACACTGCCCCATCCATGAGGGATCGGAACCAGTTAACGCTTTGTGCTGTCCCCCCCTCGCCAGCGCTTCATTCTTTAATGGTGTGTTTCTCCTCCCCGCTGCCAGGAGTCATCCATCCCACCCCACCAACCCTGATGGGAAGCTGGGCTGAGCCGAACCTGTGAGACTCCATGAAGCTGCTTTGTGGCAACATTGCCAGGCAGGTGTTCAGAGCAGGCAGGCAAAACGAGAAATTGGGAATATTCTGGATATTACCCTATCCTTCTGATCCTCCCTGAGCCAAAAGGTGACACCTAAGGTTCTTAACCTCAGCTCATCATATGCAGGCGACAGAGGATGTCACATTCCTGATAACAGCACAGAGATGTATATGTGCAACACAAATCATAGGCACATAGAACTCATACCTATGCAGATATGTTCAGGTAGATGTGTGTAGATGGAAATTAGGAGCAGCATATTCACCTTGAAGAATTACAAAGTGACATGTACAACACCTATACAAACACAACCAAATTGATAGCCTAACATTAAGCAAACAGCAGATATGCATATACATGTAAAATATTAAACATGTACACATTGTAGTACAAACAGAGACATATAAAAGCACAGAAATAACTGTATGGATAACATTACATGCAAACATTTATAAGAAACAAGATACTTTTTTCAGTAGACTTGAGGATAATAGAGTTTGAAATAAATTTCACATACTCCTACAAAACACCTACAATTACAAGATAGTATAACTCCAATCCATGAGCACCTCCTTTTAGTCCATGGGCAGGAAAATCATTTGGCAACCCTATGTGTAGCTGCTGGATGCATGCAAAGCTGATGTGCAATAAAACAATGGTTCTCAACCTTTGGTCCTCCAGATATTTTGGATTTTAACTCCCAGAATCCCTGACTTCACCATGCTGCCTAAGACATCTGGGAGTAAGTCTAAATAATTTGGACAGCCAAAGGTTGAAAATCAGTCAAGTGAGACACACATTATTCTTTCCAGTCCAACTGTTCTCTCTCTCTAGCCAAATCATTGCTTTCCTTACTTGATCTAGACAGCATGTGTTGAAGAAGCAGAATAGATCCATCCGGATAGATGGCCTACTCTCCTACTCATTCTTGACCAAAACCATTCCTAGCTTTGTTTTGGAATAGTTAAGGAAGAACCATATATGATACCAGGCACAATATGTAGCTCAGTAACACCGAGGGTACTGGGGTAATGATTGCCACTCAGGTGGATAATCTATAGATAGAGAAAGGAATAAAATGTGAAGAAGGACTGTAAGGAGCTTCAGGTGATAAAAGCATAAGCGGGACCATGACTGTTGGAGCTCACAGGTTCAGGCTCCCCACCCTGGCTTGATGATAATGACTTTTTCAGTTCCAAGCTGTTTCCCTGAAGCATGACTGTCAATTTGCAGGGAGATTTGGATGGGTTTGGACATAACATAAGATGGATTCCTGGCCATGTGGCTACATTGGTCTTCTGTAGGCTGGAACAGGGGTGAGGGGGACATTATGGCCCTGGGAATTTAGGCACTGTCCCTTCCTCATAATAAGTGTAAAAGGAAAGAGCTTCCTTTCCGAAGGGGGAAAAGAAGTCCATTTGGGATCTATGCAAGTGGATTCATCAGAAAAATGGGGTCATGAGAGAGTGATGGTGTTAGTAAGCCATCCACAGGTTCACAGAGTCCTCTCTCTGTTCTCAACATTTGCTGCTGGCCTTGATCTGGTTGTTCTCTCACAGCCTCAGGGTGGGCTGTTCAAGATTACTATATCTTATAGCTTGGAAAAGGTTTTGAACCACTACTCCCATCATCCTCCAGTCACCACAGCCAGTGTCCATGCTGCTGGTGAGACTCTGGGAGATGAAATAAACCCAGAGTGCTTCCAAGTGTTGCTCACAGTACATTCCAGCCCTAGATCTTAAGACACAAATTCCATAAAACCCATCCAGTTTCACCCTCAGTAAACCTGTTCTTGGCTTGCTGTGAAATGCAGCCTTGAATGGCGTAGGCCCTTCTTGGAGAAATACATGTCTCACTTAAGATGAAGGTGATGTGTGCGTCTTGCCCATTTTGATATGACACTGGCACAGCCTTAAAAGCGATGTATTGAGACCTATGTCAATGAATACAAAACCTCCTGAGCAGCCATCAGTTGCACTTTGTGAGTCTCCAGTGGATTTGGTCTCAACTTACGAAGACTCAATATGACAAAGTTTGAAAGCCATGGACTAGACAGAGATAAATAGCTAACACATGAGACATCATGCAGCGCTACAAAATCCAACTATGCCACATTAAGTTGTTCTTGTCTGATGACCTGCACCAGAGAACACTACAGGGATCTTTAACAGACCTTGTCATTGACATCTAAGCCGTGCAGCTCCCCTTCTTCCTCATTCACTGTCACTTCAGTGAGCCCATCCATCCCTGTACACCACAGAACCCGCCCGATAGCCATGCTTTCATGCAAGAAGGCTAAGCTGATGATCTCTGCATACCTGAGAGAATAGTACTGATGTGGGGGAGGGAGGTCTTTTTCTTCCTAATTAAAAAAAAAGGGGGGGTAGTTTACAGCTTGGCCTCATTGGCCTGCCACATCCATGAATAGTTTAGAACAGCCTCTACGATGTAGCTGGATTGAAGTCCCCATGACTCCCAACCAGCACAACCAATGGGAAGGGATGATAAGGGGCATAGTCCAACAATATATGGAAGGCTACACATTTCCCACCCCTGCTCTATAGGAAGTTGAAGGGAGTGAATGAAGAGACTGATTGGGTTCTCACATGATACTCCCAAAGCATACATGAGGCCCCAAAAAGTCATGTATATCAAATAGTAGGGCTTTTCCAGATATACACTATGCATTTGTAATAGGTACTATTATAACTGTAATTTGTAATATGAACCCAAAGAACCTATAACTGGTTTCATGAGCTGAGTCCCCAGCTGTTAGAGAAAAAGATAAAAGTCCTTTAGTTGGAATTTTCTTGGCTGTCAACACTTCAGCACTAGAACGATGATTGTCAGTCATAGCAAGTCCCCTCTTCCCCTCCATATGCCAGCACACAAACACACACACACGCCCTGGCCGTCTTTACCACCAAACTTAGAAGGAAAAATTTGCCAGCAATTGCAATGACAGAAGGTTTATTAATCAGAGTTATTTATTATTATTACTGAGAAGGATGCAGCATGACATCTCCATGGAGACTAAAACACTGTGAAAAAGAGTGAACTCATCAGGTTGCTGACTCAGCCCTGCTTTCTCTTCGTGGGGCTAGCCAGGGACTGTGACTGGTGGAAACAGTGGCAACAATCTAGCCTACACTTAAGGCCACATAAATCCCATTGATTTCAATGGGATTTGATCTTGCTTAAATGTGGGATAGTTTGCACCCAGAGTCATAAGACTTACGTTAGCCCATTCCTATCCCTTCTTTTGTGCAAAAGTGGATGAGAAATACATCTGTCCTTGGGTCCTGGTATGGCAGCTTAAGGTTCTGCCTGGATCTGGGAGAGCAAGGGTGGTGGGTTATTGAGAAATATTTGGAGGGACCTGGCATTGTCAGTAGTGGTGCTCTGCTCCTCTTCCATGGCTGGGACCAGTTTCCATCTGAATGAGCTATTAATTTCTAGAGTGCTTGATACACCTGTGCTTTCAAGTGTGTTCTGATGCTACTGACTCCAGCCATGGAAGCTGAATCTCTGTGATGCCCAGGCCCAGTAAGCCTGACTACAACTGCACCCAGAGTGATGTGGCATCACTCTGATATCATAGCAACTGTGTGTACGTAATAAAGGCAGAGCAGAGAATTCACTTCTGCACTCACAAAATCTGCTCCCAGACATGTTGCTGGGACCAAGATAAAACTAAATGTCCACATAAAGTCCAGCTGACACTAGTGAGAAACATACATTCCTACATATGGAAATGCTAGGCCAGCACGCCACAGAAACTGGGTTGCTGGGGGTCTGATTTCTCCCTAGCTCTTCTACTGTGACATGAAAACCCATTTACTAACCCTAAACCTCTCCATCTGTAACAATAGGTCTGGTTAACTGACATGCCCGGCAGCCTTTAAGGCCTTATAGCCTGGATTTGATTTGACTGCTCCTGTGTCTCCTCTCTGGCTGCTCAGTGACACTGTGCTGTAATAGGCAAGGGGAATTCTCTGCTTCAATGCCGCTGCTCTCCTCACCCCACTTCACCCACTCCTTCCACCACTAAATGCTTTTTTTCTCCCAGCCTTGCTCCAGCTAACCAGAGGCAGACACTTGCAGAATGCCTGGCCTGATCTGTCTTCCTTTCCAATGTTTTTTTTCTCCCTCCTGGCTTTTCCCAAGATTCCAGGCTGCCAGCTGGGGTGTGGGTGGAAGGGAGGGTTTTCCTTTCCCCAATTATCCAGGTCTCCCTTCCTCCAACTGTCACTTCACTCCTTCACCCCCTGCCATGTGCACTAGTCTCATGTCCTTTGCTGATCTGAATCAAACCTGGCTGATAAGTTGCTCCAATGGCACCCAGGATGTGGGAAGCAGAAACTTTTTGTAACTTCGCTCTTCTGCCATGGCACCATTAGTTCTGCTTTCCAGGAGGGAGAAAGTCCCTCAGCTAATCTACAGTTCTCTGTCCTCAGGGATTAAAAGTAGTCTGTTTCAGCAGGAAGAGGAAACACCCTCTGTCTTTTCTGTTCAGTGGGTTTTAAGTGGCCAGGAACTGGATCTTCTTTATGATTGTTTTTCATTCCCCATTTCCCATTCAATATTACTTTGATAGCAGGAGAGCAACTTCAGGGTTGGCCATCCCTCATCCTTTTTCCATGGGAAAGCATTCCCTCGGAGCTGTTCTTAAAGCAGGGATAAGAGGTGACAGACTGGAACCCAGGGGTGTGAGATTGAGGCCTTTGGAGCAATGAAAGATGGAAACCAGGGGTGCTTCCAGATTTGTCATATAATTGCCTGCCTCATGCATGGAAGGTTACTGGAGGTTCAGATAACAAGTGTCTTCTACTTGTAATCCTCTAGTGTTTTCACCTTGCTTCTTCTGCCTTCTTTCGTTTCCATTAAAAACCCATTCAGGATGTTAGAATGGCTGCAGAATGTCTTTTGAGTGGTAACGCTAGAAGCACAGGTTGGGAAAGCTGGGGGAGGGGGTTTGGACTGTAACTCCCAGACTCAGAAGTAGTCCAAAAAAAGTGGCTTTTCCATGCTGTGATCTGGACACCCCTCAATACTTTCAAGTCCTTCTCCCAACCATACCATTGGTTTCTATTTTTAGGAAATAATTTAGAGCTAATTTGCAGCTTTGCTAGTGGTTTTTATTAAAGCAAACACCTGCTTTTCCAAAGAAGAGCATAGGCCACTAATATCAAAGTTCCAATATTAATATTCCAATAAAAATTAATGCCATTCCATGTATAGCCCAAGAAAGTGTGGAGGGCCAGGGTGCCTATTTCGAAAGTCCTTCAAATTATTAGAACTGAATTACAAACATCTGTGCAAAATTTGAACAAACAAAGATGCAGAAATGGGGCCCAACAGCTCTCTGCCTCACTGCTGTTGATGTTTATACCAATGCATGCTGGTGTTAAACACTGCATGATGACTGGCATAAATTAGCCTTGGTCCACAGAGCTGGTAAAATAGAAAGTCACCTTATAAATACAAAGGTCTATGGCTCATCTTAACCAGCCTTAAAGGCACTCCTTGCCACTCTGAAGGAACTCCCCAAACAGGCAACCCTGGTTGCTTCAAAACCTAGTGGGACAGAAGTTGTATAGGAATCCAGTGGAATAAACAACAAACATTTCCTTTCTTTAGCAACATCCTTAGTGTGCCTAGCTCTGTCAGAGCCACAAAGCAGACAAGCACACACCAGAACTTTGAAATATTACTTATTTGGATTGTCAGTCCCCAAGCCCTCTAGCAAGAAGATTTGGAGAGTGATGGTCAAAAAAATAACTTTTCCAAGTTCTGGCATATACTCCTTTGTGGATTATGTAGCATAAACAGCCTCACAATTTAGACAAAGCCCTCTTGTTTTTTGAAAATCTAGTTCATGAGCCCGGGAGTCCCCTTTCTGCCCCAACCAAGAGGATGAAAGAGCATGTGGGGGTCTAGCTCTTGTCAATGGCTTTCACATAACTTCTAAATTTTCCATGTGCAGACCTCCAGAGGGTGATGTAGAACATATGGCCAGGGATAACATTGTTGGGCCAGCAAAACGCCTGCTCAAATTTCTGGGAGTCTCCGATTATGCCATTCAGGGAAGCAATTTCACACCCCTTGCTTAATGCCAGAGAATGTAGTGAAAGTAGGGGAGAATGGTTTGGAACTCCTAAATTCCAAATTTTAATTTGACCTGGAGAAAGTGTTTCTTTCCTCTGATGTTCCCCTGCCCTTCCCCCCAGTATTTATTTAACTTGTCAGTGAGCCGTCTCTGCTCAATAACAGATAAAAGTCTCATGATTGCAGCTGCTATCAAAATTCAGCGCGGATTTCACTTCTCCTGCCAACAGCCTTTTACAAATTTATCCTTTCTTCTCTCTTTTCTCTCTTTCCTTTCTTTCTTTTTTCCCTCTTGTTCACACTCTCTCTGGATTTTCCCCCTCCCTCCCCCTTTTACCCAATCATCCTTTCCTCCCTTACATCCCTTCCTTAGTATTCGTTTGCCCGGGGACGCTGCACAAGATCCTGGAACCTACCTCAACCCATGAATCAGAACACCAGTCTGGTGCCTGGTGCAAGGACCCCCTTCAAGCTGGAGATCGAATCTATGTCATGCCGTGGATCCCATACCGGACAGATACACTGACCGAGTACGCTTCATGGGAAGATTATGTGGGTGCCCGTCACACCACCACATATCGCCTACCCAACAGGGTTGACGGCACCGGCTTTGTGGTATATGATGGAGCTGTCTTTTACAACAAGGAGCGGACACGCAACATTATCAAGTATGATCTGCGGACACGCATTAAGAGTGGGGAGACAGTTATCAATACAGCCAATTATCATGATACTTCACCCTACCGCTGGGGTGGCAAAACTGACATTGACCTTGCTGTGGATGAAAATGGGCTGTGGGTCATCTACGCCACTGAAGGAAACAACGGACGGCTAGTAGTGAGCCAGCTCAATCCCTACACACTACGCTTCGAGGGCACTTGGGAGACTGGCTACGACAAGCGCTCGGCATCCAATGCCTTCATGGTGTGTGGGGTGCTCTATGTGGTACGAACAGTCTACGTAGATGATGACAGTGAAGCAGCCGGTAACCGTGTTGACTATGCCTTCAACACCAACATGAACCGTGAAGAACCCATCTCCCTGACCTTCCCAAACCCTTACCAGTTCATCTCCTCCATTGATTACAACCCCCGTGACAACCAGCTTTATGTATGGAACAACTACTTTGTCTTGCGCTACTCCCTTGAATTTGGCCCTCCTGACCCTAGCACTGGTGAGACATCGTTGTGGCACACCATTTGGGGGGGGGGGGGGACCTAGAGTCAGGAATTCCTGTATCCATAGTTTCTGTTCCTAGTTGTTATAGGTTTTCCAAATATATTAAACAACCCCCTCCCCTCAAAAAAAAACCTATCAATTTTTATAGGCCAGAATGTTGTTAGTTACACTGTTGGCATAACTCCAGTGATCTAAATTTCATTGATGAGTTGCCCTCAGTTAAGAATTTGACTTGATAGATGCATAGCATTTGGAATTGCCTTTTTAATACATATTTTACATGAAGCTTATATATTCCAGCAATCCCCAGATGCACATGGTTTTAAGATTACTGTGTTTGTGCTTGAACTAAATACCAACAAACCAGCATTCATCTAAGCTGTACTACAGATAGTTGAAACTTGAGTCAATGTGTTCCCCAACTGCTACTCTTCAAAGTATTCACTATCCACCCCATTTCAGGAAACATTGTACCATATAATGACAAGATAATCTTTAAAAAGCAAAGATTTAGTCCCAGTGTTGGCTTTTGAAAATTTCTCTAATTTTGCCACTTAGCCACAAACAGGTACTTGAGTTCCAGTCAAATAGGAAGTGTTAGAGAATCTACTCAGCTCAATCCAAACTCCCTGTGACCTCAACAGAATCAGCATGGGCCTGAAATTCTGACAGTTAGCATCACATGGAGTTTAAATTGACAGAGATGGATTGTCTGAAGTGCCGTATTTGGCAGAAGCCTAGAGTCTACAAAAACTAATTCCCTGAAACTGGATTGAAGGCTGTGGTGGCGGGAAGGGGGGAGGGTGTCCATTGCTTATTCTGGATAAAGCAAAATCAAGATCCGTCATGCCCCAGGTGCGGTGCCAGATCTAGATTTGTGTAGCACAATGTGTAGCTAATTTGTTTTTCCTGCTTTGTCCATTCATCCCCAATACACAGCTGTTGCCTGGGTGGCATTTGCAAACTGTGTAGCAAACTGAGCATTTGTGCAGTTAATAGCACATGCTGCGGTAGGTTAACGGGATTTAGCCTTTGTGTGAATGCAGCCCGATCAGTTTAGCTTGAAAAATGTTCTTTTTGCATAAGATGTTAAGGTGGTGGTGGGGAAACTAAGTCTGGATATTTAAAAAGGGCAAGAGTAAGGCTATAGACCTTTATGGCACATAGTTTTAGGAAAGATATGACAGAGGATTCCAAGAAGTAATATATTGGCTAAGGGAGGCATTAAAAATTAGTAGGGATCTCTGGAATTAAATATATATATATATACATTGGTGTTTATTGGGAGTACCATAAATTTTGAAGCTTACGGATATATGATCTAATAAAGCAATAGTATTTGACTAACAATGACCCCATTCTTTTCCAGAGCTTGGACAACTCATTTTTTTTTTTTTTTGGACTACAGTTCCAGAAGTCCTCATATTGGCTAGATGGTTCTGGGAGTTGTAGTTCAAAAAGTAACTTTCCCAAGCTTTGTTCTTTCCACTGTAGTAGGAAAGTATTGACAGTGTGCATTATTTAAACTCTGGACCATTCTGGCTAGAGTAGTCTCAGATCTAGTTTGGGTTGGGTAGTTTTGGTTTGGTTTTGATTTCGTATTCAAGAGCCAACAACTCAATATCTGCCCTTTCTGTCTGTAGGCCCTGTCACCTCAACGCCACTCAGCACTACAACCACCATTCGTCCCACAACAATAACCAGCACAATCTCACCTGCTGCCACAACAACTACACGGCAAGCACCTCTTACCACCCATCCCATCGGTGCCATCAATCAGAAGGGTACAGAGGTGCACCCAGTCACGGCCATAGTCCCCAGCACTCGCCGTCCACCAGCAAACAACCAGCATCTCTCCCCAGAGCTCTTCTGCGAGGCCAAGGAGGTGCGGCGTGTGCAGTGGCCGGCCACCCAACAAGGCATGCTGGTCGAGAGGCCATGTCCTAAAGGCACAAGAGGTAATTGTGAAAAGCATTGAGAGAGGTAGCCCAACACCAGCTGGGGAGGAACAGGAGAGACTGGGGTCTTAGGGTTGCCTGTGGCAAGTCTTGGTTGCAGAAAATTGTTCCTGCCCCCCCCCCCCGACGCCCACCCTTGTAGAAGAAGAAATATAAATGGGGGAAGCTGAGACTTTGGCAAAGCATGTTTCACATTAGACAACAGCACAATTAATAAATTATGACATCAAGTTATTAGGTGCGTAAATAAGCTCCAGTCTCACTCAACTCAAGGAGATAGTGCAGGCCCAAACTGCCCCTGTGGCTTGATTAATTCCCACAGCTTCTGCAGCGAGTGGACTTGGAGCTGTCATCAGATGGCAAATTTAGTTAGAATTAGTTGCTTCTGCTCTTCTTGCTGTTGCAGCCATCCCAAGCCATGTGTCACTGTTCTGCACCCCTTACATCAGTTAGTCAGTGGTGGGCACCCCTCCACTGCTGCAGTGATGATTGCTCTGTGAGATTGGGTTAGCTTTAGTGGTACGGACAGAAGTGTGAAACCAAGCAGCTTTGGACTGGAATTAATGGTTTTCTCTCCCTCTCTTGTGCCTTGCCTTGCTTTCCCTTCCCTGTGTGCAGGCATTGCTTCCTTCCAATGTCTTGCATCTCTTGGAATCTGGAACCCACGAGGGCCTGATCTCAGCAACTGCACAAGTCCTTGGGTCAACCAGGTGGCACAAAAGGTACTGCTTCCCTCCTCCATTTCAGTGGTCAGCAATCAGATTGTTTCTATTGAGAAGAGCCTGCATGCCTGCACAATTCCTTTCTTCTAATGTCCATGTTTCTTTTCCCTTTCCTTGGCAGATCAAGAGTGGAGAGAATGCAGCCAATATTGCCAGTGAGCTTGCCCGTCACACACGTGGTGCCATCTATGCTGGAGATGTCAGCTCCTCTGTCAAACTGATGGAACAGCTCCTGGACATCCTGGATGCCCAACTTCAGGCACTGCGCCCCATTGAGAGAGAGTCAGCTGGCAAGAACTACAACAAGGTTCGTGGTGCCTGAGTAGTTTCAAGAGTATCTCTGAGGCTGGCACGATGTATCTCAGTGGCTGAAATCCTGTTGCTTCTCGTAGTAGGGCCGCACCAGAATGGGCCCATTGAATCAGTGGGGATTTGGTGAGTCAGCTCCTCTATAACATCCATTAGTTCAATGGGTCTATTTTAGCTGTGACTTACTGTGCTAAGCAAGGTTTCAGCGAGTGTTTCCAATTGATTTATAACTCCACTTTACACTGGAATGATGTATGAATATGCTGTTTCTGACCTGGAAAGTGTAATCAATATCTTAATAATTGAAACCATCTTTACCATAAGAAAATAGAACAAGATAGAAAATAAATAAGAATCAACTGTGGAAATAAAATTAATTGTCCACCTGCATTTAAAATGCCCAATATTAAATTAACTTGGATTCACATTTTCATACAGGATATATCTTTCGTTATATCTCTGCTTGCCTCTGGTGACTTCAATGCTAATGTGATTAAGGACCTCACAGGAAAACCCTATCCCAGTGGGTCTTTCTGAAATTCCATACTGACCATTTCCTTGCTGTTTTTCCACCTGAATCATTGTTGAATCTAGGCATGTACATTCTACTTTACAGATGCACAAGAGAGAAAGGACATGCAAGGACTATATCAAGGTGAGTGTGATTAACATATCCTGTGCTCTAAACCCTGGAAGGAAACACCATCCATGAAGCAAAGTCCCCACAACATTGGCTCTTGGGGAAAATCTGAGATGGTAATTCCCTTGCTCACAGTGAGATTTGTGCAGAGATTTGTTGTACAGAAAGAATTGCCATGATGGGGTTGCTTTGAGTTTACAAGAGAACAAGAAGGAGGATGCTTGTTGTTGTTTCAATTTGAGGAAGCTATAAGCATCATCATCATCTTAGAACTACAGAGCTGGAAGGGACCCTATGGATCATCGAGTCCAGACCCTGTCAAGGAGGCACAGTGGGGAATTGAACTCCCAACCTCTGGCTCCACAGCCAGAGACCTAAGCCACCTATCCAGCAGTTTGCCTATGTACACACACACATAGTTTCTATGAAAATTTCCCAAGTTATCACATGAGAAAGAATGCTTAAACACTCATTTGCACTCCGCTCCGGTAACGTGACCAATTCAGTGTGAGGGAGATTGCAGACAAACTACTCCCCACATGAGACTGATGATAGGAGAGTACATTTTATATGCATTGTATGATCATCTCTGAAGTCCCGATTCTGTAGAAAATAGCATAGTATCTATCATCCATGTGACAAACAGAACAAGGTAGCCTTGCTGCAGGAGAATCATATTCATTATCACTACCACCTGTTGTTCAAAAATCATGAGAAATGCTGACTCCGTAGTGGGACTGGAGACACAGTTTAAGAAAACCTTAAAAACAACTCATCTTGGATTTTTAATTTTATAGGAATAGTACAATATGACAACCTACCCCGCACTAAAGAAAATTACTGTATCTTGTCATTATATTTATTGTTCCAGTAATGAACCAATAATACCTAGCTTTTCAACAAAACTATTTGCTATCCATTTTCTCCCATTGTCATATAATTTAATAGCTTTGTCATTTCAGCCATTTTCCATAACCTCCCTAAACAATCATCAAGCATACATTGAATTCAGATACATTTTTAAAAGAAAAAAATCAAGTAGTTCACAAAAGAGCAGGGTGTTTCTGTGGGGAGAAGAGGTGCAGAGAGGCAGCTAGATACATACTCTCATAATAAATAATACAGGAGAGGGTATAAGATATTTAGGTAGGGAAAGCAGTCTACAACTGTCCCCAACAGGATGAATATTTAGACATGGGAGTTGCTTTGCCCATCATCATGCACAAAAATATGCAGTGCCCACTAGGTGTCTGTAGCACACATTTAGCTGCATTATCCAAGGCAGTTGATAGCAATGACTATGGTATCTGGAGGAAGAATTACATTTTTCTGACTCTTGAATTTTCACAAAACACTTTGGCTTAGATTGAAGTGCAGCTTTCTGTGAAGGGAAGGGCTTCTTCTCCCCATGGAAGACTTTTGAACCAGTGAGCTATCGGGAAGACAAAGGAAGACAACTGAGCAAGCCTTCAGAGGCACAAGTGACTGTAAGGAAGGAGGATGGAGGGATTGGGAAAAGTTGTGTCCACATGCTGGTGTTATGCCCAGGGTGTGCTCCCACTGGCAGTAGTCAAGTCAGGAATCCTTTCAAAACAAAAACTGCTTCAAAGGAGAATGGCTAGATCTCATGCAACAAAGGAATAACAGGTGTGAATTTGCTGCACAGACAAAAATGCCCACCTCTCAAAAGCACACATATGGATGTCTTCCAGTGAGCGGAGGTAGTAGCATGGGAGGTCAAACTGCAGGTTTTCTATAACGGAGGCAAGAGGAAGGAGACGTGCCAGTGCAAGGAAAACTGCTGAAAGTGCACACGCGCATGCACGCATGCGCGCGCACACACACACACACATGTGTCTAGGTCCTCTCATAGTTCTTTCATTCCAGGCTGTGGTAGAGACAGTGGACAACCTCCTGCGACCGGAGGCATTAGAGTCCTGGAAGGACATGAATGCCACAGAGCAAGTGCACACAGCCACCATGCTGCTGGACATCCTGGAGGAGGGAGCCTTCTTATTGGCTGACAATGTCAAAGAGCCAGCCCGCTTTGTCACTGCCAAGAGTAATGTGGGTAAGTAGCAGATGCCAAGCTCGCATCAAGAAGCTAAGGAGACAGGAGTCATGCACAAGGAGGCATATCTGCAGGGCACACTCACCACTTCTTCTATAGAAACAATGCCTTTGTCAGAAATGTGCTAAACGGTTACAATGACAAGTAAGATGGAAAAAAATCATAAAGTGCTTTCTACACAGATTAGTACAATAGAAATCCCAACCATTATACATATAAAGAAGCTAGTACCCTCAGTTCGGTTTCCTGGAAATGCTTCAGAGTAACCAGGAAATGTAACTAAGATTGGTAGCTGTCAAAGAGCTGGAGAGAGAGCTGGTGTTCTGCAGATTTATTTTGGTTCCAGGCCCTACTGAGGAACTTGTTTGTAGGACAGAGAAGCACAACTGGAAATGTATTGCCTTGAACCACCCCAGGGTTGATGTGGAGAGTTCCCTGCATGCTCCCCATATCCTGAGAACACCAGAACCTCATCATTCTGCTCCTCCAGCTAAAGAAGCTTCAAGAAGGCAGGTGATGCCAAGAGCTGAACTTGAACAAGTTCAAGTCAGGGAGAAAGCATACCAGGGTTGAAGATGCTTCTCCTGGGCAATAAAGTGAGAGGTGCTGTATGAGCTGCTGAAGCAAGTAGAGAGGAACCAGCAGAGGGTGGTTGGGAGGCATGGAGCACATGGCAGAGGGCTTGAGTTAGGGGTGCCCAAAAAAGCAAGAAGAGAGGGGGAGGAATTAAAAACAATGAGAGAAGGAAAGGAGTGGTAGCCTCCCATCTCCCAAACGCCTCTCTCCTTTTGGAATTTCACAAGCATTTTCCTGGCCAGTTGTATATAAACATGGATTCCATGTGGATCGCTTGCTCTTGGTGGTTTTCCAGTACAGCTGTCCTCTGCAGACATACACATGCTGGGCTTCCAGCATACTGACATATTGAAAAATATATCAGTATCTGTTGATATTCACAGCAAATGCTGTCAGGAAAAGGAACTGAGTATGGCTAACAGAGAAAGATTCTGTGTCAGAGCTCAGTAGGGAACCAGGGAACCAATTAAACAGAGTGGCCAGCCCTGTGGAAGGCACAGATACCTTTCTGCATCTCAGGCCCTGGCTAACCACTAATGAGGTAAAAGCCATTAGTAAAACTATTGCCAAACCCTTCCAACAGTATGGTCTGAACTGTTTCATTGGATGGGACAGATCTAACAAGAGTTATTAGCTCAGCTGGAGCCATTAGAGCATCCAAACAATTACTGTTTTGGAAGTGAAGCCTCTTGTATGAACAAAATTCCAGCAATCATGTTCCACAGCAGGACTATAAATAGATACCGTTTTCCAAACAACCTGTATGCAAATACCTTTTGTTTCCAGCATCAGTATGTAACCAGAGAACTAGAAATGGTGATAGTTAAACTGAGCCCTTTGCCAATTCTCGTCTCTATGTTGCTGCTGCTTGGATGAAGTGGCACACCACCCAGAGCAGCAGAGCAGGCAATAAAGCTCCCCAATAGCTCTTGCTATTTAATAGAAGAATGAAAACAACAACCCATAAAGGGTTGGAAATAGCAATATGTAGACAAGTGAAGAGAACAAATCAAAGTAAGTTTGAGTGGTGCAGATGCCTGGGCAATTTTTTTTACATTTAGCACACTACTCCACCATAGTGATATGTGCAAAACAGAACAGACTATCATCAAATACAGTGTTAGCAGCCAGAAGGTAGAGATAGCAGTTTGACAACCAGAAACCATTTGGAGATCAGAGTGTGATGTAATTAGCATAACAAGACAGTCTGAAAGAGAGTCATCCCATTTATGCTCTAGCATTCCAAAGACAGGTAACATGTGGAAGTTGTATGCTCTGCCTATTGGGAAACACATACATTTTCAAAAGAAAAAGGAGATGATTAAAAACTGTTCCAGATGTTGTTGTGTCTGTGCTTTCTCTTTTAACTCATCTCACTCTTCTCTCTCATTGCAGTGCTGGAGGTGTCAGTGTTGAATACAGAGGGACAGGTGCCAGATATTGTGTTCCCAAATGAATATGCTACCAGAAACTCCATTCAGCTCTCAGCCAATACAATCAAGCAAAACAGCCGTAATGGTGAATGGCAAATGGGATTTGAGGACTGGGGAGGGGAGAGGTACCAGCACCTTGATAAAAGAGTTTCCTGGAATATGTTATAAACCATACTGCCTGTTTGGGAAGTTTCTCTCGCTCTTTTTCTTTTGTTTGATTAGTTGGTTCCCCTTTTTTTAAACCCCTCCCCCCACAGCTGCAATTTATCATCTTTCACATGTGCCCTGATGGCATAGCTTTCATTTTTTTTCTTTCTTTTTCCCTCAGGGGTGGTGAAGGTTGTCTTTATCCTGTACAACAATCTGGGATTTTTCCTCTCGACTGAGAATGCCACCATTAAACTGGGTAGTGAGGTTGGCCCGCTCAGTCCCTCCTTGGTTGTCAATTCACAAGTTATTGCTGCCTCCATCAATAAGGAATCCAGCCGTGTTTTCCTTATGGACCCCGTGATCTTCACTCTTTCACACTTGGAGGTAAGTCTAGGATAACACCTGCAACCAACTGCGTCCATTCCCCTTGCCCTGGTTGACTGTAGTTTCATAAAAGTAAAGTTACATTATTCCCAGATATTTCTTTCTCACCTAAAGTTGTTTCCTATGTCCATATATCACAACCAGTTGTGTCACTTACCTTTTTTTGCCAATCCTCAAATGCCTCTTGACAATTCACTTCACACCTTGGACATGTGACATGATCCGGCCTTCTATCTCTCTCACACGAGAGTTTCAGAACATCTGTCTGATGTTCCTCTGCTACCAAGGTCCTCAGGGAAAAGCAACCTGGCATCATCCCAAAGACTGGCAAAATGGGTGGTAGAGACCATCAAGTTAGCTTACAAGATGTCCCATCAACCAATACCTCTGGGTATCAAAAGCCACTCAATGGGAGCTGTCACAACCTTTTATGCTGCCCAAAGAGGACTGACTTTGTCTAACATCTGCCAGGCTGAGACCTGGTCCCCATTGGACGTATTGCAACCTGTATATGTGCCTTTGAGAGATTTTGGCTGGGAGGGACCTTTCTGGACTGGGGTGTATGTCAGTCAATCCAGTAGCAGCCAACTATTCCCTCTCTACCTCAGATCTTGTTTCCCATCTTTTTCCAATCAGATTTCTGTCATTATTAGCAATGGAGTCTAAAGACAGTTAGAGTGATGTGTTCTGTCAGCTGTGTAACCAGTTACTCGGTAATGAACCTAGTGATGTAACAAGTTAAGATTTTTACACAATATGATCTTTCTTTTTATTTTCAGAGAAGTGTAAGTAAATGGAAACATTTTATTCTTTCTCATTGCTAAAGTCTCTGAATTAATGATTGAGACAAAAGGTGCCAGTTGAGGTAAACTAACAAATAAGGGGTGGTCTACTGAGGGAGACTTGATGCCAATCTGCTCTATAGGTTCTGCCTAGAACCATTTTATCCACTGAATAATTAGAGGAAATTTAGTTTTAATTTTAAAGCCACACTCAGTTTCCTCATACACTCTGCTCCGAGAGTCCCAGCCACTTGCCTTTGTCAAGCATTATAGACTGGATGTTTGTTCACAGCAAGATGCTTCTTTTGGATGAGCACTGCTCATGCTCACATTGGTGATAGCGTGACATCCCTCCTCCAGTAAATGAGTTTGCTGGTCACCCATATGCGTGATTCACGGAGACCACGATGAAGAAGGACAGGCTGCCTACCTGTATCTGTGGTTCTTTGAAGGGTCATCCATGAATTCACACATCCTTCCCTCTGTCTGATATGTTCAGCTTCTGTTTGGGCAACAGACAGAGGAGAACTAGGTGAGAGCTGTTAGCGTGTGCCAGGTCATGCACAGTGGTGCTGCGGGAGGGGAAAAATGCATACCCCCTCAGAAAGTTCCAAGGCTGCTTTCTGCGCAGGTACAGAATCCATATGTACAGATTCCCAAATGACCACAGTTACAGGTAAGAAACCCGTCCTCTCTTCTTCCTGTAACAAACCACCTTTTTGTATTCTGTCTTCTGATTCTATCTTCTACTACCCTGGCCTTACTCCTGCCTTAGTGTTAGCTACTATAGGAATACTTCTCTCTGTACAGGACAAGAACCACTTCAATGCCAACTGCTCCTTCTGGAACTACTCAGAACGCTCCATGATGGGATACTGGTCCACACAGGGTTGCCGGCTAGTGGAAACCAACAGAACCCACACCACTTGTGCCTGCAGCCATCTCACCAACTTTGCTGTGCTAATGGCACACCGTGAAATTGTAAGAATCTCATTTCCATTGATAGAGGTAGTGATGGGGAGATGGTCCCGATAGAGAGCTAGAGGGAAACAGTTTTCTGCCACCATGACAGCCACTGTCTGATCGTGCATTCTGAATTTTTATGTTTTCTGTTATGGGCCCCACATGGGTGGCAGTGATGCCGATAGGAAATGACAGGTGTTGTTCTTTACCTGTTGCTCTCAAGCGAATTGGGGCAGTGGCAGCCAAAGCTTGGGAAAGTTTTACATTTGTGTGTGTGTGTGTGTGTGTGTGTGTGTGTGTGTGTGTGTGTGTGTTTGGATGGTAATTCAGTGCCCATGCCAGTTGGAAAAGAGAAGAATTTTTCCAAATGCTCGTGGCAGCTCATCAGATGGAGCCAGTTTGAGTAGCAGCCCCTGATACTGGATATTAGGTTTTAATGTAGAATTTAGCCCTATAGCAACAGAAACTACCTGGCAGGAGAGGGAAGCTGTGTGCACCCAGCCTCATTTCTCTTCTTCTTTCAGTACCAGGGCCGCATCAATGAGCTGCTGCTCTCTGTCATCACATGGGTGGGCATTGTGATTTCCCTGGTCTGCCTGGCTATTTGCATCTCCACCTTCTGCTTCCTGCGTGGACTGCAGACCGACCGCAACACCATCCACAAAAATCTCTGCATCAATCTCTTCATCACAGAGCTCCTCTTTCTCATTGGCATCGATAAGACACAGTATGAGGTGTGTGACAAATCTCTCCTCCCAAGAATGCAGAATCACCATGGAATATTCCTCAACTGGGAAGGCAGGCAAAAGACTCTCCAAGGGGCAAGTGGTACAATAGGATACAGTGAGGATCTTAACTCAGCTTGGCAAATCTGTGCACAGCACTAGCAAGCGAGCTAATAATTAAGGATATGGGGGGAATGCTGTAGATGTAATATATCTTAACTTCAGCAAAGCCTTTGACAAAGTGCCCCATGATATTCTGATTAGCAAGCTAACTAGGTGTGGGCTGGATGGAACATAGGTGGATACAAGTGGTTACAGAATTGTACTCAGAGAGTGCTTATCAATGGCTTCTTCTCAAACTGGGAGGAGGTAACAATTGGGCAGCACAAGGCTCAGTCCTGGGACTGGTGTTCTTCAACATTTTTATCAATGACTTGGATGAGGGGGTACAGAGAATACTAATCAAATTTGTGGATGATGCAAAATTGGGTGGAATAAATAATACTTTGGAAGACAGGAACAAAATTCAAAAAGATCTTCATAGGCTTGAGCACAGAGCTGAAAACAACAGATTGAAATTTAACAGGGATAAATGCAAAGTTCTACATCTAGGCAAAAAACCCCAACAAATACACAGTTACAAGATGGAGAATACTTGGCTCAGCAATACTACAAGTGAGAAGAATTTTGGAATTGTTGTAGATCAAAAGCTGAATATGAGCCAACAGTGCAATGTGACTACAGAAAAGGCAAATGCTATTTTAGGATGCATTAACAGAAGTATAGTCTCCAAATCCCATGAGGCACTAGTCTCCCTCTATTCAGCACTGGTTAGAATTCATCTAGGGTACTGTGTCCACACTTCCAAAAAGATGCCAACAAACTGGAGCAAATTCAGAGGAGGGCAACAAGGATTATTGGGACTGGAAACAAAGCCCTGTGAAGAAAGACTGAAGGAAATGGGCATGTTTTGCCTTGAGAAGAGAAGACTGAGGGGAGTTATGATAGCACTTTTCAAATACTTGAAAGGTAGTCATACAGAGGAGGGACAGGATCTTTTCTCGACCATCCCAGAGTGCAGGACGCGTAATAAAGGGCTCAAGCTACAGGAAGCTAGATTTAGGCTGAATATCAGGAAAAAATTCTTAACTGTTAGAGCAGTATAGCAATGGAACCAGTTGCCTAGGGATGTGGTGAGTATTCCAACGCTGGAGGCATCCAAGAGAAAATTGGACAGCCACTTGTTAGATCTGCTTTGATTTGAATTCATGCATTGGGCAGGGGGTTGGAGTCAATGGCCTTAGAAGCCCCTTCCAACTCAATTCTTCTATGATTCTATGAGTAATAGTACTAATATTATTTAAAGTACTCTTTTCTGAAAGCCTGTTAAACCTCTTGTCAAGTTTGTCAGGTAGGCCTGTTGTCAAGACAAAAGGCCAGTGATGAATAAGATGACGTTTAATAATTATTTACAAACAGCAGACATGTTTTGGAGTTCTACTCCTGATTCAGAAATTGACATTTTAAGCAATTATACACCAACCATACATTTTTCTTGCTGTCTGAATACAGAAGCAGTAGAGAGAGTTACATATTCAGATAGCAAGAAGATCTGTATAGATCTTTAATTGCATAAAATGTCAGCTTCTGAATAAGGAGAAGAACTCCAAAATGCATTGGGTATTTGTAAATAATTATTACATTTACCTCATTCAATGCTGGGCTTTTTGTCCTTTATTTTCTTCAGCTGACTTGGTGCTGCTTCTGTTACCAAGAAAGGCAGGATATAAATGCTTACAAGATAGCAAATAAATACTCCCTTCTTCTGCTTAAAGAAAAGACTAGCCATGCTGATGAGAACTCTTTCCTCCTCCATCCCAGATTGCCTGCCCCATTTTTGCAGGGCTGCTGCACTACTTCTTCCTGGCTGCATTCTCCTGGATGTGCCTGGAGGCCATCCACCTTTACCTCATGCTGGTTGAGGTCTTTGAGAGCGAGTACTCCCGCAAGAAATACTACTACTTAGGGGGCTATTGCTTCCCTGCTCTGGTTGTGGGTATTGCTGCTGCCATTGACTACCGCAGCTATGGCACCGAGAAAGCGTGAGTACACAGAAGGCCTGAGCAAATGGCTGGGGTAGAATGGGTGGGAGGGATAAATCAGGCTATTAAAAGGCATCACTGATGAAATGCAGAGAGGGGTTAGTATGTTACCTCTCCAATAGCACTAAGCCTGGAGGAAGGAGAGATAAAAACCACTGTAGTTGCCACCACACACCACCTTGAACACACCCGGTCTCATCTGATTTGGGAAGCTGATCACAGTCAGGCTTGGTTAATACTTGGAAGGGAGACCACCAGGGGATACCAGGGATCTCCAGGTAAGGAAAGGAAAAAAAAATCCTACCTGGAACCCTGAAGAGCCACTGCCAGTCAGAGTCAACAGCATTGGGCTGGGTGGCCCAAGGTCTGGCAGTTTCCTACACAAATGACAGCAGAAGGTGAGTGTGTAGACTGCATTGAAAGCTACCGAATGAGGCAGCACTTGGGGTCCGACAAAGGGAAGGATCAAGTAAAATAATTAAGAGGGTCTGAGCACGAAATAGAAAGGGAGTGTATGGGACAGTGTCACCTTATGCTAATAACAAACCGTGAAGGAGTTGAATCTTGAGGTATTCACTGTCTTCCCTACCTCCATCTGACACCATCCTCCTCTTTGTGGCAGATGCTGGCTTCGTGTGGACAATTACTTCATCTGGAGTTTCATTGGACCTGTCTCTTTTGTCATTGTGGTGAGTCTGGAAATAAGCAACCAGCATTTCCCTTAAGAGCACCAGTGCCCTTACTCCAGTCCTTCCTGAGCAGTCCTAGAGCTCAGAGGAGTGTCTGGGTGGGAGAGAGGGAGGATGTAGTGGTCATTGCTAGGAATTCTCCCCACAGAATCGCCTCCAAACCCGCCATACCTAAAGAGAAAGCCCCCAGTAGGGTAAAGGGAGCTGCTATGGGGCAAAGGACGTCCTTTCTCCTGCTCATGTCCAGTTGTACGCATCCCCCAGATCAACCTGGTGTTCCTCATGATCACACTGCACAAGATGATCCGCAACACATCTGTCCTGAAACCAGATTCCAGTCGATTGGACAACATCAAGTGAGTTAATATTTTTATTCTTTTTGATCCTCTGGTTTAGATTCAGATTTCTTGATATCTTAATAGTACACTTCCAGTTCCCTTCTACATCTGGTTCTTCTCATTCAATATTTTGGGGGTAATGCTCTACACAATGTCCTCCCTCCCAGTTTTTACATCTCCTGTTGCCAATTTTGCCAACTTGTTTTTAGCTTTTAAATATTGTATTTTAATTACGTAAGCCATCTTGAGTCCTTTTTAAGGAGAAGGCAGGGTAAAAATATTTATTTGTTTGTTTATTTAATTTATATAATGCCCATCTGGCTTCAAAGTCCACTCTGGGTGGTTTACAATGAAGTAAAACAATGATCAACAATTATAATTGGACAACATTAAATTATATCAGCGTGAACATCAAAATAATATAAAGGAATGGACATATACTAAACATAACTTAAAATGCAATACAATAAAACATTTAGTAAAAACATTCAAGATGGTGGTGATCAAATAACGTAGAGACTGGTAGGTATTTAAAAATATTTAAAAATATTTTAAATAAATAAGTGGAAAGAAAAATGTCACCTCAGACAGGCATTTTAAGTGTCTTGTTTGGCTGGAAGAAGTCTCTCTAGTCCAACCCTCCTTCATTTGTAGAAGCCAGGACTAAAAAACAACAAGAGTCTTGTCTGACTTGTCTGGGAGTAATCCTTGAAAGCCACTGATCAAGCCGCTCTAATAAGACTCTCTTCATGGCTCCATCATGAAACCTGTTTGTTTTTTGAGGTACTTCTGTTAATTCCATTGACTTCTGTTTCTCCTCCGAAAATTTTGTCCAAATACTTGGGAGCAAATCATTCACTGAAGCCTTCAACTTCAAAAAACCTTAAGACGAAACCTTTGTCATTGAAATTTTGTTGGCATAGAAGCATTCAAGCTGCAAGCTTTTTGCGTTGAAGGCCATGTTGGTACTGACAGGTGAATCAGTGGCAGCATCCATCTTATACACCTCCCCTCCAACTTCTGGCAGATCAATTGACACAGCCAGCCGTAAGAAGGCATCAAACTGTAAGTCAGCTTCCATCGACTCAAAGGGAAAGAAGTCCAGGAAGATGTCTGAGAAAAATACCTTGTCTCTCCTATTATGGCAGAAGATTATGATACTGACTCATATCCACTTTCACTGTCTTCCATTTCCTTGCCCTCTCTTTAAAGAGAAATCATTGTTGTTGTTGTTGTTGTTGTTGTTGTTGTCTCCAGCAAAGTCTGTGGCATGAACAGGGCAAGCCTCCCACAGATTCAGGGGGCAACCAAGAAGTGGCCATTGTTCACTGGATCACAGTAGTCCAGAGAAAGTAGCCAGCTTTGTGTTTAATGGAACAGACTCTTGGCCCAGATTGTGGGCCAGAGTGTCAGACTTCAGGGCATGACTCATCAGAAGGGATAGGGACCATGAGGGACACTCCAATGTCATCTGTCATCCTGAATGAGACTCAGAAACAGCCATCAACTCAGCCAGAGAATGTTTATTCAAAATATTTACATCTTCTCTCCACCAGCCAGTTCAAGTCACCACAGGGAAATCAGCTCTAGTCTACCGAGTCACTTACAATTAGATGCGGTGAGGTTGCCTTCATTGCAGCCCATACCCAGGCAGTCCAACCCCAAGTCACGGTTTATAGACCCTCTGGTTCTCCTCCCAAATGTCCATAGCCAGCTGTCACAGTCTCTTATACTGTCTCTCATGACACCAGCAGCACAGTTGGCTCAGTCACTTCAGCAGGGTCCTTTTTCTTTCTTCAAGCATGACTCCTGGCCTGATCTTAACCCTGCCAGATTGTCTAGAGTCCTTCCTTCTAGAGTCTATTGTTAGCCCCTTTTCAGTAGGGAAAATGAGAGGCTGTTGCTCAAAAGAGGAGTTCCTTCAGGGTCAGCGTAGCCAGCCTACATGGCAGTATCCAGCTCCTCACTACTCCACTCTGGAGTGTCAGCCCAATCCTCTGTATTACTTCCCTCCTTTTCTTTCCTGCCAACAGCCCCAAGATCTTCTCTCTCCCTGCTCAGGGCAACCACCTCCTTTCAGCACAAAACTTCCTTGGTGGGCTTTTTCCAGCCTTTCTCTCCTTCTCATCCCTGATCATCCATCCTGCCTCCTGGTTCAAAATAAGAGGCTATGCTGGGGTAATACCTGGAGTGGAGCAGAGATCCACTCATGCCCACCATGTATCCTTGATAGGGACCTGTGGGAGGGTTAATGGGATGCAGAGGTAGACCTTCCTGTGAGCCCAAGCTCACCTGCTCACACAGATCTTCTTTGTCTTTTAAGTAAAATCTCAAGATTCACCAACAAGAGGTTTGGTGCCAAATATATAAACTTAGAATCAAACAACAGGGTGACTATGAGTGAGCTTAAAAATGTGTTTCCAATACCAAAACTGAACTGAGCTCACAGGCCTTTCATGCAAATGTCTATTGCAGATTACCTTAGGCTTCCTTCATTTCAGCAGCCTATCTGAGGTAGAAGAAATGATGTTATTATTGCTGTTGCTCAAAAATTGGGATTTGCTGATTACTGCAAATTCCTGGAAGGTGTATTAGTAAATTGCCTTCAACTTTCTCCCTGACTGTGAGGCAGTGGTCCCCATTTCTCAGTCCTAGCAATATGTCTCTTCTGGCCAACAGCTGGGAATAAAAAGACCTGATTCTTTTAGATTAGGCATCCTTCCGTCTCTAGAGACTATGGTAATGTGCTCTGAATAGAGGACTTGGAACAGCGTCTAGTGTGGCTGAGAAGGCCAATTCGAGAGTGACAATTCCTTCCACACTGAAGACAAATACAATCTGTCCCCTGTCCAGCTCCCTGGTTTTGCTGGTTTCGGGACTGCCTCTTTGCCTCAGCCTGCTGGACGAGTGTCTCTTTTTTGACCTGATTCTAGTGGCTGGTGTTTCAAGGGTTGAAATTAGTCTTTTAAAATGCTGGGATATGAATTACTACCTGCATTTACACTTGGTAACATCTGTAAGTATGTGTATGACCATTTAGGTTATAAAACAGGCCATTAATTCTGCTGTTAGGTTAGAGGTTCTAACACTTCACCCCAGCCTGCTGACACGGGAACTCTGAGGGATTGGAAAAGCCCATAGATTTTTCCTATGGCAAACATTCCTCTCCACAGGGGAGAGTTTTCTTGTCTTCCTGGAACTCAAATAGTTCTTAGCACTTTAGAATCAAAAATTAATCTGGACATCCTTGTATGAAGCGCTCTTCTGGGCATATGAATAAATTAAATATCGCTCATGAAGAATTAGTTCTTTCTTCAGACATTTTGTCCTTTTATTCTACCGTCTCTGAATAGACAGTTGAATGAGCCGAGCTGATACTAGTTTATATGTTTTCGTCCAATCTTTATTTCATATACAAGAAAACTATCATTTAAAAAATGCAAGATCAATCAATAGACTTCATAACTTCTTCTTGCCTGTATCTATATTATTTCTTTAACCAATTACTGAGCTTGTATCTATAAAAGTTAGACATTTTTCTGATCCCAAGCATCTTCAGCTTGATCCCAAGCATCCCAAGGCACCAAGAATGTAATGAAAACATTAGCTATCTAATCAGGTTTGTTACTAGAAGCATGCCTGTTGATGCTATCAAGCTCGTGTTATTGGAAGGAGTTTGCTTAGACTTTTTCCAAAACATTTGCAATCAGCATTGTCCAATTGTGACACTTGTAACGAGAAAAATAATACATTTTCTAATTTTTTATATTGCTCCTTGTAAGGTATCTCAAAGTGTCCTAAAAAGAAAAGCATTCAATCACTATTTACTATGCCAACTCAGACGAATAGATTAAAAGCATTACATGTTCTTGTATACGTTTAGTGTTAAGCAGTCTCAATAATCTTCATCTGCTAAGAGTTTTGAGAAACAATGGGAATGTTTATGTTGCCGAGAAGCTGTGAAGGACAAATGTGTGTCAGCTAGTGAAAGAAAATATTTTTCTCTTTTAACTATATGTGTGCAACTCCTATAAACAGACTTTTTAATAAGATTCTTTAACAGGTGGACAAGTGGAACTATAGTCTTTCAAACATTAATTGTCTCTTTTTGTAAAGAATGTGTTTGCATTCATTCTAAGGATTTTTCTTGAGTTCAAAAAAGAATTGCAGAATCTGGAGATTCTTTGACACTACTGCAGTATTGCAAGGAATTCTATTGAACCTGCTTTTACTCTACCATATGAGAGAATATCTCCTCTCCTTGGATATACATAATAATGTGATGAAAGGATTTGAGGGTGTCAGGGAAACCAAGAGTAAACCCATTAGAAAGCCATATAAGCCTAGACTCATAGCAGCATCACCCAAGGCAAGAGTAGTCAAAGCTGAGACACCAGACTAAGATGCATCCGCCCCCTTCAGAATTAATGCTGACATCAGTAGGAAGAATATTGATAGTTCCAATGGTGAATGGGGCCACAGAAATTCGAGAAGTGCAGCTACTGAGCAACAGCAGTATTGAATGGTAACACTGGCAGAGAATCTTGCTAAGCAATGGCAGTGTCACTCTTGTTTGTATTGAACAGAAGAGGACTATGGTAAACCACTTCTGAATATTTTTAAACTTCAAAAATTCTACGTGGAGATAATGCAAAATAAAACAAAGGAAACTGCTGCAAGTTGGGACTTCCAGGTAGGATGGCACTCAGTCAACTACTGAAGAAAGGCAGAGGATAAGTACAAATAGCACTGTTACTAATGGAGAAACCAGATTAAAGCTGAATGAATGTCTACTATTTCTAACATAATTGCAAAATATTTTACTCTGGAGAAGAGTAAACAATGAGGCTATAACAGAAAATTGAGGTATACCACAAAAAGTTACGGGCTATAACATAATGTCTAACTGAATAAAATCACTCAGATTTCTTGGAAACCTTACCAGCATAACCATCATTTAAAGTCTAGGTGAGCTGTGCTTGGGGGGACATTTTATTTTTTGGTGAGGTATTTTCTTCTAGGCTGACCTTTGTTCTCCCTGACCACATGGTCTGAGGGGGAGGGGTTTTAGTTTGAAATTCTCTGGTTCTATCTTTGACTCTAATCTGGAAAATAGGAAAGCCAAATAGCATTGCATACACCTGGGGGGCAGGAATGTTTTAGGGGCAGGATCATACTTCCGCACTATTAGGGAGCAGGCCGGGTAGGTGGGGCTCGTCAGCCTTGGAAGGCAGCCCATCTAGGAGAAGGAAAACTCCGATTTCAAACCTCCACTGCCTTGTGGCTATATCCACTGATGGAAAAGGCTTCAGGAGTTAACCTCGAGGCAAAATCTGGAGCCGGAGTCCTGGCGGCAGTTTGTGTCGTTCTGGCAACTCCTGCGACATCGCTGGAACCAGTTGTATTGGCTCTTGCCTTTCCATTGGACTATTTCAGCGATGTGGAGAGGGGGGATTTGCTGCTTGGGTAACAGCCTATCCTCCATATTATTTTACCCAGGCTTCGTGCTCTGGAGAGGACACTCCAGCTTCGCATACAACGTCGAACCAAAATCAGGGAGCTGGACAGGGGACAGATTGTATTTGTCTTCAGTGTGGAAGGGATTGTCACTCTCAAATTGGCCTTCTCAGCCACACTAGATGCTGTTCCACGTCCTCCATACAAAGCACGTTACCATAGTCTCTCGAGACTGAAGGATGCCTACACAAAAAAAGTCTATGCTCCAAGATGTTGTTGTTTTAGTCGTTAAGTCGTGTCCGACTCTTCGTGACCCCATGGACCAGAGCACGCCAGGCCCTCCTGTCTTCCACTGCCTCCCAGAGTTTGGTCAAATTCATGTTGGTCGCTTCGATGACACTGTCCAACCATCTCATCCTCTGTCATCCCCTTCTCCTCTTGCCTTCACACTTTCCCAACATCAGGGTCTTTTCCAGGGAGTCTTCTCATGAGATGGCCAAACTATTGGAGCCTCAGCTTCAGGATCTGTCCTTCCAGTGAGCACTCAGGGTTGATTTCCTTCAGAATGGATAGGTTTGTTTTCTTTGCAGTCCAGGGGACTCTCAAGAGTCTCCTCCAGCATCACAATTCAAAAGCATCAATTCTTTGGTGGTCAGCCTTCTTTATGGTCCAGCTCTCACTTCCATACATCGCTACTGGAAAAACCATAGCTTTGACTATGCGGACCTTTGTCGGCAAGGTGATGTCTCTGCTTTTTAAGATGCTGTCTAGGTTTGTCATCGCTTTCCTCCCAAGAAGCAGGCGTCTTTTAATTTCGTGGCTGCTGTCACCATCTGCAGTGATCATGGAGCCCAAGAAAGTAAAATCTGTCACTGCCTCCATATCTTCCCCTTCTATTTGCCAGGAGGTGATGGGACCAGTGGCCATGATCTTAGTTTTTTTGAGGTTGAGCTTCAGACCATTTTTTGCGCTCTCCTCTTTCACCCTCATTAAGAGGTTCTTTAATTCCTCCTCACTTTCTGCCATCAGAGTGGTATCATCTGCATATCTGAGGTTGTTGAGATTTTTTCCGGCAATCTTAATTCTGGCTTGGGATTCCTCCAGTCCAGCCTTTCACATGATGTATTCTGCATATAAGTTAAATAAGCAGGGAGACAATATACAGCCTTGTCGTACTCCTTTCCAAATTTTGAACCAATCAGTTGTTCCATATCCAGTTCTAACTGTTGCTTCCTGTCCCCCATATAGATTTCTCAGGAGATAAGGTGGTCAGGCACTCCCATTTCTTTAAGAACTTGCCATAGTTTGCTGTGGTCCACACAGTCAAAGGCTTTTGCGTAGTCAATGAAGCAGAAGTAGATGTTTTTCTTGAACTCTCTGGCTTTCTCCATAATCCAGCACATGTTAGCAATTTGGTCTCTAGTTCCTCTGCCCCTTCGAAATCCAGCTTGTACGTACTTCTGGGAGTTCTCGGTCCACATACTGCTGAAGCCTACCTTGTAGGATTTTGAGCATAACCTTGCTAGCGTGTGAAATGAGTGCAATTGTACAGTAGTTGGAGCATTCTTTGGCACTGCCCTTCTTTGGGATTGGGATGTAGACTGATCTTTTCCAATCCTCTGGCCACTGCTGAGTTTTCGAAACTTGCTGGCATATTAAGTGTAGCACCTTAACAGTGTCATCTTTTAAGATTTTAAATAGTTCAACTAGAATGCCATCACCTCCACTGGCCTTGTTGTTAGCCATGCTTTCTAAGGCCCACTTGACTTCACTCTCCAGGATGTCTGGCTCAAGGTCAGCAACCACACTATCTGGGTTGTCCGGGACATCCAGATCTTTCTGGTATAATTCCTCTGTGTATTCTTGCCACCTCTTCTTGATGTCTTCTGCTTCTGTTAGGTCCCTACCATTTTTGTCCTTTATCATGTCCATCTTTGCACAAAAGGTTCCTTTAATATCTCCAATTTTCTTGAACAGAACTCTGGTTTTCCCCTTTCTATTATTTTCCTCTATTTCTTTGTACTGTTCATTTAAGAAGGCCCTCTTGTCTCTCCTTGCTATTCTTTGGAAGTCTGCATTCCATTTTCTGTAACTTTCCCTATCTCCCTTGCATTTTGTTTCCCTTCTCTTCTCTGCTAATTGTAAGGCCTCGTTGGACAGCCACTTTGCTTTCTTGCATTTCCTTTTCTTTGGGATGTTTTTTTGTTGCTGCCTCCTGTACAATGTTTCGAGCCTCCATCCATAGTTCTTCAGGCACTCTGTCCACCAAATCTAGTTCCTTAAATCTGTTCTTCACTTCCACTGTATATTGATAAGGGATTTGGTTTAGATTCTACCTGACTAGCCCAGTGGTTTTTCCTACTTTCTTCAGTTTAAGCTTGAACTTTGCTATAAGAAGCTGATGATCAGAGCCACAATTAGCTCCAGATCTTGTTTTTGCTGACTGTATAGAGCTTCTCCATCTTTGGCTGCAGAGAACATAATCAATCTGATTTCGGTATTGCCCATCTGGTGATGTCCATGTGTAGAGTCGCCTCTTGTGTTGTTGGAAAAGAGTGTTTGTGATGACCAGCTTGTTCTCTTGACAAAACCCTATTAGCCTTTGCCCTGCTTCGTTTTGAACTCCAAGGCCAAACTTACCTGTTGTTCCTTTTATCTCTTGATTCCCTACTTTAGCATTCCAATCCCCTATAATGAGAAGGACATCTTTCTTTGGTGTCAGTTCTAGAAAGTGTTGTAAGTCTTCATAGAATTGGTTAATTTCAGCATCGGTGGTTGGTGCATAAACTTGGATTACTGTGATGTTGAAAGGTCTGCCTTGGATTCGTATTGAAATCATTCTATCAATTTTGAGATTGTTTCCCAGTACAGCTTTTCCCACTCTTTTGTTGACTATGAGGGCTACTCCATTTCTTCTATGGGATTCTTGCCCACAATAGTAGATATGATAATTGTCTGAATTGAATTCGCCCATTCCCGTCCATTTTAGTTCACTGACACCCAGGATGTCAATGTTTATTCTTGCCATCTCATGTTTGACCACATCGAGCTTACCAAGGTTCATAGATCTTACATTCCAGGTTCCTATGCAGTATTTTTCTTTGCAGCATCGGACTTTCCTTTCACTTCCAGGCGCGTCCGCAGCTGAGCGTCCTTTCGGCTTTGGCCCAACCACTTCATTAGCTCTGGAGCTACTTGTACTTGTCCTCCACTCTTCCTCAGTAGCAGGTTGGACGCCTTCCGACCTGAGGGGCTCATCTTCCAGCATCATATCTTTTAGCCTTTTGTTTCTGTCCATGGAGTTTTCTTGGCAAAGATACTGGAGTGGCTTGCCAATTCCTGCTCCAGGTGGATCGCGTTTAGTCAGAACTCTCCACTATGACCTGTCCGTCTTGGGTGTCCCTGCACGGCATAGCCCATAGCTTCTCTGAATTACTCAAGCCCCTTCGCCATGACAAGGCAGCAATCCATGAAGGGGATGCTCCAAGTACAGATGCTGAAAAAGAAGAAATTGAAGGCTTTTATGCCAGTGTCCAGGAGGAAGTTGAGAACACAGCAACATAGAAGATGTGCTGATAATCAAAGGTGACTGGAATGCAAAAGTAGGAAATGACAAGACCCGGACTGGACTGTGGTATCAACCAGGCACTATTAATATCAAAATTAGAGTAAAGCTGAAGAAGAGCATGAGAGCAATTATATTGCCATAATATAATCACATTTGTGAAGAATTTAAAGAACAGATTTACGTTACTAAACTCATTAGACCATGAACCAGCAGAATTGGATGGAAACCAGAGATATTACAAGGGAAGAATGCAAAAAGAAAATAAAAGCCTCAGTATAAGTAGTCAGAGAGAGAGAGAAGCCTCAGTGGGTAACTGATTAAACTCTTAAAATGGCTAACAACAAATGAAAAGCAAAAGATTATAGAAATGGAGTCAGCTATTGGATCATACCAAAGAATTCTGAAAGGAATTCAGTCTGTGTTTTATAGGTAACAGCAAAGCCTTGGACTGTGTGGATCCTGTAAAGCTATGGGAAGTTGTAAAAGGAATGTGTGGGCTACAATATTTGATTGCCCTGAAGCATGGCCTATACTCTGCACAAAAGACATAACATGGAAAAACAGAATGGTTTCTCATTGCCAAAGTTATCAGACAAGGGTGCATTTGATCTCTCGTATCTGTTCAATATAGATGCAGAACATATCAGATGAAACCAAATTTAATATAACTATCATTTACTGGACTTGTCCTGAGAAGACAAGACTTACTGGAAAAAGACAGTAATGCTAGGAAAATGAGAGGACTGTGGAAAAGGCGAAGACCTAAGAAGAGATGGATTGATTCAATAAGAGAAGCTACAGCCTTTAGTTTACAAGTCCTCAGCAAGGCTTTTAAGAATACCATATTTTAGAGATCATTAATTCAAGTTGGAAGTGACTTGGGAGCACATAACTGTATATGTTCTTACCTTACAAAAAAGAATTTCAACCCTCTGTATGAATCATATGAAAAATGAGGTGAGATCCATGCTCCTTTGCAGGAATTTGGACAGATTTAAGCTGCAAGTAGTTCGCAATTGCCAGAAGTCATGCTACTCATAAGGGCACATCTTCATATACTTGTTCATACAAAATAAGCTGAAGATTGTGATCTGAGGGTGGAAATACACATTGGTTAATGCTGAGTTAAGGTAAAAATATTTTTAGTTAAGTGTCTAAAAAGCTGAGTAAAAGGAGGAGTGCAGGTAATAACAACAGCCGTATAAGTTATTTTAACCCTGCCCTATCAACCTTTGGCAGCTTTCAAGCATAGCTAGAACAGATGCTAGAGAATATGGACAGGAGAGGCTGACAAAGTCTCCAAAGGATCCAGAGAAACCAAGGGTATGATCAGACAGGGAAATAGCTCACGTTAGATCACTTGGGGGAAAACATTTCCCAGTGATCACATTACAATGCAGGAAATTATCAACCAGCGTGACTCTGATCTGGGCCAATGCTGGACCTTTTTGGCCCAGAGGCGGGGCTACTCTTTTCTGGGGCCAGGCTGGAGTGATTCCACATGGGCAGAAGGGTTGTTTTAAGAAAGATCAATCTGAGCAAAGCTACCCTTTCTGGTGCAATCAGACACAATGCCATCTGATCATATCCCTAGTCAGGAGAGTGCTGGAAATTTCTAAATGTATTCAAGATTGAATCCAGGGAATTTTAGTTCAGATATGAGACTCATAGACTCAGCAGAGAAAACGATAGGAGGGACCTTGTTTTCCCTATGCTATGGCCCTGATACAGATCACACACACCCAAGAGCCCTTTGGGAGTTCCAGTTATAGAATGCGTAACAAGTTATGTGACCCTCACTTGCAGATGGTGTTTTACAAAATGTACCTTGCTCTTGTTATTTATAGCTCAACAACATAAAGTTGGAATAAGCGAAATTGATTTCAGTGTGATTCTTTCCAAACTAAGTAGGCTTCAGATTGCAGCTATAACTGACACAGCAATTTTTGCTAGCTCACACTGTTGTGAGCAGCCAGCTACTCAGTCTATAGGACAACTCTGAACACACTCCTTTGTGTGACAGATCTGGGAAGGAGGATGACTTTTCCAACTATCAGACCTTTCATTTACAAGTTTCCCCCACGGAAAAAATTGCTGGTAGGCTCCCGTTGCAAGCTGACCAACATCTGAACAGTCAGGGTTGTCCTGTAGCTGGAGGAGATGCTGTGCCTTATTACCAGAGCCCTTCCTTTCACTCCATGTCTAGAAATAACAAATTGAGAAGGTGTCTTAACATTTTCTTTTCCCAAGGCCGAGAAACACCAAACTTAACAAAACCTTATAGAGTATCCTAAGAACATAAGAGATTTTTCAACCTTGCAGTCCTGTGCTTGAGAATGTTTTAGTGAGAAATTAATTTTTAAAGCATGCAGTCATGTCATCCAGATATAAAAAGAAATTTATATCAGAAAAGGAAGAAAAATAAAGGAACACTACAATTGCACTCAGTTAGAATTACAAATAAATAACTAATAAAGCCAGTTTCTTGTGCCCTACAGACATAAAATGTCTTGGGATTCTTAAGCATTGGCAGAGAGAATGGCCTGAACCCCATCATCTTTGCACCCATACTTGGTGCCCATATTAGATTTTATTTTGAAGACTCAGACTTAGAGCAAATCACATTTATGAGAATCTGAGATCAATGAAAGCTAGTCTTCCATTAGAGACTGACTCCTGTTTTCTGCAGTATTGTAATACTCTTCATTTCTGATGGCCTTCATTGGGCCAGAATTTGTTTTAAAAAATTCTTAATGACTCTACACTTGTAAAAGATATGTCCAGTTTTAACTTTGCAGAATATTTGGAGAGAGAACGAACAACTAGCATTTGAGACTGTGGTATGTTAAAAGGAACATGGTGGCATGTTCCCTAATTTTTTTAGTGCATCCAGTGCTGGACCTACATTTTTGGGGCCCTGAAACTTGAACTGTTATGAGGGCCCCTTCTCAACTAGCAACAAGGTTTGGGTAACCATTGTTATCTTCTTCAATGGAGTTGATCCACGACTGATTGCCACAATAAAAAAAATGGACTAAAGTCACTCCTGAGGCTCCTCTGGAATTAAGGGCCCTAAAGCTAAAGCTTCATTAGTTTCAGAATAGCTCCATCCCGAATGCATCTCTACAAAATGAAAGAAAGCAGAAGCCAATAGCAAAAGGCAGAACGCAGGAAGTTTTACAGAAGTGAACATGACTGATATTGGACAAGAATGACGAAGGACCTGCAGCCAGCGTTTTGGCTGGTAATGCCTACATAGACAGGCTTGTCATCCATGTAGATTGTGGAAGAGCCTTCCTTCCCTGCCCATATGCTTACTGTCTTGGCCTTGTCTTCTCTCTCCACCCACTTCACATCTTCTCAGCCATTTCTTTCTGATTCATACTTCAAAGGATAGAGTGAGTGTATAACTCTTCCATTCATTAAACAAGGGAAAGAGAAATGATTATGGGCAGTTATACAGATTGTTTCTTTCTTCTTCCTTTCAAAGCAGTCGCTTTGTTTTTGTGTTGGAAGTTAAATGGAGCGAGGTGGCAGGTGTTCCCTCAAGGTAAAAGGAGGAGTCTCTCTGTACTTTTTTGCTCTTTGGGGGCACATGTGGACAAGAAAAAGCAAGACAGGATGAAATGGCAAAACAGGCTTGAATAGGAGGTGGACAGTATAGCACAACTCTTCAACCTGTTGTTGTCCAAAATTGGTTCAAGTACAACTCCCATGATCCCCTCTATGAGGAAGACCAGTTCCAGCTATTTTAAAACTGCCATGAAAGGAGGCACTGGAAAGCTGCATTTAACATATCTCCTTTTGCTCTGTTGTGGATATAAGCTTCTGTGGTGTATTCCATACTGGAATTTATTTTATTTATTTATTTATTTTATTTAACTTATATGGTAGTAGAAGCCATGGTTCCTCCAGCTGATGGCTCCATCTCAGCATGAGATGGGGAGAATGCATTGGAAAACCAGTGAGTTTGCTCTGCAAAGTACCTCCTCTGTGCCAGAAGTTATACAGATTTTTTAATAATGGAACAATAGCTTGTTTCAGGTTGGTGAGGATGTTTCATCACACGTTTCCTCAGAACTGGCTATGTCTCCCTCTGCAGGTCATGGGCACTTGGGGCCATCACCCTCCTTTTTCTCCTGGGCCTCACCTGGGCATTTGGCCTCCTCTTCATCAACAAGGAGTCTATTGTTATGGCCTACCTCTTCACCACCTTCAATGCTTTCCAGGGCATGTTCATCTTCGTGTTCCATTGTGCGTTGCAGAAAAAGGTGGGTAGCCCTAAGTCAGAACTGAAGGGCATGACCAAAACTAGGACTTAGAGACTGAGGAAACGGGCACTGTAAGGTGCTTCTCTAGAGGGATTTTTGTAGAGAAGGAAAGTCTTCAGTAAATTGTGTGTCTTGGATTACATCTTCTTCTGAGAAAAAGAAGACCATTGGCTGGAATGGACTTGAGGCCCAAATGAGAAGGGCATGGCATCATAGAACCCATTGGATTAAAGAAATTTTAGTGAAATGATCCTATAGGTTAAAGTCAGTTACAGTGGTGCCTCGCTAGACGATGTTAATCTGTTCCGCGAAGATCGCTGTCTTGCGAAAACATTGTCTAGCGAAGCACGTTTTCCCATTGGAATGCATTGAAATCTCTTCAATGCGTTCCAAGGGAAAACTCAGTCGTCTTGCGAAAATCTCCCATAGGGAAACATCGTCTAGCGAGTGCGGGTCCCCGTCGGAATGCACTGACAGCTTTTGACCACTAGTCGGCGCATTCCTATGGGGAAACCTCATCGTCTAGCGAAAATTCCCCATAGGAGACCATCATTTTGCGAAGCGCAGTAGCGATCGCAAAAAGGCATCATCTAGCGATTTCCTCGTCCTGCGAGGCAATCGTCTAGCGAGGCACCACTGTACTTCATTGATTCGTAAGTTAAATTTTTATATCAGTGGGAACAGTGGTTCTGAATGAAGAACCGTACTTCCTTCACTTCTAAGTGAGGTACATGTCTGTCATCAAAGGGCCTCATCTCCGTTGAAGCATTATCTCCTGGAAGATTATGCTTGCCAACAGCAGTTTCCGTAAATTCCTCTATTAGAATACTTTAAAAATGTTGAGTTTTGTATGGTTGCACAGCAAAAAGGAGGGCAGTTTATATATATATGTAGGCCAGGGGAGAAAAGTTAGATAATAGTTTTTTTAAAAAGAAAAAAGAAACAGTATTGACTCACAAAATTATGTGCTCAAAAACCTGACATGAAGACATGAAATTGTTATTATTAAAAAGAAGAAGCATTTAGAGCTCTACATAATGTCTGTTAAACTGTTACTAACTGGCAACAAAACTGCCTCAGAGTAAAGAAGATTAAACAGGAAGGAAAGAGATCTGTTGATTGGTTGCTTAAGAACAAATAAACAAGTTAGTTTTCATACAGAAGCGTGCTGGTTTGCTACATATGTCAACAAAAAGAAAATGAGCTGTTTACTTTGGGTGCCTTTTTAGGCATTTAGTTTTTAATGAAGTGAACATTGAACATTGTAGCCCTGATTTGCATGAGAATGAAAAGTGTGACGGTAGTTGAGCAAAGAGAGCAGAACAAGCATGAAGTGTAGCTGGATGCTGTGTTTCTTCTTCTCCCCCTGACACTCCTCCATCTATCTGCACCAGGTTCACCGTGAATTCAGCAAATGCCTGCGACATGCGTCCTGCTGCCTGCGGAGTCCACCAGGGGCCACTCTGGGCTCCCTCAAGACTTCAGCCATCCGTAGCAACAATCGTTACTACACTGGAACGCAGGTAGAGCTGAGCAGAGTGGTAGTGGTGGTGGTAATTGTGGCAGTGGCCTGAGGGGTTTGGAGGGAATTGAATGGGAGAGACCGGGAAGCATCCTTCAGCCTCGGTGTCTAGTTGTCCAGCTGATTCCAGAGTGGGCTTGTCATTTCAGAGCCGAATCCGAAGAATGTGGAACGATACTGTAAGGAAACAAACTGAGTCCAGCTTCATGGCAGGTGATCTCAACAGCACTCCAACCCTTAACCGAGGTGAGCTGCCATTATTGTTTCATCCTTGCCAGCAACAAGTCAAAAGCCAGGGTGAGACCACGCACCTACATGCTAAGATGAGAAATCAGTCCCACTGAGCCTTACAAGAAGACAAGAGTACCTGCTTCAGCCTAGCAGTCACAAAACCCTCCCAGATAATCCCTAACCAGTGGAAGACATTCCTATTCAGTACTTTCCATGCTGTATCTGATTCTCCTAAATGTGTCACCTTTCTCCTTCTCGGCTGTCTGTGGTGACTTCCAGTCAAGTTTTTGACACACAGCAATGACATTTTCCCAAGAAGGTTTTGCTGCCGCCACCTCCCAAACAGAACCTTTTCCCCTCCTTGCATGTGGGGGAACAAATTCTCTTCAACCTATACAATGCTGATATTTCTGCCCATACCAATTCTTGCAGGTACAATGGGGAACCACCTGCTGACTAACCCCGTGCTGCAGACACGGGGAGGGACCAGTCCCTACAACACACTTATTGCTGAGTCTGTGGGCTTCAACCCTGCCTCGCCCCCTGTCTTCAACTCCCCAGGTACGACTATCACCACACTTGAGGACAGACCTTACCCATCCCTCTGATGTCCATATAGATATGAGTTCCACAGAAACACAAATGTACACAAATGCACACACACACACACACTGCCACATCTTCCTTGCTGAGATTAAAGGGGGCATGCTAAAGGAATGCCTGTGATTTGTGCTTTTGATTTGGAACCTAGGAAAAGCCATTTTAAGAGTAATTTCTCAAAGATTTTGGAAGGTGGGACAAGGAGCTTTTCAGCTACGCATTCAGGGGATAGGAAGCTGCCTTCTACACAGTGTGGATTTTTTTTTTCATTTTTGAGGCTACATTTCCCAGAATCCCCCAGCCAGCAGCCTTTGCTTGTTAGGGGATTCTGGGAGTTGTTGTCAGAAAGAGTAACTTTTGCCAAGCTCCACTTCTTAGGATAATTGCCCGCTTTTTAAGTTCAGTGTTGTCTACATGGATTGGCAGCTGCTCTCCAAGGTTCCAAGTGGCCCTCTTTCCCAGCACTCCCTGGAGAGGCAGGGATTGAACCTGGGACCTGCCTTCTGCATGCAAAGCATGTGCTCTTGCCCGTAGGCTACGGCTGTAGGGAGGATCAGGGTCATGTTTCATACTGCGTTGTTAACCCTGGCCGTTTTCTTTTCTCTTTTCCCTTTCCTAACTGGCGCTGCCTGCAGGGAGCTTCCGAGAGTCCAGTACGTCCCTCCTTTCCAGTTCCATTTCGCAGTAATGTTTCTTTCATTGCTAGTTTGACTGGCAAACTGGGGGTGGGCGCAGCACAGATGTGAGCAAGTAGTGGGTCTATTGAGCTGCACCTGTCAGCAGCAGGGAGTCCTGTAGAGAGAACAGGAGTGCTGGGGTGGGGTGGGGTGGGGGTGGGGGGTGGATGGGAACTTGGTTACTCTAGTTCCTGTTTCTCAGTGGATGGTGAAGTGAGGTAGCATGGACCATGCTGTTCTGGCTATGGGCACTAGATGGCACTAAAAGCAACCACAGAGCTGAAGAATACCCACCCTTCCCTTCCCTGCATGCTGGGTTGAAGCAGTGGGTTGTGCAGCAGACCACACGCCCTCTGCCCTTGTATCTGACCTATAGTTCCTCCAGTCTCGTATGTTACCCTAACTGTAAATTGTAGCTTTTTGCCACAGAGCACTCTGTGGGCTTTTCCCATTAGCAAAACAGTTTACATGCCTGCCTTCATAATGCATGTGGCTTTGTGTGGCAAAACCAGGCATGCCTATGTGGCTATTCTCTTTTGTTCTCCTCAACGTTATGCCTTTATTGCATTTCGCTCATATGTACACATGCACACAAATACACCCTGTTTACTAACAAAGTAGTTAACCCATGAACCTCTTTTTCATACTTACCCATAAATGCACCAGTTCTCATACATGCACACCGTCACACACCATTGAACCTATGCTGATTAGGACAAGTGTCTTGGCTTTCTGTGCTAGGACTCTAAGACCTCATTCGTATGTATCAGCATCCTCCAATGCTTGTTTTAAAAGCTCAGCAAGAGTCTAATAAATCCTGGCCTGTGGAGGAGAAGGAAGATAAGAAGCTGCCACACACAGGCAGCCACAACTTTGAGGTTTTGGGAAAACATCTAAGCCTTGGTTATTCTGTGAGCAGCTGCTGTTCCCTAATAGATGAAAACAGCTACTCTCTCACTAAGGAAAACTTAGATGTTTGCCTAAAAGCTCAGTTCCTGCTAACAAAGAAGAGAATGGGGCACTGTCCCCTGCAGTAGCATTTTCTTCCAGTTGATGTAGCAACACAATTTTAGACCTGGACTTCAAGGTTTTATCTGAGGTGGAGCTCTTTGGACTGCTGTGTAGTAATTTACTGACTTTTAAAAGTGCTAACGTAGCCCCAGAGTGTTCCTGGAATTCACCTGTTCATTCTGCCGAGTGGCACCTTGGACTTTTGCCCCAAATTCTTACCCTGACACTACCAATCCCTTCTTCTGCTCCTTGGTAAAGAACAAGGCAGTGAAAGAGGGTCAGCCAGTTCCCACAGAACCAGTAGGGATTTGGTCTTAAATTGCATTGATTCAGTAGGCCTACTTTAGATGCAAATTAGCAGGATAAGCAGCAGGATTTCAGGCTTTGGATAATTTAATGTATAAATCGCCTTTTAGGGAGCACTTTGTTCAAAAGGTGCAGATGCCCTATTTGGTGAAATACATTGGTAACCACAATTCATTTTAACAATTTACACTTCCCACATCAGTGGCACAGTCCCTTTTTTGTTTTTTGTGTGGGGTTTTTTTGGCTTTTTTAGCCATTCTTTTTCCTGCTGCCCTTCTTTACTAGCTACATAATCCAGGTCTCTCTGTGAAAGACAATCCCATATGGTTTTCACACACCCCATTATTGTCAGTTATCTTCTGTTGCTGAAGCACAAACATACATGTCTGAGTTTCTGAGCACCTGCACCTCATGTCATAAACGCTGCTCAGGCACATGTTTTCCTTGCATATAGAAACCAGTCAGTTTTACTCAGACAAACCGTCTGGTCATGTGTATCTCTGTTCCCAAGTGATCCCTGACCTCTGTGTTTGGTCATGCCCTCTTCCTTCCATCCCCCTCTAACACCTGTATCTGTGCTGCCCTTCTTACAGAGCACCCCCTGAACAACAGCCGAGACGCCTGTGGCATGGACACCCTCCCGCTCAATGGCAACTTCAATAACAGCTACTCCCTCCGCAGTGGCGACTTCCCAGCCGACGGCACCAAGATGGCTGACTGCCGACGGAACCTGAGCGACGCTGCGGCCTTTGAGAAAATGATCATCTCTGAGTTGGTGCATAACAACTTGAGGGGGGGAGGGAGTGGTGTGGTCAAGGGAGGCGGGGGTTCCACTGAGACCTCCAATCCTCCTGGGCCCCCTCCCCCTCCCAATGTAGTAGCAGGGGGAGGGGGCACCAACAATGAGGATGATGCCATTGTGCCTGATGCCCCTTCCTTGACCCATGAGGAGAACATGGAAATTGAACTTATGTATAAGGCCTTAGAGGAGCCGCTCTTGCTTCAGAGGGCACAGTCCATCCTCTACCAGAGTGACCTGGAGGAGTCGGAGAGCTGCACAGCTGACCTAACAGAAGGGGGTGACGGCCAAGCCCCTTCACCCAACAGGGACTCTTTGTACACCAGTATGACCAACCTGAGGGACTCCCCATACCCGGACAGCAGCCCCGAGGCAGTTGGGGAAGTGCTTCCTCACGCCCAAGCCATCAATGAAATCTACTATACCAACCGGCCAGCCTTGGTGCCACGCAGCCAGCTCCAGGCCTACTACCAAGTCCGAAGACCCAGCAATGATGGCTATTTGGTCCCAGGAAGCTTAGAAAACCCAGCAGTAGAGGGAGATGGCCAAATGCAGCTGGTGACCAGCCTCTGAGGGGCTGCAAAGGGACTTGAGGGACCATACCCCCGACCCCAATACGGCCTCCTTGCCGTGACCTGAACATTTTCATTTTTTTTTCCTGGAGGAAAGGGTGGGGAAGAAGAGAATGGAGCAGGGCTGGGGAATGAACCGAGGGGAGGAGGTGGTGGAAGAAAGAGCTGAGGCAGAGGGCTTCTCCAACAGGGTGGCAACCATTTTCTCCAGCTTTCCTTCTACCCAATGGAAGTTTTCCAGAGAGAAGTCGACACTTGGCCTATTTGGTTATGTCGATTTCTTTTCCAGGCAATTACAATGGAGGAATGAGGGAAGTTTCTAGGCTAAAAGGATAAGACTTATTTTGTCATTACCTCCAACCTAGAAAATGGCAGGTTGCAGGGAGGAAAATAGATTGAAAAAGATTTTTCTTAAAAAAACATTTCTTTTTATTGCTACAAAACTCAAAGCCATGAGGGTGCCACATATGCAGAGAACGGGGCACCTGGGGAAATGCTCTGCCTCCCGGCTCAGCACCTGCTCTCCACCCTCCCCTCCTCATGACTTTGTTGGCCTGCTTTTCAGATCAGGATGAGGAGCAAACAGGGCCTTAATGGCACTTGGCCTTACTGGGGCATAGGTACAACTGTTGCCAACAAACAAAACAACAACAACAACAAAGTACCATAGAAAGAGGAAGGTGTTTTTGGGGAAAGAGGAAGGAGTTGTTCCGATGAAGCTAAGCCCAGAAGCTGCCTTTCAGTATTTGTTGACTGTCACATATATCAGCAAGATTTGCATCTTAGGTTCTTTCTTTTTTTCCAGATTGGCAGGGCAGCAGGAAGGTTTCCTTGTTTCTCTCTTATTTTTAAAAGCCCATGTAGGAATGTTTGATTTGCATCATGGTTTTGGGAGAAGAAAAAGGAAGTAGCACTGAGATGGCTATCTTTGGACTTTATTTTTTTATAAATTTGGTGGCTGCATTTGGTGGCAATTTCCCTCTTAGCTGCTTTGGTCTGGCCACCTGGTGTGAAATAAAATGTCACAAAATAGCAGTGGAGGAGGGATGGGCGTGGGGGCAGTTCTTCCTGTGTAATCCCTTGATCTCAGTTCTGTCAGTCCCCTACATAGGCCAAGTGAGTTGCTGCTCCAGCATTGAGCAGGGATGCAAGAAGAAAACTCTACTCTTCCGTTTCATTCCTCCCTACAAAGAAGTGAAAGTCAAGAGTACCTGAAATGCAAATATGGCTGCCATCCGAACACATTTGGGACCACATTTTGGGGGGGGGGGGGGAAGAGGCGTGTTGAACTTTATTTTTCCAAGCTGGATAGTTTGTCCTTCAGAAAAAAAAAATGACAAAAACAGCAGCAGCAGCAACAACAACAAAAACACTAACCCAGACTGCACTTTTTTCCCCAAAGGAAAAAGAAATAGCAAAGTCTCCCTCTTCAAGCACAACTCCGACTTTTCTCACCGACTCTCATCCTGAGAGAGTTGGGGGAGCAACCAGTCTCACCTAGAGGCATCCTATCTCTGGGGCGGGCGGTGGGCGGGGTCAAAATGGGTTGGGAAGGGGGGATGTGATACCAATTGAAATGCTGTAAATATGAAATCCTAAAAATAACAACAAAAGAGAATTGATTTACTCACTTGAAAAAAGGAAAACAACAACAACGAACTTTTCTGTCTGGGTTTTAAATATATCTATATCTATATAAATACATATAGATATATGACGCTCAGCTCTGCTCTGGCCCCACGGGTGGTTATGGGAGCATGAGAGGGAATGAAAATCCCTGCTTTGATGAAGAGAACAGGGGGAACCCACCAAGAGCAGATTTTTACAATCAAAAAGAAAAAGAAAAAAAAACACATTTTGGCACAATTTTTATGTAATATATAACATATACTGCGACATTTCTGTGACCTTGAAGCATTTCCCCTTCCAGATGAGGTACCTTTTCCATACATCTCTACATGGTTGGTTATTTTCTCATTAACTGCCACTTTGGAATTGTGGGTGGTAAAAATATCACACAAAAAAAAAAAAACAATTTTTTTTTTTAACTGCAAGACCCAAAGATGCTGTAATTCTGTAATGTTGTAGGTTCCAGGAGAATTCTTTGCTTTTATGACTTTTAGGAACAGGGGACAGAGTGTTGTTTCATTTAATTTTCTTTAAAAAGCAACCACGCCATTAGTATTTATTTTAAACCTCCAGGATAAAAGTTTCCTAGTTCCAATATATCAAAAAGGTGAAGTGGTGTATGTTTCACTACTTGAAGCCTCAATTCTTTGTTTTCTTGTTTTTGTTTCGCTTGCATTTCCTTGTCTCCTTCCAGCTAGTAAATTGTCAAAATCAGGATTTGGCATTTTCAGAGAAGCACCTCTCTTGTCATAGGCAGAATTTTTCCCAACAGAGCTGTGTTGGAAAAGAAGAGCTGCCAGCAAATTCTGGTTGCCTCTGTGTATCACTCTATAGCCACTGCTAAGGCCCAAGGATTCAGTAGTGAATTGCCCTATACAGCAGTAGCCTCCTCCTCCATCTGGGGAGCAGCCAAATTCTGACATCAGAGACATTTATTTGTTTGTAACCATTCGGTCACCCCCTGCATTGTCGTTGACGAGCTAGGCCTGTTCAAATAGTGTCTTTCTTCTCCTAGCCACTGCATGCTTGGAGCACCCAAATCAGGTTTTTTTGGTAAAGAAGGACTTTTTGTGTTGCCCATATCCTTTTCTGCCAAGAGCTCAGATAGAGGTTGGCTGCAGCCAGCAACAACAAAAGAGCTAGAAGTGCACTCGCTGTGTTCCTCTAGGATAAGATAGTCTAATAGCTTTGGGGCACAGAGCTTGAGCTGGCATTTTTTAGAAACTAGGGAGACAGGCAGCATATTGTAGAACTACACTGATTTTTTCCACCTTGAGGTCCTTCCTCCATCCAAGCCACAAATGTAATCACATTCTGTATTAAGGAACCACAGTGTTAGCAGTTCTAAATGCTGTAGAAATATTTTGGTTTTTTTCCCTCTGGGTCCTACTTTCAAAACAGAGAGTAGACTCTTTCACAGGGCTTAAGTTATTTTTCTTATTGGGATCTCATTGCATAGAAGTTGGAGAGGTAACTTGGGTAACTTCTGAAAAACATCTATATGTCCAATTGCCTTCTTGCCACTCCTCTGATCTTGGTCCAGATCTAACTTGTTCTTAGATGGATCCCTTAGCCATGTAAAAACAGTCACACCCCATTTTGCCTGTTCTCTCACAAACTGTGGTTCTGATCAATCCTTCCCCAATACCAAATGGCCTTATTCACCCCCGCTTGCATTTGCTGCATTGGCCCAAGGAAGGACCTGAGTTCAGGAACCTCCTTGGCTTTCTTACCAAGAGGTACCTCCATTTGGAAACCTCATACTAAAAAACAAAACAAACCAAAGACATATCTGCCCTCCTTCTCCATGCTGTCAGAAATGAAGATATAAAGACTGAGCATCGGTAGGAGCCCAACCTTAAGGCTTTGCACTTTCCAGCTCAGTGTTAGCTGTGGGTCATCCACACTGCCATTTAGATTTTGGCATCAACTGGAAGGGGGAAACTGACCAATTGAACAGGTGATATCAGTATCACAGCACAGCCTGTTCTGGCGTGAGAGGAATGAGGAAAGTGAGCTGGCTTTTGTAGGGTTAACTGTAAAGTCCAGACTTTTGTATCAACCCAGATGCTCCCAGCATTGGGGTAGTGGCTGCATCCACAGAAATTAAAGGTGTGGGTTTTGTGTGTGGGTTTTTTTGGGGTGTTTTTTTCTGATTATAGCTTTTCCCCTTCTCCAGTTCTTTTCTTACCGTTTACCTCAATGCAAATATTAGCATCTAAGCCTGAACATGCACACACATTCTCTCTGTGTGTAAACTTAGGCTGAAGGCCAAGGCCAAGAAGACATGGCCACAGGAGAGGGGTTAGGCCAGGGGCATGTTTGCCTGCCAGCAGTTACAGAAGAGAAAGAGACTGCACACATCTCTTATCTACTGCCTGTGAGAGTGAGAAGACTACTCTGAGCTAGCTCCCAGACTGCATGGGACCCTTCAAATACTATAGCTGTCTGGTCAGGTCCTGGTTAACACTAAGATAGGAGGGAGAGAGACCTAGTGTTACTGGGAGGGAGAAACCTGCAAAAAATACATCTTCCTGGGTTGTAATTGTTTTGAGATGCTGCCTTCTACTCTTCATTCTACACACCACGATTTTATAAATTTTCTGCCCCAACCCTTTCCTTGTTATCTTTTTCTTTGTAGGGATAATGCTCCAAGCCTCTGGTAATTTTACCCGTCCTTTTTGACCCCTTTTATACTGTGTTGGGGATGAGATTTGGCCATCTGGAATTGCATACCATGTTCTCAAACTAGAAACAATAGGTTTATATAATGGCATTTTGCAATTTGCTGTTTTATCTTTAATCCCTTTCCTAAATATTGAATGTGCTGTTTTAAGGGGGGGATCAACTGCCCATCAGCTGTCACAGGAAAGCTGGTACCATTGCACTTTCCACATTGATTCCAAAATATTTTTCCTGTGTCATTTTCTATTGTTAACAGGGTTTCAAATTCAGTCGGTGAATGTGACTTCTCCTGATCTATACAGCACTAATAATAACAGCTGTCTCCAACTCAGCACTGAAGGAAGTGCCCCATTTAATAGAGAGTAGAGGTTTACTTCTTGGGGTTTTCCCTTGGGTCAGTATGGATTGTTTGAGTCCAAATATATTCATTCCAACATATGTGGCATTTTGAGCTACAATGAGTTCAGCATGGATTTTATCTAGGCCTTATGCAGATTGAGTGACTCCTACTCCATCTTTTCAGAGAATTGGCAATTAGGATAAAGAAGAAGGGGATATCCCCGACAGCTCTGTTCATTTGTGGATCTTCAGGAAATCGCAACTACCACACTCTTTTTATAGCCAGAAAGAGAGTAGGAGTTTCCAATAATGAGAGATCCCACTAACTTAAACCATTCAACAACTACTCTTGTTAACACCTCTGGGTACAGTCAGCCCCTTTCTTTGCAGTCCATTAAGCTGAAGCCTCTGTACTCCTATTCTTTTTCTTCTTACCCTTTCACCTCTGACTTGTTATGCAAACCCATGAGCTCAACTCACTTTAGTTAACAGATTCCTTCCAGCTTCTTCAGAGAAACCCACCACCATCACTGCCTTGGTGCCATGAAACCAGATTGGCAAATTAGCCGAAATTTATTCCCTGCTAACCTTCGGGCCAGAACAGCCCACAGCATGTGGGAGAACATCTAGAGCAAAAGTCTGGCCCTTTGTTCCCATTCTTCTCAATATGGGGGATTTCTGCCTCTATGCCTCCTTACCACCTGCTCTACACTCTGCTCATCTAGGCCATCTCTGGCCTCCATAATTGGCTGCCTACAATCTGACGCGAGGGTCAGTTATGCATCAGCTAGTTCAGGACAGCACTACCTCTATGGCAACTTTAGAACTCGGAGTCTGCTGTTCTAAAAGCCACTCTGAGCTTAACCATTGGAAGCAGTGGCGCCAATGCCCTATTCTCACATAGGAACGAAATGTGCTTCCTTCTCTGCCAGGAACTCACAGGCTGCCTCCAAAATCCCCACCTCGAGGGAAGGGTAGTTCTTTTGCAACGTTCATGAAAGGACAGTTCCGAAGCCTGAACCAACAACCAGCAACTCTCAAAAGCAGAGAAATCACCCACCCTTCCTAAACTGCCATGAGCCAGGCATGTGCTCCAACCAATGATGCCTCCATCTATTGAAGGGGAGCCTGCTGCTGCTGCTGCCTCAGCTGGGCTCCTTACAGCAGGCAGTCCTTCACCTGGTATAGATCTGGTCTTCTGCTCTCGATTGTTTCCCTCTGTGTATGCAGAACTGCTGGTAAGAGTGTAAAGCAGTATATGTGGGGTAATATTTTCAGGTGGTGGACCCAGTTGTTGCTAAGGTGGCTGCCTCAGGCAGCAGATGCTGGGGGGGGGGGGCAGCAGCCGTTTGTGGCTGTGCTTCAGGAGCCCCTGGCTCTTTGTCTTTGTTGGTTGAGAGAGAGAGATATGCCACCTGGCCTGGCGACCCTGAACCGGACTGCTGCCTCTGGCACAGTGAAGGATGGACCCCGTTGCTAAAGTTGAATGAAGCCAATCCAGTTGGCTTCTCTGTGTAGAACAGACAAGCAGCACCGTCTTGTCCTTCACAACAGGCAACTGAATATCTTGGGGTAGCCCTGGTTGCAGTGAAGGCATGGGAACCATTAAGTGAGGCACAGTAGAACCAGAGGTGCTTTCCCTGGGAGCAGAAATGGATACAAAAGGAAGGGATGCTTGCTGACGGAACAGGAAGCAACAGCCATCTTTCCACAGACTCAAGTTAGTTTCCTGCTCAAAACACAGGAAGTTCTTTGAAACTGCCCACCCTGGTTTCCACGGTCATGTCCCTCTAGGTTTATCAGAGAAGCTGTGCCTTTTGAGTGGCAGTATGAAGGCCGGTGCTCAGGGCCTGCTGGGAAGGTTTGTGATTCATTCTCCCCTGCTTTGCTCCCTCAATGTCCCCTTCTACAAGTTGGTGCTGATCCATTTCCTATCTCCACACCATTGCTTTTATCCACTCCGTCTTCTTCCCTTTCTGTTTCTCTATCTTTCCGTTCCCTTCCCTTCCTTTCAACATGCCAAACCAATTTTGGGTCGAGTGCATTAAACAGAAAAAAATATATAATAATGAAAATTTTAAAAATATTTAAAAAAATGGAAACTTGTTGAGTTACAAAAAAAAATTAAAACAATAAAGAAAATATGATTTCTTGGAACTGCAGGTGGTTGCGAATGTTTCTTTGTGGCTATAGTGTACAAAAGGATAAAGAAAATGTGGAGAATGTACAGTATCTGAAGAGCTGGATAACTGCTTTAAAGCAATCAATGGGAATCATGCCTGCTTTCTGAAGGGTCACCTACAAGTGCTGCACCTGAGGGTCCATGTATACTTGAACATATACATACGTACATTTTCTGGGAGTTATAGACCCCAAAAGTAACTTTTTATAGTTTTTGGGGACTCAATTATTTTGACACTGCTGGGAGATACAGCCCAATATAAAGCTGTGTATTTGTTTAAAATTAATATACCTTTTAAAATTACTATTATTTAATGGCCAATCAAGATATAGAGCAGCCTTTGTATTCCACTTTTCCAGCAGCAGCTTCAGAATTAAAACAAAATGTCAAAATGGCCTGAATGGCTTTTTGTGACTCATTTGGCAACCACAAATCAGATTTTTCCTTGCTTTGCCCTGATTAATACTGAAGGCTTTGCAAGAAGTGGAATGGGGAGAAAGCAGCAGAGTCCAGCCACACCTTAAAGCCAAATTCACAGCAAGAGTTTTTGTTGGTTTATAGCCCTCTTCCTAAGGTGGAACAGAGACGTCCAAAACTGTTGAAGTGTCTCAGTAACTGGATGGTGCTTGGAAATAAGAGGGGAAATGGAAGACCAAGCCACCATGCCACTAGACAGCTGTAAATAACACGCCCCAGCTTGGAGGAGCATCTCATCTGGGGCTCTGGAGAACCACTGTCACTCAGTCTAGTCAACAACAGTAAGCTGGATGGCCAATAATTGTCCTGTGTTCAAGGCAGGTTCGTAAATTCATAAGGAAACCTAGCAAACATTCCCTCCCCCAGCCATTTTTACTACCCTAATGAATGACAGGCACTTGACATTTATCCTGGAAGAAATAGTTCATTCCTATACTTGTCTTTACATGTAAGTCCCAATGTGTTCTTGAGAGGTGGCTCCCAATGAAATGTGCATAGGGGGACATTGTAGCTTGTCCATGCTCCGTTTAGTGGTTCAGTAGCTTCTTTTTGAGGGGTGGGGCAGGCAGTGGGCCTTCACTCTGTAGGTTCCTGCCATGGGGCACTTAGATCAGGGACTGCATTTTGTGTATTTTGAAATGCCGCTTGGTTGTCTCTGAACAGATTTGCTGCCCATGTCAAAATGGAGCATCTGGTTATTTCAGTAAAGGGTGGGGGGTCTTGTTTTGTGTTATTTGGTAGTCAAGGACACACACACACTTCCTGCCTATATTTATAGGCTTTTAAAACCAGAGGAGACTCGGTCCTGCCCCCCCCCCCATACCTCACCTTAGATTCTCTGCGACATTAGAGAGTGTTCCTGCTGACTAAGCTGTTCATAGTCTAAATCTTTGTGCAGTTGGAGATGCGGCGGCTATGCTGCTCCCTGCTGACTTGGGATAAAGAAAGAGCCATCGTTCTCAGTATTGTAGAGAATTTTAATGAAGCTCAGGGATAGAATGAAGGTGAGCATATCCATCACTTGGTAATGGAACGAAAGCAGGTCTCTTCGTTTGGGTAAAGCCCAACTTTGGCGTACATCACAGCAGCATCACTCATTGAGCTCTTCAGCAGAGAGCCACCGTTTGAAAAAAATCAGGGAGGCAGTGCCTCCTGGAAAGAGCAAGATGGAGAGAGATGGAGGGACCAGGAGATTTAGAGAAAATGAAGATTAGCAACAGGAGTGCTTTCGGAACAGTGCAGGTTCCTGGATTAGGACAGAGGTAACGGGGCTTTTTGGGGGGGCAGGAACCAGCATTTCAGAGTTCTTCTTTTAGCGCTTGCAAAACACAACATGGAGGAAATTTATCTGAACTATCAGCCAGTTACTGTCATCTTATTTTTTGGCTTTTTCATTTGCAATGTTGCAGACGGGCTTATTGACTCCTGCGCGGAAATCAAAGGAACAGCTTATGAAACTAGGTCATCTAGTTATGGGGGCTTCTCTGGAGACTGGAGTTGACAGAATTAAACTTTTGTGGTGCAGTTTTGTACACATTTTCTTGGAAGTAAGTCACACAGAGTTCAGCAGCACTTGCTGGGTAGAATCATTCCTTTTGCACACAAGCATTAAGCTGCTATGGCAAATTGCTACTAGTTAAGAAGGCCTTCTTGTCACACACCAGTTGCATGACTTTGCACCAGATGAGAAATGGCAGCAATTCACTGCTGTGATTTACACCATTTTACTTATACCAGTGTACATAAATAATAGGATTCTGGCGACTTGCAGGTAAGTGTGCATTGGATTAATGTTCTTTAGTATTGTTCCTGTCCCTCAGCACATTACGCTTTCCATGACTCCTTGTAAGGAAATATCAAGGGAGTGAAGTGACTAAGATTCAACCACAGGATTTGTTCATCTTTAAAAAAAAAAAGTAAGATTAAAAATACACACACAGACTCACACACTAAATTCCTCTCAACCTTCAGATTGTATGATAAAGATCAGTTACCTCCTCTAGAATGGAAAACAACCTAGGCCATAAAATTACAAATGAAATGAAGAATGCAAACAGTATACTGAACATATTTTCTCTGTGGCTTCCACACTGGAACGAAGAACATCTTTCTTAAATTAGCACCATAATTTTTCATGTAGTTTAAAAATAGACAGGTGCCATGTGTTACTTTGTTGGCTGAAAGCATTTAAACATCATCAAGACAGATGGTGTTTGAAAAGTGTGAGGTGGACTTGAAGTTATTTTTAATTAGTACAATTTGGCTCTTTGTTTGGCTGAGAATGAGGAACTCTTCTCTGCTAAATCAGCAGGCCCTTGAATGATGGGAAACTTGGACCACTTTGGAGAGTCTGAAGCTTTTCCTCCAGATCTCAACAACCTACTCGGGCATTAGTTGTGCACCTATGAACAGATGCTTTTCTTGACCTTTAACATCCCTTGTACTTTCTCAGGGTCAAAACTGCTGTTGCTTTTATTCAAAACACTCATCAAATATGCTCTTACTGGGATAGTGCGGTGGGGGGGAGCAGAGATAGTCAGTCATATAGGCTATGAAATCCATAATGGAATGACACCTTTATTAAGCCAACCAAAAAAGTACAAGAAAGCAAGGCAGCTTTTGAGATTATTTCTGTCTTAATTAGCAAGGTGTTATAAAAGATAAGTAGGGATGGCGGACAAACGTGGGGAAGGCTTAGTCTTAAATCCCTGTAGTCTGCATGGTGTCTCCTACATCCAAATGAGGAAAGGGTAACATTTCTATTGTTTTAATTGCTTCTCCTCCCCTCCCCCTGCCAACTTTCTTTTTTTTTTTTTTAATAGCCTTTCGGTTTGTCCTTACAATCAAGATGGATTTATCTGGTTATCTGTCAGCTTATATCTGTGCATCCCTGTTTGAAGAGGCCTATAATGTTTTTCTTTCCTGAAACGATATAACACTACAGTCAAAGTCTGGGAAAGTTACTCTTAGGACAACAGTTCCCAAAATTCCTTAGGCAGGCATTTTGGAAGCTGTATTTGTTGTTTTAAATCAAGTTCTGACAACAGTACCGTGTTTCCCCGAAAATAAGACAGGGTCTTATATTAATTTTTGCTCCAAAAAAACGCATTAGGGCTTATTTTCAGGGGATGGTTTTTTTTTCATGTACAACAATCTACATTTATTCAAATACAGTCATGCCATCATCTTCTGGTTGCTGCACAATGGTGGAGGGCGTGGTTTCCCTTAACTGGGGCTTATTTTGGGGGTAGGGCTTATATTACGAGCATCCTGAAAAATCATGCTAGGGCTTATTTTCAGATTAGGTCTTATTTTCAGGGAAACGGTAGTCATACAATATATTACTTTGAAAAAAGAGCAGAATCTGAAATACCTTGACCAGTTGCATAACATGTAAGACCCCGAGACTATCACCCCTTCCAAAGACACAATTATGGCTACACCATAACTCCCACTTCAGACCACACAGGCTGGCTCTACTTGTAGGAGGCACAGTGAGGAATCAAACTCCTGGTGCCGCAGCCAGATACCTAACTCACTGAGCTATACAGCCGGCTTCAAACTTTACACTAAATCCTTTATTTATATCCCAACGGTTATATACCTTACCTTTCTTTAAACAAGCTCAATGTGTATGGCTCTCCTCTGCTTTGATCCTTAAAACAATTCAGCTGAGAGCAGGAGTGGCTAACCCAGTGTCATTCAGTGCACTTCACAGCTGAGTGGATATAGCTCTCCCCAATTCTCTTTCGATCCTGTAACTGCTGGACCACATCAGATTACCCTTCCCAAAATGTTATTTTAAGTCAGTGGTGAAAGAGAGATGATCCCCAGAGTGCTAGCAAAGGCTTAGCTGCACTACAGGAACATGGAAAGTTGTTTTCTTGCTGCCCTGGAAGAAAGTGCCATTTACTTTCAAAAGCTGGATGGTGTTGCACACTCCGTTGTGTGCCTTGGTTGGCAGGCGCATAAGCCCTGTCTGAAGAGGTCCCGGGCTGAACCTGGGACCTTCTGCATGTAGAGGAAGGTGTCCTACCAGCACTGAGCAACAATTGCATGGATCATAACACTATTCAAAGAGGCGTTTTTCTGTAGTTTGCTCCCATACCCTGACTAGTTATGCAGGCTCACCATCATGTGCAGAAGATTTGGTGTGTTATTGATTACTCAGCAAATAAATGGTGTCAAGCTTGGGACCTGGGAGATCCACTCCACAATGAGCCATGAAACTCAACTGGGTGACTCTGAGACAGTTCCCGTCTTGCAATCCTGACGTACCTCACTGAGTTGTTTCAAGGATTAAGTAGGAGATTGAAAACCATGTACTTTGTCTCAGCTCTCCTTTCTCTTTGTTGTTTTTTGTCTTAGAGGCTGGATGTCACCCTGCCTACTTCAAACGATGGTGTGTTGCATCCCAAACCAGCAGCCAATAAGTTATTCTCTTTCCTACTCATCTTTTCCAATTTATTTTACCATGAATGTACAGAATGTACAATCTATCCTTATTGTTTCACATTACGTAGCTGCAAAATTCTGTGTTGTGATTTCTTGGACTTTAGGCATATGTTTTAGTACTTCTTTGTAGCCCACTTTTGTCAGTCCAAGAAATTTTTAGCATTCTGTGATAAATCCACACATCAATTGCTTCCATCTTTTCTTTTTCATAGTAGTCTATGTTAGAGTCCACAGTTCCATGCCATACGGTAGGACCAACAATACATAGCATCATACAACGCACATTCTCAAAACCAGTTTTCCGTTTCTCTTATATGTTACATTCTTCATCTTAAGGAGGCTGCTTGGGGTCACCTCTGTTCTGGCTTTAATTGTGTGCCTGTGCATATCGTTAATTCAGACAAATTCCAAGGCACTTCTATTTGTTAGCATACTCCATACTTTGGTTTTGGATCTTTCACTGCATTTCTTGGGCTGCTTTTGCATTGGCCGATTACAGTGAACTTGGTTTTCTTAACATTCATTCTTAAATTGTGCTCCTGACTTACCTTGCTGGATTTATTAAGTAACCTTTCCAGGCCATCTAAGTTACCAGCTACTATCATCTGCTGCTCAGATGTGGTTGATCACCACTCCATTAACAATGATCCTGCTATTTGAGCGCACTGGAGGAAAACCAGGATATTAAATGTAAGAAACATATAACAAATAAACAAACAAACAGATATATGGTGTAGTTTGAACAATGTGTTGGTCAGTGCTGGAAATGGAGAGGACATGCTGCCCCCAGTAACATGGAAGCTGTATGCAGCTTGTCTCACTTTAATAGCAGCTCTTTTGTGCAGTCTTCTCAAACCAGCCTCAACAAAGGTTTCTGGCAGGTTAATAAAAGTGCGGGCTATTGCAGATTGAGACTTGGATCCCCATCAGTAATTGCATCAGTATATAGTATCAGTGGTGAGTGTTCTCCTGCAAGCCAAGAACATAAGAATCACCATCTAAATACTGCAATAATTCAATGGCTGAAATCCAGTAGCAAATTGCAGATTTTTAAAAAGGGCATTTTAGGAAGCATTTAAATAGTCTACAGGAAATGTCCATGTTTTATGCCATTCTGTTATCACTCGTGGAGTCAGAGGTTGGGAGTTTGATTCCCCGCTGTGCCTCCTTGACAAGGGAGGCTTGATGACTTGATGACCCATAGAGTCCCTCCCAGCTCTGCAGTTCTAAGATGATGATGATGATGATGAAATGGCAAGGGAAGTACTTTATCATCTCTTTTGCATTTATGTAAGTATATCCAAGGTGTGATGTGACAAATGGCAATCAGCACCTGAGAGCATTCTCTTAGATTTGTCTGGCAGTTACAGATTTTACTTTCTTGGGCTCCATGATCACTGCAGATGGTGACAGCAGCCACGAAATTAAAAGACGCCTGCTTCTTGGGAGGAAAGCGATGACAAACCTCAACAGCATCTTAAAAAGCAGAGACATCACCTTGCCAACAAAAGTCCGCATAGTCAAAGCTATGGTTTTTCCTGTAGTGATGTATGGAAGTGAGAGCTGGACCATAAAGAAGGCTGACCGCCGAAGAATTGATGCTTTTGAATTGTGGTGCTGGAGGAGGCTCTTGAGAGTCCCCTGGACTGCAAAGAGAACAAACCTATCCATTTTGAAGGAAATCAACCCTGAGTGCTCACTGGAAGGACAGATCCTGAAGCTGAGGCTCCAATACTTTGTCCATCTCATGAGAAGAGAAGACTCCCTGGAAAAGAACCTGATGTTGGGAAAGTGTGAAGGCAAGAGGAGAAGGGGACGACAGAGGACGAGATGGTTGGACAGTGTCATCAAAGCTACCAAGATGAATTTGACCCAACTCCGGGAGGCAGTGGAAGACAGGAGGGCCTGGCGTGATCTGGTCCATGGGGTCACGAAGAGTCGGACACGACTAAACGACTAAACAACAACAACTGCAGTCAAGACTCTGCTCATGACCTGAGTTTGATCCCAATAGGCTCATGTAGCCGAAGTTAAGATGACTCAGCTTTCCATCCTTTTGAGGTTGGTAAATGGAGTACACAGCTCACAGGGCGGGTGGAGGAGGCAATGTGTAGCCTGCATAATTAAATTGTAAACCTCCTAGAGAGTGGTTAGAGCAGTATATATGCACCACCTTTTTTTTTTTTTTTTTTTTTTTTTTTTTTTTGTAATTCAGGATCTTGGAATGGCACTGAGCTTGGTGTTATTAAACAGGAAATAGTTGAGATTTAGTTCTGACCGCTAATGGCTATTAATGGCACAAGTTCTGTTTTTAATTATGAAAAGGCCCAGCTTAAACTACATTGACTCAAAGTCTGTGTAGCTGCAGCTTACAATGTATGAGCATGTAGATACAGAAGATAACTTTACATAACAAAAAAATAAAAAATAAACCCAGACTCTTGAAAATCTTGGTTATTCACGAAGTAGTGTTGAATGCCCAAATGCTCTGCCCCCACCCATCCAAAAACACGTGTCATCATGCTGATCAGAGCTGCTGGTCTCCCGGTGTAGCCATGAGTTGTGGTTTCTCTGCTGTTGCCTCCACAACAACTGACTTCGTATGTACTTCTATTTTCTGCCTTCCTCCTTTCTTACTCATAGTCACCCTGAGAAGGGACAAGCTGGCGCCATACAGAAGGAGAAGTGCACTCTGCTCCTGCTTGCCTAAGACCTCTGTGTTCTTAGGTACAGTAATTGCACACAGAAACCAGAAGTGCCATTGCAACAGCTGGGCAGGGTTGTGTCCTTTGCAACACGTTGCTTGAAAGCAGTCATGGCTGAGCTGTCTTTTGCTGCTTGCTTGCATGGGAAAATGTCAAGAGTGGACAGATGAAATAAAGTAATAAATGCCTTGGGTTGAACTACGACCCCTGCCCCCAGCTGTGTTTGTGTAAAGCCAGACACACTCGTGGCTAATAGAATCTGCATTTGCTCTGAGTGTAGATATTTCACCTAAACGCAAAAAAGGTCAGCATTGGTGTGGTTCCAAGGATGTGGCAACATGCTGTGGCAATCTGCAGTGAGGAGTTAGCTCTCTGTACATGCTCAGAGGCACTTCTTTTTTCTTCTTATATTCCAGAACTTGGTCTTATACAGACCAAAGGATTTCAGGGCTGGTTCCAGCACACCGGTTATTAGCATCCCATTTGTTTCCATTATTAGCAGACTATGAATACAACAGCATAAGCAGAAGTGCTCAACATCGTACCCCATAGGTATACCCAACAGAAAACACAACTTGGCAGATCCGCCCCATGCAAATACACACGCTGTACTGCACGTGGCACATGGAAAGCAGGCAGGGAGACACATATTTAATACAATTAAATTGAGACCTGGATGTGGGAGAGAGATTACTGAGCAACACCTATTATGATGCAGAGGTGAAAAAAGGAAACCCCCCCCCCCAAGAGAAGACCTAACTTTGCTGCCTGTCGCCACCATTGAGCTGGTTCACAGATGCCCCACAGTACCACTGGACTGGCTTTCCTCAGGCTTTTGCCAAAGGTTCCTGCTTAACAACAATACACCCTGTTTCCCCGAAAATAAGACAGGGTCTTATATTAATTTTTGCTCCAAAAAAACGCATTAGGGCTTATTTTTGGGTGATGTTTTATTTATTTTTTTCATGTACAACAATCTATGTTTATTCAAATACAGTTCTGTCATCTTCTTCTGGTTGCTGCACAATGGTGGAGGGCGGACTTTCACTCAACTGGGGCTTATTTTTGGGGTAGGGCTTATATTACGAGCATCCTGAACAATCATACTAGGGCTTATTTTCAGGTTAGGTCTTATTTTCGGGGAAACAGGGTAGTCGTCAGCCCAATCTGATTCCTTGATCCCTTTTTGTCCCTTGATTCTTCCACATCCCAGGGAGTTCCAGTGGCTTAACCACTCACTGATTTGTGGTTTTCAACAGACTGATTTCAAGGAACACCAACCTCTCTCGGCTGAGATGGTTGTCCTTCCCCCACTTCTCGGTGCAGCCTTCCCGCATTTGTTAGGCCAGAGGCCACGCAGCCTCTCCACAGGAAAAGAGATTATAAATAGATGGCACAGATTCATTTTTCAAAAATATTTATTTTTAAGTCCTTATTGTGTGATTAAAATGAGCTGAAATCACCCACACCTTCCCAACCATCCAGCCTTGCTTGTTTGTGCTTTCGGCTCCCATCAGTCTAACAAGAGAGGAAGTGAGAAGGAAAAGGTCACGGCAGGGATTGTGCCTCTGCCGTCACAAAAAGGCACAAAAGGGAGGATGGCAGACATCGCTCTCAGCACAACGCAAAATTGACGCCACGGCCATCACTGCAGCCACGCCTGTCTGCCGCATCCCCTCATCGTCATTGGGCATCTGCTCTGAAGAGTTGATTTAGTGGCTGATATGGCGTTAGATGTATTTCACTGTTCTATAGGTATCTGGATCTTTTTTTTTTCTTCCACTAGCCCCCTGTCAACCACCCTGCATGGTTAAAGGCAGGAATCACCTGGCCATTCTGGATCCCTAAGGGCACCGAGTAGATTTCCAACAGTGGGAAGTGTGGCTCAAGAAGAAGAAAAAAGTCATCTACTGTTCAGTTTGGCATTAATCGTGGAAAAGTGCAAGTGAAAGATAGTCAACACAATATCTTACCTTTTTCTAGCCCATAAGGATTGCAAGTGGAAAGGGCAAGGATCCCAATAGGAGTGGCCCATTGCTTTTTCCGCTCTCTTTCAAACAAGCCATTGAGGCTTCCTGATTTCCTGTCATCAGACTAGGACTCTCCCACCCGCCCCTGAGTTGCCATTCTGTCTGTTGTCTGCTTGCTGAGAGTCTGAAGGGATGGATCAGATCAGATCAGAGAGACAGAGGGAGGAACGGAGCCCTTGGGAAGCAGCAGTAAGTGAAAGCGGTGAGAAATGGATCCAGTCGTGTGTGCCTGTCAGTCAACCCCAGACACAGAGATCTATTTAGCTGGGGAGGCACTCCACCAAAAGGTCACAGGAAAGAGCCTCCGCTGGCTTTCCTGGTTTGAATACATTTCCTGGAGGGAAGCAGAATGTGCTGGAGAAAGCAAGGTCAAAAATAGTGAAACTATTACTTAAAAGATAATTACTCATTTGTTTTATTAGTAGGGGAAGTTATACAATTCTTGTTTAAAGATATGGGAAGTAACCATAATTTACTTTATTTATTACATTATGTGCCATCAAGTCAGAACTGACTTGTAGTGACCCTAATAGGCTTTCAAGGGAAGTGAGACATTTAAGGAGTGGTTTTACCAGTGCCTCTTCTGGTGAGTTTCCATGACTGAGCTGGCATTTGAACTCAGATCTCTTGAGTCCTCGTCTGTCACTCAGTTCAGTACACTACACTGGATCTCTCTCTTCCACTACGTTCAAGGCAGCATGCATGGCTCTCTTGCTTCCCCCTTTAACCACCTATAACAAGCCTATGAACTGTGTCAGGCTGGGAGAATATGAGTGGCCCATGGTCACCCAGTGAGTTTTCTGGTGGGGATTTGCACCCAGGTCTCCCAAGTCTTAGTCCAATGCTTAACCCAGAGAGGGCTTCCATAGTGGCTTCTGCAATGGTATGTGCAAGAAGGTCCCAATTGTGTTACAAAGTGCCATTCTGAAATTCAACGAAGCAGGAGTGGGACTTTGTAATGCAGGACAGAGCAGCAGATTTCACATGTGAGTACAGATGTGAACACACTAATGCTCACGGCTGACCAAACAAAGAGTGTGCTCAGATGGACATTTGTCCTGCTGTTTGGTCTGCTACTACAGGACAGGCTTATTTACTCTTTTTTCCACTGATCAGACAACGTAATTACTAGAGCAAACCAGCCAGTTCCCAGAGCATTCCTACTTGTACCTTTCTTAGTCCCTGTCTGGGTCTACAATTTTTGTGTGTGGTTAGGATCACTCTGTTTTGTTTAATTTCAGGTTCATGTGATCTCTGAAAATGAACCAAAGCAAGCTTTCTGTTCTAATTTTCTAGCTGGTTTCATTATCCCCCATATCATTAGTGGCTTAAACAGACAGTTCAACCACTTAAAGATATGGAGAAATACAGAGATCAAATTGGGTAATTGAAAACTTCCTTATTCTGCTCCTCCACAGAGCAGAGGGAAGACGCAAAAAAAAGAAGAATATTATTAAGACAAATTAGGGCAACGCTGATACAGTATACTGATTAAAGAAAATTTGAAATCTTCCTCCCAGAAGTGGGAGACAGGAAAGAGAGTTCCCACCGCCCGCCCCCTCACAACTTTTCTTTGACTTTTCTTACAGGTTGGGTAGAGAGCCTGCCTTCAACCCAAATCCACTGTTACCCAGCTGCTGCCGACATTCTCACCAAGGCTTCCTCTTCTCCCCCCTTCTGCACCTGCCTACTTACTCCTTTGCTTGTCTTCCTTCTTTGCTAGCATGTTGGCATCCTCAAATATTTTGGTTTTGGGGGGGTTTTTTGGGGGGGGTTGTTGTTGTTTTCCTCTTCAGTCCAGCAGTGGCTGGGCTCACTCATCTGTTATTTACTACAGAGCTCGGAATGGCTTTTGGTGGTTGCTGATGGTTTCGCTGCAATGGCTTGCGCTGACCCACAACTTCACAAAAGGGGCTTTTAAGGAGGTGGACCAAATAGGGCCACTTGAAGGGCACATGCCATGTGGATGCAAAGATCACACCACATGGCATACCTGACCTTAAGCGACCCTATTTACCCCGCACCAGCCTGCTCCAAATGAGCCATGTAGCCAGTTTGACACCTGAGACAGAAAATCCCACAAACACCTCTCCCCGTGAGCAGCAATATAGCAATCATTGTAAACTGAGAAGCAATAAAACAATGTGCTGTCCTTTCATGTATCCAAAACCAGCTTCCTGGGCTGGCTGTCTTACTCTGTCTAGTCATTAGGATCTAATGATAGGGCTGGTTCTTCAAGAGAGATAGGTTGGGCTTAACCATGTACATAAAAATGACAGTCAATCGTCTCCCTATGTTAGTCAGACACCACGTGACATGGTTTTAAGGTCGTACTCTGTGTCTGGGGGCATGCAGGCCAGTCTTAACATGGCAGTGAGAATGGACAATGAGGATAGGCAGGCAACTGGCCAATCTCAGATCCTAGGTTTGGCCTCTGAGAGCCTCAACATAGCTTGATTACTTTGTCATTGTTGTTGTTATTGTTGTTGTTTAGTCGTTAAGTCGTGTCCGACTCTTCATGACCCCATGGACCAGAGCACGCCAGGCCCTCCTGTCTTCCACTGCCTCCCGGAGTTGGGTCAAATTCATGTTGGTAGCTTCGATGACACTGTCCAACCATCTTGTCCTCTGTCATCCCCTTCTCCTCTTGCCTTCACACTTTCCCAACATCAGGGTCTTTTCCAGGGAGTCTTCTCTTCTCATGAGATGGCCAAAGTATTGTCATTACTTTGTCATTACTTTATAGCAGATGATTAAGAAGGACAGTGACACTAACTATCATTCCTATACTGCCTTCAGTTCACCTCCACTTCCACTGGCATATATGGAACTCCTCCTCCTCCTTTTTGAATGGGAAGGAAATAAACTATACTCCGTACTATTATTATTATTATTAAGATGTGCCTTTAGCATTTCATTTCCTCACAATTTACAGTGATGGAGAAGATACTTTCACATGACAGATGAACTTGCATAAACTTTTAAGTTTCGGTTCTAGATGAGGAAAGGAGATAAGTTGTAGTAGTTACATAGTACTGATGATCTTGTTTTCACCTACCTCATATTTATTTTTTGATGTCTCTTTTCCTTTGGCCAGGAGGCTCAGAACAGACTTTTACCTTTGCCACAAACTGCTAGGGACAATTAAACACAGAGAAGTGATTTGCTCAGGGCCTCCCAGTCTATTTCGCTGGAGCAAAGGTTTGACCCTGGCATGCCAGCGTTCTGCCTGGCTCACAGTGAGGCTTAGGACAGAAGCCTGAAACACTCTTTTCATCCACTGCATCTTCTTGGGACTCCTTCCTCTCCCAGATTTTGCTGGAAGACTTAACTGTTTCAGTACATTCGGGAGGTCACGCTCAGAGGAGGGTACCCACCCCCATCTCTCACAACAAAATAACTTTCCTTTTTTTTTTTTAAAAGTGTTTTGTCGGAAACTGTATGAGACACTGGATCAAATCGTTGGTCCATCTAGCTTGGTATTGTCCACATTGGCTTCCCAAGGTTTCCAATGGGGATTTTTCCTGTGTCCTGCCTGGTGACTAATAAGGCAAGTACATCAAGTGATTGAGCCAGATGTTGCCCACCCCAGAAGTAACACTTGCAGCGAAGGCAAGTGTGAACGGTAATTAACAGGCATGTCTTCCCTGCAGCCATTAATAATTAGCTAAAAGTTAACCAATCATCTGGGTAAACCAAGTGCTCCAAGTCCCTGTGGAGTAGATGCCATTATTTCCAATGTTATTTTAAATGTGCTCCAGCAGCTGGTCTGAGAAGCGTACTTGGCTTTATTTTGAATGAATGCTGATCATCCTAGAAACTGCTGGTCTCAGCACAGCAGCAGGGAGACTATTTCAGAAACATACAATCCAGACTTGAATAACAGAAAGGGTCACAGCTGGCTGGGTAGACAGACCCGAAGGTAACAGGAAAATGAAAGTGGCAGTCCTCAAATGAGGACAGACTTGCTATTAGCAATCTCTCTGATCCATCAAGAACCGACCCGTGCCTTGTGGCTTGACCAATGGCTCAGCCTTAGTCCCTGTGTCCTCAACGTCTTTCTTTCAAAATTTCCCCATGAAAGGGAGAGATTTGTCCACATGTACAAAGAAATCAATTATGGATTGAGTCCAGTCAGGGCTAATTATAATTGGAAGTAGTGACTGGGCTTGCATGAGTCATGATGCATCATTCTAAGGCTAAGGAGAGACAAATGCAAAAACTCCCCTCCTGACCCCACCCCACCCCCACTCCTACACACCAAGCCACAATATTTACAGTTGCCAGGTCTCCCGAGGCTCAGGCCCTGAGACACAGAGTCGGGCAGCTCAGAAGAAGTAAGAAGAACCCAGTGATGCTTTATGATGGTGGTTACTGTTGTTTAAAAAGAGAATAGCCTGTCTCTGGTCTCACATGAAGATTTACCCCTTTTCTGGGCTGAAAACATTAAGCCTCCAATGACGTATTATGTGGCCTGGTGCAATTCTCTTTGGCATTCCTTTAAGCCCAGAGGAGCTTGAGGAGCCTGCGGCTGATGAGTTGAGGAAGAACACGAGAGAGATGGCGTTCTTCCCCCAGAGGTGACCCCTCATCCTCCCCAAGCTGTAGCTTCAGCTGGGCTGGCCACATTCCATGCATTTTGCTGCCTGAAATGTTCCTTTTTTTTTTTTTTGGACTACAACTCACCGATTCCCCTAGCCAAACTGCCTTCTGGCACATTTGACAACAGTCTGAGAAAGTACATTCAATCCAAATTATCTCTTCCCTTTTTAAAGTCATAGGGATAAATTAAGGAACACTTCTGGGCCCCTTGCCCATGAGATCAGTGCACAGCTCTGACTTCCTCCTGACAATTTTCCACATGCTCAGTGGCACGCATAGAAGGGGACCCCTCTGGGCAGTGGCAGCCCATAGTTCAAATGGGGGGGGAGTGCCTGATTCTAGAGAGTCAAAGTAAGGAGACACTTCCCCCCCCCCCCCACTTTGAGCCTTGGACCCTTGAGCTATGTTTACAGAATCCTTTCATACATTCAGGTGTTGGGGAACATGATCGTAGGGGTACACCAAAGCTGGGGTGGTTACTACGTATTGGAACATTGCCAGTGGGCAACCTTGCCAGGTTTCATGGCACCAGTTGAACTCCCAGTGGACTGAAGGTGAGGCTTCCACAAGCCCCAGGACCAGCACGGGTCATTTTAGGGCTGTAACCACTACATACAGGATGCAAAGTTTAGCAGCGGGATGCATTTTACCACCTGCCAGCTGCTAAAAAAAAGTTGTCTTTTCCTCTGGCTCTACATGGCCATACTATCTTGTAAGCCAGGTTTTACCTAGCCTATGGGCCCATTTACCCAGATTTCCCACTTGCCTATTTCCACAAGCCATTGGTCTGGAACCTTGTCTGCCTCACCTCTGTGATATCACAAAGGTCTTACGTCTTACTGTGAAAGACCTAAGACTTGGACCAAGTAGTCCCAGAGAAAGGGATGCTGCTGACCTAGCCATTCTACTACCCAGCATACTCTCACTTCCTCCTCCATATATGGAGACTAATATGACGTTCCAATACTAAAGAACTTGGGAGATACATTAACCGTTTCAGTTATAATGCACTGCTCGAAAGGTACTTTAATTTCTCAGGGACAAAGGAGACTTTCAGGTGGGGCTCTTTTATCCTTTTAAGTTCTCATCAAGCACAGATCTTAATTGGATTTCTCATGACATCCAGATGACATTCCCCTTATCTCAGTACATACAGGTATTCACAGGGTGATTTCTTTTCTTTTCTTTTTTTTTTTTTGGCTTGAGTTTTTACCCATCCCAAACTTTTTGATTTATTTCCCCCTTCCCAGTCCTAAATTCCTTCCCACTCTTTGCCCTCCCTCCTCCCTCCCCCCCCTTTTTATTTTCCGCTGTGAAAGGGGCCTGGGGCTTGCATCCAGAAAAGCACTTCCCAGATCTATAAATGCCTTACAATAGTTAGCACTGGCCAAAACAAATAGTGGTGGTGGTGGTGACGTGAGGAAGTGAAGGCTCCAAGGAGGGTGCTAGGAGACAGAGAAAGAGGATAGCAACAGCCGAGTTTTTGGCACAAGAGGACCCTCGTTTGTGCCGAGAGGACAAGGGGCAAAAGACTTTAGGGGACACACACAGCTCCTCGGCCAAGGGCCTTAAAGCAAAGAAGTCATTCAGCACCAGACCATTCCCCATCAATAGGCAACTCCCGTATATCTCACGAATTTCTATCAAAAAGAAATGTGAAAAAGTAGAGGTACAAGAGGCCCATCAGGAAGAACCCCAAGTTTCACATCTCAGTATGGTTCTAGAGTTACATTTTTCTCAAAATCATATATTATGGCTTCGTCCTGTGGCTAGTTCTGGAGAGCCAGTCTTCAGTTTGTTCCTCAGTGGCATACAGGAACAGATTCAAAATGTAAATATAGCTGAATTTCTAGGAAATAGATACCACAATGGCCCAAATCCACCACTTGTAAGGGAAGACTCTGAAGGAGGAGATTAAACACTGTACTTAACATTTAACATTCCATATAAATGGAACAATGTAAAAATGAGGATGCTAATTAAAACACAATGTGAAAGAATGGTTTATAAGGCTGGCAGTGGGGTTGGGGGAAGAAAAATCCCTCAGGAATGCATGGACGCTGTTTAAAAATTACCAGCATTACTGTATAAAATCTGGGAAGGAGTAAACAAAGACTGATATTGCTTAAACAGTGGCATAAAAGAATTTATTGAAAGCAGAGACGTACCTTTTAAAAATCAAGGCATATTTCAAAGGAAGGCAAAAATACTGGCAAATTAAATGTAATATGACCAGTTGAGTGTGATTTTTAGGAGCAGCCAGGAAAGACATAGAGATACCATTAAGAATTTTAAAAATGCATTCAGACATGGAAGCTCTTAGAGAATGGTTCAGAGAACTGATCTTGATTAATTTATTTATTCTACCTTTCCCATGTATTTGCCACTCCAGTCAGCTTATGTTATTCTGAAATATTTTGTTGAACTAGTTGTGAAGTGTCCTGGACGACTTTTCATTTAACCAATAAGGGGTTGCGGGGGTGGAGGAAAGATTGGGCTTTGTTAGATAAATTTCACACCTACTTTCTCTCTCAGCAGATAGGAATTCCTTTCTACTTTCATGAGAAATCCACAAAAACTCTCATGCCTTATATGGAGCTCCTTGATTCTGGTAGACACAGGAGAATTGTTGTTCCTCTGGGAACATAGTCCCACAGCAGCAGGGGCGAGAAAAACAGTCCGGGAGGAGGGGAGGGAAGAATGAAGCACGCTTCACCCTTCCCATTACTGTAGTCCTGCCAACCCCACTCCAGACCTCCATTTTCCCTTCTTATCCATAGATCAGTCTCTCCCCGCTGCTATCATCTCCCTCCCACTCAAGTACATCTTGCTTCATCATTCACAGGTTAGTGCTGCCCTTGCTTCAGTTAACTAGTTTCAGCGAATTCCTTTTGAGGCTATGCTTCTTGATACAGGATTCCGACCCAAAAGGTGGCAACTGAAGCAGAAGTCTGCCAAGCTAGATACTGTGGTACCATGAATAATGCTATTCTTGGAGGGAATTTTCTAATTAAACTAAGTCTTGTGGGGTATGAGTGCTGCTCTTTTAAGAAATGCATTGAGAGAGTTCTCATTTGCACCCTGGGAAAAACACAGCTCATGCATGCAAATTGTCCTGGTTTCAGCATTAGTAGGGTAGCATAGCACCTGTCAAAATTGATTGCCCCTCTTGAACTTGACCGCCCCAAAAGTGACCCCCCAAAAAACCTGACCACCACCACCACACCACCACCTTAAGGTGGGTTTCTAAAATGAAGGGGATGTTTGATAAGGGATATGAACAGAATTTCACCACCGAGATATTTATAGTAGATCAGGTTATCAAAAGAGCAAAGAGACCTGTATACCCTGTTTTCTCTGGCATTAATTTTTCGTAGTTCTTCGGGATAGGAAGTCCCCACAGTGGCATCCCCTTCATAATCAAGTTCAAAGGGAGTAGTCAATCATTTTGACAGATGCGATGCTACCCTACTACTTTCAGCCCTTGAAATTTTCAGGAGATGTTGAGATGCCTCCTTTGTTTGCTTGCTTGCTTGCATGCATGCATGTACTGTATGTATGTATGTATGTACGTATGCCTGTTTGTCTGTTTGTTTGTTTTTGGTGGTGGAGCATCAACCTTTCTTTCAGTCCATAATGTAAGAAGCCCCCAAAAGAAGAATGTTGATCATCATTCTTCCATTGTCCCCAAACCCCTAGCTTCTCCAGCCAGGAATTTCCTCCAAGTTTATTTGCTGTCATCTGCCAAGCACCATCTGTCCATGTGGCTTGCTGGTTCTGCAAGCATGTTTTCTAGACTCAGGAAAACCTGTTTGGATTCCGCTTCTGCCTTCTGGTTCTTGTGGAAGAACTCCAAAGTTGCTGAAATGCGGCAACAACAAATAACAAGCAAGCTTGTTCAAACGCACTCTGACTTCATATGTAAACTTGTTATGTCTGCCTGTGACACCACGCTCCAAACACATTTGCAAGAGATGCCACATGGCACCAACACCCTGCTGTTATGGCTCCTGAGACGGCTGTCTCCGAGCCAGCATCCCTTGCATACGCAAGCCTAGATGTGGTATGACTTTCAACCAATCAGAATGACAAAAGTGAACCCCTCATTCACAGCAGCTGTGATCATTTTATGCAGATCTGTCTTCACATTTCCTGTTTTCTTTAGAAGAATCCAGCACTTCATCATCTTTATTTAATTTGTTTTTGTCCCTTAATTGTACAGATACCACATGTAGCCCCAGATATTTGGCAGCCTGAGACAGAACAGCAGCAAAGGGCAAACAGCTTTAAAGGGTGAAAACAAACTTTATAGCTAGCCCATGATTGGAACAGAAAAATTCTTAATGAATGAAAGCACCTAAATATCACAGCAAGAGCTTCTACCACATTTGCATTTCCAAAATGCAAAAGACTACTTCAGTCACCCTTTTCTAACCTTAATGTGCTCTCTGCTCTAATTACAGCTTCTACCACGTCTAGGAATATACAAATGAGCTTTCATTGTTTAATTATTGTTTTCTGGACTTAAGCACAAGATTCTTTTGAAGTCTGATTTCCAAAATGCAAAAGACTACCTCAGTCACCCTTCTCTAACCTTAATGTGCTCTCTGCTCTAATTGCAGGTTATCTGTGTAAGAGTTTTATTTGCAACCTTGGATGCTGTCTGTAGTTTGTGTGGCTGGTAGGGACTTTTTGGGCTGGAGTGATTTCTCCAGCACTAAAATGGTTCCTTCCTGCCTTTGAATTCAGAGAGCCCCACCTGTTTTACAAAAATCTTTCCTCCTCTTTTTAGTCTATTGGTGGAAGTTGTTTGTTCGCAGTTGATCTGTTTGGTTGCTTGCTAAGTATGTGTGCAGTAAAGAAAGCAGCATACACAAATCTATAATTTCAGGCAAGTGTAAGTAAAGAAATGTTTTTCATTCTTGCTCCTACAAATGTCTTAGAGTGAATTATTGAGACTTTAAGTGCCAGTTAATGAGAAAGGGGTGGACTTTAGGGATCGTGTAGCTATTCTCATCTGTGAGTCTCTGTGCTTCTGCTGTGTAGCAAAAAGAATGTTACCAGAAATTTAAAATTCTGCAACAATCTATAACGTCTGTTTCTGCTCTCATTCATCTAAATCAAGATGTATAGTACCCCAAATCCAACAAGCAACTGTCTCTTGTAGAAGACAGCCAATAATAACAAAATAAGGAATGAGCAGCTTCTTCATCTGCTGCCCTGCCTAATGGTAGAGCCACCCCTTACAGTTGCCCTTGTGAAACTCCAGAAAGAAGGTTAATGCCGCTAAAACAGGAGAATGTTTTATTTCTCATTTACTGATTGTCAGATTCTCCTGAGATTTGAAATAGTTCTGGTGCTGTGACTTTTTTTTTTTTTGGCAGACGTCCTCCTTCCAGCTTTTACGATATGCTCTGCTCCCACTTCTGAGAATTCTGTCAACCGTGTTAGAAAACTGTAGTACATTTCCCAGCTCAAGGGAAGTAAAGAGGTACTAATTAATCCCATGCTGCCGAGCAGTAGCAACACAGTGACTGCTATCTCTTCTTCTATTAATACTTTTGCTCTACTAAGTCAATAGAGAGGGAAAGTACTGGGCAAACACAGATTGCACCACAGTCAAGTCGGAGATTAAACTCTAGATATAGCTAACACTCTTTGTATTGCAGATAGGCTACATTCCCCAAAGCCGCACAAACTGTCATGCTGGGAGGTGGAAAGAAAGCAACACCTTTACGGCTTCTCTGTAGCAGGAGCTCTGTGCAAGCCCCCCCCCCTTCCCGAAGGGACAGCTGGTTAGTTTATGATGCAAAGTGGCTCTGATTCTGTGGTATTCCCTACCTACAAAAATACCTGACTTACCTTCTGTGCCTGCATATGTTAAAGAAGAAATGTAAGGCCTTCCCATTTAGGAGGGGTCCTTCACAGCCTTTTGTACGTTGTTACAGTAAGAGGGTGTAGGCTTTACATAATTTTTGTATTTGTCTCTTTTTAAAGCCAGTCAGGTTTTTGTTTTGTTTTTTTATTTGTTTTTTTTTTTAAATCATGCTTCTGATTTTTGGAGATGCTTGTGTGAGTTTTCTGCATATAGTTTAATATTTTAGATTTAGATAGTGGTTTAATTCATTGTAAGTGGCTCTGATTATTTTTACAAGAAGGCAGAACAGTGCCTTAATTACATGGCGCTATATCAAGTTTCTAAAGTACCACAATATTATTGTCGTAGGCTGCCAACCCACCCAAACCTACCCAGCTTATCCAGTTGTAAGAGGGATGCCCCCACCATTCCAGTGGGTTGTCTGCCTCATCCACAGGTCCTCCAGTGGACTTTCCCAAGACGTCAGCTGCAGGGCAGCCCAAAAGCAAATATGTTGAGAGGCAGGCATGGAGAGACAGAGGAACTATGGACCTGGGAGGAGGGCACAGATGTGGCACGTTGGGGAGAGGAAGGAATAAAGGAGGAGGAAGGACCACAAGAGGCACTGGAAGGACAACTGCCCAGAGGAGGAAGCAGGTGAGCCTCTCATCCTTCAGGACTCTTGGACTGGGCTATGGGCAACCCTTACCTGAGGCCAGGGTCTGGCGGGGTAGGCATCACATCCCACCTGAGCAGGGCCAGTGCAACAACAGCATCGACCACAGTGCAGCTGAGACATGCCACCCCCCAACTCAAAAGCAGTACTGGAGGTGTTGCTGCCAGCTCCAGTGCTGGTGCAGTGGTCCAGGAATGAATGGGTGAAGCAACTGTGGCAAGAGAGCCAGCTGCTACTTGAGCTTTCTGGCCAACAAAGATGAAAACCTAGCTGTTGGGGCTAGTGATGGTAAATCAGCCCCAGCTGTGGACTTCCACCAAGAGGAAAGACTGATGGGAGCTGGGAACGGGACAGGGAGTAAGGAATTTTGTCACCTGTTTGCCACCCCAATAAAGCCTGTGGTACCTGTTAATTCACCTGTTGAGTCAATGGAGCCTATGATAGAGGAGATAGTCCTGATGCCTCAGGCCCAGGAGTGAGCAGAAGGAGAGAAGGAGAAGGAAGGGGGGAACTGCTCCTCCTATCTCTGATTTGTTTATTTTCACTTTTTCTATGTCTGTGTCATGTTCTCTGTGGGAGCGAAAGTAAGCAAGTTGATGAAAGCTGGAAGAAGTGCTTTGCTAGTACTAAAGCAAATGAACAATGACCAAAGAAATGTACGAAAATATATAAAATGCAGAAAGCTAGGATACTTTGGTCACATAACGAGGATTGAAAGCATCAATTATACAAAGTAAAATAAATGGGGAAAGCAGTGGAAAGAAGGGGAAGACTTTGTGGCTGAAGAACCTGAGAAACTGGTTTGGATATAGCATTATTTAGAGCTGATACATACAGAATCAAAACAGCCATGTTAACATTCAACCTCTGGCAGAGAGGAATAATAAGAAGAATATTTTTCCAAGATGAGCAGTTTGGAAATGCACGAGAAACCTTAAGAACACCATGCTATGTGAGTTACCTAGACCTATGGAGTGTATCCATGGCATGGAACTCTTCTCTGATATACAAAACACAACAAACAAACAAACAAAACAAGAAGCGTATGATCACAGTCAATATGGTCCTACCAGGTTACAAATCCTTTAAGAGACTGGTCTCTTTGATTCTAATATATTCTTTGCCCCACTTAGGTTAATTGGGTTGTTCTTCTGGCCTCTGACATTATTTGCCCTGCTCTTGGACCTGACCAGGGAAAGGGGGAACACATGTGAGTGGAAACACATCACTCTCTTCTCAGACCAGCCCCTGATCCCTCTGGATTCAACTACTTGTCCTGAGTTGGTCAACTGGGAGACCAATTCCCCACAACCTCATTTTCCCCCTTCATCTTTCAAAGACTGAGGGGGGGGGGGAGAGGGGGGGAACAAGTGAAGTAGCCTTTTCTTTCCAATGTCCTGCAACTTAAGAAAGGAACCTAGTTATACACAAACCCACAAGCTTAGTCCTCTTCTGGTCCAGCCCCTTCCAGGACCAGTTCCAACCCTGGGTGTGTCTGCAGGAAGGCACCTGCCCCACAGTCCTAGAAAGATGTACTGTTTAAGGTAGTAAATAGCACTGTGGCCACTCTTGAAGCCCTCCTGCTACCCAGAGTGAGGCCCTGTCAGATGCAGGGAGAGGCGGCAGCAAGGAGAGAGCGGTGGGCTGCACAGCCTGCCCTGGCCCCTCTGTGCCAGGCGACTGGCCGTCAGGTGGGATGGAGGATCCTCTCCCCTCATGAATACAGGGTGGGGCCAGGATTCAGCCATCAGCTCAGCTGCCTTTTGTACCTGGGATGGGAGGGGTGCCTTCCTCTTCAGCACCTCAGGCAGCAGGAAAACCTGGGCTGCTTCTGAATGTCCCTGGTTTCAGAGACAGACTACCAGGGCCATAATTTGTCATCACATGCCAGATTCTTTCAGCCCCTTCCTGATCAAAAAAAGGTTGCTAGCTCTGAACCCCTCAGACTGACACCCCCCCCCCCCTTCAACGCCTGTGCCTCAGGTTCCTGTGAGTTTCGCGGCACCCATGCTTGGTGGAACAAAACCCGAAATTTGAGGCACAGAAGGCTAGCAGAGATATTGAGAGGTACCACAAGTAATTTCCTGGGAGCTAATGCTCTTTCCTGAATGCGCTAACTGTATTGTATTGTATTGTATTGCATCATGTTGTACTATACTGGAACGAGAGGTGTAATTCTTAAAATTCGGCTAAATCTCATCCCCACCGAAGGGAAGCCCGGACTTTCCCCGCGTGTGGTATGCGAGGGCTGCTTCCACGAGGAGAAATTCATACCGATACTCGGTTTCACTTGATCCTGATTTCTCACGAGAAACCGGCTGTGCAGGTGAAGGCAGGCCCCGACTGAGCCCCGTTTTCCCATCCCCCTCCCGCAAAGGCAACCGATGTCAACGAGATAGCTCGGTGGGAGGCAGCTTTGGCCAGAGCCCCGCCGTCGTTGTTGACACACACCCACCCACACACCCACCCACACCCCCCGCTCCCCGCGCTTTCCGCTGCCCGGCACCAGCTCCGCTGGGCGGGTCCCTGGTGGGAGGAGATGCCGCCCTTCCCCTTCTCACTCGCGCGCTCCCTCCGGCACTGGGCGGCTGGGCGCCACGAGCCTCCGGGACCCTGGATTGCGCCGGCGCCAGAAAAGGAAGATGAAGCCAGCCCGGTGTTTGCTCTTGGCCTTGGGTAAGTCAGCCCCCGGCATTGGGGCGCCCGCCCGGCGGCTGGGGGGGGGGGGGGGGCTGGTTCGCCCGGTTCTGCCAGGCGGGCACCTCGAGAGCTCCTGTCGGGGGCAGGGATCAGCCCAACGGCTGGACCATTTGCCTCTCGTGCGGAAGCTAGTGGGGTGGGTGGGAGTGGGGATCCGTCTGGATCCCCAGAGATCTGCGGCTACTCTGACGGCAAAGTCCATCCCGGCGGGCATCGGCCGTGCGTGATTTTTCCAGTCTCGAGGGTGGGATTAGCTTTGAAGAAACTTTGTTCGGCCACTTTCCCAAACGCGATTCGCTGCTGTCAATGCTGGTGCCTCTTCTTTCCTTCCTTCCTTGTACCTGGACTTCGCATTCAGAACATTAAAATGTTGTAGCACTAGCCGAAGCCAGAGGACGCCTTGTCTCTGGGGGTCGGAATAATCCTTGGAGCAACGAACTGTTTCGAAGCACCTTCCAATACTCCCTTGACCATCGCCTCCAGTAGCGGGGGGAAACCTGTGGCCGGTGGCGCCTCTGTCGCAAGGGGAGGTTTGCGCGTCGCCTTCTGCCGCTGCCCCGGCGACACGGGCGGCTCCAGGGCCGGCAAAGGGCCGGCAGCTCCGGAGAAGGTTCCTTGCCCGCTCGTCCTTTGTCTTCTCCAAATGCCCGCTTGCCTGTTCTGGAAAAAAAAGCAAGCCCGGTTGCTTTTCTCCTGGAGGGGATGAGAAATGTGTGTTATTTAAGGTGAAAGCGGGGCGTGGATGGCCGCTACTGGGGGGGGGGGGGGAGGGATGAAAACAGGTAAGGGACGCGTGATTTTTGAGGCAGCAAAGCGGCCGGGAAGAACGAGAAATCTCCTCTCTCCCACGCGCCCGCCGCCCACGCCATCCTGCTCACGAGAGGAGTGACAGGAGCATTTCTCAAGCTTTGAACGCACGAAGAAGGAGCAGCAGGATCGTGCCCGTCGGCCGAGCTGCGCGCCGGGCCAGGTCTCTTCCCAGCTGCCCGCCCGGCGACCGTGAGAAAAAGCCCGGCCGCGCTAGAAAGGGCGCCTCCGCTCCGAGCGGTCCGGCGGGAGAAAGTCCCGGGCGACTCGGAATTCCCCTCGCGTGGAGGGCGGGAGGTCGCCGCGCGCAGCCTGAAGCGCCTTCCCTGGGGCTCCGGAAACAGCCTTGCAGCAGCTGGGCGGGGGCTTCGGTGGGAGACGCCTCCCTCCTCCTCCTCCTCCTCCTCCTCTGGGGCGCCTGGCTTCCGCTCCGCCACCAGCAGCTGCCTCCCTTCCAGAGCAGCCCGGGTCAGGGAGAGGGTTGAGGCCTATAAGCGAGTGGCAGCAGGGAGGAGGGGACCCATTCTGCTCAGTAGGAGAGGATATGGGGTGTGCCTCTCTGTCCCCAGCGTGGCAGGAGCCGGGGTGGCTGCCCCCTCTTTGGTCTTTGTCGCCACTTCCCTGCTGCTGGCATGTAGCCCCCAACATGCCCCTCGGCTGGAGGGCTGCGGGAGACTCTCCACAACCCACCTCCTGCACACTGGCCCACTGGGCTCAGGTGAACTTTTTTCTATGTAGACATACATGCAGCAGTGTAGTGGTAAATTTGGAAGCACAGGGGCTCGTTGTGACAGTCCCCATAGCCACCTCACCCCATAAGGAGGCCACTGGATCCCTGGATATCACTGTTCAGGGAGTCTGTCTTTTTGTAAAGCTAATGGCTCTAAATTGCCCATTCAAGATTAAGCCACCTTCAGATACTTTGTGCTACAACAGGGCTAGCGTGCAGTAATATACTGTTCTCGGAAAAATTAATTTCTCTCCCAACTGTAGGGAGGATTTTAAATAAGCAGAAAGGGAATAGGAAGCTGGGGGGAGTGGCAAGTATTTTCACAGCCCCTGAGGTTTTGACCCTGTGAGCCATGGCTCCAGCAAACCACTGTATGCTTAAGATTGTGCTGTCATTTGCCCAGCCAAGAGCTGAAGCAGATTGCCTAGTTCATGCCTTGTGAACCTCTATAATAACCCTGGAGATTTGTAATGTGGTTGGAAATGTAGGAAACACACTGAGTGGTGTGATTCTGGCTCAGACTTGTGCCAGATAAGAAAATGTGTTCCTGATTAATGGCAAAAATGAAACATATTTCTAATTAAAAAAAAAATCTTCCTGAGGACAACAGTAAATTATTAATATAAATTGTAACCACTCATTTGTTCAACTTTTTAAAAAGTGATTTTAGGCACTATAATGGGGTCTGGTAAAGTCTTCTATATAGTAAAATACTGTAAGACTTAACTCAGAATGTGAATTTAATTATGGCAGGACACATGTTATTTAAATCCATTATGCAAAATAGAAAGATCAATTAACTGTTTGCAAGGTGTGATATCCTGTGGTGGTTTTGTGAAAGATAGCTGAGAGTGATTGCACTACTACAGAGTGGGCACTCAGTCTTTGCTGATTGCTCTTCCTTTAGCTTTCATGCATTTTCCTAGGAGTTGGGGAAATCCTGCAGAGTAGTGTGGGAATACAGCCCAAGTGACTGTTTGTGTGCAGGGGTGGGTGGGTGTAAGATATCTGGAAACAGGATGCCCTTCCTCCTTTCCATTATTACAAAACTGCCAATTGTGCATAGAGATCAAAATGTATAAATATACATGATTCTGGGAACAGGCAGTCTTAAAACTTGAAATGGGGCACAGAGTAGTGATACAAATCATGAGCAAGTCTGGTTCGGGCAATTAATTCTCTCTCTCTCTCTCCCTCTCTCTCCCTCTCTCCCTCCCTCCCTCCCTCCCTCTCTGCCAGGGGCAAACATTGTAAATAGAAATAAAATACTGTTTAGAAAATATTGTATGGAAATAAATGCTTGCAGTCAGATCACTAGATTTAAGGCACACGTTGAAACATGGGCACAACTCCATGACTCTGCCTGGCATAGCATAGAGTTATGAAATGAAAAGAGAAAAGTACAGAGATGAAACACACAGCTCTCCTTTAAAAAAACAACAACAACTTATCTGTTGTATGTTTAGCAAAGGCTGCAATACCTATACACACCTATTTAGGAATTCGGGGAGGGGGGGCTTCTGAGTTGGTATGTACAAAGCTTGCACCATAACTCTTATTTTTATTTGTTGTTTTTGGACCACCCTGAAACTAGCCTCACTTCTGGTATTCTCTACCTTCTACCATTTCCATTTTTCAAAAGAGAATTTGAAATCCTCCTGCTGCTGCCTGGGAGGTAAGGCTAGCTCTAGGAAAAAAAGAACACCCTTGAAGAGGAATGTCTTTGGAGTCTACCTTGCTTCCCCATTGTCAGCTTAGAGGTTGTTGTTTTTTTAAAATATATATATATATTGGTTGTCTCTTAAGGGAAACCATGTTCTGCTGATTTTTGCTTCAAATGAGCGTTATCAAATTTAAACTTTAAAGGGAATAAACTTCGGAGCTGTTTTGCTGGATGTTTTTGTTTATAGTTACTACTAAAACAACCTGTAGAATTTTAACAATAACAAAGGGGTTAAAAGCATTTGCTGTATTTCTCTGCCCCAGCTCACTGCCAACAGTACAATGAACAGAGTTGCCAAGCTCAGCTTGGCACCCACTTCACCTTGGTGCCCAGGAACGGGAACAACTAGTTCGCCTGCCCTAAAGCAAACTGTCCTGGGAGCTGCAGCTCTGTGTGCTGCCCTTCATGCATGAAAAGGCTAAGGTGGTTGAGACCTTCTTTGTAAAATACCCATGGCATTTTGCAGCTCTTTGCTACTCTTTTTTGCACCCTTTGGAATAAGCTGTTGGATTTCTGTCACAGAACCAAATTTGGACATGTATCACTTTTCCTGGTAACCTGTTTAGAGTTGACTGTTCATTTTTTACCTATGCAAAACTTAGTACACCATGTTAGTGTTCACTGTGGCCATTTCTCTTTTACTGTGTCTTTTTAAGATTCGTAGTTTGCTTATGTTGTTCCTGAATACTGGGTGAATACTGGATGGTGGAGAATGTGTTGTGTAAATTTGAACCTATTTGTATAGAATATTCTTGAGGTGCAATCATGTACGCACATACCAGGAAGTAAACTCTTCCTGGTGTACTCATAACTGACAAGGCATGTAAAAGATTGTGCTTTATATAACTAGCAGACAATAGCAATAGTAAAAAAAATAGGTGGTGAAGGTTTTTAGATCTGGAAAAATGTCAGCTGTCGAAGTTCTGTTTGTCACTACTGTAAAGACACAGGAAGCCTTCGCTGGGCAGGAACAGTTGTAATCCCTTAGACCTCGATATGTTTCCAAGAGAGAAGCTGGCAGTCCTGTTTTTGTGTACCAGTCCCTACTCCTTCGCCATTCTGTTCTCATGGTATTGCCTGTAGTCTTGGAATACGTCATAAGGCAGTTGAGGGGGTCCATGACACAAGCTGGGAAGAATTTCTTCTTCACTTTTCAGAAGTATTTTGATATTTCTCATGTTGATGACTGAAGCGGAATTTCACATTCTTTGACCCTAGTTGGTTTTGTCCGTTAAGTGGGATGGGTGACGTCAGCCATATTCCAGGAAAGGTTGGGTTTCATCAGTGCACAGAGCATATGTGGCCCCAAAGTTCCAGTCCTGTGGACCTCTTCTTATAGGCTAAGACCCAGCTCTGACCGTGGCACAGTTTCTGTAGGAACGGCTATTAATCAAGATGTTTCATGCAGGAAAAGCCCATAAAATAGATGCCATTGCTGATCCTAGCCACATAGTCAAAAATATATATGGGGACCTATTTCCACATGGCTTATAATTCCAGTGAACAAGATTGTTGTTGCTATTGAAAACTTAAGAGTATCTTAATGTAGGGTAGCCATAGTCACTTGAGCAAATCTGGCAATTAAGACCTCACGAGGATGTATCTGTAAAATATGCTACAATAACTTCAGGACTCTCTGCTGATAAACAATCGGAACTGATTAGATTTTAAGTTTATAGATTCTACATTGGTTTCTAAAAACACTATCTTGATCTCTTTGCAAGGTACACAGGGCTTGTTTCTGTACATGGATTTTGTATATCTGATACTTGAAAAGCACATGCCACCCTTCTATAGCTCATCATAAGCTAAGAAAGGGTGAGTCATAGGCAACATTCAAATAGCCACAGCTTAATAATCTGATATACAGTATGTGTGCAGTTCTTTGCTTCTTTCTTCATGGTACAAGCAAACCAACCAACCAGCTAGGAGGTCTTCAACTAACTACAATATATAATTTCATTTGAACTTGAATATGATGGTTACCCAGTCCAGAACAAGTCTCTGTTTCAAGCTGATTCAATATTTTGACTTGTTATGAAGTTGATAACCACAGTTCTCCTGTTCAATTTATGCAAAACTATGGTTAAGTAGAGGCTTCTTGGTGTAATCCTGACCTGGGAAAAGTTATTTACGTGGGCTGAAACACCCAGAGTTCTCCACCAGCAGAGGGAATGGTCTTACTGGCTGGGTGATTCTTGGGAGTTGTCATTGAAAAAAGGTGTGTGTTTTTTCCTGGTGAAGTCTTCTGTACACAGAGGAAAGGCTTGTTTGTATTTTGTTTTTTAATGTTAAGATATGATAACCTGAAGTGACACTAAGGATCACTTTTGTAGTTGGCCCTGTTTGTACTCAGGGGGAGGGGGCAAGGTGTACGGAACTATTTCCATCTCATATTGGATTTTGTTTATTTCGGCAGTTGTGCTAAACCGCTGACAGATAGGAGGTCTGGGCGGGTCTGGTGAGAATTAAAAAACAGTGAGGTAATAGTATTTGAGGTTCAGGATTTTCCTATTAGGAACACAATTTCCTGTGTTTAAGAATGAAATCCAGAAATCACAAATTTGTTGGAAGACAGGGAGACTGAATTGGATTTGTTGCTAGTCTTGGAAACTAAAAACAGCTCTCAAGACTGCTTTGTCTTACTCCAAGATGTGAGCAGGTTTGTCAACTGAACAGAAAAACCTAGGGATTCCCTTTTCCACACCATATAGATAAACACATACCTATTTGTTCTTAAGGCATAGCTATAGCAGCCAGAAGATAAGTTGGTAACCCTAAAAATGAGATGATGCATGTACAGCATCATGAGCTGGGAATCAGTTTTATGAGAATCCGGTGCTGTGGTTGCTATTGTATTGAACACAAATGTTGCCTGTCTGAATATAAAGCATATAGACTGCTCCTTATTGGTTTCCTATTTACAAGAGCAGAGAATTCCACTTGAGATCCGATATACGGGACGAGCATGCTATTTTCAGCACCTGGACTGACACGCTCGCTCCCCTGGAATGTTCAGGCCCTGGGACAGCAGCCGCGCCTCATCACCATGGTCCACACGTCGGAGAATGTGAGGAGGGGGCAAAGTGTGCTGAACTTTTGCTGGAAGGCAGTTGTTGACCTGTCTGACTATTTATGTTGCCTTTATAGCTATAATAAAGAATATATCACCTCTAGCTTGCAGAGTCTGCACACAGCAGCTTGAAGTGTACTGATAAAAAACCACTTGGTAGAGTTAAATTTTACGTTTTCCTTTATCTGTGTTTTGTCCCAACAGTTGATAGTAAAACAATCACTTGCGCTTTTGGTTAAAGCATTAAATAACGTTTACTATTTATAAACATATGTAAAATATAACACATAGTGCTTAGACATATGGCATTTGTCATACATGTTCTTGTGTTATTGACAGACATAATTTTCTCTAGCAAAATAGCTAACTCTCAGCATAATACTATTACGTTTGTAAGCCCTATCTGGCCCTATTAAATTCTGTCAGTTACATCTTTAACCTTGTCAGCCCTATTACATATTCAGTCCCTGTCACTGTTACATGTTTGGTTTCTCTCTTGGACACATATTTTCCTAGTGCCTATTTTATCACGTTTGTAACTGTCCCTATCTTAGCCTATCATATGTTGGACCCTATCACTGTCTGATCTTATCACATGTTTGTAACTGTCCCTATCTGACACCTGTTTTGTACTGGTCTAAGTCACTTATTGTCTAGGACCCTGTCTGACAGACGTCTAAACTGACACCTGTCTTTTATAGCTGCCTGGCTGACTCCAGACACATTCTGATCAGTCTGAATGCTATGCTGTGCTATGCAAACACAACAGTCTTATCTTTCTTGCAAACATATATTTAAACAGACACTTACACATATACATTTTGTGTTGTATAATTATATATACCAATATTTTCATGGGTACCACTGCAAAAGATTTGTTCTACTTTAAGACTGTTGCAGATTCATGATGGGTTCTCCTACCTGGATTCAATCTCTGTGCTGCTGCTGCAGTGATTTCTAGATCATTCACTGTATAGTGAGCTAGAGAGCTATAGGAAGCCCTCTAATATGTATTCAAATTAATTAATTAATAATGTGTCCTCAAACTGATTCCAACTTATGGTGATCCTGCCAGTGTTTTCTAGATTTAAAGGACTCAGAAGAGGTTTACCAGTTCCGTCTTCTCGTGGTTTCCTGGAATCATGCTGATTGTCCAAGACTACGCCTTAATATTGGGTTAAATGTGTGAAATACAATAGTATTAGAGAATGATTTGTCTCAACTGCTGATACAGCTACTCATGTGGAACTCAAACTTTGTATAAATTCGACTTACCCCATTTAGGTGAGGGTTGTCAGTAATGCCAGACCTTTAGATAGTGTAAATTGGACTAATTACACTAAATTCAGGCAAAGACCTTCCTCTTCAGGCAGGTCTTGGGTCCCCTATGGGGAAAAAGGTGAGCAGTAAACAAACAAACAAACAAACAAACAAACAAACTAACTAACTAACTAACTAACTAACTAACTAACTAACTAACTAACTAACTAACTGTTTTTCCACTTGGAAGCTATGATTATTTACAGAGGATAATAGCTAATGAATCCCCAGTAATGCTCTTTCCTACCATTGTTACAACATAGGGAGATTTGTCTTTCCATAGCTTGTTTGTAAAATAATTAAGCATGAGATTTCTAGTTTGTGTAGGGTTATGATGTCTTCCACTAGGTGCTCGGTTGCTCCTGCAAAAGTAGTTCTCTCTATTGTTCTCTTTCTAGAACTCTGCTGAAAATGGGCTGTGGGTGGGTGGGGGAAGTACCTGGGTTATTTCTGCTTTCTTCTCATCATTCAGCTCAGGAAATGAATCAGCCTTGCCAAGTCAGATTGCACAGTGATTCCCACTGCTGTGGCTCTCCTCTGCCCTTCCGTTTGCTCCAGCTGCTGCCTAAGTTTTGGTGGCTAATTTAAGAGCTCTGTGTGCTTTTAAAATGGATGATAATATGGCTGAACTAGAACTTCTGATCAAGCAGCAAGACATACACTTTCCTGTCTACCACACTGCTCTCACTTTGCCCACCAGGATGTCTCTGCCCTTCGCATTGTTAGCAGGGTCAATTCTTATTTTACCTGGTCAGTTTATTTTAAAGCAAGAGGTTTTGAAAAGTCCATGGGTCTGTTACCTGTTTTGCTGTGTGAAGCCCAATTGGAGACCATTCACACACACACCCCGCCGAGAGCTTAAGTCCCACTGTGTTTGGTGGCGTTTACATAACTACCCAATAAGGCCTGCAGTGTGACAAGAGAAGTCATTGTTTCATGGAACAGATAACAAACTATATACAGAAATGTCTTGACAGCCGTTGTTCCTTTAAAAAAGAAAGTAAAAGAAACTCTGGAAGAGAAAGTACAAATTTAGTAAAGGGCAGTTTTGAGCAGAGAATCAGTGAAAGGGAAGCAGGTGCTCAACGCGTCATCTGGTTACCATCTTCCATGTTTTGCTTGTTGGCAAAAAAAAAAAAGAAAGTTCTCAAAGTGGCTTGCATACAGTAAAAATAAGACAGATGTTGTTCGATACCTGTTCTTTTCAGCTTCAGTTAGTATGGTTGGTGGTCAGGGATGATGGGAGTTGTGGTCCGACAGCATCTGGAAAGCCACAGATTCTCCACCTGGGTCTGAAAGATGCAACACAAAGGGAATGAAGGATGTGATGGAAGCTGGGGGGAAAAAGCAAGCACAGGCATCTGTTTTGGGCATTAAACAGTAGGCTAGGATGATGAGCAGGAAACAGTACAGAAAGGAATGATGAATACCAGCCTCATGGAGCAGCTTTAGCAGGAGGTCCGAATGAATGCTCTGTTACTTCCCATCTCATCTCCCTCTACTGCAGCTTGTAGGAGTAAGTGCATGACACTCGGAAGATTGCTTTTTCTGATGTTTATGTGAGTAGTAGACTGAGTTTCACCTGCTACATTTCTGTGTTTCTGGGGGCTGCTGAAAAGAAAGAAAATGAGACTGACTTCTACCCTGTGTTTTCTAAGTTACTGTGAGAGCACAGAGATCATCCCCCCCCCCCAAATGAGTTATAACTCTGTAAGCAGTAATTAGTGGGTGAAACTTTTGCCGCCATTGAGATTCAGTGACTGGAAGAATCTGTAGTAGTTTATTCAGTTTTGTACCAGCTTAATAATTTAAAAAAAAATATCACAGCACCGTTTTTATAAAAGGTCAATTCAAATTATAGGCTCCATAATTAGCATGGAGAGGCCAGACAGGACACAGTGCACTCTAAAATGCACAGAAACACAGTCTTGGTTTTTTTTTTTTAAAAAAACACAACATTGAGGGCCAGTTTCTTCCCATATACTGTAATATGTTAATACATAGAGGATGATTCTTGTACATGAAAAAGCCCACACAAGTAATTGTACTGTTTCTTTTGGTGGTAAGTAGAGGAGATTATCTAATCTTCACACTATTAGGGAGCAGCCCGGGTAGGTGGGGCTCGTCAGCCTTGGAAGGCAGCCCATCTAGGAGACGGAAAACTCCGATTTCAAACCTCCACTGCCTTGTGGCTATATCCACTGATGGAAAAGGCTTCAGGAGTAAACCTCGAGGCAAAATCTGGAGCCGGAGTTCCGGAGGCAGTTTGTGCCGTTCTGGCAACTCCTGCGATGTCGCTGGAACCAGTTGTATTGGCTCTTGCCTTTCCATTGGACTATTTCAGTGACATGGAGAGGGGGGATTTGCTGCTTGGGTAACAGCCTATCCTCCATATTATTTTACCCAGGCTTCATGCTCTGGAGAGGACACTCCAGCTTTGCATACAGCGTTGAAATAACACAGGAAGTAGCAGTTACCGGTTATAAGTCTTTGCTTGATTGGTGTAGAGCATGACGCCAGGGGCTACTTCTGACAGTGGGAGAGGGCATTGCACCTCACTAGGTAGCTACCGCTTGCCTTAAGCTGGGCAGCCCCCAGCCATTAAGGTGCTACCTCGCCATGGTCTGTTAACCTCACGGGGTGTGTGGGGTTTAGGGTGAAAGCTGACAAGCAGATCGATAACCCTGCACCATGCAACAATCATAAGAAAACATCTGCCCTAAAGTTGGGCACCTGAAATGTTCGGACAATGACCCCTGGCTTTTCTGACGACCTGCAGGAAATAGACGATGTGCACAAGACAGCTGTCATCGACATGGAACTGAGTAGACTGCAGATGGACATTGTTGCCCTGCAAGAGACGAGATTGCCAGACAGGTGATCTGTCAAAGAAAAAAAATTCTCATTCTTCTGGCAGGGAAAACCATTGAATGAGACCAGGGAATATGGTGTTGGCTTTGCGGTCAGAAATACTCTGCTGAGATCCATTGTTCCACCTACTGTGGGGAGTGAAAGAATCCTGTCTCTGCAGCTCCACTCATCAGCGGGACTGGTCACCCTTATTAGTGCATATGCACCAACACTGTCGTCTACAACAGAAGTCAAAGACAAATTCTACGACGATCTGGCAGCTACTATCAAAAAAATCCCCAAGAGAGAGCTGCTGTTCATTCTCGGAGACTTTAACAATAGAGTTGGTGCTGATCACAATTCTTGGCCCACTTGTCTAGGCCGTTTTGGCATTGGGAAGATGAACGAAAATGGCCAATGCTTGCTGAAGTTTTGCTGTTATTATGGTCTTTGTGTCAGCAACACGTTCTCTAATACGAAGCTTCAACACAGAGTTTCCTGGAGATATCCAAGATCGAAGCATTGGCATCAGCTCGATTTGATCCTCACTAGACACTCTAGCCTTCCTAGTATTACGATCACACACAGTTATCAGGGTGCTGATTGCGATACCGATCACTCCCTTGTGTGTAGCAGAGTAAAACTGTGAATAAAGAGATTGTATCACACGAAAAAGGAAGGAAGACCACGTATTGACATCAGCAAGACTCGCAATCAGAGAAAAGTGGAGGAATTTGCCCAAGCGCTTGAGGAAACTCTTCTAGGTCTGGCTGGTGCAAATGCACCTGAATGATGGGAACATTTCAAGAACGCCATTTATAACACCGCCTTGTCCACATTTGGCAAGAAGACCAAAAAGACGGCAGACTGGTTTGAAGCCCATTCGGAGGAGTTGATGCCAGCCATCGAGGAAAAGAGGAGCGCTCTAGCAGCATACAAAGCCTATCCTAGTGAGTACAACTTGCAGGCTCTTCGACTTGCTCGTAGCAAAGTCCAACAGACTGCCAGGAGATGTTCTAACGATTATTGGCTTCAGCTCTGCTCTCAGATACAGATAGCAGCGGACACAGGTAACATCAAGGGAATGTATGACAGTATCAAGCAGGCTTTAGGTCCAATACAGAAGAAATCTGCTCCTTTGAAGACTGCTACAGGCGTGGTCATCCAGGACCGAGCACAGCAGATGGAACGCTGGGTGCAGCACTACTCTTCGCTATATTCTAGAGAGAATGTAGTAACCGAAGAGGCATTAAATAACATTGAGTGCCTGCCTGTCTTGGAAGAGTTGGACAGTGGACCAACTTTAGCAGAAATAAAAGTGGCCTTGGATTCCCTCGCCTCCGGCAAGGCAACTGGGAAGGACAACATCCCTGTTGAAGTGCTGAAGTGCTGTAAAGAGACCATCACCACTGAGCTGTATGAAATCTTTTGTCTTTGCTGGAGGGAAGGTGGAGTACCACAGGACATGAAGGATGCAAACATCGTCACGTTGTACAAGAACAAAGGCGACGGGGCGACTGCAATAACTACTGTGGCATCTCTCTTCTCAGTGTTGTAGGGAAGCTGCTTGCCCGTGTTGTGCTGAAGAGGCTCCAGGTGCTTGCAGACAGAGTCTATCCAGAATCACAGTGTGGATTTTGAGCTAATAGATCCACCACTGACATGGTATTTTCCTTCAGACAGTTGCAGGAGAAATGTAGGGAACAACGATAGCCACTCTTTGTGGCCTTCATAGATCTTACAAAGGCCACACTAGACACTGTTCCAAGTCCTCTATTCAGAGCACGTTACCATAGTCTCTCGAGACTAAGGGATGCCTAATCTAAAAAGTAGAGGAGAGTGGGGATGAGAAGGAGTGCATGAAGAAAAATCCTTTATATCTGTTGAATTGTGTTGTTTTACATGCAGCACAAAAATATCTCACGAATCACTAAGTAGCACGAGCATTATCATGTTTATTTATGTCAAAATGCTTTTGAAGTATGTACATAGAGCCAAAGAAAGTACAGGGCCAAACTCGATTGTTAAGGAGAATATTGTATAACAATGCCTGAAATTCTGTTACTTGGTACAGTAAGTCATGACTACAATAGGCCCATTTGAATCAATAAAACTTACAGAGGAGTTGACTCATCAAATTCTTACTTATTCAAAGGGCCTACTGTAATGTGACTTACTACAGTAAGCAACAGGATTTCAGCCATTATATTGTTCTAAACTATTCCTGTTGAAATGCAGAGTAGTTCAGGGTAACTTGGCCTTAAATGAGCAATCAAGAGCCATATAGTTTACAAAAGACCTGTTCCTCTGTGGTAGATACATACCTATCTAGCAGCCTGCATGTTTTAACTTCTCTTATGGGTGGCTATGGTGACTGTCACAATAAGCACCTGCGTTTCAAAATTTGGCACTACACCACTGCTCTGGTGTATCATTTTCAGGATGAGGAGAGGGGCAGAGTTGCACATGACACTGAATTGTGGGGGTCACAGTCCAACAATATATGGAGGTTGCTCTTACTTGCATTGGGCATTTTACTAAATCAAACACATGCATTACTGAGGCCTCCAAACAGAAAAGGAAATATGTACAGAAGTTTATGGAGTGGTGGAACCTGGGCTAACTCCAAATCTTTTGCACCAAAGCCCTGCTAGAAAAGAAGTTGGCAACAGTAAGCTAACCTGATTGGTAAGGGTTTGCATTAGTAAATTAGTCAATTTCACAGATCTGGGAAGCTCGATGGAGTCATTTTAAGAGGAGCTTGCTGCTAGCCAGCCTTAACAATTTTTGCACAAGTTGTTAAAACTTATTTTGTTTCTAGCAGCACTGCTGACTCCAGGTTTTTATATCCTCTCCCCAAACATCCCACTGCTAAATTAGTACCTCTTTAACCATGGTTGCATTGTGGTGTACCAAGCAAAATCAATACATTGCTGCTGAGCATGTTTCAGGAAGTCAAGCCATGCACAGTGGTTACAGCTCTGGCTTTTTGTGGCAGCTGTAGCGGCTTTTGTCATGTATATTGTTGAGTGCTACTTTAACAGAGGATGTCCTGTCCTATATGTGTGCTTAGAAACCATATGTTTCCTGTATGCTCCAAAGACTAATAAACCCGATAACCAACTTTTTTGTCCTGTCAGCTAAATAGATCCAGCAGAGTACATCTTCTGGCAGTAAATACAAGTTAAGTTACATATAACATAAAATACTGGAAAAAGAGGTGCACACTTATTGAAACTGTTACTGTTCTGCTTTCGTTGCTTCTATTTGTCTTAGGAGGCCTTTATAGCATATCAGGAATTGAAATAGAGAGCAGCAAAATGGTGAAACAGAGTGGTTTAGGTGTGAGGTTTGGTTATCAGGAGAAAAAGGTTCCAGCTATTTAGACAGGCCCATCTGTACCATGGAAGTTTTGTACTATATAAGCAGAGGTCACCTGTACTATGCAAGTTTTGAGTCTAAACTACATATGACATACAAATAGATATAACGGTTTCTAGATAGTCTCTTTGTTAAAAGCTGCTTTGGTGGTGCAGTAATTGGGAGTCGAGAAACAGCAAGGATTTCTCCACCCTTACCCCCGGTTGTTTTTTTTTTACACTTTATTAGCTTCCTTAGTGATCCTGCCCATTGAAAAAGTGAGTTGGTTTTTATGCCTTGCTCCAAAAATCAAGGGATCTATAATCTGCTAGTAGTGCTAAGAATTTGTTTTAGATGTCCCTAACCCTTCCCAAACCTTAATATGCAACGTAGGCTGTCTAGAAAGGAGTGACAACTAATTTAACAAGTGGAAATTCGTTTAAGTAATATAGAGAAGAGGGAAACACAGCTTGGGAGCTGAATCCAGGTAGGTTGTTTTGGTTTAAATTTAAACTTGAAATGAAGCCGTTGGACTCAATGGGTTTGCAGATTGTAGCCTGGAAGTGTGCCTCCAGGTGTTGTTATGCAAAGGTTGATTTTTTTTTTCATGGTAGATTGGGACATTTGGCCGGCTGGGCCAGCTCAACGATGCTTTTGGCAAGTCTAGCATATCAGAATGCACCAGTGCCAGAGTCCTTGTGTCACATCTCAACACTATTTTATGTCCACTGAACTGTGTCAGTTATGGAAAGCCCTAGATTTAATCCCTCCTCTGAAATGCCTCCTCTTCAATTCTCCTGTCTGCCTCTGCTTTACTTTTGCTCTACATGAATGCCTCAGCCTACTCATTGTGCTAGTACTGGCACGAGCAGGAAAGTGTGGTTTCCCAGCAATGGCAACTGTACGACTTCCCCTTTCACCAGAAATACGATGCTGACAATAAACTTGATATCTACCCTGGAGAGAGGTGTAGCAACAGTTCTGTGTCACTGAGTATGGACTTCTTTGTTGCTACCCATGTAACAAGCCAGGGTACCATTTCCAGGGCATTCGTCGCAGTCATTTGCATAGCGAAACATGCCTTAGCAAAAGTTTCCTGCCCAGCTCCCTGTATCTGCCACAGTATGTCACAACTTCTGTCATTTATGTCATATAGTTCTCAGAACTTTGGGGAAGAGATCTTCCCACGCTAAGGAAATGAACTTTTGTAGCTCCCTTAATAACCATGAGCGTTGTTTGCAGAGACTTTGGGTACACAACAGTAACCTATATAGTTGTTAAGGAATGTTTTGTGATAGTTTAGACGACTCTTCTCCCCCAGGTAGGTACTGGAACCACACAGCCCCACAGTCCAGATGTAGAGTATCATTCCAGTCAGGCAAATCTTTTGACATCTCTACATGTAAAGATGATAGCAAACAAGCTATTTCTTTCCCATGTTAATCAGCATTCTTCTGGGCCTTCTTCCTGGAAGCACGGGAGTTCGATCCCCTGCTGTGCCTCCTTGAGGGGCTGGAGTCGATGATCCATAGAGTCCCTTTCAGCTCTGCAGTTCTGAGATGATGATCATCATCATCATCATCCACTTCACAGCTCAGTTTGTTCCTGCAGTAGGTGTTAACCAGCTATTGAGTGTCTGCCACTTTTCCTTATTAAAAGGTCTAGTTAGGATGATTCCGATTGAGGCTTACATGGCTCTGTTGGTTAGGTGGCTCCCAACCAGACTTCTTTGTAGCATAAGATTCTTGCCTCCTGAGACAAAACTCAGCTAGGAAATGTCCATAGCCTGTCATCAAGGCCTGCATTGGTATGTCCTCCAGAACAATCTTTTGCTTTTATACTCTTCACTGAGATAGATTTTCTTACTATGTTCGCTATTTTCATTCCTGCCCACCTAAGGGTATAAATCTTTACGCTGCTTGTATGCAATAAATTAAACAATGTGGACAGTCTTTTGGAAGACTTTTGTCTCTCCCACTGCCCAAAGAGTCTGGGAGTCTTCCAAATTCTGCTGCACAGTGTGGGTGTCATTTATAGAACATCACAAAGTAGATAAAATGGCTATATTGTCCTAGGAAAACAGATTTCCAGCTCAGTAGGGCCCTGTCCTGTAGAATGAGGTGGGCAGAAGGTAGATATCCGAGTGATTTACAACAGTTTCAAAGAACATTTGGGAGGAAATCAGGAATAGCTATTTTGTGCAAGGACTAGTGAGCTTGAATTTGCTATCAGTCACAAATTCCTGTCCTCATGATGTGCTTGGAGACACCCAGTTCCCTGGTTTTTAGGGTCTGCCAGAGCCCCTATTTCATGGGGTGCAGAGATCTATTAAAAATAACAGTGGAGTAGATCTTGTGAGCCTGAAGTCTGTCCATCTCTGTGATAGGACTCAAGACCACCTGGTTAATTACTGCATATCTTCAAGGGTATTGCTTTCCTAGATATGCTTCTGACCCTACTTTATTCAGACTTGTCATGCCAGCACAAATCTCCAAGTCAATTCATGATGTAAAGAGAAAGCAAACACTCTTATTCTTTTACAGAGCTTACAGTCAGAACCAGAACTCAGAAAAGGACTACAACTAGAATCGCCCAGCCACCATGGAGGGATTGGGAGTTATAGCCTGTCAACATACCATCTCCAAGTGGAGATGTTCCAAGGCAGCTGAAACATGCTGGAGGTTTTTCAGACAAGAAACCCACCCCTTCAAGGGAATAGAGACAACTGTCCTTGGGAGAAGATTTGCTACTGGCCTGGATATTCACTACACCAGCTACTAGTGTGCTGTGGGCTAGGGAGAGGGGAAGTTGTTAGGGGGAAAAAAAACTCCTTCAGAGTTAGCAAATGAAACCCACACTATGCAGTAGAACTTGGAAGACTCCCCGACTGTTTGGGCAGTGGGAGAGCCATGTCCTTTTAACGTCCTATGGGCTCAAGCCTCAAACTCATTGTTCCTGGACAGGGACAAGGGAGCATGACTTGTGGTTGACCGATGAAAATCTACTTCAGGATAGTCTCCTTGTGTATTCAGTGCTTGAATAACAACTCCTTCTCATACATTGTAATACAAGTCTTCCGTTTACGCTCTTCTGGAGGAAATACCAAAGCAGGCCTTGATGGTAGGTTGTGGGCATTTCCCAACTGACTTTGTCCCACTGACAGCCTAAAATGTTGCACGTTCCCAGTTGTGAGAATGTGGTGAGGTTTCTTTTTCATATTTTGTCATATTTCCTAAGGTGGCTGATCTTTGCAGAACTTAACGGCAGACCCTTCTCCTTTCTATAATCTCTGGGGTTTTCTGCAAGTTCCATAGAAGAGATGACAGAGTAAGTCTCCTGTTCGGAAGAATATGTGTCACTGGGTTACAGTGATGTAGCACAAACAATCTAATTTTGAGAGGCAAATTGCCCCAAGTTAAGAAATCACCATATAAATTATCAGTTGCATACAGAGCTACATGATTTATTCAGCAAGCAAGCTAATAATGTATAAGGTGATTTCTTAAATTGGGAGCAAGTTATGGCATTTGCCTAACTATGCTGTAGAATTTTGGTCAATGAATTGAATTGAGCAAAACCCAGTGGCACAGGGTTTTGCTCAATTAAGTTCATTGAATTTAGCACTAAACTCCACCCTCAAAAGAAATCCTCAGAACAAAAGACCCCCATGAGAGCAGCAGCAGGGACAAACAAAACAAAACAAAATGTAAGAGAACTTGGTAAGGGATCGATTTTGTTTTTACCAAGACAGGCCTATGTTACATGGATGGCAGGAAAAGTACCAATAGTGGTGAACCAGGTACTTTACAGCAATGAATACTCAGTCTGGGTAATCCTTTATATTCTGCAGTGAGACAGAGTTCCTTACTAAAATAGATGGCTTATGTTATTTCCATCTTCGCCACCTATAGGTATAAATCTTTACTCTGCTCGTTTGCAATAAGTTAAACAATGCAGATATTTTTATCCTCAATGCAAGATACTATTGACCATCTCTGAGAGATTTCATACATTTCAAGACTGCATTTTTGTATATTTCTGTTAAATGCAGTTTTTAAAAAATGTTGTAACTATTTCCTTGTTACACGAACTAGTAAGAATAGTAGCACTGGATGGTTTATTCGTGTCTGTGTGATCAGTCAGCCTGGCATTTTGTGATTGCTAGGTATTTGTGTAGCATTCAAAAGCGAAAATATAGTAAGTTAACAAAGGGACATTTTGTGCAAATTGAAAGCCACAGAGAGGTAAACTCCCTGTTTAGCTGTGCCTCTTCCTAGAGTTTTTAAAACTGACTTTTAAATAACTGTAGCTATTATTAAGGAATGTTTTTAATCTGTTTTGAATGATGGTAATGTATTGTAAAGTGCTTAAGAACCTCCTTGATAAAAAGGCCATACGTTTTAAGCAAACAAAGAAACAAACACAAACAAACAAGTACTCAGGTAGGGATGGAGATTCTCAGATGGCTGTCTCACCATTGACCAAAACCTTAGCTTTTGCAATCTATTAGGAAGATACAAGGTTTGTTTTCAAATTTATTTTCAGTTTTATTAAGCTTTGAGGGCTTTTGGAACACACACATTCCGTGTTGTACAGTATCTTATTAGGGAGTATTTGGGTTACTTGGAGACCATTTCTGGGATTGGCTTTCGACTTTCGCATAAAGAAAGCAGAGGAGATAGTTTCCCCATCACTAAGGGCTTCAGCCAATAGGCAAAGAACCAATGTTCAAAGGCAAATTGTGTTGCGCTGCTCTAGTTGTTGAAATGCATATATACTAAGGAGCTTGAGAAAGGAGAAAGATGAAGAAAACCAGTTCCCATTGAGCGAAACATAGTCCTCATCTGATTATAGACTACTGGGCTTTCTTGTATGAGACACGGGATTGGGATTAAATGTCAGCATGGACAGTGAGGAGAGTGTGAGATCTAAGATGGTGTAGCCTAGTTTGGGTATAAGGCATTTGGTTGGATGCAAGTCCTGTTATGAACTTCATTGACCCTAATCATACCCACTCTTTCTTTGGAAGAGTTCTAAGTGCTTGCAATGAACCAGTGTGCAGTTTAGGGCTTTAACAAATATTTTTGTTTATTTCAGAGGGACGGGTAAAGGAACTGTGTTATCTCTTTTTCTGTGGTACACAAGCCCCATCTGAGGCAGAAAGGCTAGATTTTCTCTCATACTCCATACATGAGCGCAGAGCTCAGTATGATTCAGGTAGCATCCATTTTCTTAAATTTCTTATATTCCTGGTTAAATGAATATTTGCAAAAGGAAGAATTCTGTTGCTTTGTTTAGTTTAGAAATGAGGTCATGCTGGACATTTGCATAAGTGGAGTAGGATAGAAGAGTTTAACATTCCCAAGTTTTTTGTGAGAAGCAGAAACATGGAAGAGTAATTTATGCAGGGAAATGCAGTAGGTCTTTTGATATTGTGTTTTATTTTAAGCATGTGTAGTGCACCCTATAACACAGGATCTCAGCCTGGGTTACAAAGCTATATAAAACAATTCAAAACATAAAATCTTTAAAACAATTTAGAATTAAACAGTTTAAAACCCATAAAATAAAAACATTAAACACATTGCATTAAAACCTGCACAGACCAAGATCCTTGATGCTCGAACACTTTAATAAATAATCATGTTTTGACTTGGCATTGGAATAATGCTAGTGTTGGCACCAGTTGAGCCTGCAAGAGGAGGACATTCCCCCGTTGGGGTGCTACAGCAGAGAAAGTGCTCCCCTGTGTCTCTACATAATGAACAGTTCTCAATGGTGTGGTGTGGAAGAGACCTGTACATCTGTATGTAGTTGTCTATCACATCTAGACCCGAGAGGTTTTCTTAATAGCATGATCTTGAAGACCACCACGGATACCCCAGTTGGGAAGTCAAGGAATGTGAATCTTGTGACACCCATTCCATTTGCTGGCTTCAGATCTGATTCATAGCACCAGGCGCCCTCCTCTTCTGACTCCTGCTGTATCAAGTCAGCTGTCCCAGAGACTGGACCAGATCTCTGAAAGAGTCAGCAGAACCACCAGCATTAACTGGCAACCTGTACATGAGCCACAGAGACTGATCTGTATGGCAAAACAGAAGAAGGAGCCTTGATATAGGAAAGGGCTTCTGTATAGACTTAGCTTTTTTCAGTGTAAATTCTGTTACATGAAAATAACCATGGAATTCCAGGAGTGAAGGTTTGCATAGATACGTCTGCAAAGTAATTCCCCCACCTCCCAAATGTCTCTGACAAATAATGGGGAGAAAAATGCTTATTTTTCATTGCATGTTCAGTGTTGTGATGATGAACTAAAGATTTCTGTTTAGATACAAGATATACCCTGAAAAATACATTTTGAAATGTTATCAGAAAGCTAGAAGAGATAAGTAAGTAAAGCTAGACAAGAAGGATAAGAGATTACAGTAAAATTTACAGTAACTAAAACCTAGAGGAGCAAGATAAAGCCACTGATCTGATTGAAAGATAGTTGGTTTTTGAAATGTGTTAAAGAAACATGATGATAAAATGAATGGATTTGCAGGCAGTGTGACTGATAAGGTTATTTGAGTCATTATGTGGGCATGATCCAGCTGAAGTGAAACACATAAGTATTATATTTATAAGTATTGCTACATGATATGATAGATTTGTCTTATTATTCTTGTCAGATCACTGGGACTTAAATTTGCATCCTTTTTCACTGGTTTGTGCTTAGTTTTGAAGTGATTTGAAGTAATAAAGCAAAAGTGATTTATAAATATTACTTTATAATATAATAGATTTGTTTGAGGGAAATGGCAAGTAAATCTACTTGGGAGATAAAATCATAACACTGCTAAGTACTAAAGTTAGCCCTGGTGCAAACACCAGAGTAAACTGAAGAGTAAATCAGACCTTCTGTCCAGATTTTTTCCTGGACACTTAACTTTATTTAGATGTGAGCTAATAAATCAGTTATTGACTGTCCTTGGAGATAACAATAGAATCAGTTTCCGTACTAAAAATTAAAGTTTGCGGTGCAGAAAAGCAAATCCCAATCACAAGCAATACATTTCTTTGAAATATACAGTGGGTTGGGGTGTTGTTTTTTTTGTTTTGTTTTTTGTTCCACTTGCTTTAATTGGTAAGAGAGAGTAAGGGGGGGGGGACACTGTCACAGTAGATGGTAGTGAGACATGAGTTTGCTGTAGATGTGGCTGATTTTTTTAAATCACTGTCCTTTCTAATCATGCATTTCCCACTTCAAGTATGTACAGGAGGGAGCTTAGAGAAAGGAGGCTGGTGATGTCTGTTTATTACAGATCTGTAATTGGTTGCATCCCTTCTTGGATGCACACCTTAAAACAGTGAGGGGGGGGGGGGTTGAGTGTGTCAGAGAAGCCGAGAGCAGTGCCATCAGGAGGCTAGACTCTGTTATGAGCCTGGACTCCTAGCAGGGTCACCCAAGGCAGAACATTCACAGCTGAGCCATCCACTTCAGCTGCATTAGCAGAGGAGAATGGGTAGTTCCAGTGGTGATGGGCAAAGAAACCTCTGGAGGGCAGCTACTTGGTGGCAGCAGTAGCTGAAGGTGATGCTGGAGGACGATCTTTCACAGAAAACAGCAGTGACACTATAGCTAACTTGTGTTAGTAGTGTGCAGAAACCACTGCTGAACCTTTTTTACCTTGAAAACCTTGTGATGAGAAATGACAGCTCTAGAAGAAATCAGTTGGCTCTAAGACTATGATTCCAGTCTATGATCCATCTACAGAAAATGAAAAAGATGAAATTGAAAGCTTTTATGCAAGCATTCAGGAGGAAACTAATCACATACCAAAATAAGACATGATTCTAATCATGGGTGGCTGGAATGCAAAAGTGGGAAACAAAATAGAACCAAATGTGGTTAGAAAATTTGGTGTAGGGGTCAGAAAGTAAACAGGAAAATGACTCATAGGACTTATGTGAAGCTAACAATGTGTTTATTGCAAAGACACGCTTCAAGCAACTGAACAGATTATTGTATATGTGGACATCACCAGGTGGTCAATATAGAAGATCAATAGACTACATAATTGAAAGCAGGAGATGGAGAAGTTTAGCCTGTTTGGTAAAACAGGACCAGGAGCAGATTGTGGTAGTGATCATGAACTATTAGTATCAAACATTAGAGTAAAGCTGAAGAAGAGCACTAAAAGAATCCTACTGCTAAAATATTCAACTTTTCTGATGAATTTAAGGTAAAGGTAAAGGTTCCCCTTGACATTTAGTCCAGTCGTGTCCGACTCTAGGGGGCGGTGCTCATCCCTGTTTCCAAGCCATAGAGCCAGCATTTGTCCGAAGACAGATTCCGTGGTCACGTGGCCAGCGCGACTAGACACGGAACGCCATTACCTTCCCACCGAGGTGGTACCTATTTATCTACTTGCATTTGCATGCTTTCGAACTGCTAGGTGGGCAGGAGCTGGGACAAGCGACGGGAGCTCACTCCGTCGCGTGGATTCGATCTTATGACTGCTGGTCTTCTGACCCTGCAGCACAGATATTATTAGGGAAGAATGTTAAAAGACAATTATTGTAGCGAAAAGAAAAACCCAGGGAAAAGCTGAAGGCAGCAGGAAAAGAGGGAAGCTGAATATTAGATGAATTGACTTCACAAAGGAAGCCACAGGCTTGACTTTACAAGAGCTGAGCAGGGCTGTTGAGGACAGGGCATTTTGGAGATTGCTTATTTGTTGGGTTACCTTAAATCAGAGGTGACTTGACAGCAGATAAGAACAACAACAATGGGTTGCAGAAGACAAAAAGACACTGAGCTTCCCAATGTGCTGTTCAGGTTGCAGGGGTCAAATATATAAGGTTCTGCCTATCTGTTTCAAGTAGACTTCCAAATTAATTTTGCTGCAGGATTTTGCTGTTATGTTCTGCATGCTCTTGCTCAGTTAGTCAAATGTCTCTAATATTTATACTTAAGCTTTTTATTGATATATATTCAGTCTTATGGTTAAGATGTTGGAATCCCTTTTATGCCTTCTAAGAGAGGGTCTGGCTGAGATTACCTGGAGTGTGTATGGCTGATAGGGTGATGAGCTTTCCTACCTGTGTGGCCTTGACAAAAACTCTGTGAAATCAATGCTGAAATATCCTCACAATATACTACAACTTTTCCCAGATACAGTGATTCATTAGGATACACAACATTGGTCTGGAAATCACAATATTGTTCAGCACTATGGTAAATTCAAAGTATAACATACATTTTATTCATAATAGATACATGTCTTCATAATACTCTGACTTGACTTCTTTCAACCTAAACAGTCTGTGTTTTAACAAGGCACTGGAACTTATCTCCCTTAAGCTCCAGCAAACATCAACAGTCTGTGTTATGAATTTATCATCATGTTGAAAAATATTGTCACTTCTACACAACTGTTGTGTGTCCTAATGAATCACTGCATCTAGGAAAATTGTAGTATATTGTGAGAATATTTCAGCATTGTTTTCATGGAGTTTTTTTCATTGCTAATAACTTTTCTGTGCTCCCTATTGGATATGATTATACCTTTGTGGCCTTGGGCATACTGCACAGTTGTAAGTCATGGCAGACATAGCACACTAGAAGATGGGAGTGATAAACCATTTCTGACCACTTTAAACCTAGAAAATCCTGGGTTATTGTAAGTCAAAATTGACTTGATGGCATGTAATTATTATTATAAGGGCTTATTTCGAGAAGGGCTGGGTTTCAAAATCTGTGAAATAATAATGAGGAAGAAAGTACATTTGAGAACAAACGTGTTGTTGGCTTTACAAAATTCAGTGAGTCACTCTCTTCTTCATTTCTAACTTAGGCCAAATTCTCCTACAGTATTTGATTTTTCCATATTTTCTGCTTTTTCAGAAGTGATTTACCATTGCCACCTTCTGCACAGTACTGTACTAACAAAATAACGTTAGCTTGAGTTGTCTATTAAAGATCTTTTGCTAGTGTCACTTCCCTCTGCTGCTGTTCAGTGGCTCCCCATCAATAATTTTCTACCTGCTTCGTTATTGGAACTGTTAATTATCTTCTGTTGGTGCAGTTGTTGATTCCTGAAGAGCAGTAATGGTTGTTAGGGATCACTTAATGCACATAGTGGTTATCAGTAGCTGCTTGTACAATTGGACCTCAAATTGGACTTGGTTCTCACAAGGGAAACATATTGTTAAATATGTGGAAATTAAGAATGCATTGTGCATACAGATGTCTCATTAACTGAATTAATGAATAAAAATATGACATGTACAAAGTAAGAAAAACATCTTTTTATCATAGTGTTTGTAAATGTTAAGATGTTTAAATGGCAAATTGAGAAATGCAACATATATCTATCCAAAATAAAATAAAATTACAGCCATCTGTTAGCATTTTACCTAGTTGTTATTAATGTAAAGAAATATGTTTTGCACTCACCAACATTGTCAAAATTCCATGCTTTTAATATCTACCATGGAAATCAGTCTGTCTGATGTAACAATAGATTTCTGAAGCCTTATGTGTTTTTTGTATATAATTATACAGAGTTATTTTCTGTTGGTTTGGATATTGAGAACAAAGAAGTGTGCACTAGTTCCATATGCCCAAGAGGGGTTTGGGGGGGGGGAAAGGGGGGGGAGAATTTAAAAAACCACAACCTAAAGTCACTGGGGATACCCAAGCCAATGGGTGCACATAAAGATCCCGACCTGTGGCCTTAAACATGTTGACACCTGGGGGCAAATTATTCTAAACACTGAATCTGTTGGGGCAGGAGTAGATCTCATGGGCAAAAGGTATAGGAAAGGTTTTCTCACTGAATTTTAGGAGAAACTGTTTAATAGTAAGAGCCTACTTTTCAGTACTCTGGGAGCAAAGGGTCAGATTTCTGAACGTTTTTGAGCAAAGGCTAGGGAGTCATCTGTTGGAGATACTGTGGATCTGCTTTTACTGCATAGAACAAGAATTTGAACTAGATACCCTGGACAGCCACTTCCAAATCTAGAATCCTATGAAATATTAAATGACCATGGAAATGCTGAATAGTAAACATTGCAGTCTCAATTGTGTTGTCGGGTGCTGTGAGCAGTGGTATTTATTTATACATTCGTTTGTACATTTCATGCCATTATACAGTAGAGGAACAAAATACACTTAAACATTTAATCCAATAAAATCACAGTATCATTACAATGGAATACTGAATACAGAGGTTTGTTGCTTGTGACTACAGCTTTTTGTTCTGAGAATTTCTGGCTCAACTGGTATGTATCAGCAGCCAAGATGGGAGCTACTATAGTGTTAACAGCTGTGGAAGTCATCTCTTGATGCTCGATTTGTGGTAGAACTACTCTCCCTTGAGAAAACTATGCCTAACCAAAGAGCACTGCAAATAAAGGAAAACTGGAACAGGAAATGATCTTGGTTTTTTCTTCAGAATTAGCTGCAGAGCTTGGCACCCTTTTGCTGTCCATGCATCTCCTTTTCTTGTGCTAGGCTCTCCATCTCCTAGATCTTCCATTTTATTTTCACTTCCCTTGATAAAAATTCCAGATTTAGACAGTGTGTTGATCCTCCACCCCAGCCCCACCCCATGTACAGCCCATTGGTATTAAATGAAAATAAAAGCCAACTGAACGCTGTCTCCAAACAAGAAATGACAAAAAGAAATCATTCGCACCTGAATTCATTCCTATGCGGTCCTCCGTAGGAAGCTGCTTTGTCGCTCAAACCAACTCAGAGCTAGCATCTCAAAGCAATGTGTAAGCTTTTGTGTGTAGAGGGGCAGTCTCCAAAATACTGATAGAAGTTTTTGTGAGATCTACACAGTCTGTGTTCCTTGTAGGATCAATTGGTCTGCCCCATTTTTGGAAGGGAGGTCTCTGTGGTTGAATTCTAGGAAGCCTGCGACAGAGCATGATGAGAGCGCCAGATGATGTAGTGCCATGGCAGACTTGGACTGTGGAGACTGAATCTGCGACTACACTGGCAAGCCAAATTGCTCTGATTCGACTCTGCTGTGATGTGATTCGCAGCCTGTATTACAGTTGAATTCACAGTCAGTAATCACACAGGGACTGCAGTTTGATTTGTGAGTTCAGTGTTCACACTTGATGCGATGCAATTTGCATTTCTGGCCACAGCCCCCTTCTTTCCTTCCTCTGGTTCCACTTCTGCTAATTTTTTTATGGTTCGTGGTCAAGCTGCTTGGTTTTGAAAGGGTTGTGCAGTTTTCCAGAAAAGGTGGCAGCATTCCAAAGTTTTTCTTAATGTGTCCAGAAATACCACACACCACAGAAATGTCTTTTGTTTTTTCTGTTTGGCTTGGAATTTAATTTTTTTTTCTTGTCTGGAGGTCATCTAGCACTAAACTAGTATGTTAATACTAGTGATAATGTGGTCTGATGCCAATTTTGTGTATGTAGAAAAGTTTTTAAAAGTTCAGAGGAGTATTGGCGGGGGGAACATAGGGGTGGGTGATCTTGCAGTCCTGAACATCACGCCCCAACTGCTGACATCACTGAAACACTACCCACAGTCATTCCCCCATTATTACATGAACAGATCAACTGATCATACAGGAAAAAGTATGTACGGATCATTCTGGCTTGAAAAAAATAGATCCCCACCCCCAGCAGCAGAGAAAAAAAGCTGCATGGGAACAAAAAGAGCCGAGCCAATTTGAATCAATTTGCATAATATGATCAGTAAAAAATTTATTTTGAATTCATCCATTCAATAAGTGGAACAAATCCTGTGATACATTTGACTGTGTAGCCGCAGCCTGACACTCAAAAGCCTACTCAGCTAAGTACCTTTGGATGGTCACTTTCTTTCGCCCTAAACTTATTCACAAGCTTGTTGCGGTGACAAAGGAGGAGAGATCATGTATGTTGTCTCAAAGTCTCAAGAGAAAGATTGGAAGGAAGGAAGGAAGGAAGGAAGGAAGGAAGGAAGGAAGGAAGGAAGGAAGGAAGGAAGGAAGGAAGGAAGGAAGGAAGGAAGGATGGATGGATGGATGGATGGATGGATGGATGGATGGATGGATGGATGGATGGATGGATGGATGGATGGATGGATGGATGGATGGATGGATACTTGAGTTAAATCTGACATTGTGGCTTTTTTTGTTTCTTATCTTCCAGGGCTGTTTGTTGTTTATATTGAATCTGAAGCTAGGGTGGAGAACTCAGAAGGTAAGTTTTCTCTGGACCAACAAGCCTTCAGAACAGCATTAAAGGCCCACTTTAAACCTGTGTCCTATAGTTTTGCTTGTTTGTGAGGACTGCAGGTGGCCATGAGCATTCCAAAAGGAAGAGATGTGGTGCTGAGTACTGAAATCTTGTATACAAAGCTTCCAGGGCCCTGTGTTCTGACCAAGAGGTAGTGATGTAAGCGACAGGAAAAAACATTGTCCAGGGCACATTTCTTGCATGAGCTAGCAGGCTTGTGGATACCTTTGTAGTGCCATACTGTAGAAACTGACATTATCCATTGTGGACAGGTGACGCCCTTCTTCAGTGAAGAAAAGTTGTTTAAAAAAGAACTTGAATTTTGTGTGGAAACAAACCGTTCTAAAGCCCCTTTAGGAAGGCCAGAAAATCTTGTGATACTTCTGCTTGTGCACAGGTAACCCTGATGCCAGAGACATCAGTATATAGAGAGGGTACCCCAACTCTTACAGGCCTGATTCCTCACAACTATGACATACCTACATAACCAGAGGAGGATATTGGGATGTAACAAACTGACAAAACAGAAAAACCCTAGGTACACATTTTCTCTGGCAAAAGCATCTCATGAATAATGTTTTCCTCTGTTGACAGACAAGTAACTGATAGAGTAATGGCACCTCGAACTGTATGAGGGCCTAGGCAGATGCGGCATTCGTGAGTCAAACTCATGTTCCTAGTTATAGTATGCCAATTTTAAATGTTTTTTCCCAAACTGAAATAAATGTTAAAGATACAACACTCTAACCTTTTCCAAAGAAATAGCCATGTTCGTGTGTCTTAACATGTTGGCAAAATTAAAGGGGGGAAAGGGCAAAATATTGTGACACTTTAAAAGACTAATAGTTTTTTTTTTCCAGTGTGAGCTTTTGTGGATCAGAATCCACTTCTTTGGACCCTTGTTGTCTCTGCCAAGTGGGCAGAAGAAATAAATCAAAACAATGACAACAACCACTTGGCCATTCTAAATTATCTGGTCTTAAATATTTCTCTTGTGAATAGGATGCCACACTGGAATATGAAGCATGTAGTGGAAAGTCTTCTTTCTCCATGCCATCGATTAGATGACAAAAGAGCTCCAGAGATTTTGCCAGCTAAGGCGGAGCAGCAAATCCCCCCTTTCCCCTGCACAATGGTGCAGTAGTGTTATTTCGACTCCTGAAACAGAAAATCTGAGAAACATCTTTAAATTTCATGACAATTATCAATTGGTAATAACACATGGAATAAACTATACAATTTTCTGCCCTTTTTGACAAGTAAAATCTGCTGCAAGAGGCAGTTGCCTCAATCTGTCTAATGGTAGAACTAGCCCTGCTAGTTGAAACCTTCCTGATGTTTAAAATTGTTTTCTTTCCACTGGTTTCTTCCAATTGTTGTCAGTTTGGTGATCCCTTTTGCCCTTGTAAGATCATTAATATCCAAGCCTTGAGTAAAGGTGCACTGGGGATGGCTAAAGTCATTGGTAAGCCTTTATGTTTGATAATTCAGGGCAAAGCTTGGAAAGATCTTCCTTCCTTCCTTCCTCCCTCCCTCGCTCCCTCCCTCCCTTCCTTCCTCCCTTTCCTTTCCTTTCCTTTCCTTTCCTTTCCTTTCCTTTCCTTTCCTCCCTCCCACCCACTGGGGACTCTTTCTGACCAGTGAGGATTCTAGATATTATAATACCCAAAAAGCAAGCAAGCAAACCCTTTCCCCATCTCTTCCCTGGGGTTAGATAACTGAGAATCTCACCAGAACTTTAGCTTCCAGGGTTCAGTCCTGTAGTTCAGCCTCTGATGTGCAAAATGTATTTTTACATTGGGCAGATGGCCAAGGAAAGCCGATGGACGGTTGTGGATCACATGCCAGATTTGTGGAACCTCCGGGAAACTACTCCTGTCAATGCCTAACAGGATTCGAGTCGAAAAAATGGCCAAATGGCTTCAATAATAGAAGTGACAATAACTGCACAGGTAAGGGCTTTCTGGGATCTCCTTTTGCTTGAGACACTGCATGCTTTTTTTCTGCATGGCACTGCTTGCATGCACAAAACAGCTGGGGACCACAGGAGAGGCGCAGGTCATGCGTTGTACACCCTGGGATGTACTACACTGCTATGAAATGTCAGGGACCCTGGCAATTGCTTGTCAAACCTATCTTTCCAGCCCAGAATCGACACAAGGAAACTTTCCCACTTGTGTATCAGGTAATCTACAGGAGGTGACTAAACCTTCTTCATGAGACCACCTTTATTTTGCTGATTTGAATGTATGAAACACTTTGCATTGGGTCAGATTTTTTATCGATCCAGACTAGTTGTCCCTTGTCTGCAGATGTGACTGTTCTAGATGATGTCGTCCCAAGCATGGCTACCTGAGGCCCTTTTGAATGAAGATGGGTTTACCTTTTGCATGCAGATTATATGCTCTTGCAGTTTAAGCTATGGATATTGTTATTTTCTCCCAAGGGTTATTCTTGGTCTTAGAACTATGCTAGGCCAAAAACAACTTTATAAAATAGTTTGGCAGGGAGAAGCACAAGCAGAGAGTTGCTGGGTGTGTGCGCGCGTGTGTGTGCGCGCGTGCGCGCGCGTGTGAAAAACAATCTTCCTGCTGCTGTGTTAGAATTCTTCATTCCACTGTTTTATAGTTTGAAAAGTTTCAAGAATCCAAATAAGGACTGGAATGAAACAGGGCAATCCTGAAAATAAGTTGAGGGAGACTGATTTGCACATTTTAGCAGAAAATGCTTAAATGTGCAAATGCTGTGTTCTGAGCTATTTTCATCTGAGTAGTACTGAAATTCACATGTGGGGAAAGCTTCAGAATTCAGTCATCTTAATTGAATCCCAGGGGCTAAGCCTGTAAAATATTTTTGTATCATGTAAACAAGCTTCATTCTGTTTCACTCAGGACTAGAACTTTACCGTTGCGTAATGGGAGGCATAGTTTTAATGTGTCCAAAGTGGTTTCACTCAGGCCATTTTCTTAATTTTCCACTGTTCTACTTCTGTTGGATATTGCTGGGTGTAGGAATTATTTACTGTTCTTTGAACCTGAATAAATTCCTTTGCTACAGAATGTTATGTCTACAGTTGAAGTGAAGCTATACATTTTACTCTTTTTATAGCAAAAAGAATAAACTATCTGGTGGCACCTTAATGACTAACAGGTTTTGTTTGTCCTACATTCCTATGGACAACAGCTCATAAAAGCTTGTGCTAAGTAAAAGTTGTTCATCTTCAAGGTGCTACAAGATTCTCTGAAGTAAAGAAAGACTTTTAAACACTTTTCTCCTCCCTGCGTTCCATGTTCTGTGAGGAATGGCACCCAAAGCAGAAATGGTTGCATAGATGGATGAAAGGGGTTATGGCATGATTTGACAGCAACTCCCACTTGCAGAGGTAGCCTGTGGTCTGAGTGGTTTGGGGATACTTCACCTCAGCATTTAGGGGTGAGATGCCCCTCACGCTTGGATAATGAGTGGCTCCTGTCTAACCTGGAAACCTAATTTCTAGTTATGTACCCCATGGCAAGAAAACAGCTCTGGCTTACAATTAATTGCTTCTTTGACTATAGCTTCCCGGGATGCAACAAGGGACTGGTTTGCATCCTTACCACATCTTGCAGATTTCTCTTGGTTCTTTCTCCCTTCAAGCTATAGTCCGATGTCCAATGTTTAGTGCCAGTAGGAATAGACCCAATAATAGGAATGTGGGTAGTCAACACCCTGCTCTAGACTGTCATTGGATCACCCAGTTTGGAATTAGCAGTCAAATCTTTATCAGTGCTGGCCGTTCACTAGGATAAGAAGCCCTCTGGCCCTTGCTAGCAGCCAGACACCCCAGCTAGAATGCTCTTGCAATGCATGCACCATTTGAGAATCAGTGCTCCGGGATGGCAACTTAGGTGAGTCTGGGGCTAATTTTCCATCCTCAGGATCCTTTTTGTTGGGGGGGGGGGACACACACAAAATGCCCCAAATGCCAAAAAAAGTAAAAGAACAAAACCACGAGTAATCAGATGTCCACTGCCAGTTTGGAGAGGAAAAGTTATTTTTCTGTATTAAATGTCACAGGGAAACTGTGTAACGTGTTTAAAAGGTGAATTGTGGCTCCTGGAGATTTCCAGGAGCAGCCATGCACCATTTCTTTGCTGGGAAAAAACTTTTTGCTGAGGAGATGGTACACACACACACACACACACACACAACCAGCCTTGAGCCCATCTCTGGTCTAAGCGAACACTTCACAGCATGCTGCTTTGCATGGCCTAGCTAAGGCAGACTTTTTCAGCCCTGGGATCAGAACAGCTGGTCTTCCTGCAGTCCCCAACCATTTCTTCTGCACCATGATGTGAGATGCCCCAAGCAAATTAGGACCAATTAGCTAGTTTCACGGAGATGCAGCTTTCTCATTGCAGACATTGATGAGTGCCAGCAAAATGCTTCCATCTGTGGACCTAATGGACATTGCATCAACATCAAAGGAGATTACCACTGTAAATGCAAGCCAGGATTTGTGAAGAGCCAAAAAAATGATAGAAAGATATGCAGAGGTATAGTGCAATGAAGATACAATATTTCTTTCTTACACTTGCAAAGGAAGGCATGGACAATGATGCCTCATATGTTACTAAGTACTTAGTAGTAGTTAGCTGGTGTTGTGAAATGGACATGAACTGATGATTTTAAGTACAGCATCCGTTGTAGGTTTAAAAAGCCCTGGCATTTGGCAAAGGGAGGGAGGTCCAGTGGGGCCTGGAATTAGACACAGCTGCACATGCCATGTGATATGCTCCGGTGCAGGAAAACACATTATTGTGTCACCAGTGAAGAAATGATGTTAAACTGCCAGAGTGGTCAGATTTTGTATAGGAATCAGAGATGTGTCATGTTGGTGGATTCAGTGCCATTTTATCCCTTCCTTCAGAAAAGCAAATGTTTGGGGCTGATCCTGGTCAGTAATGTACCTCTGCATTACCATATTGTATATACAGCTCTATGTTAGTAACAGAAACTTGGTAAAGCCAGAACAACTATCTGTCTGTATTTTTATATGCTTTATGTTTGTGGAGATTAGAACTTCCATGTACAGAAACTCCACATTTCTGTCTGGGATAATCTGAATGTGCTTGCTTCATGTTGAGTCACCACAGAGATTACCGTCTCCTTTCTTGTCCTTTTCTTCTTTGTTCAAAAGAGTTTCACTGGTAAGTAATGAGAATAGTCCACATGTTTTATACTGGGCAAGAGACTTTAGCTTTGCCCAGATTAAACCTCTGTTAGTCCTACTCTCACGCTAGTATCCTCTCTCTTCTCTGTGAGCCCTCTTCTTTCTTATGCCCTGGCACCTCTCTCTCTCATTCTCTTACTCCAACAAGAGTAAGAAGCTGCCAATGGGCTGATCTTGGAGATACCATTAGTACTCATAAAGTAGGAGACTAGCTTTGAACTGCTGTTAGTTAGGAATGGAAACGTTAGATGCCTAGAGCTCACTTTTTGGCAGCCAGAAGAGGCTGCAGCCAGCTTCAGATTCACAACCAGAATGACATGAACAGCATGGAAGGTTGACATAGCCCTAAACAACTCCATGATATTTGATGACAACAGTACTGTATTTTTCCATGTATAACATGATACTTTTATCTAAAATATTTAGATTAAAATTGAGAGTCGTCTTATACACGGAGGTAAGGAGGGGGAGGAATCAAAGCGCTTTGATTCCTGCTTTTCCTCTCCACTTTCTTGCAAAGAAAGTGCTTCCCCCCTCCACTTTCCTCGCAAAAAAATGCAAGAAAGTGGAGGGGGAAAGAAAGTGGAGGGAGAAAGCAGGAATCATCAAAGCGCTTTGATGATTCCTGCTTTTCCCCTCCACTTTCTTGCGAGGAAAGTGGAGGGGGAAAGCACTTTCCTTGCAAGAAAGTGGAGGGGGAAAGCAGAAATTATCAAAGCGCTTTGATTCCTGCTTTCCCCCTCCACTTTCTTGTGAGGAAAGTGGAGGGGGAAGCACTTTCCTCTCAAGAAAGTGGAGGGGGAAAGCAGGAATCAAAATACGTTGATCACTGCCTTCCCCCTCCACTTTCTTGCAAAGAAAGAAATTTGGGGTTAGAAAAGTGGGGGGGGCATCTTATACATGGAAAAATACGGTATATATGTCTCTGCTGGTCATTGTGGGAGGAACCTTAAGAACGGATGGCCCGATTTTGTCCTTTGTGGTTATCTTTCATTCACAGGATGGTAAAGTAGTGGAAAGAGGGTGCAAGTTCCTGTTGCACACTGAGCAAATTTTCCTAGGAAGTGAGAAATCAGGGCTGGCCTGACTCTTAGCAGGTTAAGGCAGCCAGCTAAGGCAGGGGTCCCCAACCGCCGGTCCGCGGACCGGTCCCGGTCTGTGGTCAGACAGATCTGCCCCCCCACGCACAGACACACACATGCCCCCCACGCATGCACGCCTCCCCACACACACACAGATGCACGCATGCCCCCCATGCATACACAGACACACGGACACCTCCCCGCATTCACGCACGGATGCACGCATGCCCACATGCATGGACGGATGCATGGACAACCCCCACACGTACGCCAACCCCCCACGTACGCACAGATGTACTCACGTACGCATACATACATGCACAGACACACCCCTCCCTACATGCATGCTAAACCGGTCCACAGTGTCAAAAAGTTTGGGGACCACTGAGCTAAGGCAACGGGGCACATATACTGCAGTAATTACTCTGTTTCCCCAAAAATAAGCCCTAACCTGAAAATAAGCCCTAGTAGGATTTTTTAGGATGCTTGTAATATAAGCCCTACCCCAAAAATAAGCCCCAGTTGAGTGAACCCCCGGCCTCCACCATTGTGCAGCAACCAGAAGAAGATGACATGACTGTATTTGAATAAATGTAGATTGTTGTACATGAAAAAAATAAAACATCCCCTGAAAATAAGCCCTAATGTGTTTTTTGGAGCAAAAATTAATATAAGACCCTGTGTTATTTTTGGGGAAACACCGTAGATAATTTTAAAACCTGTGTCCTGTGGAGCTTCCACTAACCAAAAACTCCCACTAGTTTATTAACCTCGAATGACGCTGTTTGCACCAGTGGTGATGCCCCTGAAGAAAACCCTCCCTCCGCTTCTGCAACAGCAATGCATGCACTAATGTTGCAAACTCACAGTACTAAGCATGGTGTAACTTTTTTGCTCAATTGAAAACTCACGTTGGGTAGCCTCAGCCTCTGAGACTAATCAAGGTGTGGTCCCATTGGCAATAAGAACCACAGTTAAATTGATTTAAACATGATTTAAGTCGATGTGTGAATTCCCGGGCACACAAGGCACAAGTGAAATGGATTTACATATATGGGCTTCAAAGTGAGCTTTTTCCAACTGGCTGGCAGGGGCTTTTTGAAATACCTCACTTCTAAATTGATTCAATTGAGTGCAGTTTTGTGGATGTGAATGCTGTTGTCATTTTAATCTGTGCCTATATGGATTTTGGGTGGCAGGGGCATGGCCATTTTTCCTTTAATTTTAAAAAAATTCTTTCCTAAAATGTTTTTCACTGCATCACGTCATTGGTATGTTCAGCATTACAACCACCTAACCCATGCTCTCCATTCAGCCAGTGAAGGAGCCGGCGGAGCAGTAGAAGGCCAGTGGGTGCAGAACAGACTCAGAGCTCATGGGGGTGCAGAATGACCTGCAGGCCATCCCCCCACCCCTGAGAAGCAGCATCTGAGAGAGCAGGGCAGGGCAGGGACTAAGACCCCGGCGTCAGCTCCCTGCCTGTTGAACCCGCTGGAAACCTCCCTCTCCCATTCCCATTTTTCCATCTTTAATTGGCTGGGGGCTCCTCTCCAGGGCTTGCGCTGCAGTTTCTAGTGACTATTGTGACACCAGGTGGCACTTCGTAGACACTCGATTCAGCAATGTATCGCATACTTTTTTTGAAAAAGAAAATAAAATCATCTTTTAAAGCAGCGTGCTCCTAAAACAGAAAGGAAATGAGTCCTTTTCATCACTGTAGCCGCCAAAACCAATTTAATTACCAGAAATAAGTCAATTAATTTTCAGTCAAAAGGGAACGAGGCTACTGTTTTTAAAACCACATGCCTTGAACCCAATTTTAAAAAAAGTCAGAACAGGAATGGATTTAAGTTGCCAGTGGAACTGCGCCCTAACCTTGTGCATGGGTTCAGACTAAATCCTTCATAGAATCTTCTTGATAAATGGACAAAGAAAGAGGCCAGTCTAGTGGTTTTGATGTGTATGTCAAAATGTGTGTGTCAGCAAGTTTAGCTTTTTAGAGAGCACAGGGTGTGGATTTCCCCCCCCCCCCCCGAAGTTTCCTACTAAAAGTATTTGTGTGCTTTCTGTTTCTGTTCTATGAATATGAGAGGAACAGTTGCAAACACTGGAAAATCCATATAAGCAAAATGGGGCACTTTCTGGTGTGGAAGAGAATGAGAATCCCCTTTCCTCTTGTTCTCATTCTGACCCAGATGCCACTTGTAGCCTGTAACACACAGGAGTTTTGTGGTTCAGTTTCAAAAGGTTCTCCAAATGGGGCTTTCACTTTTCCCCCAACAAAAGGACAATTGGAGACTTAACCTCACTGCAAACCATGAGAATGCATTGCACAGAATCATAAAAGTGAAGTTCAAACATAGGATTATTCAGGATGCCTTGCAGCAGATCTCAGCTAGTTCATTCTCTCAGTGACCTGCATGTTTTGTTACTAGAGATGGGCATGAAGTTAAAAAGGAATCGGCAAATTCATTCAAAAAATTGCTAATTCGTCAGTTTGCTTTCATACAGATCAATGCCCCGATGAATACGAATCAATGCATTTTTAGCAATTTTTGATTCATAGATTTGTTTAGCTATAAAACAGGGCCCCCAGGCACCTAGAGACACCAAAATTGCAGGGAGGCTTCTCTGACTCTCCTCTACAATCCCTCCAGGTTTGGTGAAGATTGGGTTTCCCCAAGCCAGCTGCTAAAAGGCACTTCCTGGGGGGGGGGGGAATTTATGAGTGAGTAACTCAGACAGTTGAAACCCAATCTTCACCAAACCTGGAGGACTTGTAGAGGAGAGACCGGGGAAGTTTCTCTGTGATTTTGGTGTCTCTAGGTCCTTGGAGAGACATTTTACAGCCCAATGAATTGATAAATCAAAATAACTAAAAATTCATTGATTTATATTTATTGAGACATTGATTCATATGGATATGATGAATTAGTGATATTTGATTAATTTTGCAATTCATTTTTCAACCACCTCTAGCAGCAGTCAGGATGGTGTACAGGATACCCTCTTGCACTCACTGCCATTCACAAAGTGACAAAATGCAAGGGAAAATCCCAAAAGCTGACTCCTTTTTTATCAGACTCTTTTTTTCAACCACTTCTCACTCAAACACAAAGCAATTGTCAGGGCTGTTTTTCAACAAGTGTGAATGGCCATGAACCTCATTGGCTGACTTTGGGTAGCTCACTGCCTTTCAGCTGAACCTTCCTCACAGGACTGATGGGAAGATAACAATCAGGAGAAGGGTTTTTCTTGCCTTGAGATATTTGGAAAAGTGGTATGATTTCAATCAAAGGAAGAAATAATGGGGTGGGGGTGGAGAACTAAAGATGCATGTATCTGCTCATGAAAGGAGTTCTTTTCTCTTAGGAGGACCCAATCCAAGCATCACTGTTGCCACAGAGAGACAAAAGTCAGATTAGACCCTGTCAAATAGCTGGTCTTCATTACAGGCATTAGATTTTCATGAGGTGTTCAGTTTTCAGAGGCCAAAATGAGACTGGCTGCAGGTAAGTTGTTGAAACCCAGGATCAAAACAGAGCTCTTTAATTCCCAGCAGTCTCCTCCTGCCAGTGACATCATCACCATTACACAGCCATAATTGACACAACAGGATTGTGGCCAGAGTCTGAACCAGTTATTTTCTTGGATTACAACTCTCATAACATCCCCAAGAAGCATAGACACTGGCTGTCCTCACTGGAGAATTCTGGAATTTACAACCCCAGACCAGTAACTTTTCTGGGCTCTGTTGACTCTGCCATGCTCTGGTGTTGGTCTTGTACAATGGATAGGATACTACTGGAGATGGGCATGAATTTTAAAAAATGAATCACCAAATTTGTTCAAAAAATAATTAAATTGTCAATATGTACTCGTATGAATCAGTGCCCCCAATGAATACGAATCAGTGGATTTTTAGCAATTTTAGATTCATAGATTTGTTTGGCTATAAAATGGTCCCTTGGGCACCTAGAGACACCAGTATTGCAAGGGCGTTTCCTATGACTCTTCTCTACAATGTCTCCAAGTTTGGTGAAGATTGGGTTTCAAACGTCCAAGTTGTACACCCACAAAGAGCCCCCCTGAAAGTTCCTCCCTAGGACCTAGAGACACCAAAACTACAGAGAAGCTTCTACTGACTCTCCTCTACAATCCCTCCAAGTCTGGTGAAGATTGGGTTTCCCCAAGCCCAATCTTTCTTGTGGGTCCCCCCAGGAAAGTGCTAAAAGGCACTTTCCTGTGGGGACCCACTTTGTGGGTGTATAGGTCGGATAGCTGAAACCCAATCTTCACCAACCTTGGAGGACTTGTAGAGGAGAGCCAGGGAAACCTTCTCTGCTAATTTGGTGGCTCTAGGTCCTTGGGAGGGCATTTTACAGCCCAGTGAATTGACAAATCAAAAATCACGTCATTGATTTACATTCATTCGGGGGCATTGATTCATGCAAATATGATGAATTAGTGATATTTGATTAATTTTGGTTTGTTTGTTTTTTCAGTTTGTGCCCACAAATTGTCGGTAGAAGCTTCTCTGTGATTTTGGTGTCTCTAGGTGCCTGGGGAAAACTTTCCTGGAGGGCCCTCCTTGTGGGTGTGTAACTCAGATGTCCAAAACCCAAGCTTCACCAAACTTTCAAGGCTTGTAGAGGAGACTTGGGGGGAGCTTTCTTGCTAATTTGGTATCTCTAGATGCCTTGGGGAGTGCTTTGTAGAGTTTTAAAGGCAAAAATGAGTCAATGAATTAATTCATCAATTCATAAGGAAAAAAATTGTAAATTTCTGATTCAGCGACCTTGACAAATCATGAATCAAAACAAATCACAATTTTTCTGATTCATGCCCATCTCTGTTTGTTACCATTTACTCAGAGATGGCAACAGGCCTTTGAAAGTAGAAGATATTTGGGCATTCCTTCTTTTGTGTGCTTCTCGTTTCCCTTTTCAGATCTCTTACTACTGTAATGTTTTTTTTCTTTTTTAATTTCTCTTTTTCAGATATTGATGAATGTATCACAGAAAACCCTTGTGATAAAAATGCCAATTGTACCAACTTCCCAGGGGGATATAAGTGTAAATGTCGGAAAGGGTATTTCCAATATCAGAATTACACCCTGGAGGGAAAGGAGATAATCAACTGCAAAGGTGAATTTTGATGGAGGAGGCTGGAAAAAGAAGGTGTGGGTTGGAGCAGGAGCCAGCGTTCCAAGGGATGCTTTTACATTTACATTTGCTTGCTTTTATCTGGCGCTGCTGTTTGCTTCATAAATGTTATGGTAAAGTTAAATCCACATGAGATAGAACGAGCAGAAAATGTTCTATTGATTGCCTCTATAAACCTAAAACACTTACTTACCTTGCCCACCTTATTTCAGTGGTTCCCTGCATGCAAAGACAATTTGCTTCCAGATGTGTTAACAGTGATCATTTTCTGCTCAGACTACATTTAACTAGGCTACTGAGGTGCATTATTTTCTTACAACCGCCACTGATGGCTCATCTCCACAGGGGTGGCTAGTTTGTACTCCCCTGGAACTCTGCTTTGACAGCTTCCTATTCCAGCCTGAATGATTGACAACAATTAGCCACCCTCAGCTCTCCACGTCTTCTGGCTCATTCAGACTGTTCTGGGATTAGCAGCATTGTTCTTTTGATGCCTGTAGTCCAGGCAATCTTCATCTGTGCAGGCCTCCGCTGGTTTGCATTGGGAAGATTGTGGGACTAGCATGAGCAGAGCTGGCTGGCTTCATGTACTCCCTGCATACATATGCTAGAAGACGCCTTTCGCCCGTGCATTATGCATATTCCAAATGGTATCTCTTAACAGACCAGGAAATCAGCAAGCTGCCATCAGGGTAAGAGACACCTTAGTGCCTTGCACAATTTCCAGAACATCTTGGCGATTAAGAATATTTGAATCTGCATCCAACTCTCAATAATTTAAAGCTTTGGACTAGGAGAGCCAAAATGCTTCATAGTTGTGGTCAGCACAAGAAAATTTATGAAAACATAGCGTGCTCAGTGACTGTGAATTCTTCTCTAAATCTGTTCTCATGCACAGATGCATATCATTAGAACGTGAAGGTCATTCTCAAGTGACAGCCCAGAATTTTCTCTTTCTCCAAGGAGCTCAGGGCAGCAGCCTTTCTCTTATGTTATCACCACAACAATCCTCTAAAATAGGTTGGAATAGGAGGTTACTGACCAAAAGTCACACAAGGAGCTTTGTGGCCAAGTGGAAATTTGACGATGGGGCTCACAGGAAGCTGTCCTACTGGTATATCTAGCGCTGCTTTTGCCATCTTCATCTCTTCCAAGTATTTTGGACTAAAACTCCCATTACCCTGTTGGTTATACTGGCTGGGGCTGATGGCAGTTGCAGTACAAAACATCTGGACAACACTGGTTTCGGAAGGTTGATCCCACTAATTCTTTTTGTCCTTCTTCTTCTTATTATTATTATTTATTTATTTATTTATTTATTTATTTAACTTATATGCCGCCCACTCTACCCAAAGGTCTCTGGGCGGCTTACAACAATTAAAATACAATAAAAATACAATAAAAAGATAAAACAATTAAAATACAATTAAAATAGATACTCTAAAAATTGCCATCAGGACCCACAGTTGATATTTCAATTAAAAGCCTTCTGGAACAGGAAGGTTTTGACCTGGCACCGAAATATCATCAGCGTCGGTGCCAGACGAATCTCAGTCAGGAGGGCATTCCATAGCCTGGGGGCAGCTGCCGAAAAGGCCCTTTGTCTACAAGCCATCCCTCTTACCTCCTTGAGGGACGGCTCTTTCAAAAGGGCCCCCTGGCTAGATCTTAACTGCCGGGTAGGTTCATATGGAACTGATTAGCATCAGTTCTCCAGGATTTTGGACAGGGATCCTTCACAGCATTAGCTAGAGGTACCACAGACTGAATCCTGGTATCTCTGTCCACATGTGCACTATTGATGCTCTTCCTTTCTCCCTTAAAGGTAAAGGTAAAGGTTCCCCTTGACATTTAGTCCAGTCGTGTCCGACTCTAGGGCGCGGTGCTCATCCCCATTTCCAAGCCATAGAGCCAGCGTTTGTCTGTAGACAGTTTCCGTGGTCACGTGGCCAGCGTGACTAGACACGGAATGCCGTTACCTTCCCACCGAGGTGGTACCTATTTATCTATTCGCATTTTTACATGCTTTCAAACTGCTAGGTTGGCAGAAGCTGGGACAAGCGACGGGAGCTCACTCCGTCACGTGGATTCGAACTGCTGATCTTTTGACCTTGCAGCCCAGAGGCTTTGCAGTTTAACCCGCAGCGCCACCACATTCCTTTCTCCCTTATCAAGGTCTAACTTTTCTTTGCTAACTTACATTGCCTCTTAGAGTTGGAAATGTTGCATGTCAACCTTAGGCAAATTCCTCTGTTTTATTTCTGCAAACCTGTAAAATGGGAATGATAGAGATTTTTTTTTTTTTTTGAGAGGGTTATAAGAGGACGTGATGGCGCTGCGGGTTAAACCGCAGAAGCCTCTGTGCTGTAAGATCTATAGATCTGCAGCTGTAAGATCGAATCCACGTGACGGAGTGAGCACCCGTCGCTTGTCCCAGCTCCCGCCAACCTAGCGGTTCGAAAGCATGCAAATGCGAGTAGATAAATAGGGACCACCTCGGTGGGAAGGTAACAGCGTTCCGTGTCTAAGTCGCACTGGCCATGTGACCACGGAAGATTGTCTTCGGACAAACGCTGGCTCTATGGCTTGGAAACGGGGATGAGCACCGCCCCCTAGAGTCGAACACGACTGGACAAATTGTCAAGGGGAACCTTTACCTTTACCTTTATAAGAGGACTAAAACAAAACCAAAAACCTTTAATGTGAAAAAAAAAATCAGGCACTATCCCACCCCCGCTCTACTGTTAAGCCCCCAAGCAATGGGAAAATGACTCAAGTCTACCAACTGGGTCTGATGTGGGACTTCTTAAAATCTCTTTGGTCTGACTTTAGTCTCCCAACCACTGGCCCACAGTATATCGTATCTGTGCTAAGTTTTGTTCAGCTGTATGTAACTCTTGTCGCTCAGACAGGAGAGTCATTGGGGCTGTTATGAGCCATTCCATATAAAGACCAGTGTAAAGTCCTATATTTTAAATACATAAAGTGTTTGGGCTCTCAAAAAGGCAAGCGGAAGTTTCATGGAAAGGAATGAAAAGCAACACTGTTTTGTTCCTTGTCTGTTTCTGTCTCCAGAAAACAGCTGTCCAGTCACTTCAGAGGACAACTGTTCCAACACACAGGTGAGTCCCAGTACTGGAGCTTGGAAGTCAAGACCCAATGGAATAAATGTATAAGCAAATAGGACACCCCTAAGCGTCTGACAAGCCTAGCTGTGCAGGTGTAGGATGTAGCATCTGTGCTGTTAGGCTGGCAGAAAGGGAGGTCCATCTACTGGTTGGCACTTGCACCTATTGAAAGGTTAGTTGGTGTCAGTGCAGCTCTGATAGTGCTCTTTGAATGGGAGGTCCAAAACAGGATGCTCTTTGGGCGTGTTGAGGACAGACAGGCTTGGATCTAAAGGATCCAACAGCCTCTCCTTTGCCCAACATGTCCATTGATCAGGCCTGATACAACCCCTCCTGGGAGGGGGCTTAGCTGATCCCTACCCTTGTAATCAGCTGAAGGAAATCGAAAGAGAAGGGGGATCCCCCAAACTCCCACCCTGCCCATGGGCATTCTGCTGTGGCTCTCATCCTCATCCCCGATAGGTTGTGCCCACTGGCTTTCTCTTAACTTGAGTAGTTGGCTGTTGGATTCAGGACTGTCTGTATTTGGCCTTTTAAAAAAAAAATACATTGGTATGTAACTCCAAGGAAAGCTGAATTGTATAACTTGTGTCAGCTGTGCAAAGTACATTTCGGTTCCCTTCGTTGGCATCACTTACCTTAGGATGAAAAGAGGTAAAAAGCCCTTCACAACACTGGAACCGAACTCCCTGACCATTAGAAATCCTGCTGTTCTCCTAGCATGCCTCTTAGGAGGCCCAGGCTGTTCCTCCATGTACCAGCAAATGCTTTTGGACTCCGGCCTAGAGGACCAGAAACTTGTTTTTTGAGGGAAAGAGGGCAGTCAAGATTCTTAGGCTGCTAAATTCTGTGCACAGTGTAATATCTGCGTTTGGTCTGTGCCACTGTACAAAATGTATAGCCTTGGTTTATTTGTCCTGTTGGCTCTGTAGCTTTGATTTATTGTCTAACGCCTGGTTCAGTTCTCTTAATTTTGCCATCTTGAGATTTAGTAATGCTTATTAGAGAGGAAGTCTTTAAGTTGGGTTCTTGTTTTTTGTTTGTTTACTAATTTAATTATGTTTGTCCATTTATGTTACTTTTTTATAGCTGCCCAGAGCAGTGGCTTTCTTTTTATTTTGGAAACCATCTACAGTGCACTGCCCACCACAAAGACTTTTTGTCTCACCCAAAGTGTTGCAGCTAATCTCTGTGTAGCTATTGGATCAAAATGGCCCAAAGGTTTGCTTCCCTAAGAACAAGCTCTCAAAACCTCAACTTGCTGAAAATGGGGATATTTCAATCATTAACTGAAATCCAGTAGTAAGTTGCAACTAGAGTAGTCCCATTGAATCCATGGAACTTATGTAGGAGTGGACTTATCAAATCCCCACTGATTCAAGGAGCCTACTCTAGTTGCAGCTTATTACTACTGGATTTGAACCATTGTTGTAATTTTAAAAAAAAAGGAGGGCCCTGTTTTTTAAATTTCTCTGTTAAATGCTTCAAAGCAAAACTTTGGTTGTCATGCCCACTGCCTGGTTGTCCCAAATGGGTCTTCTGTGCCTATTACAGAAGTGGTAGAATATACCAGATGGGCGGGATATAAATTAAATCAAATAAATAAATAAATAAATAAATAAATATTACTAGATAACAGCCATGCGTTTTTCTTTCAAATTCCACTTCCTCCATTTCGTGTGGCTCTTTTCCTGTTGCTTAATCCACACTAGTAGCTCTTTAAAGATTTCTCCTATTCCGGATAGTTGACAAGAATGGGGCTGAGAGGAAGCTGGATAGGAACCATGGTGAGGTCCAAGTCATACACCTCTCCATTCTCAACCCACAGTCACTAATCAGCTGAGTGCAGCCTAAAGACATGCACGGTGTGGTGTCCCTTGTCGTTTTGGACCCTGGACTTTTAAACAAGCACAGGCACTTTGGTCAGCAATTCTCATCCTGGCTCCCTCTCTTTTTCAGACGTCCCTTTGCAACTTTGAAAAGCAACTGGGAGATCTCTGCCAGTCGTCCCTGAGTGCCAATAAGTTAAAGGATCCAAATACGCTTTTGATGGTATGTTGTGGCTTTCAAGTTTGTTTCTTCTTCGACTTTTCTTGCAGTGGCTTTAATTCCAAAGGTCAGAGCAGCAGGGATTAGAAGAATGTACTGCTCATTAAAATGTGTAGGGACAAAAGTCAGCAGGTGGTGGTTTCTGGCCAGGTCTTTTTTCTACCTCCTCTCACCTGCCACATTCACACACATGCATCCTGTATTAAGATAAGTGGTATTTCGCACATTTTATGTTGGGAAAACTTACTGCAGGGAGCCACAGTTAACTGGGAGCTCCTGCAGTGTGTACCATATCCTATGTTGTTTACAATGCATTTCCATGCAAGCTCCAAGTCACCTTAGGTTGTCTGCAACCATTAATTAGATACAATAGTAAAAGAAACGTGTAAGCTGGTGGGGAAGGTTGTGTGTTATGGGTCTGTTTTCCTCCACCCTGTGTTGCTCAATAGAGATAAGTACAAAACGTTGCCCTTGGACTATCATCACAGCCAATTTTCAAATAATTTCCCCCATTTTCTGCCTCTGTGAAGCAAATCAACTGCCAGTGTTGACAGGAAAGTATGTTTTATTTTTAAATTGCTTGATTTTGTTATCCATGCCACTTCATCAGAATTTGGAATGGATGCATACCAGACATGAAAGTTGCGTAAACATCCTTAGAAAATGGTTGCGGATCCGTTTGGGGTGTAGGAAATATTCAGTAACAGCTTGGATATGAATAATACTGAAATCCAGTACTATTAGAAATTCAAGGTTTTTCTCTTTCTAAATGAAAAAGGAAAAATTATTTTGGGTGTTTTTTTTTCTTTACACACACATGTACCAGCATGCTTTTTTCCCTTTATACCCACCATGCCCACTGATAATTGTCCTCTCTTAATTGCCTTCCCTGAGTCCTCTTCAAGAACAGTTCATTGTTTATGTCCCCTACTTTCAAAACCACCTCCTCACATCCGCATTCATAGATCCTTCCGTCCTTCCCCAGTCTGTCACTTAGCACAGCCATTATGTTTACACAATGTTGGCAAGATCAGCCTAGATTGCATGACTGACTTAGATCAACTCCAGCTGTATTAATTTCTGTTGATAACATGAGAGGGCGAGAGAGAATTTAGCTTCAAGTGGGTGGTTGCTGGAAAAAGCTTCTATTCTGACAAAAAGAATCATAGAGAGCCCAATGTATTTCATTTGGCAATTGGAAGATTAGTAAATGTATAAGCCACTGTGAAAAGGCAATTAACTGTCAGAAAGCTATTGGTGTTCAGAAAAAAAAATGATACAGCATAAAACATATTAATGCCTTTAAAAATTGAGCTACAGCCCAAATATACATCATTACTTCAAACATAATCTTATGATTTCTAAAGTGCAAAAAAAGAGAGAACCCCCCCCCCAGCCCAAACACCCTCACAACATTCAAAACATGTACATAATGCATATGGTTATCAGGAAGCTATAAGAGCATGTGGTCCAGAAGGAGGTAGCAGCATGCAAGCTTTCTATTCATGCAAACCCTCCTCTCTCAAGCAGAGTGCTTCAGTGGCTTTAGATTGGGCTCAATTCTCAAGTCTTTTAAAAGGCAGATACAATTTATATTGCAACCATTGTAACCACATAGGAACCAGAGGTGAGCATAAACTAGTTTTCTTTTGCTCTGGCTGGAAGTGTGAAGTGCACATTTTGTTCCAGATGTAAAGGCAATGAGATCATTATCTACTTGCTACAAATAGTTCACTACTGTTGAGCACTTTTTGGGTAGGATCCTAAAGAATCATATAAGGTAATAAATATAACTGAAATCAAGGGGGCTTATTGCCAAGTAACTGTGTTTTCTTGAGAGGGTTGCTGTGAAAAGCATTTTCTAATTTTCCTTCCCAGTGTTAACCCCATTTGTACTGTGTGGTTTTTCTCTGCAGTCTCTGATTTTCAGCTTTTCTTTTTTTAACAAAGTTGAGGGTGACAGGGGAAGTATTACATTTGAAAAGGGAAGTTCTAAGTTGGTCTGAATATACACATCGCTGCCAGCTATTTTCACGGGGGATCTGTTGCACTGTTCCTTTTCCAGACCTAATTGCAGAAGAATTTAAATGTCAACCTAGAGCCTCAGACTTTCCCAGCCAGTGACTGTTGTAAAATCCATGTACAAGTTCATAATTTGCAAGAATGAGTGCCACACTTGGGTTTTACACTCTTGCTCGCATCCATGAGTCTCCATTCTCAGGGCTACTACTGACAGCTGACTTACCAGGGTCAGTGTTTATGTTGCTCCACCATCACCTTCTTTCTCCCATGAGTGCCTGAGCCACAAAATGCCAGTTTTTTTTTTTTTTTTTCTCCTTGTGCTTTGATGACATGAAATTTCCCATCTTAGGCTCTTTTGACTCTGCTGGATGAAGGAATTAAAACACTAGAGGCTGAGAGCCCGGTGCAAAGGCACCGCATAGCTACCAAGATGATGGAATTGGTGGAAGGCTTCTTGAGAGTCTGGGCATTTTCCCAACGCAGGGCATTCAGTACTGAACACAACAAAGGCATGGGTGAGTAAGCAGCCTCTGAGGGTGACCTGAGCATCCTGCTGGCCTCTCCTCCTTTTTCCATCAGAGGTGCACCTACCCTGCACCGCTCAGCACTTTCCGAGCAGGGAAGCTGACAGTGGAATCTCTGGAAAGATTCTGTCCTTTGTACAGCTCCCTATAAGCAGAGTCTCTGTGGTGCTGGATGAAAGGCTAAGTGGACTGGCTGGGATGTTTTGAAGACAACAGTGCTTCTTCCAGAGATTTTGCCCCTTGCCCTTTTCGGCTGGATGTCAACCTTGGCTTGAGTTTTGTTTTGTGTTCTTTCATTCCAGAGCTGACCATGGAGATTAGGACACCTAGGAATTGGAGCCAAAGCCCAGCCCAGCTGTCACACAGTCAGACGCAGATGGAGCTAAATTGGGAAGCAGCGAGCAAAGAAGGGGAAGGTAAAGAACCCCTCTTGCACAACAGATGGAGCCGAATTCTGGCACAGCGGTGGCCCACAACATAGTGGAAAAGTGGGGGGTGGGGTGGGCAGTGAAGAGAGATGGGAAGAGACAAGAGGGAGCCTGAGCAGCTCCTTTGGAAGCTGGCATCACTGAGTTTTGGGGGAGCTACAGTGTTAGGGATCACAGAGCTACCAAGATGATGGAATGGGTGGAAGGCTTCTTGAGAGCGGAGGGACAGATGTTAGAGTTTTGTTTTTAACAGAAAAAAAAACATGTTGTAGAGCAGTAGTTCCCCGTCTTGAGTCCCCAGATGTTCTTGGACTTAAAAGCCTTCACCACTAGCTGTGCTGGCCAGGATTTCTGGGAGTTGTAGTCTAAGAACCTCTGGGAACCCACAGCTGGGAACCACTGCTCTAGATGAAAGTTTCTCTCTCTCTTCTCTTTTTTCTCTCGTAAGACTCCTTGATCATATTGAAATCTGCATTGCCTACAAATGAACATTAATAGAAATCGTGTTCCATCCTGGCCTCTGAACAAAGAAAGGTCACCACTTGAGCGTGGCTGGTGACACAGACTGCTTAGCATGGGGTGGAAGCAACATGCCTTACTTGTGCATTTCTCTGGTGCCTCAGGAGGGCTCCAGTCTAGTCCGGACCGATGGTTCTTATATTCTTATGGGTCCCCCAGAGAAGTTCTTCCTTTGTTGATCTTTTTCTGAGGCCTAGAGCACACATGCCCTGCAGTAAGGTGGTATAAATATACCACAGTATTCAGTCTGGGGATGCCTCTTTTCTAAACATTCTTCCCTTGTCCTCGGGTAAATTCCCTGTAAAGGGAAAAGAGCAAAATGTGTAAGAGAAGAGGCTGTAGGCCAGCCCATCCCCGGCTGTACTCGTTCTGTGCTGGCAGAGAGATCTTCCTCGTTCTAGGGTGAATTTCAGAAATGAGATTTGCCTCCACTGGCTGTTTTAAGTCCTCTCTGCAGTTTCAAGATTTCTGTTGCCTCCTCCTTGGGCCTCTGTAGACCAGGCCCTGGTGTTGTGTCCTGCCATCGTATGCTCAGAACTTCGAATTGCTCATCTTTTCAGGCTTAAGCCTCATAGGCCTGATCACCTACCGTGGCTTCGAGTCCATCCTCGCTGAGGCTGATGTGGAAGGGAAAGTGTGGGAGCAGGTTGGAAAGTCACCCCAGTGGGCGCATGTGGCAGGCAAGCCCACCTACAAAGTTTTGTCCAGGGTGGCCGCAGCTTTTGTGGGCCACAGCGAGACCACCTCTTTGAGTGCTCCTGTCACAGTCAGCTTCAGCCACCAGAATGCAGTGAGTAGTTCCTTCTCTCCTTCCTCTTTGCACTCCCTAATAACACTTGGCAGCCCTTTCCCTACCCCGGTTTTCTCTACCCTTTTGCCCTAGGAGACGGACATGCTGAAGGAGGAGGAAAGTCCTGGCATATCCGCTCCTAAGGGTGGTGGCACATCTGGCCAGATGTTGACATATCATGGGGTCATGCAGTACTTTCCGGGACAACGGTTCACCGAATCCCCAGCCAGTGTGCGGGATGGGAGACTGTCATGGGGGGAGTCTTTTCCAAGCTCTGGCACATGTATAATTCTTCCTTGCTTGCTGTGTACAGAGACACAAAGTCCATCTTCGGACATTGTGTGATATGGAGGCACTAAGCGTGAATCCTGGCTCTCTCCTCCTAACCTTTTCAAGCAGCTCAACTTGCCATTAATGTTTCCTGCTAGGACTCAAAACCTGATGTGAAGGTGATTTGTGCCTTCTGGCAGCCTGTCAATGGCAGCGGACGCTGGTCTGAGAAAGGTTGCATACGTCTGAACACCAGCACAGCCACCAGCACACATTGCCAGTGTGACCACCTGACCAGCTTTGCGGTGCTCATGGCCTTCTATGATGTGGAGGTGAGTTCCGTCTGAGGACGTGATCTTTGATTCCACTCCCTTATTTACTTTTCACGTCCTGAGTGGAAGAAAAGGGTCAGAAAAAATGAAGCCACAAGTAAGGCCTTGATCTGAGATGGAAATTGTCCAGTGGCAGAGGTGAAGAATGGGATCATGCATTGCAACCAAGGGACAGAAGGAGGTGCATGATTGATTTAGAATCTGCTACATTTGCTTCCTCTATAAAATGTTCTAAGAGAAATATCCATGTTTCTTTCCACTGCAATGTATGCATTGTGTACAGAGCTAATGGCCGTGTCTTTCATCACAGAACAGATGCACAGCTTCCTGTTTTAAAAAGCTGCTAAAGTGTGGTCTCCTAAGCCATGCTGTAGGTGTGAAAGGCAACTTTCACAAGCCATTTATGTGTGAGGGGGGACATTTGAAGCAAGCCTTGAAAAGCTCACTGTGCCCTGCTGGAAGAAGTGAGGGTTTCCTCTGTGAATGCTGCATCTGGAGCATGAAGCACTGGGTGCATGTCGGAGATGGGGGCTTCTTGACAGATGGGAAAGAGTCAGCAGTCAACCTAAGCAGCATCTTCCAGGGCTATAGGAATAGCAGGAAGCCAGTCATTTTAAGGGAAACACGTTGCACAGCCCCCGTGTCCATGCTGAGAGGAGCATGCAAAGCAGCCGTTAGCAAAGAGTGGGGGTGGGGGGTGGCAGCAGAACGTCTGGCCTTTTTGAAGGTGAAATGGCAAGGGCCAAATGGCTCAGTCAGCCCATGGTCTGAGGCACCTGCCCCACAACTAACCGCCCACCTGCCCAGTCACCCATTCCTGTCTACTCATTGTCTTGCTTGCTTGGCAGCTTACTTCCTCCTCTGGAGCAAATTCTCTTAATCGGGGCAGATTAATTCAGGACGGCCCTTCAATATGGGAAGAAGGAAGCCAGAGGTGGCAGCTGGGCACAGAGAGAGGGCAGACAGGAAGGGTTTGGAGCAGGAGGAGGAGGAGGAAGAGACTCTTACAGACCTGGCTTTGCCTAGCTTGTTTGGCTGCCTGGTAAAGAGACAGAAATGGGGTGGAGGGGGGGGGGGGGGAAGGAGAGAGAGAGAGAGAGAAACTGTATCAACACATTCCTATTGCAGGTACCAAGTAAATAGAGGGGAAAGGAGCCCTACCAGTCTTCTGACCTGCAGAACAGAAGCTGAGCTTGCCTTTTAGCCCTAGTTTCTCAGCTTATAGAGAAAGCACTGAGACAGGAACAGGAAGGAGGCAAGGAGTTGAATGTGAGTGACGGATGTGAGATCCTGCTGTTTCAACAGCAGATTTGCCAGTGGACCGGGGATAAATCAAAGCAGGCTGCCCAAAGTGCAGGGAAAGTACTAATCTTCAGCCTACTGCTCTCCCCCACCCCCAGCTTCTCTCTCTCTCTCTTTCTTTTTTTCCCCCCTTCTTTTTTCTAAGCAGCCCTACTTGTGGCATGAAAGTTTCAGGATCAGAAATCTATCCCCGACCCCCTTTGCCATACGACTGAAGCACTGTCTCCTAGATATTGAGACCCGAAGGGCAGTTCTCCTCTTTAGGAGGTTCTTCTGCTGACCTTTGCTGAGATGCAGCTTACATTACATTGCTTAAAAATGTCATTTTGGTAGGACTGGAACTTGACCATCATCACCAAAATTGGGCTGGTCGTGTCTCTGGTCTGCTTGTTCCTTTCCATCCTCACCTTCCTGTTCTGCCGTGCCATCCGGGGCATCCGCACCACCCTCCACCTCCACCTGTGCCTGGCCCTCTTCGTGGCCCATGTCATCTTCCTGCTGGGAGCTGGGAATCCTAGCAACAAGGTACCTTGCTGGGATGGTACAGGGGTGCGGGCGGGATCCGAAGGGAACTACTGGCAAGAGAGGGGAAACTGAGGTCCAGGGTTCTTCTGTGGCCTTCTGTTAATGGGATGAAACATCCAGCTTCTGACCATGGTGGAATCTTTCTCTCGCTAAGGAGCCTTCCCTGAGTATAGCCACAGCGGACAGCATTAAAAGGACAGGTGTTGATGCCTTGAGTAAAGGAGGTGTGGAGCTGAACAGGCAAGCCTGAGGAACTGCTGGCTGCTGTGGGTTGCAAATTTCAGCAACACAGGGTTTGAAGGCTGGCTTTGGACACTGGAGTGATGGAAAAGGAGGGCCTTACCTTTGTTCCTGCAGATTCCTGTCTTTGGTAACTCCCTCTGGGTGGGGGATGTCATAATCTGGGGCAGAAGCCCGAGGTTCAGAGGAACCCGCCACCTATTTCTTTTATGTCATTGTGAAGTTGAAGCTTTTAACAGAGTGAGCTGTATTTTGGAGGCTCTGGGGGAATGCAGATAGGGAAGAGCATGTTCCCCTGTAGCCTTGTAAAGGCATTTCTTTAAAGCCCAGAATGTATGCCTTGTTGCCATTTATGTTTTGCAATTGGCTGTAGTTTGTCATTCCCTCTTTGAACCAGCAAGAAGTGGTAAGATGAGCCATCTTCGAGCTGGTTTCCTGTTGTGCAGTCTGTCAGTATTCCGAGGGGAGTCTTCTGTTTCAGGCTGTGATGACACACTTCACATGTATCCCTGATGGGGTGTTGCCATCTGTGTGATGGGAGGACACCCTCTTTCCAGCCAGGCCCTTGTCTGTGCCTCCATTCTCCCCAGCTGTTTCTCCTCTTCCACTATTGGAGCCTCGCCTTCATTTCGCCACAACTAGATCCTTCTAAATCATTGTACGTTCCTTTTTGGCAGTAAAACATGTCAGTAAAATCACAGCTGATCCTGGGCACATAGCTTGAGGCAGAACAGCAGGTTCTGATCTCATGATACGTTTAATTCACTGTCTATGTTCCCAGACACTATGATGTAACAATATGGTGGAAATGCAACATGGTTATCATCATGGATTACTACATTTTGGCCAGCATCAGCAAAAACGAAGTGGGTGTGCCACAGGTGGGGTGTCTTTAAGCAGCCAGGGGGGTAGCTTCACCTCCTTCGGGAGCCCGGGATTTGCTGACATGGGATTGGCAGACATCGCAACAATGTGCATCACACTGTAAGACTAAAGAAAGAGGGAGGGGTGAAGAGTAAGACTAGAGGAGAAGGGGTGAGGGATCAGATGTGGTTAGAAAGGAATTATCATATGGAGGGAAACAGTGTGACAACAACCCACTTTCAGTTTTCTCTCTCCACCCAAACTCTGTCAGCTTTTACCAGAATAGCCATTTGCCTGACAGTGTTGTCCTGTCCCTTTCACTGGAGCCAGTGGGAGACCTTGGTACCATTTTCTTGCTGTGGCAGCAAGAGAGTAGATTTCAATTGTGTCATGCACCATCTGGCCTTGTCTGTGGGAAAGAGACAAGCCGACGATCCCAGGTCGAACTGATGGAGGTTACCGTGCAGTGACATCTGAAGGACCAGCCATCCCTTTTGGCTCCTCTAGCTTAAGATGACGTGTACCAAAGGCTTGAGCAAGTCGGTCCTTCGTGATCTCCTCTTGGTCTGTTCTCTCCTCTCAGACGGTGTGTGCTGTAGTGGCTGGGATGCTGCACTACTTCTTCCTATCTGTCTTCTGCTGGATGCTGTTGGAAGGCGTGGAACTCTACCTCATGGTGGTTCAAGTTTTCAAAACCCACAGCCTCAAACACTGGCATCTCTACTTCGTAGGCTATGGACTGCCAGCCATCTTGGTGGGCCTCTCAGCTGCCATAAACAGCAAGGGCTATGGCAACAAAAAGTGAGTCCTGGGATTTGGGAGTGGACCCATGAGGACTAAACATATTTGAAGCCAAAGTACCAAATCTGGAATAAGGAAGTGCACAGCTTTGTAGCATGCTGGTAGTTACCTGGCAGTGTTTGTGTCGTGCTTTTGTACTTAAAACAGGAAGGCTTCGCAGGCAAGCAGAGGAATGCACAATCTAAAGCATGGTGCAGGCAAGGACACAGCCCCTCTCTGCCGACCTCTCATGCCTGCATGATGGACAATGAGCTTTTCATCCTCTAGGGGCTCATGTGTGAAGGGAGAGTGGGGTTTCTAGGGGACCAAGGGAGCAGACCTACCTTGTGCAGGGGGAAACACATGTACACACCGGGGCCTACAGGATGATTCACCCTCTTTTGTTCCCTGCAGCTGCTGGCTTTCAAGAGAAAATGGGTTCCTGTGGAGCTTCTTAGGACCCGTCTCCCTCATCATAATGGTAAAAGCTTAATACATACCTACACCACCCTTCTTTTCTTTTGACATCTGCTGGGGCCATCTAAAGCCAACCCCTGCACATACTTTGCAAGCTCCTCTCTGGACTAACTTTGTGAATGGATCTGCTCTTGTGAATGGATCTAGTTGGTTGATATTCACTTTCTTGTAGTTGCAGTGATCAAGCGACTGATATATGTACATTCCTCCGTTTCTCCCCGTTTGCTCGCTCTGCTTGTTGTCCGATGCTTCCTGTTCTGCCCATTCTCTTGCACTGGCACCACCTTCTTTTGTTCCTCGTTGTCTTGATGCCTCCCTTGCTATGATTACGGGGAAGCAATTAGTGACCCAAACAAAAATCCCCACTCCACTTGGCTGTTAAGTCTCCCAAGTTCTTTGTTTTCATGTCCATTCCTTCTGACAGGGGGAAAAATACATAAAAGTTTCCAGATTTCTTGGAGAGCATTTTGTATGCCACTTGTGATTCAGTGGCAGCTAGAATATATCAATCGTTTGACCTGCTCTTGTTTGCGACGCTTAGGTGACACAGCTGTACATATTTTCCCCCTACATTTTATTTACTTAGCGAAAAAAAGTTCCTACTTTTGAGCCCCCAGAAGGGAAGTTAGAAGAAGTGGGGTATGCAAAGTAATCTAGGGCCGGCTCTTACCTAGAAGCTTACTAACATCCACACCCAAACTTTTTCTGGCACAGGTCAATGCTGTTGTTTTTGTGGTTACTGTCTGGAAACTTTCACAGAAGTTTACCGACATCAATCCTGACATGACTAAACTGAAAAAGCAAAGGTAAGCAAATGAGGAAAAAGCGATCCCTCTGGCACTTTAAAGAGGCCAAGAACTGACAATTGGCAAAATACCAACAGTAGCCCTTCCCTGTAGCAGCTGTCTGGTGATGTGACAGCTTAATTGATGGAAAGGATATGAGTAGTTCAAAGCCCCCAACCTGCTCTTATCTTGGACACCTAATGTGAGCAACTAATGAGAAACATCATATTGTGATCTAAGACTCTCTGCTGCAGCCATACCTCTCTAGCTCCTGTACCAAAACTACTCCTTAGTGTTCTTGATGAGATGATGTGTCATGGAAGTCAGCCTAAGTTCCCTTTCAATCCTCTTTTCCACCAGGGTACTCACAATCACCGCTATTGCCCAACTCTGTATTTTGGGCACCACCTGGATCTTTGGCATGTTTCAGATCAGCAACAACACCCTTGTCATGTCTTACATCTTCACCATCCTCAACAGCCTGCAGGGACTGTTTATCTTCCTTCTCCACTGTCTGCTCAAGAAACAGGTACCTGTAATGCAGGAAGGGAAAAGAGGTGGGGAAACTGCCTCTAAGGCTGCTGTCCGTTAAATTTTGGAGGGTCTTCTGAGTATGTATGCACAAGATGGCATGTAAGTTTGGTATTTAGTAGTGCTAGAGGTGGCACAGGAAATCCTAAAGGCATTACAGTAAAATGCCTGGCTATGGGTTGTTGTCTTTGGTTTAGAAATTTCAGTTCACTGAACGCTAACATATGGGCTTATTGTCTTCTGTGCCTAGGTGCGTGACGACTACTACCACTGGTTCTGTCAGAGTAGGTGTAGCAAGGGTCAAAGCAGTGACAAGTATTCAGACTTCAGTTCCACATCCGCTTCCAACACATTACGGGTAAGAGAAAACAACTGTGTGTGTGTGCCATTGCTTCTTCCATGCTGGGGCCTCTCAACCAGTGACCACTGTCCTTTATTCAGTCAGAGAACGGTAGAGCTGGAAGGGACTCCCAGAGTCATCAGGTCCAATCCCTTGCCAAAGGAAGGAGTCTGCAGCTCAAGCATCCCTGACAGCTGGTCACTGCACTTGTCAATTGTCTGCTTGTCCTCCAGCAACAGCTTGGCACCAAGTCTGGGCTGCAACGTTTGCAGTGGCTTCTCAAATTCCTTCTGAAAAAACACAGGGAGTCACACCAAACTGGAACAAACCTTTAATTATTTCCTGAATCGCTATCTGTAAATGTCTGTTGAATCAGATAGAGGTTCAGGTTACAATAATGGTTCAGACAAACAACCAAAATACCTAAATGTGATGAACTCACTGGGATCTAACTAGAACTAGAGTAAGTGCATGAAAAGCTAGTGGCTCTGAGGATTTGCATATTTTTCCTTTGTATTTTTTCCCTCTTCAGAGAGGATGGCTTAGGATGTGGTAGAGAGGCTGTTTTCCCTTTTAGTCAAGAGTTTGAACACACACACACAAGTTACAACGTAGAAAACACAAATGTCCTTGTATGGGAAGTGATACAACAATATGCCATAAGATATAAGGCATCCATTAAATAGTTTTTACTTATATAGCACAAGAACATAAATATAAATGTAGAATAATGTAGGAATATATATAAAATGGCAATTTGTGAAACTGAATGAAATAAAATGGCAAAAGCACAGAAAAAGAAGCAGCTCATTCAAATGAGTAGCTGTGACCATAAACTATGATGGGGAGGAGGTAGCAAACCTATGGGTTTGCCATTTGACCAGTGTTGGAGCCAGAGAGACACCTTTGTTATGCACTGCAGAGTACTTTTGGAAAGGAGTTTACAAACGAATCCAGCTCAAGTCACTGGTTGCTGGTTATAAACAGCCAGTACAGTACAACACAGACTATTCTGGTAGAAGGAAGGAGCTGTTCTAGGACTGCTGTTGCATTTTCGCTCTCTCTCCTACAGGCACAGAAGTCTTTCAGAGAATCTGGAATGTAGCTGGCCTCCACAGATGCAACTTTGAGGGATGCTGCTTTTGCACGTGACCAACAATGCTTGCAATTCTGGTAGGCTTTCTCAGAAGCACCTGCTAAAAGCGGGTCTTCACAGCAGCAACATGGACAACAGAACTGCCAGAAACCTGCACAGGGAAACTACATAGCAAGCTCAGAACTGGGCCAGTGTTTTGAGAAGACGTTGACACAAGCCTCTTCAGCACGGGTCTTCATTTTTGATTTTAAGACTATCCTCTCATCAAGAGATGGAGTTAAGTCTGTACAGAGGTACTTGCACACATGACACTTTTTAAGAGCCCCTGCAGGGGATACTGGCTGGCCTTTATAGCTGAGCGTCCTGCCAGAGGTCTAGCTCTTGATGCAGAAGTAAAAGATCATCAGAACCCTGAAGTGAACTTCATCTGGTAGTTGAAGGCCTCCTTTCAATCATCTTCATGCTCTTCAGTGAAAGAACCTTGGCCAGTGTTTTTCAATTACTTTCCAGCTTAGTTTGGTCACAGATACATTGCCAGCTGCAAGGACTGAGAACTGCCCATTCAATATTCTTGCATTTCCCTTTAACGTGGCCCTAGAATATGAACTGCAGCACAAACAAGCCCAACTGCAGCTTAGAAAAGAGTACTCTGTGCAAAGTTTGCTCTTGAGCCAGAAGATGAGCCTTAACAGGAGTAACAAGGAGGGTGTCAGTAGATAGACTAAGGTTGTTCTGGTTGTCAACTCAGTTGTCTGAAGGATTAACCAAAAAAAAATGCGAGATCTGGTATTCAGTGAAATACTGAATTTTGATCTGCACCACTTTAAGCTGTGAGCAGTTTATAGGGTTGAAGCCTCATGCCCATAAACGTGTACTTACAACTAGCGGTTCAAAGACTTATCCAAATCTCACCTTTGTTACACTTCTCTGTATTTCAACTACAGCATCAACCCTTCCTTACCATCACATTGCAAAAATTAGGTTTTCTTCCCTTGCAGAAATGTATAGGCATTTTTATACATATTTTCCTAATGTATTTTTGTATTTCTTAATGCATCATTTTGTACACTATTTTTAAATCTTCCTACCATACTTTTTGGAACTCCCTTTTTCACATATCTATGCTTTGTTGTGCTTCAGTTCCATGTTATCCCCAGGGGTCCAGTACAGTGTCAGCAAAACACAAGGACAAAGGGAAAAATACAAGATGCAGCAATCAATGCATTTCTGCATAGAAGAACCTATGAGAAAACCTCTTATACACAAAGACAGCAATAGAAGCACTTACAAACTCCCAGGAAGGAGAGACTGATTTTTGGAAGCTAATGAACAGACCAGACCCATATTAGCGGTTCACATTAAATACTGAAGCTTTACTGAACTTCCTGTTTAGACTAATTTATTTAGGATTATTTCCCATTTTGCCCAGTTCCTCATATTCCTGCCAAGGACCTTGGCTATGTAAGCTAAAATTCCAGATGCACTTTACTCCTAGGATTTTGGCACTGGAATAGCCATGTATATGGCCAACAGATATTAGACTGAACAAATCAAAATTCATTATTTTGGGTTCTTTTTAAATGTGCACGAGGGGGGAAAAAGAGAACATACAACAAAACCTAATCTTATGATCCAACCGCAGGTTTATCCACCTAGTCTTTAATGCTGGCCCTAGTTGGACCTGAATGCGGAGTCTTGCAGTATTATGATCTATGCCAGTCTGTACTTGGACAGAAGGAAACCAATGGATTTAAATTCCAAGAAGTGACCTTTCCTACTGTTGTGCCACAGCTGCAATTCTGCTCCTCGATATTCACACTTAAGAATAGTGTTAGGAAGCCAGGCATCTTTGCACAAGCAAGATTTTAACAACAAAGCATCTGTGTCTCAACCACTTTTTTCTACCTAACGTACATTTAATTAAAAACATTTTTGTGTCTCTGTTATGTTGTCTTTTCAATCTTGGGGTGTGTGTGTGTGTGTGGACTTTTAGCCAGTCACTTAAATTGATAGGCAGCATCTTAACAAAGGGGCCTTCTTAGCAAAACAAATAAACTCAGCTCCCTTGGCTTATACTTGATTTGCAAAAATCTAGGTGCATACATTCCAGACACATATAGCGTAATGTGGGTAGATAGTAAACAAATAAACTGCAAATTTTCTTCTGCCTCTTTCTTGGACAGCAGAAATTACACAAATCATGACGGGTCCTTATCCTTCCTCTTAGGCAAGACACTGTAAGGTCAAAATAATACCTTACCACCTTGAACGAGTTCAAATCTCCAGGGCCGGATGAACTGCATCCGAGAGTACTGAAGGAACTGGCTGAAGAACTCTCAGAACCGCTATCCATTATTTTCTTGAAATCATGGGAAACGGGTGAGGTGCCAGAGGATTGGAGGAGGGCCAATATTTTCCCTATCTTTAAAAAGGGCAAAAAGGAGAAACCTGGGAACTACAGGCCAGTCAGCCTGACATCAATCCCAGGCAAAATTCTGGAACAGATCGTAAAGCAGTCATTGTGCAAGCACCTAGAAAACAATGCAGTAATAACTAGAAGTCAACACGGATTTGTCAAGAACAAATCCTACCAAACTAATTTGATCTCATTTTTTGATCAGGTAACCTCCCTGATAGACAGAGGGAATGCTGTAGATGTAGTATATCTTGATTTCAGCAGAGCTTTTGACAAAGTGCCCCATGATATCCTGATTAGCTAGCTAACTAGGTGTGGGCTAGATAGATCAAGTGTCAGGTGGATACACAATTGGCTACAGAATTGTACTCAGAGGGTGATGATTAATGGGTCCTTCTCTAACTGGGAGGAGGTAACAAGTGGGGTTCCCCAAAGCTCAGTCCTGGGCCCAGTGCTCTTCAATATTTTTATTAATGAGTTGGATGAGAGTGTGCAGGGAATGCTTGTCAAATTTGCAGATGATACCAAATTGGGCAGAATTGCTAATACCCTAGAAGACAGAAACAAAATTCAAAATGACCTTGATGGGATGGAGCACTAGGCCGAAAACAACGAAATTCAACAGGGATAAGTGCGAAGTACTGCACCTGGGAAAAAGAAACCAATTGCACAGTTACAAGATGGGGGATACCTGGCTCAGCAAAACAACGAGCAAATCTTGGAATTGTCGTAGATCACAAGCTAAATATGAGCCAACATTGTGATGTGGCTACAAAAAAGGCAAATGCTATTTTAGGCTGCATTAATAGAAGTATAGTTTCCAAATCCCGTGAGGTGCTAGTCCCCCTCTATTCAGCACTGGTTAGGCCTCACCTTGAGTATTGTGTCCAGTTCTAGACACCACACTTCAAGAAGGATGCTAACAAATCGGAACAAGTGCAGAGGAGGGCGACAAGGATGATCAGAGGGCTGGAAACCGAGCCTTATGAGGAAAAGCTGAAAGAAATGGGCATGTTTAGCCTTGAGAAAAGAAGACTGAGGGGTGATATGATAGCACTTTTCAAATATGTGAAAGGCTGTCATACAGAGGAGGGGCAGGATCTGTTCTCGATCATCCTAGAGTGCAGAACACGCAACAATGGGCTCAAGTTAAAGGAAGACAGATTTCGGTGGAATATCAGGAAAAACTTCCTGTTAGAGCAGTACGACAGTGGAACCAGTTACCTCGGGAGTTGGTGACTGCTCCAACACTGGAGGCATTCAAGAAAAACTTAAGATACCGTATTTTCCCATTTATAGCACACCCCCACTTATAAGACACCCCCCCTTCTAACCTAAAAATTAAAACTTAGCTTTGAGGATTCAGCCTCTGGGCTCAGAATGCTCAGACATTAAGAGTCCCTGTTGAATTTGAGCACTGCCTACAAGCTTCTTCCAGTCATCTTAAAAAGTGTCGCTGTTATACGGAAATTCTGTCGATGAGACCCTTCATGAGAAACTTTAAAAAAACATTTGATGCACTTTAGGATTTTAAGTCCTGAGTTAAGTCTTGGTGGTCCGCAGCAACAACAGATGTTTAAAGGGGGTCCATGGTAAAGAAAAGGTTAGGAAGCGTTGCACCAGAGAATTGCAGCTCTGTGGTTCTACGATGCCCAACCAGTCCCTAACCAGCAAGACTGGACAGTCTGTAATGTGCTGTAACCACCATCAACAAAGTTAATTGATGCCTGAAGACTTCCTTGTTCAATTAACATAAATATTTTTAGACAAAAAAGTGGCAAGCTCTCTTTTAATAGCTAAATCGGTTAACTCTGCATTGCCACAGAGCTGTTTAAGAAACAAACCTTACTAAAACCTTTAATAAAATTAAGGAGACTATTAAAGCCTTAGAATATGTGTTAGAATTTTAAAAATTGCAGTAAATTAATCACTTTAGTCTATGGGAATTACTACTGCAGCTATTTTTAAAAAACAAATATGTAAAAGCAATTAGGCCCCTTTGGTGACACACCCTTACAGCCCGCAGAAAGCCAACAAGTGGCTCAAGCCCTTCAGGTTTGCCCACCTCTGGTCTCTGTGAAAACATGAAAACCTAAATTCAGTTAAAGATTGCAATATCAGTAACTGGGTTAATTATGCCTCAAGAATAACAAAAAAAAAAAAGTATTTTAAAATTTTCATTTATTAGAACACTTAGCCATAGAGGCTTACTATTCAGAAAATAGAAACGTTTAATTTTTTAAAAGGCCACAGGGTAAAGCTGAGGCAAAATACCACACGGGCAATTTGTGATACATTTGGCTTTAGAACATACACCCCTATAGGTTTAATAGTAGGCTTTTACACCCCTTTTTAAAAAGGAAATATCCAGCTTCAGCAGGAGGGAGTGGTATGGTGCGCTTGGCCACAGTTTCTGCGCTGGTCGAGGTATGGAGAATCCACCCAACGCATGCTACCGGCTCTGTTCAACTGCAAGAGACAAGACAACTGATCAATAAACATCCCCAGCAAGACCGTGTTGTGGCAAATGACTGACTGCTGCCTTTTGCTCAACAGGGCTCTGGCTTGGCAGTTCTCGGAAACTAAGGCTCTTCAGGGCAGTTCAACAGGTGCTGCCTTTTACATATTCTCCCTCTCTCTGACCTGGTTGGTGGGGAAGAGCCCTCACTGCAGGAGCTACTCCGAGTCTGCCTGGCAGCCTTTTTTACAGGCACTCTTGACAGCCTTTCCCTGTCTCAACAGCCTCATCACTGCTGTGAAACTCAGAACAAAACTGAGCTAGAAGGGCAAAGGAAACTGTTCAGTATGATTCCCTAGAAGGAAGATTTTATCAAACAGACCTGTGTTTTAATTTAAGAAAAACCTGTCTTACCTTTCCAAGAAAACATGGGAGACATTTTACCATCAGCCCCTAACATTCCAAGGCAGGCAAAAGAAACCTGCTTTTCAGCCCCACGAAACAAGTGCTAACCCAAAGGCCTTGCAGTTTATACACTGATCAGGTCGGCTCAAAAGGCTGCTTCGCAAAAAGCAACTGTGTTGTCCTCGCTCTCTGTAAGTCTGCTGCACACATGAGCAGAAGCTATGAGAGTACTCTTAGTAAGGTTATGCCGATTTTAATTCTACTTCTGAGGAGCATACACAAGGACTGCCACAATGTGAAGATAAGCCCACCCAACTCTGCTTCCAATACGTACTATATGAGGAGATATCTATCTCTTCGGGGAGCTCAGCCACATTGACCTCAAAGCGATCCTGCACTTCATTGAGAATTTTGGCATCCCCTTCATCCGAGACAAAAGTAATGGCTAAACCTTTTGTGCCAAAGCGTCCGGCTCGGGCCACCTGGAATCAAGGAGAAGTTTAAAGTTTCTTGTGCCTTGGGGTCCTGATTTCCAAAAGTATCACCTTAAAGGAAAGGGAAGGAGTAATTTGTTCAACCAGCACTGAATAAAATATTCATAATAATTGTGAGACAACTGGATGTTGCAGGAGGTTCAGAAAATGTACAGGCAGGTATTCTGTTCCTACAGCTTAGAAGTTACATAAAATAGCATTGTGTAGAGTATTGAAGAAACACTTTCAACTTCCAAAGTTTAAAAAAAAAAAAAACAGAAAAAGGTTCAGCTGGCAGCATTGCCTGTTCCTTGTCCTTTTGGCAAGGAAGTAGTATCAAAGCAAGCACTTCCCAGGGAACCTGTGATTCCCTCCCCTCCTCTCCCCTTCCAAACTTACCCTGTGCAAATAGGTATCAGAATCTTCAGGCATATCATAGTTGAAGACTATGTTGACCCGTTCTATGTCCATCCCACGGCCAAACAGATTAGTGGCCACTAAAATCCGGCGCTGAAAATCCTTGAATTGCTGGTATCTTGATAGCCTATCATAAAAAAGAAGGATGTGATCAGTGCTCATCTGTGTACAATACACAGCCGCCAATCCTCAAGGCATCTCAACACTTACGATCATCAACCACCTCCCATCCTGAAAAAACAGTTGTGTTTGATATTTTATTTACTACTGTCTCTCCTGTCCCAGGCACTTTGCTGAACTCACCTTTCCTCCTGGGACATGCCCCTGTGAATTGCAATCGCTGGAAAGTTCTGTTCAACCAGAAGCTGAGCTAATGCCATGCAGCGCTGCACTGACTTCACAAATATCACAACCTGTAAAAGCATAGGGAAAAGAAGCAGGGGCTTAATTTGGAAACTCTTAGGGATTCCCATTGGCCTTCCAGTCCCCTGGCCTGTGACCTTGATAAGCCTCCAGTCCTCAAGATCAGGAGCCCCTTGTGCCAGCCCTCAGCTATGCAGACCTGATTGAATTCCAATACATCCAGTAGGTCAAAGAGCTTGCGGTTTTTCTCTGTGTCTTTCAGCTTCACATAATATTGCTGGAGGCCATGCAGAGTCAGCTTGGTCTCGTCATCCACAAAGACCTCCATGGGCTGCAAGCAAGTGAAGGAAGACAATGTGACCTTTTACCATGAATGACAGTTAATTCTCCAAATACATATAAGTCGTTTTTTAAAATCACTTGGTTTTTTTCCCAATTAAGAATTGCAAATTCCCACGGCAACAGGCATTACTTTGACTATGACAGTGAATGCTAGAGGCTGATAGCAAAACTATTTCATCTGTAGAATGATAGATGAAATCTCCATATGCTGAAGAATTCCTTCTGCCAAACATGGTAGAAAGAATTCCCACTACTGTTAATTATCTATAAAATTGATTTAAGTGCCTGGCAGCAAAGAAAACTAACTTCATTGGTAGTTATCACACACTTCATCAAGATCCTGAAGTAAACAATCTCTGATCCACAGGAGATATAATGAAAGACAAGCTAGCCGTTATATCTTGGCTAAAACTATGTACATTCTGTATGTCTTTCAGTATTACCCTAGACCAGTGGTTCTTAACCTTGGGTAACCCAGGTGTTCTTGGACTGCAATTCCCAGAAGCCTTCACCACCAGCTATGCTGGTTGGGGCTTCTGGGATTTGCAGCCCAAGGACACCTGGTTTACCCAAGGTTAAGAACCACTGCCCTAGACTATTAACCCTTTTGTTTCTGTTCCTGAACAGAAACACAGAGGAATTATACCAGAAAGATCTGGATGTCCCAGACAACCAAGATAGTGTGGTTGCTGACTTTGAGCCAGAGATCCTGGAGAGCAAAGTCAAGTGGGCCTTAGAAAGCATGGCTAACAACAAGGTCAGTGGAGGTGATGGCATTCCAGTCCAACTATTTAAAATCTTAAAAGACGACGCTGTTAAGGTGCTACACTCAATATGCCAGCGAGTTTGGAAAACTCAGCAGTGGCCAGAGGATTGGAAAAGATCAGTCTACATCCCAATCCCAAAGAAGGGCAGTGCCAAAGAATGCTCTAACTACCATACAATTGCACTCATTTCACACGCTAGCAAGGTTATGCTCAAAATCCTACAGGTAGGCTTCAGCAGTATGTGGACCGAGAACTCCCAGAAGTACAAGCTGGATTTCGAAGGGGCAGAGGAACTAGAGACCAAATTGCTAACATGCGCTGGATTATGGAGAAAGCCAGAGAGTTCCAGAAAAACATCTACTTCTGCTTCATTGACTACGCAAAAGCCTTTGCCTGTGTGGACCACAACAAACTATGGCAAGTCCTTAAAGAAATGGGAGTGCCTGACCACCTTATCTATCTCCTGAGAAATCTATATGTGGGACAGGAAGCCACAGTTAGAACTGGATATGGAACAACTGATTGGTTCAAAATTGGGAAAGGAGTACGACAAGGCTGTATATTGTCCCCCTGCTTATTTAACTTATATGCAGAATACATCATGCGAAAGGCTGGACTGGAGGAATCCCAAGCCGGAATCAAGATTGCCGGAAGAAATATCAACAACCTCAGATATGCAGATGATACCACTCTGATGGCAGAAAGTGAGGAGGAATTAAAGAACCTCTTAATGAGAGTGAAAGAGGAGAGCGCAAAAAATGGTCTGAAGCTCAACATCAAAAAAACTAAGATCATGGCCACTGGTCCCATCACCTCCTGGCAAATAGAAGGGGAAGATATGGAGGCAGTGACAGATTTTACTTTCTTGGGCTCCATGATCACTGCAGATGGTGACAGCAGCCACGGAATTAAAAGACGCCTGCTTCTTGGGAGGAAAGCGATGACAAACCTAGACAGCATCTTAAAAAGCAGAGACATCACCTTGCCGACAAAGGTCCGCATAGTCAAAGCTATGGTTTTTCCAGTAGCGATGTATGGAAGGGAGAGCTGGACCATAAAGAAGGCTGACCGCCGAAGAATTGGTGCTTTTGAACTGTGGTGCTGGAGGAGACTCTTGAGAGTCCCCTGGACTGCAAAGAGAACAAACTTATCCATTTTGAAGGAAATCAACCCTGAGTGCTCACTGGAAGGACAGATCCTGAAGCTGAGACTTTGGCCACCTCATGAGAAGAGAAGACTCCCTGGAAAAGACCCTGATGTTGGGAAAGTGTGAAGGCAAGAGAAGAAAGGGACGACAGAGGACGAGATGGTTGGACAGTGTCATTGAAGCTACCAACATGAATTTGACCAAACTCCGGGAAGCAGTGGAAGACAGGAGGGCCTGGCATGCTCTGGTCCATGGGGTCACGAAGAGTCAGACACGACTAAACGACTAACAACATTAACCCTTTCCCCTAATTGTGCCCAACCTTCCTCTCTTTGTCTGTTAAGGCAAACTATCTCAAATACAGTGGAAGTGAAGCAGCTAGCCCTTCTCAGCCATGAAAGGCTACCGCTCAGTGATGAAGAACACATTCTGTTTGCTGAAAGAGTCAAGAGTCAATCCCTGGCAACTTTATCTGAAAGGATCCTCCGAAATCTTGACACCACTACTGCGCAGAGTTATGTGAGGTACTTTTTTCTTATGAAGGATGGTTGACACATAGCGGTAGTGATCAAGCGCAGCCAATGGCAAGTAGGGCCACAAGTAGGGGCTCTCTGTGACATTCCACTCTTTCTCTACATCTAATGCATATAACAAAAGGGCAGCAGAAGTGAGATACTAGGGCTTACATCCTGCATGAACTTCCTGCAGACTGGCCGGATTTCTTTGCTCAAGGTGGCACTAAACATCATGCACTGCTTCTCATGGGGTGTCAGTCGAAAAATCTCCTGCACATCACGGCGCATGTCTAAAGAAAAAGGAGGGAGAGTCAAAAATTCACCAAGTCCTACATTCTGAACACAAAGGTGCACCAACTCTTCTTCACTTCTGAGATCCAATGTATCCATGAGCCCAGGGGCCGAAAACTGCAGGAGCCCTTCTGATCAATTTCACCCATCAGTTACATACCTTAAAGACCCTCTCAAAGCAATGCACCTCTTGTAGCAAAGGAACTTCTTTTGTCCACACACTTCTCTCCAAAGACTCACCATAACACTACACGGGACTACTCAGAATCAAGTCCCTCTGAATTCAACGGCACCAAGTTCCAAGAAAGTATTTAGATACCTACTTCAAGGTATGTTCAGACAGTATGAGTCTAGAGCAGGGGTCTCTAAACTATGGCCTGCGGGTCACATCCTTGCCTTTTTATCTGGCCTAGCCAGCATGCGGGTGTATGCGCATGCAGGAGTGCATGCATGCATATGCGTGCGCATATTCAGCCCTTGAAAATCTGAAACATATATGTTGTGGACCTCTCTGAAAAGTTTGGAGACCCCTGGTCTAGAAGTTTGGCTTTTTTGTCTTTGCATGCACAAGTTAAAAATGTCTAATCCCGATTTTTGGCAAGCCCATCTGCTCTTTTATCTGATTAGCTATAGGGACCTCTCAACTGTAATAAACTCCCTTAAATACTTTGGACTACAACAGCCCACAGACCCAGTTAGCATGCTAATAGTCACAGCTCTCTGGAGCAACGACGGGATTCAAATGTAATTAATTATAAGTAAATGATGGGACTTGTTGTTCAAGAACACCTGGAGGTCACCATGTTTGGGAAGTTGAGGTATCGTTTCCACTTTTCTGCAGTGCAGTTTCACCCTGGTTTGCAGGCAACACATACTACAGTCTCTTTGTTTGGACAGAACAGCAAACTGCCACACAGCAGAAGCAGAGAGACTGAGTCTTATAATGCCGAACAATGGTTTAATTGCACTGGTTCCCAAACTGGGGCTGGGGGGCGGGGGGCTACCCATGGGCAGGAATGAAGAATATCAGAATGTGTGTGACAGGGTGGATCAAATAACCTGGAGAGTGAGGCATGAACACATGAGGAGGTGCAGTAAAGAACAGATCACCTCATAAGTAAACACTGGCATGGCTCCCTGTCCTCTCTGCTCTGTTACCAAGCCAAAGAATTTCATTCATCTATGGCAGTAGCTCTTGTTGGCTCTCCAGACAAGTGGCTTAAGAGAAATGATACAGGCTGCCAGCCAGCAACGGCAGACAATGGTCCTGCTCCAGGTGGCTCTCTTTCCTCTGCATGTGCCAGCCACCCCTGCCAGGAATAGGCAGCACACCGGTGAGGAGAACAGCCATCACCTTCAAGTTGCCTGTCCAAAGAGTCACCACTGCAAGCAAATGAGACCTTTTGGGTTGGCTTGGTAAAGGACAGAAGAGAGGGAGAAACAACCACTCAGGTATCAACAAGTAGCAGCCTTTTGGGTGGAGGGTGGCAGCAAACATGAGCCCTGCATCTGTTCCTGTGGGGAGGAGATGAGTGGCAGCCCACCAAAAGAGGGTACAGGGTAGCTGCAGTGGTGGCAAGAAGCCACAGAAGCAAGGGGATGCAGGGTGTGTGTGTGGAGGAAATGAACCAGACAGGCAAGGAGATGACCTGCCATCACACAAGGGAAGAGGTCTTTTTCTATGCATTCCCTCTACTTCCGCTGCCATCTGCAGTAGCCCCCTGAAGGCAGTAAGCGATAAAAGGGGAGAGCAGAGTGTGTTTGGGGGCCTGGAAAAGCAGTATTTTGTAGCTAAAGGCTTGCAGGAACAAGTAATACAAGATATGTAGATTCTTCTTTGGTTCTGATGAAATCCAGAGGAGAATGCTAACCTCTTACTGACACTGGAAATCTAATGGAAGAAGCAGGGATGGAAGTACAACAAAGATGTTTCTAGCTGAAATCCTTCCTCCTCCACTCTAGGAAAACCAGTCTCTTACCCTCAGCTTCCCACATACTGTTCTAAGGAAACACTGCACTTTCTTCTAGGGTTGTTATAAGGTTATTGCAATATTCACGTAAAACACTCTTAAATTATCATATATTTTAAAAAGAAATTCTGAGGATAACCTACGTAGTATTAAAAACACCCATGATGACACTGAAACAGTAGGCTGTCAATCACATCATTCTCAAGGTAAATTACATTTTAATTAATTCTAGGCAATAAGAAACATTGTATGTGCTTATTTTCAATTTAAAATAATTTCTGGTACATTATAATATTGATTTTTTAATTTTAAACTACAAATTTAAAATCTGGGAGATGCAATTGATGCTAAAGGAGAAGTGGGAACATGAGGTTTTCTCAATCATTAAAAGCTGGAGATGATGCCTGAAGGTTTAGGAACAAGTGTTTCAGAACTACATCTGAACAGCCCCTTCAAAGCAGTTTGTCTTTCACTACTGCCTTATCACAACTATCCCCCTTGACGTGGAAGAAAAACAGGACAGGAACTAGGTCTGGGCACTTAAAAACTATTCTCTACACGCCAGAGATGCTTCAACATCCTGGGAAAATTGCCCACTCTCCGTTTACGTTCCAGTCCTGCATATTAGTTCTAGTTCAGCTGAACAAAGCAGCAGTTCTGTAGTTTTGCCTCAAGAATAATGACCTGGACTAGACCTCCTAAATTAAATTTAAACAGGTACATGAACTCTTTAAATGCCCCAAGGCAGATTTTACACATAAGCAGCATTACTCTTCCTATGTCTGCACGATCCCTAGTTTCTTGATCTTGAAACACATTAATTTCCAGAGACAGGAACTCTCATGCCCAACAGATCAAGAATCTCACACTATAACAACTCAAACTACAGTGTGTTCATACAAACTGTCTCCAGCTTGCTACTTCTCATTCTTACCCAGCTGCTCAAGCATTTTGTCACACTCATCCAACACAAAATGCTTGACATTGCGCAGGGTGAGTGTCTTATTGCGCACCAGCGCAAGAATACGGCCTGGGGTCCCCACCACAATATGTGGACAATTCTTCTTCAGCACCTCTTCATCCTTCTTAATAGAAAGGCCACCAAAGAAGACCGATACCTGCAGGGCAAACAGGCGTCAAAAAACATCCATACTGAGCAAGCCAACAAAATATCCTATTCCTTTTAAAGCAGTTTGGCACAGATAAACTTATATACAACTCATGAACTAATGAAGCTGCCTTTTATAGTTAGAGCACTAATGCATCTAGCTGAAGACTGCCTGCACTGACGGGTGGAAGCTCTCCATGGTTTCAGATGGATCCTTTCCTACCCTTCCTGGAAACAAAGACGGAAACCAGAGCTTCCGCATGCACATATCTGGCAACCTCACTGGGAGAAAGGCAGCACAGAAATACAACAAACAAACAAAATAAACCACCTGCCGAGCTACAGCCCTTCAATATAACAGGATCTAGAACTAGTAGTATTAGCACTGGCCTATAAGATCCAACAAAGCGCCAATCTTTGGAACCACAAGCTGTCATTTGTTCTGAAGCGAAGGCTCTTTGTGCCAGCAAATAGAGGTGGAAGTATTTGAAGTCAGTGTCAAAGTAAGCAATTCTCTCTCCACCCCCACCACAAGGCATTTCCCAAATTACACATTCCATTTCCATCACCTATGCTTGCTCCCCAGACACAACATTGTTGCATATTCTATATACTGGGGCAGACAAACAGTGGCCTATGGACGGCATATGGCCACACAAGACCCTTCTGAGGCACATCCAGCCCTGCCTCAACCATTCCCTCCACCCCATCTTCATCTGGAGGCATGAAGAAACAGTGTTTTTTGCATGCAGGAGAAGGGATGTCATAGCTCTGCAAGTTTGAAAAGGCTCCATGAATCAGAAAAACCAAAATGAAAAACAGAGGACTTCCAGTTTCTGGGTTATTACTTGTTTTTCATCCCTCCCTCTCATTTTTGACCATTTCCAAGTCTGGTGTAGCCCAGAGAGAGCTAGGAATGAAGCTTTGGCCTTCAACACAATCAGAACTATCCATCATATACCATCAACCTACTTGCAACCCCCTGCCCCTCACCTTGACGTTGGACATGTATTTAGAGAAGCGCTCATATTCTTTGCTGATCTGGAAGGCCAGCTCCCGAGTGTGACACATCACCAACACGGACACCTACCAGAAAGAAATGGACATGTTCCTATGAAGGCAGCGAGGAGATTTTCAGGATTTCCTCAATAAACACTCTGCTTTCTTTCTAGAATATGTTGATTTGTAGTAGCATAGACAGTGCCACTCAAATCATCACTCTATTTCACAGCTGATCTTTATCCATGCCAATACTTTAGATCACCACCTAATAAACAATTGTAGATCTGGTGGCATATCCCATGGAATTGCTGGAATTTGGACACAGAACAAAAGCAACTGCCAGTCCAGAATAGCTCGTACCCTTAGCTAGATTTCCTACTGCCTGAGGTCACTATGGAATTGGACAAAGTAACAAACACCATCTTGTAAGGAATTCAGCTCTGTGTGCCTCACAGAAACACAAGGATTACCAAACCTGGTAACAACTGTTAAGTTATTCAAATGAGTCCTGAACTCCCACTCAATATTCTACCTGAGAAAAGTGGCAGCAAGCCATTTAAAGGCTCACCCAAGTTTCAAGTCACAGCAATAATAAGAGAAGCCCCATTAACCTCTATCCTGTACTAAATGTCCTGAAAGCTCATGTGCTATACCCTTTCTAGATAGCAGACTTTAAATCAGAAACTTACTTTCATTCTTGTTAAGATTGCACCTCTGTCAGAGGCCTTTGGCTACCTAGTACAGCCTTCTTGTACTTTCAAAACAGGAACCACAGGGAACATGAACACAGAAGCGTCCCCATTACCTACCTGTCCATCCACCGGCTCAATCTGCTGTAGCGTAGCCAATACAAAAACAGCCGTCTTGCCCATGCCTGATTTAGCCTGGCAGAGGACATCCATGCCAAGGATTGCCTGTGGAATGCATTCATGCTGCACTGAGAGGACAAGAACAAAAAGTAGTCACACAAGGGATTCTGTTAGGCCCCGGGCCAATGAGAGCACCCGGAACTAGTGGAATGGCCTCGAGGAAGCCTCCATTCCAGCTGTTTCCCACCTCTTTCAATGTAGAAATTCCAAAGCACATTCTTTTTTTCCTACACACTTCCTACAGAAAGATGCAATACTCTCCTCACAGACTGTACAGATTTATCACTCTGAATCACAAACTGGAAACAAACAAGGCATAAAGGACTTCAGTATGGACTAATTATTGCACAGAAGATTCTAGCTGCAGAACCTGAAAAACTGCATATTCTCCCTTTAACTATTAAACTACATCCAACTTCATGGGTTGGTTGGTGTGTGCCATCAAGTTAGAACAGACTTTTAGCAACCCTAATAGGGCTTTCATGGTAATTGAGATATTTAAGGAGTGGCTTTACCAATTCCACTCCCCCAGTGAGTTTCCATGGCTGAGTGGAGATTTGAACCCTGGTCTCCAGAGTCCTGGTCCGTCACTTTATCCACTACACACCACACTGGGAATCCAACTTCATATTGAGTCTAAATTAAATTAATACACTAAGAGAGCCTCCATTTGGCCAGCATAATGCAACAGTGAGATCTCTCAGCTCTAAATGAAATTTATTTTTAACAATAAAGTGGAAAAACTATCCAGCTACTAACATGTACAAAATCTTAATGGCATCAATCAGGGCAGCCATGGAGAATCTCTGGCCCTCAAGATCTTGCTGGACTACAACCCCTGGCATCCTTCGTTACTGGCCAGGGTGACTAGAGCTGATGAGCATCTAACAAAACCTGCAAAGCTACACATCCCTCTCCCCTTATTTAGGCAAAACTCCCCAAAGCCCAGGCATTCCAAGGACTATTCTGAGGCCAAGGAAAACCTTCCCATTCCAACACCCTCTCCCCCCACCCCACTGCTCCCTGCAGCCCCCAGCTCTCACCCTGCACCGCGTGGCACCACTGGCAGTTGCTCCCCGGTGGGTGGGCTGGGCTGACTGTCGAGGGGGCCAAGGGCCTTGGCTCAGCTCCTACCTTCTGATGGGTGCTCAAAGCCGCAGTCCACAATGGCACGAAGGAGCTCTGGCTTCAGCAGGAAGTCACGGAAGCCAGAACTATGAATGGAGACATAAGAGCCCTTCACATCCTTTTTAGCAATGACAGGGGCTGCATCAGCCAATGCTTGAGGCTCTTCATCCTCCTCATAGTCCAACAACTCATTCTCCACATCCTGCTCAGCCATGTCCTACAACAGGAGGAAAACTGTGGATCAGCAGGAACATTTTCAGTACATTGCAAAAGGAGAGCCAAATCCAGGATTAATGACAACCAAGGAGCAGGAGAGAGGAAGATTTACAGAGGTGAGACTGGGCAGTCACAAATGACTTCTGGTTCAAAGCTCTCCATAACCATCTGTGTTTACCAAAAATCTTGCTAACAGGAGAAAAAGTTGGTACCATTTCCCAATACTCTGAAGCCATGGTTCTTCAAATAATCTATGAGCCTCCCCTGAGGCCTGCATTCCATGCTGTTTTTCCCAGTCCTCTTATTAGAATCATAGAATAGTGAAGTTGGAAGGGGACTATAAGGCCATCATGTCCAATCCCCTACTCGATGCAGGAATACAGATCAAAGGATATCTACCAGGTGGTTGTATAAGTTTCTCTTGAATGCCTCCAGAACTCTGCACCTCTCGAGGTAATTGGTTCTGTCTTACTGCTCTCTAACAGTTAGGAAGTTTTTCCTGATATTCAATCTAAATCTGGCTTCCTGCAACTTGAGCCCATTGTTGCATGTCTTGCACTCTGGGATGATCCACAACAGATCCTGACCCTCCTCTGTATGACAGCCTTTCAAGTATTTGAAAAGTGCTATCATATCACCCCTCAGCCTTCCTTTCTCAAGGCTTAACATGCCCAATTCTTTCAGTCTTTCCTTATTGGGCTTGGTTTCCAGACCCCTGATCATCCTTGTTGCCTTCCTCTGAACTTGCTCCAATTAGTTCCCAGATTATAAATACTTAAAAAGTATGTGTGCTGATACACAGATACAGATCAGGAAATCAATACCAGAGAGTATATATGATGCTGGAAAACCCTCACCACACACATATGATGGCAGTTTTCTCACCATCCCCAGAGTCTTACCCTCAACATAAGAGGATGCAAAACAACCCAAAAAGAGGAGCAAAATCTTCTAGGAAGAGGACAATCAATGGTCACAAATTGATTGCTTTTTCTGATTGCTGAGGACGGTGGGTTTTGTTTTTTAATGATACTCTCTCCACCAGACCCATAAAGTGGATTAACGTAACGAGAAAAGTACAACTTCTGTATACCGGCTGTAACTTCTCAATACTGGCTGTAACAACAACTGCAGCTGCTGCCCGTGCCCTTTCTTCATCCAGACTATTTTTGCCCACCCTTCCCGATTCTCACAGGAGCCCCGGGAGCCCGGCAAAAGCGAGGGGCCGCCACGAGGTCGGCGCGGGAACGGAAGCGGGTTGGCGCGGCGGCTCCGAGCGAGGCCTTCCACTTCCTCCCTCCTCACGGCGAGGCGGCCTTAAAATAAAACAAAGCCCCGCATTTCCTGCCTCCGCCTCACGAGCGGACCGAAAAGTGCTTTCCCGCCAGGACGCTTTCACGTGTCCAAATGCAATCACGTGCGGCAAAACGGTTGTCGGGACGGGGAGCCAACGAGCAAGGGAACAACTTGGAAGCACGGCTTCCACTGGGCGCCACCAGGACGCTCAACCTCCCACCCCACCCCACGCCCCACCTGCGGCGAAAAGGCTGCCAGGAGCGGAAGGGTTAAACTGGGGCGCGCGGGGGGGGGGCGTGTCGGCCTGCCGGAGACCCCCAAAGGGCGCTGGAACCCCGCTCCCCTCATCTCCCCCGAGCGCCCCCCCCTTACCCGACTAGATGCGATCCGAGAGGCCCCTTCCGCCTGGTTCCTCTTATTGACTCCGACCGCGCTCCAAAGGAAGAGCCAAACCAGTCACCGCCTTGCAAGCAGCGGTACGTTCAATTCTCATTGGCCGCCCGCGGGCTGAGATCCGCCTCTCTACAAAACCAGACGAGGAAAAACTAGGCCACCGGAGCCGCCAATCAAGGTCTCCTGCTGGAGGATTGGCTTCGTTCTGGTTCAGGGGATGTGATCTCGCCGTCGCGAGACGAGAGAGGGGAAGGGGCGGGTGGAATCAGCGGCGAGGGCGGGGAAATGGGCGGATGTTTAGTGTTTCTTTTAAAGGAAGGCTTGGGCTCAGGGTCGCCTATCGCCCACTTTGGATGGAGATAGGTATACGCGTGTGTCGCTCGTTTTTTATGCCAGTTGTCGGCTTGAGTAACGCTTCTGTTGGCTCACTGAAAAGTGACAAACGCAGTGAACTTTCGAGTTCTCCAGAAGTCTTCATCAGGCAAAGCCGAGGTCAACTTGGGGGTTAAGGCCAGTAGGCTAAACAGTGAGACAGTTGTGATGCCCCCGAGAGCTGGAACCAAGCTGCCACTCAAGCGAGTTAGCATGTGCAGATCCAAGGCGAAACTCGGGTGACAGAGCTATGGTTTGGCTTAGACCTCTGCAGAACTGTCCCTGTTGCATTGTCTGTCCATCTCTCGATATGCCCACTTCTTGTCTGATCGTTTTCAGGGTCGAGAATGAAAAGTTTCCTATGTTTCTATCTCTCTGCATATCATTTATTGTGTATGGAATATTGTGCATGCTGATGGAACTACAGTGGAACCTCTACTTACGAACTTAATCCGTATTGGAATGGTGTTCTTAAGTTGAAACGTTCTTAAATTGAAGCAAATTTTCCCATAGGAATGCATTGAAAACCGATTAATCCGTTCCAGCTGTTTTTTGTTCTTATGTAGAGGCGCGTCCGTACGTTGAAGCATTAGTTCCCATAGGAACTAATGCAAAGCCGGTTAATCCGTCCTCTACCACTAGGGGGAGAATTTTTTTTTTTAACCTAAGATAACCTAAGGTTAAAAAAAGGGCAGGAAAGTTTTTTTCCCGTTCTTATCTTGGAGCTCCGTTCTCAAGTAGAAGCAAAATTTAGCGAACGGAGCTGTTCTTAAGTTGGATCGTTCTTAAGTAGAGGTTCCACTGTAAGTCTATTACTGTGAACTTCTTGGAGGATGAATGGGATAAAAATGCCTCATAAATACACTATGGCTAAGACTTCATGCTTATGGTAAAAAGTGCTCTAGTACACCACCGAAATAAATGCCACAGTAAATATTTTAATCTTTAAATCTATACAAACCACTCTATTGCTTCTTCCATAAGCTTCTGTGTTGCTTCTACTATGGTAGACCAATACTGTTATCTTCCTGGAAGATGTGTGGACTGTAGGTTGAGGGGCAAAGGGGCAAGTAAGCTGCTTTAATGTTGACAATGAAGGAACAGAAACGGAAAGGTTTTGTATACTTTGCTTCAATTATCAATTCAAATAGAGACTGTAGCCAAGATAATCAGAAGAAGAATACTTGGAAGGGCAGCTATGAAGGAAGTAGAAAATCTCGTATGTAAGGATGTATCACTGGAAACCAAAGTCAAGACCATCCACAATATTGTATTCCTAAATATTATGTACAGATGTGAAAACTGACAGGATGCATATGAAATGTGGCGTTGCAAGAGAATTTTGTGGATACCATGGACTGTCTGAAGGACAAACAAGCGGGTCCTAGATCAAATCCCGCTTAAACTCTCTCTGTTAAATAATGATGAAACTGTGGATATCAGACTTTGGCCATATTATGATAAACAAAACTTGCTGGAAAAGACAATACTAGGAAAAGCTGAAAGGAGCAGGAAAACAGGAAGGCCAAATATGAAGTATATTGATTCAGTAAGGGAAGCCATGGCCTTGAGTTTGCAAGAGCTCAGCAGAACTGTTAAGACAGGGCATTTTGGAGGTCATTCATTCATTGTTATGTCCTGTCAAGTCCAAACCGACTTGTAGCAACCCTAACAGGGCTTTCAAGGTAAGTGAGATATTTAAGGAATGATTTTACAAGTTACACACACACGCACCATGAGTTTCTATGGCTGCGCATAGATTTAAACTCAGGCTTTCTGAGTTATAGTCCATTAACCTCTCCACTATATTACACTGCATATCTTCACTCATTCATAGGCTCATCATAAGCCAAGGACAAATTGATGACAGATAACAAGAAAGTGCTGCTAACATGAGTGCTTGTCTTAATGCAATCACACTTCAACAATAGAGAATAATACCGTTTCCCCGAAAATAAGACCTATCCCGAAAATAAACCCTAGTATGATTTTTCAGGATGCTCGTAATATAAGTCCTACCCCAAAAATAAGCCCCAGTTAGGTGAAACCCCACCCTCCACCATTGTGCAGCATTTTGCAGCAACCAGAAGAAGATGACATGACTGTATTTGAATAAATGTAGATTGTTGTACATGAAAAAAATAAAACATCCCCTGAAAGTAAGTCCTCATGTGTTTTTTTGCAGCAAAAATTAATGTAAGACCCTGTCTTACTTTCGGGGAAACACGGTATATGCTTCTTCCCTACCCTTGGTTTTTCTCAGATGTATAGTGTATATATATAATTCCCAACATCCCAACCATTCATTTGACACAGTAGTAGTCCAAAACATTGTGCTGGAGAAGACTAGAAACTCCCTTGCTGATGCTTGACTCTGCTTGAGCTACATATCAGTTGCCTAGGAAATGGTGGCCCAAGTACTGTTGCATGAGTTATGCCTGCATCAGGATGATTGCATCACCGCCAGGGAGAATTTCAGTGATTAAAGAGCTCCCACTGCTTGTTCAGCTTGCTACCTATCTACCTTCCTTCTGAGGCCCTTCTATGAATGCTCCAGCCAAGTGATCTGAGGTGAGTGGCTACTAGGAAGAGGGACTTGTCAGTAATATGTCCTCCCAAACTATGTTTGCCTGTTGCCTACATCATAGTCTTTTGAGCATCAAGAAAAAGCTTTTTATTCCTCTAGATTTCTTAATTGTTCAGCTTTTAAAAAATTGCATGTTCCCTTTTAAACATCTGCCTTACTGTTGGTTTTAGTTTGGTAGGTGGGTTCTTTTGTTTCTGCTTTATGTGTGATTATGACCTTATGTTTGTGCTTTTAAGATTTCCAGTTTTTCTGTGCTACGGAAATATAATACAGAGATTTGAATGAACCAGCCAGGTCCGTGGCTACAGTCTTTAAGCAGGCATTATTATGTTAGATGAGCCATTGGTTTAATTTTACCTAATCATTCCAAGATGAGACAACAAACAAGATTCAGTTCTGGCCTGATTAGTGCTGCCATGTGCTTACATTAAGCCCAGTTTAAATCTTATAGTCACCCATGTATATTTCTGTAAATATCACATAAGTTACATAATGAAACTACATAACAAAAACTTGATAGAACTTAAGCAAATAGTGAACTTGGTGCACTGCTTCGTTTTACATCCCATTTTGGTAGTTGTAACACCAACCAATTTCAATCTGGTTTCAGAATTTCAGGCGTTTACTATGATCCTTCTGGCTGGAAAAGGATAGGTGCATGCCACCTGATCCTGCCTTGGTTTACGCCAGTTTCCGAGACCAGTTTCTGAAGTGTTACTGAACCATGACATCCTGCAGTATTTTCAGTACTGTACATTTTTAACTGTTTGAATTTTTAAGAGAGGTGTATACTTTTTGGAAATTGTTCTCAGTGTAACAAATGAGGAAACAGGAAAGCTCTAACCTTCAGAAGGTTTAATCCTTCTGTTGTGTAGATTTTGACCTTGTTGAGGCTTTAAAAAAATAGCAAAGCTTTACTGAAACTCAGCTTGGCCTTCCTATCTTGCTGATGCCCGCATTGTGAGATGAAGCAGTTGTACAGGCTCCCAGACCTAGGAGTGAGCAATATTATAATAAATATACTTCTTTCTCTTCTTTGTATACATTTATTATGGCTCTCTGTCTCCATGTTTGACATTTCCAGTTATATGTGTCTTGGCACGTAACCAAAGGAAACTTAACTATCGGTGTAGCTTAACTTGGAGAGAGATGCTTTGGCCACTGGGTGGCAGAGCTTCTGTTCGTCTTCCTTTGTGCCTTTCTGACTCAGCATTTTTGCCCCTTTTGATGCTTTGCCAATGCTTAACTACAGCGGCTTCTGTGCTTGTAATACAACCATGCTGGCTCCTCTAGCGCAACTCCTTTGAAATACTGTAACACACAGGACTGTTTATTCTTCATACAATGGTACCTTTCCACCATTGTGAGTTTTCTGGGGATATCACCAACAAATTTGTTTTTCTGCGCAGTAGGAGAATGACCTTGTATTACTGCTGATCTTGTCGTCTGTTTATTTTTCCTGTAAGTTTAGTGGATCTTGCTTAATATCTTGTCTTTTATGCATTGTTGTTTTTAAATGGTGTTTATTTTTCTCTTTTGTGCATCACCTTAGGCATGCATGCTAGTCAATAAAATTAATAAATGCAACTGGAACTGAAGGATGAAAAGTCATGAACCAAAAGGATAGTCTCCACTCCAACAGCCTTGCTAGGCAAGATGCCCCACCCAGTGTTAAGGTCAAGACTGAACACAGTCACTAGCATGGAAAGATGTGCAAAATCTGCATTTATTGCATTATTCAATAAGCTATAACATACATTTTTAAAATAGCCACATTTTATGGATGTCTCTTCCTAGCTTCCTCAGATACTTTGGTTATCCTCATTACACTAGATAGTCAAGTGACCAGAGCTCAGCAGGCAAGAGGAATCAGACGTTGTACACTTTCAGATAAATTGGCTACAAAGTTGGTGAGATCAGACCTATGTCTAGTGTTGAACCACTATAAAGAGTCTGTGGCTGGAATCTTTACCTGGAAGAAGTACAAGGTGGCTTTCAGCTCTATCCCACTGGGAATAGGAGGGTCACAAGGGCCTTATGTCATATGGTTTAGCTCCAAGTGGGTGGTTTCTGCTCATTAGCCAAGCATAGAAACCCAAGAGGATGGCAAGCAGTGAACATCAACGTCTGTCCTTATTTTAATAATTGAACTCTATCTTGCAAGTAGCATAAATACAATGGGATAAGAAGCAGGTGCGACAAGGGACCGAGATTCTTTTTTGTCCTATTTCAAAACAATGTTTCCAGAATCTCAAAGTGACACATTGGTAAGGCCAGGTGTCTCCTCATGCAAGACTAAGCTATGCCTAATATGAAGAAGCTACAAGCTGGCCTCTGCTAATGCAGTGCAGGTGGCATTAGGAATCAGGAAAGCTGCAGTTTTAAGTATGCCTTGAAGGTATATCTGCCTTTTACTGCCCCTGTTCCCCTGGGCTCACCCAGCAGGAAGCCTCGTGATTATGCGGGCCAGTACTCTGAGCATTTAGCATTTGTACCAAGAGGTCCGTGGCTAAAGTGTGGGAAGGTTCCTCAAATCCAATAGTCAAGAGCTGCTGATAATCCCCCATAGGCTGATGACATAGTACCCTGTGTGGAGAAAACAGGTCAGGTCAGCAGTGGCTGTGGCACTGTTCAGATAAGTTATCTGGGAGTTTGGCTCTCTGAATTTACACCATGACTACAGAGTTGCTCTAGATAGTGTAAAGGGGGGCATCCTAACAAATATTCATAGATTAGATTCATCCTACATTTGTTCCTAGCACTGGTGAGAAACCTTGTAGTAAGCCATTGTGCAAGCTTGTCGCTATGTGCGTCTTACAGAAATGTTTTTTCTCCAAAACTGAAATACATACAATATTTAATGGTAATTTGTATTTTATCTTAGTTTTTCATTTTTGTTCTTTCAATTTTTTTTCTTCTGGAAATCATTTCCAGTCTATCAGTATTCAGCTATAATATAGAATTGAGTGGCAGGGATCAGCTATACTTCTCTTGATCACAGGTTTTTTTTTAGTGTGGGAACTTACATTCCACTCGCTAGATGAGAAAGTATTTTTTGCAAGTGTTTTATATAAATGAAGAAATGCCATAAAATTGTAATGCTGTAGAGTCCTGGGCTAATGTAGAGTCTAGGGCTGATCCTGTCGTTTGGCAGAATGAGACAGCTGCTCCAGGCTGCAGATGTTTGGGTCAGGGAATAGAAATGAGGTTTTGGTGGACAGAGCACATGACCTATTTTGTGCTGTCTAAGCCAGCATGCTATTTTCAAGTGCAGCGACGAGTACTGTTCTATCATCAGTATTAAATTAAAATTTACTTGCCAGTTCATCTGATTTGTGTGCATGGAATGGAAAAACACCATCTTGTCATTCACCTCAGGCAACAAAATGCCTTGGGGCAGTCCAGCCCTACTTGAGTGCTTACAAATGATTTGTTGTTAACTACATTTGTTGGTGCCAAAAACAATGTAGGCAGTTACTAGGTGTGTTTTAGATACTGTATATGTCTGGGTCCCTCTCTGGGCTGAAAACGTAAGGTAATGCTATGGCTATGCAGAGTTTAATTCTTCCAACAGTGAAAGCTGTGATGACTTCAGGGAGTAAGGCATGTTCATTGACCTACAGGGGTCTGAGGAAATGTGGGTAATCATCTCCTGTCTTGTGCTTTATGTGAGACTCATCTGGATGCCAGTGAAGGCTACTTCTGAATATTCTGGAAAGGACTCACACACATTTCTTCAGAGTGACATCTCTTGCTTTTATGAAAAACTAGAAGCAATGAGATGCAGAACCTTTGGGAAGCTTTCTGGGAACCTCACCCCAATGAGTTGTTGGGAGCAGCATTCAATAGGTATGCAGCTTAGCAGCTCTCCACAGGTGCTGTGGCACCCTGACATATATCCTCCTGCCTAATTTTTATTTTAAAAACATATCCAGTAATAACACATGCATACAATTAAAAGAAGACAGGTAGTGAGAGGAAGCCAATGGTTGGCTTGTTTCACCCTTTACAACCATGCATATCCCTTGAATTGATATCTTTATCATGTCTGTCACAGCAAACAAGAAACCCTTTCTCTCCCTTAATACTGAAACCGGCCATGACCCCTCTGCTTTTAGCCGAGGTGACTTTGCAAATATGTGACAAGGCAACAGATGTTTCCTAACATTATTGGCTATACGGCATGTGAGATTCTGGTGGCACAGCCATAGCAAGATGGTCGGTGGCCAGCTTATCTCTATTTATATTTGCTTTCACATAGGGTAATATTAATAAACTACTTTTCTTGGTCATGGGATTCAGTGGGTCAGCCAGTGCAAACTATAATCTCACGGTCATATATCAGTGCAATAACCAATTTTCTTTACTCTGGCTGCTATTGCCAGATGAATCCACTATTATAGACTGTACTGTTGTTGTGTGCTATTTACCATCCTATTACAAAGACACATAATGCTCTTAGGCAAGGGCTCAGTTCCTTCTGAACTAGTAACTCATACATGAAAATGTCACTCACCTACCTCACAAGGCTGTTTTAAATCTTATTGATATCAGCTTCTAATAAGTCAGAGGTGTTAAAAGCACTACTCCTTCTTTGACACCATATAGATCTAACTAACAATTCATATAGTAAGTACCCTTTCTTAGTTGCTCAGCCACATTATCTTTTTATTTCTGGAAGAGTTGCTGTGTTACGCCTTTTGCAGCAAAACCAACTAGTTTCACTTCATGTCAAAGACTTGCTGATATTTGGAATAAGCTTTTATGATGAAGTGGACTTCATGAAAACATAAATCAGTTAATATGTGTTAGCATTTACAGTGTAACAGCGTGTTGCTGATTTTTGCATGCAGAAAGCCTCCAGCTTAGTCCCCAGCATTTTCAGTGAAAAGAGTCAGGTAGCAGGTGATGGGAAAGACCTCTGCCTAAGGTACTGGAGAGCTACCCTTACTTAGCGTAGACAACTGGGCTAGGCAGAAAAATAATCTGAGGACACAGTTGCACATTGAAAAAAAACCCTTTTGAATCAGGTTTAGCACGTTTGAAATCAATTTTAAAAATTCTGACTGCATGACACATTTTTGTGGATTTTGTTTTGCCCAGGAAGCATAGTTTTTTGTGCTGGAAAGTGAGGTACTGTATTTTACTTGGCCATTTATTTTAGATTGAAACTGATTTATTTTGAATCATTTTGGCATATGTGAATACCTGTTGGTGTAAATTGTGTCTGTGGGGTTTGCGAAAAAATTGATGCCGGGATCATGGGTTGCAGGCTGCAAAGAAACCTAGTAGTCCAATCTGTTATATATATTTTTTGTATCTGTAATATTGATCTAGCACTATCCCACTTTGAAAGAAATTAAAAAAAACAAATATTAAAAATAGTATCACAGCAGCAAGTGGTTGCAAGAGGCAGGCAGCATGAGGACAGATGGGTACAGGACAAAGTCTCAAATGCAACAATTCTAAAAGCCTGTGTAGCCTCTTTGACCAATATACAACACACTTTAAAAAAAAGATTAGAAGTTTTACCAAAAGGATGCACACATCAACCAAAAAATCATGTGACTACCACATGATTTAAACTGATTTCAAAACTCCCAATCTATCTCCTGATTCATTTTCATAGTGTAGCCATGCCCTGACTTGCTATAGAGCCAGTTCATATTGTCACTCAGGCAATGTAATTCTATGGATTACTTCCCTGACCCAAGTATTTCCATAAGTATATTATTACAAGACTTGCCAGTTCTTCTAACCCATTGTCATGGTCATTTGGACACATTTTTCTGTGAATGAAAATGGGAATGGGCTGGTTTACTCTTAAAGACAGCAATCAGTTGATACCTTTGTTGGACTGAACCAGCCCACCCCCAGAGCAGTCCTATCGATATATTTCTGAGCCCGTGTCAGGGTCTTCTATTTTTTTTTTGTGCCGGTAGGATCACTTCAGTTTCAATTGGTTACAGCATGTGTGATCATTGCAACCAAACCAAATCAAGCCTTCCAGCATGGATTTGCCAATATCATGAAGAGGCCTAATAAGTGAGCCACTTCAGGATATTGGCAAATTAATCACTTCCTCTGCTCCTTGACAGAGCAGCACGGTAAGTGAAATTTCTTTTTTGACTGTATATGGACTATTGTTGATGTGCTGCATCAGTTATTTTTTAAAAAACATTTTCTTTGCTTTGTTTTAAACGGCCGGTCAAGTAACCACCTGCAGTTCAATCCATGGTGGTAGCATCAGTTGTAGGCAATTTCTTGATCAGCCCTTTAAAAGAAGGCAAAGAAAAAAAATTATACCTGATGCAGCATATCAGTGATAGTCCATATATATATATTGGCAGGAGTGATTTCCATATGAATGGGAGGGCTTGATTAAATTATGTCATTTTTCCTCCAACAGTGGGATTTCCTCAGAGATCCATTCCTCAGTGCTCAGACTTGCAAAGTAAGCCTGTTCTTACCTTCCAGGGAGGAAGTGCAAAGTAAGGCATGTTAAAAACAAGATAGTAGGTGAGGAACATCATATTCTGTTAGTATATATTTGACCACTTCAGGAAGCATCTCTTCTAGATATTCTAGACATCTCATTTAGTTCAGGGATAGGTAATTTTGATGGATCCAGGGAGGCAAGTTTCTGCCCCTAGAACCCTTCGGGGGCTGCGGCTGCATGGATCACCAAATATGGAAAAATACAAAACTGCAAGTGTCCACTTTTGAAAAATATATGTTGTTAAATAATATGGCAGGCCTAGAAACTATTTATAGATGAATTGCAACTCCTAAGCCTTCCAAGAACAGCAATTCACTTTCCCCCTAGGGAAAACAATTTTTGGCAGGGGCAAGGGAATCTGAGAATGGAGGTCAGAAAACAGCATTATACTTTGCCAATCCTATAACCTGACCTTCAGTTCTGCCTGAACTGAATAGAGATTGGGGATCCAGTATTGTTCGGTAAAAAGTACATGTCCTGGCAGGTAGGCTACCCAAGACTGAAGCTTACTCTGGGTAGCACTGCTGTGCTGGATACTTACCAGGAAAGCACATCAGAGCTGTGCTCACTGTCAGGATCTAGGGGCACCCAACGTCCAATGGACCAGAGCTTCTGCATCTTGACTGTTTTTTCATCGCCTGTGTCACGGAAGCACAGGAAGTAACTAAAACAGAAGGACAAGATAACATAGAGGCTAGAAAGGATGAGAAAGTCTGGTCAAGGAAGTTTCAGGGAACCTCAAAGAGCAATAAAATCACAGCAGTAATTTCAGAGGGGAGCTGTGTTAGTCTGTTGTAGCAAGAACGAGTCCTGTTGCACCTTAAAGGCTAACAAATGTTCACCACAAATATCTTGGCACTAGGTAAGCCAGTCACCCTAGAATGTCTAGCATATTCACAGCAGGAATTGCAGCAGCTCAACACGGCCTGTAGAATCTCCCACTCTTCGAACACCAGACAGACGTGGTGGGTAGCAATGTTTCTCCATACTGTTCCCTCCAGCCCCTTTGCCCATCAGTGTGTCCAGCAACTCACTATTCTGTCTGAGGTGTTTGATTCCGCCCAGCAGACCCTTCCAAGATGTCAAGATTCCAGCGCATCTTCTTGTATAGGTTGTGAGGAACATGGGCAGCTGTGTAGGGTGCTGAGATGCAGTATTGAAAGATAGAAACCTGTCGGGCTTCGTTCAGCCAAAATTTCCCACAGAAGAAACAGGAGACACTGGTGAAGATTTGGAGATGGACAGAAAGGAACAAGTAGGTGCATGAACAGTGAAAAATGGACTTACGAGAGAAGCATAGTTTCAAAACCAAAATAAATATTTTTCCAAATTTGTACAAAACATCAGCGAATAGGTATTCTGTTTAGGGACTGTCCCCAAAATAGCTCAACAGAACTTTGATTATTGTAATTCAATATTATATTTATAATACTTTTGCCAAAAACTGAAAAACAAAGTTGTACAGTGAAGGGAGGAAAGCCAAATATTTTTTTAAATGTTGAATATTTTTAGAAAGATTTGTGGGTTTAAAAACTTGCACAGGAAATCCAGTTCTGTTTTGCATTAAAGCAAAACAAAGAAATCTAATCACATTTATTCATAAAAACCATCTTTATCTGTAGAGTACTCTTTTGTGCTTAATGGTATAAATAATGCTACTGATTTCATTTGGAAAAACCAATTTTCCTCAACTCTACAAACTGTAGTGACTAGAAAGCACCACATCAGGAGTCTCCTGTTCTTGGCCTCAGCAGAGTAAGTATATGTAGCTAGACTTCCTTCAAGTCTGTCTCATACCTGGATGGGTCCGTGTCTTCTAGGGAGACAAAGCTGAATGAAGCGTACATCAACACCAACTGCTCAAGCTGACAAACCAGCTGCTGAGAAATCTCCAAAAGCTACAAAGTAAGAGTAGAACTGACAAGGGAAATGTGGGCTAGATGGTTTTTTTAAAAAGTCTGGAAGTAGAAAAGACAGAACTTTCAGTAATAGCAGTCAAGTACTAACTGAGAATGGGTCAATTACCACGAACTGTCTCATTGCTCACCATTGTTCTTCTTGTGCAGACCCAATCCAGCCCTCTAGGGCAGTGGTTCCCAACCCTGGGTCCCCACGTGTTCTTAGACTTAAAACTCTCAGAAGCATTCACCACTTCTTGTGTTGGCCAGGATTTCTGGGAGTTGCAGTCCAAGAACATCTAGGGACCCAAGGTTGGAAATCACTGGTCTGGGGTTAGCAAGAAGGATGTGTATCCCTGCCCTGTAATACTGGCATTTGGTGGTTTCCGGTTGGCTGCATGGGGGTTCCCCTGTAAATAAAGTTGAAGTGCCTACCCTAATATTGACAGCAACAGCTTGAAGTTCTAATGTGCTGGCGTGTCTTGCAAAACTTTTTGGCTTTTGATTCTGCCTGCCATGAGAATGCAACTCTTGAGATTTCCAAAACAGAGTTAATCTGCTGAGCTGGAAAGGATTCTCTGTCCTTTCAGTCTCACTTACAGCCATGCTCCTGGAAAGTTACAGGCTGGACTGATCCATGTTTCCTGCTGTTCCTTTCCCTCTCTCAGAAGAAAATCAGCACACACTCCTTAAGCCTGAGCAAGCAGTGAGTTGGCTAGCAAAAGCAAAGTTAGCAAGGCAGAAAGAGGCAGAGACATTTGGTAAGACAAAGGGACTGAAGGAAGCACTGGTATGCCCAAGAGGCTTACAAATGAAAGGCAGTATCCTCTGTACTCCTGCCAAATTCTTGAATAGGGCTGAGCAACTTTATGATTAAAAAAAAGTCTCCCATACTGAGATGCTCTGTCCTCATCACTGCTATTGATGGAATTGAAAGTGTAATTATCCACTGTTGGGAAATATTACCATATCTCATTTAATGTAGATCATATCTAATAAGCCTGCTACCCTTCCTCTTTAAAGTATGATATAGAATCTAAAGGTGGATTTGCACAAATACTCCTTCTGTTTCTCCTTCCTTGAGATTAATTCAATTTATTTCCCCTTATCTCACTACATCCCAGTATAGCCTCTTTTTCTCAAGGACTTCATCCCTCCAAAGGTTTCAGCTCTGAAGTGCAATCTATTTGCACAGTTGCTCCAAAGTGTAAAGATGGAAACTTCTCCCTGCCATCCTCATAAGTACTGTGAGTGTGAAAGAAAAAGGAAGGGACCATGGCCAGGAATACACTAAATGATCGCAAGGAAAACACCTGTAATTTCAGATACAATTCTGGAAATGAAGACCAAAATGTTTGATTTAGAAACAGGCTGCGGAGGTTCTTTGAATTAATCCCAGGACCCCTCCCAAGCCAAATGGAGAAGATTTTGATTCTGGCCACTTCTTATCCTGCGAATCACCTTCTCCTTTCCTTTGAGTTCCTTCTCAGATTAGGGCTGCAAAGGTGTAAACTGGGTGCCCGTGAAGCAGAGTTAAACTGTTTGAACCTGACTGGACACAGTCTCCCTCCTGACCATTCCAGGCCTTCTCCTCTTTGTACAGGCAGACTCACCCGCCTTCTCACTGGCTCCTGGGGCAGTCTCAAATAAGGTGTGCAGCTGCGTGCTGTCGATTCCAGGTAGTGGAAGTACGGCTGGCACATCTGCAGGAATGTCGGCATAGCTTTGGCAAACTGCTCCTTCTGCATTCTGTCCCTGCTGGAAATAGGAGACCCACGCTTTGGTCATCACATGCTGTTCATTTGTAGCACTGAGGCTCAAATGAGACAGGATGCTCAGTTTGCCTGTAGAACAAAGGAGGGCAAAAACACAGCCTCCTGAGATTCAGACGCTGATAGCCTGTTTGTCCTCCAGTAACAAGAGTTTCTGGGGGCTGCATGGCTGAGCAAGCAGACTTGCAAACGAAGCCCATGCTTACCTCCTGCTGATCAGTAGCCAAACAAAGCAAGCTGCTTCTGAAGGTGAGAAATGTGTATGTGAAGACAAACAGATGACTTTCACTACTTACAATGCTCCTTGTCTAAATGCAAGCTGAGCTTCTCCTTTAGTTTGTCTCTAATTCAAGGAGAAAACAGGGACATATAGTTTGCTCCCTGCAGAAGAGAACTCTTCTTGACCAAATCAGCTGCCACTGCCCACACACAAACATTGAAAAGGTGCCTGGTTAACAGGGTAGAGTTGAGGATTTTGAAAGCATTTTGGAAAATATATTTTTCAAATCAAGAAATGGAAACCGACAGAGCAGCTGGTTATGTCTTTGTCAACCTGACTTCCTCCAGCTACAGCTCCCACCATTTGCAGTCAGCACACCCAGCCACCAGAGCAGAGTGGTTGAAAAAAAGCCCCATCTGCCTCTTTTCCTGGGACAGGTTGCAAAGAACTGGGGAAGGAGGACAGGCTCAGTCTCTTACTTCCTGCACGTCACTAGGCAGATCAGCATGCAAGAGGATTGAGCAGTTTCCAGGCATCCAGCATACAAATAAAAATGATCTACAAGAATCTGCACATTGCATAAGACCCTAGAGTGGTAGAATCTCTCAACCCACAATTTGCACTAGGTGCTCAGAAAAGCCAGAGTAAATAATAAGAGACAGACTACAGTATATCTTTCATAAAGCTCTGCCCTGGTAGGACCTTTGTGGATCTATAAAGAGCAAGGAAGTTTGGACTTCCTCTGTCTCTTTTGTGATGCTTCCAGTATTTGTGGAGATGGTGGTAGTTACAGTAGCATGAGTCTCTTAACAGTGTCTGAACCTTTAGGTGGATAAAGTTACAGTTCCACTGTGTACATTATATCGTAACACATATCAGGCTCATGCAGAGTCTCAAAAGCAGCACTGGTGTGTAGGGGGAAAAGTTCCCTTGGAGTAAAGGCGTAAATCTTTCTTATTAAATCTGATTTCTGCCTGATACTGACCAGTGTGTGCAAAAGCACACCAGACAACCTGGTGGCGTGCTACTTCTCTGACGAGAATTTATATTTCTCTTGGGCTGCTTAACCTGATAATTGGAAAGGAGAACAGGACTAAAGTGATATTCCAGCAGACCAACCTTCAGCACCTAGAGTGGCAAATTCAACACAGAAGCTCTTATTTTTAAACTGCAACTTTTTCATGATTCATGTCAAAATCAGGTTTTAGGGAGCATTGTATGAACTTGCCTTGATTATCAAAAGCAGAGGTGAGGAATTGTTGGTATTCCATGTTTTAAACTACAGGCCTCACAATTCCTTTTCACTAGCCTTGCTGATTGGGGCTTCGGAGCATTGAAGCCCCAACTCTCTGGAGAACCAAAGCTTCCCCACCCTAGGTCAAAAGGCTACCCCATTTGCCCAGCCCTGTGCCACCTGTACAGGAGATATGTCTGGAAGTCCTCCGCTTTCTTCAGCAAATACTTCAACTTTTCCGTAATGGGAGCAAGCAGCTCCTCCAGGGTAAGATTCATTTCTGAAGGTGACTTGGGCTGTGCTGGAGCATTGCTGAGCCAGTGGGACTCTGTAATGGGAGGTGAGAGAAGACACAGCCCTGGGCTATTAGGACTGAGACTCAAGGTTCCTTCAGAACTAGAAGACGGAACATCCACAGAGGCAACCGAGGTGCCACTGTACCCTTGCTTGGTTGCCATCCTCAAACACTTGCATCAATGACTCTGCCAAAAGAAAGATAAAAGACTAAGAATCAGTGTAGCACACCCATTCTTAGAGGTGCTGTCGAGAGTAGAATTCGGTCCATAGGCACATAGTGAAAGATAAGCCCTCATCTCTTCTGTCCTGTTAAAGCAGAGGTGGGCAAAGTGTTGCGGGATTGCAACTCCTACCAACTCAAGTCAGCATAGACAATAATGAGTAATGCTGGGACTGCACTCACCCACCTATCCCCGGTAGAGCTAGGACAGTGCAGGAGCTAGTCCTGTGTAGAAATTCATGAATCCCTTCTCCCCTCAGATAGATGTGTCTGCTTCTGCAGGTATTAATTAATTGCCCATTTCCTGGCATGTGGAATGTGTGAGGATAAAATGGGAAGAACTATGTATACACTGTTCTGAGTTCCCTGAAGGGAGGGTAGGCGACAATGGGATATGCAGACATCTTTAGGTTTACATTATAAAATGTATGGAGGCATATGTGCTGTACAAGTGGGCCTCTGCAGCAGGGCTTGCAGTGCATTCCCTCCCTCCCTCCCTCCCTCCCAGGACAGGAGTCTTGAGTCAGTGTTCCAGCTAGCTTAAAACAGGAGTTTGTAATCACAATGGAGATGGTCTGGAGCAGTTTCCTTTAATAAAAAATGCAATATGCATTAAAAAAAAAAAGTTCTTAATATACATTTTATGGTGCTATGTATTGTCGGTTCAACTGTATGGCGAAGAATCTTAGACTTAAGCATAGGAACCTATAACAAAGAAGCATTTGAAATGCAGTTTTGTAGGATGGTAAGAATTTATTGGATTAAAAGAATGACCAATGAAGGAGTTTCTAAGACGAATTAATAAAGAACAAAAATCATAAAACATATAAAATGCACAAACTGAGATACTTTTAAAAATTTAGATTGTTACTGTTGATCATTCAGGATAAAATAAATGGGGAAAGCATCTCAGGAAAGAAAATAACCTCCTGAAGAACCTTGGGGAGTGGTTTGAATGTAGCACCACATCACTATTTAAAGCTGTTGCACCCGAAATCACTATAGCCACGATGATGTCCAGCTTCTGACAGAAGAAAAACTAGAAGAACAAGTGGCTTCTTTGGGCCCAAGGGAGGGAGGGGAGCTTTGAAGTGGATGTGGGATAGATTGTCCCCTTTTCCCCTTCTACTTTTGTGGTGTGCAGTAAAAGGCTTCCTGCGCGTATTGGGGCAGTGTTGAAAGAGGGGAGGTTTGGATAGGAGTGAGAGCTAATTAGACCTGCCAGATTATTGGACATTTCTATAATAGTCAGTGCCCAAGTTGCTGGGTTTATCTTCTGTTAAAGGAAACTCGTGTAAATAGTCTACAAAAGAGGTGTGGGTTTTTTTGTTTGTTTGTTTTTTGCTGCTGAAGCACACATCCTCTTTAAGGATGATCCTGTGTATACGCATGTTTGTGTGTGAGAGAGTCAAGGGAGAGAGAGAATGAACACAGTTACAGTTGGCAGAGAGATACACCGAAAGGGAGCAGGATTATTTTTTTGGCCTCTGAAAGACATCAACATATGGTGATGCCTCTCTGAAAATCTGATGAGGGGGCAGTGTAGTTTGCGGTGTTGGAATGTTTAGACTGTTGCTGCCACCTCTCCTCAGACAGCGTGTCTGTAAATAAACGAAAATATTACAAACTGACACACAAGCTCCAGTGATCCATCCGAAGGCAATCAAACCGATGCGAAGTTCTGAAGCTTCTTCCAATCTTTTTTGGAAATTCTTACTGCTTAACAGTAAGACACACTACATTGTGTGTGGAGGAGGGAGGCAGTTCTGGAGCCTGACTCATCCCTAGACGCTACAGTGGATTCTGGTGGAGAGTTTTCTTAACCTCATCCTAGCATGCGTCCTCCGTCTCAGTCCTAATCCTCACCCTCAGAATACTTACTGTGATCTCCCACAGAGTTTGAAATGGTCCACTCCCTCGCCTTGACAGTTGGGGGTGGGGGAGGGAGATGTTCCAACTGCCACCCTGGCATTCTTAATGGTTTCCAACCCCAGGCTTACAAGGTCTGCCTGCCTTCTACGTTTCTTTACACCCTCCACTGCTGTTAGCCTTTGGGTTAGCTCACAGGTTTTTAGCAGTTTTGTCTGCTTGATCTTAAAATCAGTTTACAGAATGACATGTCTCTGCATTACCTGGATGCAGTGCTTCCAACGTGCTACACTTTGGACGACATGCTTTCACTTTTAGGGCTAATGAATAATGACTATTGAGGGATGCTCAGGAACATCTAAAAAGAGGACCATGTGAAAATGAGATCCACAAGACGGCCAATAGAGTTAACCTTGCTTCTGCCATCTGGGATCTTGGCCGTGACCACCTTCTCCCAGTGAAGATTTATTCTTATACTCTGATGGTATATTCTTTGTACTACCAAGTTTTTCTGCTTGCTTATTTATTTAGTGGAAACATTGAGATGTTGCACTGAAGGATAGGAACCACAGGGGATACTATCAAAACTTCAATAGAGATCAATATAGACTATTTTATAGAGAGAGATGTTTGAGTGCTAGAGATGTTATGTGACGTGGAAACGTTTGGAAAGAAATAGCAACCCACCTATAACCGATGCGAAGGGTAGTCCACACACATTAAGGTTATAATTGGGATGTCCCCAGCCTCAGCCAAGATGGACTTTTCCAGAGATGGCCATTGGGCTTCAAAGAGAAGAGGCCCTCTTTGCTGGCAGTGTGTTCTACGTAAGCAGGAAGGGCTTCCTCTTCCTCCTCTTAGAGGAGAGCCCAAAACAGCTGGACATACCAACAAAGATACAGTTGTTAGCAGGCTAAAAGGTAGGATTTTGTGTGATCACAGGTGGATCCCAGTTGAAGAGCATCAATAGCTTTCAGAACATCTTGCATATAAAAGATAGAGACAAGACCTGATAGGACCAAGGGGCCCTTAAGCCCTTCTCCTACCAACTGCTGCTCTGAACAGTCCCTCTCAATTCTGCCTTGGATTCCAAATAAGATCAAGTGGACAAATGCATTTTGGAGCCCCATGAACATTTTGAAGATCACTCATTAATAGGGTCATCATAAGTCAGAGGCACGCTGACAGCACAGAACAAAAGCAACATGAGGAGGGAGATGGTTGATAACTCTCCTCCATTTGAAGTAGCAAGATGTTTATTTATTTCTTCATATCAGAGCATTGCACAATTCAAAATTATGGGTGTATATGAAATAAAGGTAAAATTAAAAACAAATTAAAATGTTAAGACAATTAAGACTATTTTTGACCATAAGCAGGGTTACTTCAATAGCATTCTCTCAGCCATTTGCTAGATCGTCTTTTGTACACTTGGTGGGACATAAATTGCATACACATAAGTGCTGCATTGATTGAATTTCTCCACTGTCACAGAAAATTTGTCCTGTATCCAAGTAGGGCCATTTTACTCGATTATTCTTTGATATTCCTGCTTCACTTCCAGATGGTCCTGCCAGAATTTTCTCCTGGTGGGAGACACTCTTCAGCATTCACCCATTCGGCAAGGTGTGTTGTTTTTGTTTTCCATAGGCATACCTTAGCCTCTTCTGGTTTAGTATTTAGAGTTTGAGATGGGCAGAAAACTTTTCCTCAATTTTAGCTCTCACCTACTACAGTCCTGCCAGTTAACTTCCAGGAGATCTATCCTCTTCAAGAGAGCAACAAAGAATGAAATCTTTAACTCGAAAAAATATGAATAAGTTTAGAGATCTTCTCAGTTCCCTATCTGTTGATACCGTTTCCCCGAAAATAAGCCCTACCCCCAAAATAAGCTGCCCTAGTTAAGTGAAACCCCGCCCTTCACCATTGTGCAGCAACCAGAAGATGACACGACTGTATTTGAATAAATATAGATGGTTGTACATGAAAAAAATAAAACACCCCCTGAAAATAAGCCCTAATGCATTTTTGGAGCAGAAATTAATATAAGACCCTGTCTTATTTTCGGGAAAACACGGTATCAAATCTTGTTTATAATATGCTTATTGAATGGCTTCTACCAAAAGCACTGATTAATCCCCAAGCACCTCCTCTTCCTTTCAGTGGGATAGGCCAAAGTTCCCATTGAACAATTGATAATGAACAGTGTCTCAGCAAATGCCCTCTTCTCCACCACCTCAGCTATTCTGCTTTTCTTAAACTGGTACCCTTCACCTTGCTGTTCCCTCTTCAGGGTCAGCCTCCTGAAGTGTGGGTAAACCAACCAACCCAGATTTCTCTAATGTTCCCACTTAAAAAGGGCACAAAGGGTGGTAGATGGAATGCTACCCTTCCAATTCATGATGAGCAGAAAACGCTCACCATGTGGCCCTCAAATGTAGTCAGAAAGGATGAAGACCATGGTAGCCATAGCACAGATCTTTCCCACAGCTTTCTTTGCACCCCCCTTCTTGACTTTGTCCATCTCTTTCAGGCAGTCAGAACCATAGGAGTGACTAAGGTTAACCATAAAACCCCGCCAAAGGCAACTCATACCTTACTCTAGTGTGGATCACTTCTTTCATTAGGCAGTTTGAAAGGTCTGTATCAGCAGCAATATCCTTTTATGTGCTCTATAGTATAAGTATCACAGCAGGAGAAGTTAATAATTTAAGAGGCCTATAATACTGTAAAAGTACCTCCAAATTAAGAATCATCCTCTGTGTTGATCTGAGGAAGGAGTTTAATCTAGCTATGGACTTCTCTAATTCTGTACCTCGAGCTAAATTCAGAATATATGAGACTCATCTGAAAAGTTCAACATCATATGAAAGTACAGTGCTGGAAAGTGAATGAGGTGCCTGAGCAGATGCAAACAGGAGGGTCTGTATGAGCTCAATACAGTAAATTGCTATCTCTGCTGATTTCTTTATCTGCAATAATTACCATAACATTACTCTATAATCTCCTACATTTTACTCTATAGAGATATACACTATACTAGTTAGAGATATCCTGGGTAACCAGCAGTATAAAAAACTTGAAATGGGCTTGCCTGACTGAGTTCACCTCAGAAGGTGATATATAAATTATACCCTTATTATTGATAAGTTCATGCATGCAGTGGCAATACAGAAATCAGCTTCATTTAGAATCAGCCTGCAAACCAGCAATAAAACTATCAAATCCAATGAGCAAAATAAATGCACACCAGTTCACAATTTAATTCTATTGCTTCCAATGGTGGAGGGGCAGTCTACACAAAAGGCCAATATAGAGAACAAACAGTACACTATCTAGGAGTTGTGATCTAAACAAGGAAGAATATTGGCTCACTCCAAAGTGGTGAGGTATGGCTCCCTTCCCTTGCTCAAACTAGACTGCCAGTGCTCTCCAGCTGTCAAGTGTGGAACCATATAGCAGCTTTCTACAATTACTAGGTATCTAGTTCAACCCTGTGCATTACAAACCAGGTACACAGGCTGTAGCCGTCTTGCAGTGAAAAAGAAGGGCTGAATACCAAACATCACAGGTTTTCTGAACATGATGTTCTTACATTCTATTGTGCTCCATCTTCCCAAAAACATGTTGATGCCTGTTGCTGTATGTAACATACTGTTACCTGTAAGTGGCATTACAGACATAAGGCACAGTACAGGGGTTCTTAAGTCACGAAGAAACCAAGGCCATTTGGGGATATCTGTTGGATGACAGGATAAGTGCCAATGGAAGTACAGCTTTGTAAATGCACCCTTTAATCTTTACCTTAAAATGGTATAAACCTTAACAACAGATGCAAAACTGAGCACAGCGTATGTTTAGTGAGAAGAACGTTAATCAGTTAAAAGTTAATAAGTCACTTGATAATTAAGAACCAAATTCATTCTCTCAAACCCTCTTTCAAAAACCAACAAACCCCCTCAATTAAGGGTCCTCCCCAGTGTTTCCATGTTGTATTCTCAGCATCATTTCACAATACCCTACACCAGGGATACATGCATATAGTATTAAAATCAAGTTTTAATACTAAGATAACATGAAGCATGTGAGTTGTATTATTTTACAGAAAATAGGCAACTTTGCATGCATATGCTTATGTTGAAGAGGCAAAGGAAGCTAAAAAAGAACCTGAAGTCTGGATTCCTAGAAGGCCTTAGCTCCATCTTTGGTTTTTGAGATTTCCACTAGCCATTGTGCACACACTTTAAAGATAACGATTGCAACATCAGAGTTAGAAACGTTCTAATTTGGAAAAATGAAAGCTGCGACTTTCAGGTGCAGAATTCTATGTCCAGTGAAAAACTGCAAGCTTCCTAAAGCAATCCAGAAACTTCTCCATGTTTCTATAGAAGAGTATATACTTGAGATTTTATTGTAATGCACATAACCAGTCCATAGATCTGGCAGTTTCAGCATGGTATTCTGCATCTAAATACAATATGCTTTCTCATGGTGGTTCATGGGTAGTTTCCCCTCTTGTGCCAAATTTAGGAAGCCAGTGTGAGAGCTCAGAATGGAAACTTAATTATCTTGGAATTAATCCAAGACAGCTGGGAATAGTATCCAGAAGTCATGCCTCTCAACTGAGAAATGATCCTGCTCACTTATAGGAATTTTTGTCACATACCCTTAATATGCCTTTGTTAGATTAAATACATTTGTGTTGACATCTCTACAGTTTATAATTTTAGCTTTGTAACAGAGAAATAAAAGACCCAGGCAGCATTTCTGTGGCCACAGTATGATTCTAGGCAGACTACAAGAGGTAGTTACATTGAGAAAGGAAACTCAGTAAACAAGACAAAACTTCAAGTCCATAGAATGATACTATCTTCTATCATAAAATCCATACAGGTACTAAGCTTGCATATGGCCATAGTGAAGATATAAGAGGCAATGAAATAGTCAGAGAGGCACAGAGCAAGTTAACAGCATATCCGGGAACAGATGCCATTATCCAGAGTTCAAGGTGAAACAGTGATATCTTGAATGCAAATCCTCCATAACCTTAGGACCTCCCCTTCACACAATTGAAGGTAGAGCAGACATCCCAATTCTGAACCAGGTTTACTATGTTAAAAAAAGAAGAAGAGTAGACTCAGCTCTTGGAATGGCGTGAAAAAGAAATAAAAGTAGCTGGACAGAAGAAGGTATTTATAAAGATAAGAGCAAAATGAAGTTTGTTGTTTAAAAAGCCACATAGGCTTGAGTCTCACTCCAGAATTTAAATTTTGCTACATTCTCAGTACCAGAGACTCAAGTAACAAAGCCTTTCTCATCCTATGCAAAACACAAAAACCAATCCTTGGTCCTGCTCTTCCCAGAGTTGCAACTATGCTGGACAGCTCAGTGGCTTAGTTTTCCTGGCGGCGGAGCCAGAGGTTGGGAATCTAAATCCCCCCCCCCCCCGGTGCCTCCTTGACAAGGGCTGGACTCAGTGATCCATAGGGTCCTTTCCAGCTCTACAGTTCTAAGGCTGTTGTTGTTGTTGTTATATAGTTTTTGTACCCATACATGGTAAAGGATAATTTTTCTCCTATCATAGGCCAGGATAGTCCTTTTTTTTTTCCCAAGTCAAATGGCTGCCAGGTCTTATTTTTCAACCACGAAACAAGGTTGCACGAGACTGGAAAGAAAACATCTGAATCTGAAAAAAGGGAGAGTACTCAAGAAGAGGGATATCCCCTGAGAGCAAGTTGGAGGGTACAAAAGGTTTGCCATGTTTTATATGAGCAACAAGGCCTTGCTCCCTTATATCTTTTCACAGTAACTGGAGAGAGGTATAGCTTCTTGGTCAAACTGCAGATTTTTTTATTTTTAAAAGGTGCATGTTCAAAGAGCACCCACTGTGGTACCCAGTCCAATGTAGTGGATAGAGTGACAGACTAGGACTCAGGAGCAGATGTGAATCCTTCCTCAGCCATGGAAATTCACTGGGGGATGGCAGTGGTAACACCACTCCTTAAATATCTCACTTACCTTGAAAACCCTATTAAGGTTGCTGCAAGTCTAATGTGACTTGATGATATATAACAGAAAACATTCAAGGAATAACTAGTCTGTGTTTACTGATCTTACCAAAACTTTTGTACTCATAATCTAGATGATATGAGCATTAGACGGATGAATTTTCCCATTTTTAGATATATATTTGTAAGTAGAGTGCAGCTTCTGAATCAGCATTAGTAACTGACTAAAGAAATGGTCACTAGTCCAAATTAACTAATCTCATATAGAAGGACATCACAGCATTAATGTGATATGAGCCACAGCGTTTATCAGGGATATAGCTCACAGCACCAAGCACAGATTACCAGCATTTAAAAAAACGAGAGAGATAATCCAGCAATAACTATCTGTACTTAATTCTGTTTACTCCTACCACACTCAAAGATTTCAAATCAACGTTTTAAAGAAATGATAATCAGGTTAGGTTAAGAAACAGGATGTTTCCAGCAGGCACTGCACAAAGGATGACAGGTTGTTTTGCAGTATCAGTGCCTAGGATTTGGAAAACATCAAATAAGAACATCAACAACAACTAGTTATGTGGAAAGCTATTGCTTCCGTTAAGAGTTCACACTTTGAAGAGGCTTTCTGGGAGGAGGCAGTTGTGCCCATGTCAGCAAAGACTGTTCACCAGCTCTTTTCCATAGTTACTTTGCTGTTTTTCAGTTGCTAGTACTCAAATCCAGAACCTGGCCAGGCAAGGATGAAGATTTTTCTAGCACTGAAAGAGCAGTATTGCAGAAAAGCTAGAGATCAAACTAAGTGTGATATACAGCCATTGAGGGTGCTTCTGAACAAGGCTTTTATTATGCAGTTACTTTGCCTGTTCATTAAGTTTTAAGGGGAAAGTATCGAGATATATTCCATTTGTTACCCTCCAGACTTCCCCCAAAGATTTTTCGTACTACAGAAAATCTGTTAAAAAGACAGCAATACATAACGTTTTGATTGGTATCGCAAAGAACTTCATGCCTCCAAGCACCTGAAGTCTCAACATCTTCTCTCCCTACACTAGAAATACTTCCTTAGCATGGTAGTAGCTAGTGCTCCAAGACAAAGTGAGGGAACAGGGTGAATAGAGCACAGGCCAGATTGGTAACTTCCAGTGATGGATATGAACTAATGATGTTGCTGAAATCCATAATTACCCTGCTCAGTAAAAAAAAAAAAGTCCAGCTTGCAATACTAAGTTGCATTACATATCAAGTGCCATCTCCCCTGAGAAGTTCTCTAGTTGGAAATGTTACACGACATTCTAAGCATGCATAGTCCAGTGGACCAAGCACTGAAATTCAGCCAGTGTGTAGATCCAGATACTTCTTAATACTAGCTACTTATTCAAGGTGAAATTCTCATTGTTTGATGCAGGTTTTGGGACCAGGGTTGTGTAACCAAGCAATATTTTCTTGGGGTGAGTGTCAGCTCTACCATCTGCTTGATTTTGAGTGTCAGCTCAATCCATTTGCTTGATTTTATTTTCAGAAATTGTATGAGTTTCTTGTATTGAGATCTAAAAACCTCTCCAGTTCTCAGATTTATCTTAGATGAGGTTGGGTCATGAACTTCTATGCAGTTTTCTGACATAGACGTTTCTGTGGGATGGTTATACTGTAGGTATAAAATTCCAAGAAAAACAACATGATACACACCTGTGTGCATTACGGGCACCTATGTGCCAACATTACAATCTTGGGGGGGGGGGGGAGGAACAAAGAGCCTTTTACAAATGCTTGGCTTGTAAATTAAGCACTGTTCAAAATCAAGCCATCATTAGTTTGAAACCATCCCCCAACCCCACCCCACCCCACCACTATCTGGGGACTTTTTGAGACAATGCAAGATTGTGGTATTGAAACAGATATGAAGGTTTCTTTCTTTGTTAGGAGTCTGAATCAATAGGTTTCAACAATAGCACCAGAAAGGGAAGCTTTTTCTTTGCAGCACTGTTTGTTAAAAAAGAACTTTCACAAGTGCCTGTGTGTTAGGGGAGGGGTGGCTGTATCTCCAACACTGATGCCTTCCTAACAATGGAAAGTTATTTTTGCTTCTTTTAGTAGCACATCTGGAGATCAGTGGAGAGAAATATACTGCCATGAAGACTCCTCTGCCCAAGTCTCTTAGTCAACAGAGCCTGCTATACTAGACTAGCAGAGTGTCTTTCTCTCACGCGCACACACACACACACATTCTCACTATCTCTCTTTCTGCCCCTCCCTTAGAGCTACCAGGTACTCCATCTTTCTGCATGACTGATACTGTGTTTTGAAGGATGCAGAACTATTTCTGGAGCTTTCCCTGTCTAATCCTGGAGCTGGCACATGTTGGAGAACATTACTCTCCCCCACAGGGTTGGCAGTGTGGCAGGGTTTTCCCAGCTCCGCTCCTGGAGCCAGAGACAGGGCTAGCAAGCATCTTGAGTCACTGGTGGAGCAGAACCCTGCCTAGAGAGTTGGCAGTGTTGGGCAGTGGGAGGATCTCCTTGCCCCCATGCCCAGAGCTAGCAGGCACTGGAAACATAGTCAAAGTCCTTGAAGGAATCCTGGTCCTTTTGAGTGAGGGGGCGTGATTCACGGGGTGGTGTTAGCATAGCTGCTTCAGCTGTGAACTCTTCATCGAAATTACTGATGTCTTCACGTCCCTTGATCGCTGGCACAAATGGTGGCTTAATCTTACGAGCCAACAGGGCTTCCCACTCAATGATCTGTGGAAGAAGAGGAGCAAGAAAACAAAAGGTGAAAAATGCAATATCGCTATGAATTCTCTGGCTGAAACAGTAAGTCTGTAAGAAAAACTGAATGATGTAATGGATACTGCAGTAAGAATAGAAATAGATTTTATTTTATTCATTTATTTAAAATATTTTTACTCCACCTTTCCCCTAAAAAAGGACCCAAGGCAACCTACATAATTAAAAATACAATATTAAAAGCTAAAAACATTGAATTATTCAAAAAATTAAAAAGAATCAATAACATTATATTAAAATGTTAGGCAAAAGCATTACTAAAACCAGATTTAGAAGCAACAAAATGACAGTTTTAATTGTGCCAAGTCACTGCTGGCTACTGCCAAAACCTGGCCATCCAGGCTCAAAGATGAATCCAAGAGCACAGCCAAGTTGCACATCTGTGTTTTCAGAGGGAGTGTAACCCCATCCAGTACAGGCTGCATCCCTATTTCCTGATCTGCCTTTTGACTGGCCAGGAGTGCCTCTGACTTGTCTGGATTAAGTTTCAATTTATTCATCCTCACCCAGTCCATTACTGACATCAGACACTGATCTAGAACTGAAATACCTTCCTCGGATTTTGATGGTAAGGAGAGATAGTGTTGGGTGTCATCCACATACTGGTGACAGTGAACCTCAAAACTCTGGACAATCTCTCTCTGCATTTTCATGTAGATGTCAAATAACATAGGTGACAAAACAGAATCCTGAGGGACACCACAGGCCAATGGCCAGGATGTCAGAACAGGAGTCCCCCGGCACCACTTTCTGAGTTCTCCCCTCCAAGAAAGACTGGAGCGACCATAGCACAGTGCCTCCAAGTCTTTTCCAGAGAGACAGCCCAGAAGGATATATGAACAATGGTACTAAAGGCTGCTGTGCTTTCAATATATAGGCCAGCAAGCTCAGTGCAAGAGGATGTCTTTTCAGAATAGGCCTACATTTTAGTGTTCAAAGACACACCACTAGGAGATGCTGTTGTCTATGCAGGGCCAAGAGAAGTCACTTCTTGTAGATACAAAACTTGGTATAGCTGAGCTGGACCATAAACAAAACAAAATAAAATCCACAGTAGGCAATACTTATACTAGAATCAACTACAGTTCTACAGTAGTGTGCAAGCTTTTCAGTTATTCAAAAGCATGCAACTCCACACATTTGGCTAGATGTTTTAGTGGCAATTATAAATTTTAGTTATTAGGTGCTAGCTAACAATATTTGTTAGTTAGCTAACGGAGTCCCCAAATGCCGTTTTTTAAAGTTAAGTGTGTTTTAAAAGTTTTAAATATTTTTAATCATTTAATGTATTTTAATCAATATTATTTTTTTAATGTATAATTTAATGTGTTTCAATTCTATCCTTTTTAATACTGTGAGCTGCCTTGAGTCCCCTTATTGGGAGAAATGCAAGCTATAAATAATTCAATAAAATATTTAGCTTTAATTCAGCCCGCACTCAAAGTGCTTAAGGAATTCTTGGACCTGTAAGGTGGCAATACCGTTTCCAACTTTGGGAAACAATAAGGTCACTGCAAATGCAAAAAAGTGGCACAAGACTTACTTGGACATTGACTTTCATGGACTCTGCTCAGCAATGGAAACTGACTCAGGGATGGCACTGGTAAAATCAGCCTTTACATTTCTCACATATATTGACAGGCCTATTAGGGTGGCTATGTTAGATGTAACTTGGCAGCAATGACACACACATACTTGCTCATAAATTTGTTCATCTTTTAAGGATCCAACACGGCACATCATTGCTTTTACTGAAACAGACTAGCATTACTATTCCTTTAAAAGAAGGGAAGGACATCATGTAAGTTCTTACGGTGGATTTGGTAAGGGGGTTATAAAATTGTATCAATGAGGAATAGCCCCAAATAAGTGCTTTCCAGTTTAAAAAACTGAAACATAACCAGAAAAACAAGGGAGGACTTTCTCAGTAGATCCTGAAGTAAGACTATAGGAAAAGTAGAGACAGATTCACACTGACCCTAAAGAATGGCTGTTTCTTCACATCCTCAGCATCACGCTCACTTGAGCCCAGCCGTCGTTCTGGGTTTCGCCGTAATAACTGAGTGGAAAAAGATCAAAAATATTGGGCTAGCATAGGGGAAGCAAACTTGCACAGGTTAACAGGTTCCCATCTGCTGCCTCATCTCTCGAGCCAGGGATGTGTATTCTATGAGCTCCTGTGCACCATACCTTCTTATATTATTCAGGTGTGAATTAATACAAAACAGCTGCAATAAAATATTGGGAAGTGTGCTTAAGACTCCAAGCCCCCCCCCTTCCCTCCAATGTCCCATTCTGCTATTACTCTGATGGCGGTGACACTCTCCCCTGCTCTGGCAAGGCTCTACCCTTTGGCCAAGAAATACCCAGTCTTACCCGGCGCATGATGCCAATGGCCTCTGTGGAAAGGAAGCGAGGATAGCGCACCTCATCGTTGACAATACTGTCAAATACTTCCTCTTCATCATCTCCAGGGAATGGGGACTACAAAGTCAGTTGAAACAGGTGTTATTTATTTTATTTCTTTAAAGCATTTATATTATGCCTGACATCCTAGGATCTCAGGGTGGAGTATAATGTAAAACAATTCAATCTTTTAGAAACATTTAAAACATTAAAAACTTCATAAACATTAGCCAACAATGATAAAAGCCTCCACAGCCTATTAAAGTCATGATCTTTAATCCCCAAAGGCCTTGGTGAATACCATATTTTAACTCGGTGCTGAAATGAGATTAGTGTTAGGGCCAGTTTAGTCTCTAAGTTGAAGACACTCTATAAATGCAATGCTACAGCTGAGAAAGCCCTTCCCTATGTCTCCATATAGTGGATCAATTTCCGTTGTTGGAAAAGGAAGAATTCCCTGCAGATATTAATGATGTACACGTTTTTATTAAAACCAGACCTCTTATTATTTAAACCAGTCCTCTTACTTTTCTTCAGAAGGAACTTCATTTATTCCCACTTCCATCTTCTTAGACAACCATCAAAACTAAATATGTAGGCATGCTACACTGCACTTCACAGCATGTTCTGCTCAAAACAGTTACAGCCACTTCATCACACATTCCTCCAGCTTAGGTTCTTGTAAATAACACATCCACTTTAACATTCCCACCCCTACCACCCAAGATATCCAAGTCTTGCTGCATTCGAACAGGACATACACACAATTACATGTATGGCTTACCTCCAAATATCTGCTTCAGTCTCTTTCACTCGCTCACTCACTGTTATACACAATCATGTAAATGGGACTCACCTCGCCAACAAGCATCTCGTAAATGAGCACACCCAGGCCCCACCAGTCAACTGCTCTAGTGTATGATGTGTCAGTCAACACTTCAGGAGCCAGAAACTCTGGTGTACCACAGAATGTGCTGGTGCGGTCAGCATAGCCCATCCCTGGCAAAGCAGGAGAAAACTGTTATTAACTCATGCCTTCTCAAACAGTCATCTACAAAGTGTGTGGAAAAATAGGCATCTGGAAATTTAGGGTGGGATGGGGGTTGTGAAATTAGGAACAGAAAAGAGGATTTTCCTTCTCGATTAAATGTTTGATTTTAACATTGCCATCTAATGCAATATAGTATTTGGACTTCATAGAGCACTGAACTGGGCAAAACCCTTCCAGGGTTAGCTGCAGCTCGCTTCAGTGGTAAGCAGGGCAACAGCTGTTCACCTGTTATCACCTCTCCAAGATGACTGTATAGTGTTTGGATTTTTATTTAGAGGATGCTAGGCCTACTAAAGAGGTGTACGTCCCATTCAAAAGAATCACCTTCCTTGCAGAGGCCAAAGTCTGCAATCTTCACATAACCCTCGGTGTCCAGCAATAAGTTGTCCAGCTTCAGGTCTCTGTAAGATAAGCAAAATATTGACAGAAAGGATCATTACTTTCTGCAGTAATGATTCGCTATTGCCACAGAGGCAGATTATGGCATTACTGAAAGAGCTGTAGTATAGGACTTGGACCCTGTATCCTGAGCTATTTTGGTGGCACAACATGGAGACACCAGTATTATCCAACAGTCCTGGCAGGAAAGAAAGAATACCACTCATCTTTTTGGTTCCCTATTCATATGAACAGGAAGAGGAAATTGTGCAGAGCAATAATGAGACAGGGAAGGATATGGTAAGGACTGTGGAAGAACGAAGACTTTTCAAGAGAATAGCTTACACTGCGATACTTACCTGTATACAATTTTATGGTCATGAAGGAATTGCAGGCCCAAGACAACACAAGCAGCATAAAATCTATAGAAGAAAACAAAGGGGAACCCCATTTCAGCCTTGGGTAATACCCAAACCTATTCTAGAAGTCAACAATAAATAGGGTGTGACCTAGACCCCAGGTAGCTGGAATCATATGGATTTTATGCATTACATAATAAATGAAACAAATAAGGTGGATATCAAGAAACCTGAATCTTCTATCAGTATGCTGGAAGGGGAGTGACATCTAAAATGGTACCAAGCAAGAGGCTTTTGAGAACCTTCTAACCCAGCTTGTCTTGCTGGATGTGCCTCTCTCTCCCTTCCCAAGCACTTACGTGGCACGTGGTTCTGTAAATACATCTGTGTGGATATGCATCATGAGGTCTCCACCTGCAGTGTACTCCATGACAAAACAGACATGCTGAGATGTCTGGAAGCAGGCAAAGAGGTTCACGAGGAAGGGGTGCCGGGCGTGCGTCACAATCTCAAAGATCCGCTTCTCGCACATTAGGCTAGCAGGAAAGGAGAAAAGGCCATGTCCAGATAATTATAATCATATGCTGACTGACAGTCAATCATGTTAACTATCTATCACCTTCATAACTTCAACTCTGCACAGCTACTGTTAATGTATGCCCACACTCCCAGTTGTATGTGCATCCCTATGTGTGAATATAAGATTGCCCTCACTGGGATGGTGTGGGCCTGGAAGCTGAGATCTGTCTTGTCCAGACAGCCTCCTTTGCTCCTTCCCTTCCTCCCATGAGCCCCTAATTTCTCATCCAATGTATCTGCATTTCCATCCCCATGTGTATATATGAGGGGAGACTCAGTATATTTAGAGACCTAAAAATGGGCGGTAGGGTGGGGAATATGTGCAGGATGGAGGAACCCAAGCATTTCTTTGCTGAGATGAAGAGAGGAGTAGGCATAGCATGGAAGGTGGGAGCTAAGGTGAACCACTGCAGGAATACAAGGGAGGAGGTGACAGCAACTTTGGAATCACAGCTCTTAAAGGTCCCAAACCACTTTTCCCTGTGGCCTCCTCAGCACATTGCTCTCTACTTGCAGACTGCAACAAGCTTTTTCCATTCTCTTATGCATGTATCTCCCTTGCATGTGAACATAATGTGTGTACTCAAGCCTTCATAGAATCGTAAAATCATAGAATCATGACGTTGGAAGGGGCCTATAAGGTCATCTAGCCCAACCCCCTGCTCAGTGCAGGAATACAAATCAAAGGAAATATGCCAGGTGGAATACAAATCAAAGGATATCTGCCAGATACTCATTCTACAACAGTGACATCAACTGACTGGAAAATGAGGGTTCCGACTGGGATCTTATTCAGATTGTGATATCATATTTTTTGTTTTTAATAGAGTGGGGTCTTATGAATTTCTTTGGCTGAAGGGATTGGACTCACCTCTCCACCTCATCCCTTGCCACGATGTCACCCTTCTTCAAGGCTTTTATAGCAAAGAGCTCCCCTGTTCGGTATAACTCTGACAACAGCACCTGTACCCAAAGTGAACACCAGAAAGACAAGGGCAGCGCAGATCAGTAACTAGAGCTAGCACCCAGGAATGATAAAGAGGCAAACTACTACGTCAGAAAGAGCCTAGACGAGACAAGACAGCTGTATCCTCCGCCACCCATTCCATTTCTGCAACATGATAAATGGTTTTCTGCTAAGATGGAAAAAGACTAGAGTGCTGTTTGATAGCAGATAGATATCAGGAAGTACTGGAGGAGAGGGAACAACTAGGACCTCACATGCGTGTACTCACTTTGCCAAAGTGGCCTCGACCCAGCACAGCAATAAAACGGAAATCATCCATAGTGATGGGTGTTTTTCTCAACTGGCTGCTACAAGATAAAAGAGCAAGTCAAAGATGGCATCTCTCCCCTGCCCCCCCATAGGCGAGTGGGGTCATTAAGGAAGGATTACTCATAATAATCATTATCACAATCAGCTCTGGGCATCCCTTTGTCCCGAGTATGACTGATGTAGCTGAGGAAGAGATTTCTAATACAAATTCTTCTGGAAAGTATTGAAACTGACTCAAGCCATTGTTTGGTAAAGAGGCTGACAAGAGCAAGGATACTACTGGCAACCACAATGATAAAAAGACATATTCAGAGCAGCTACACAAGATGTAACTGGTACACAACCACTATCATTTATCCACACAGTTTTACCAGCAAGTGTAAAGCGGGTCTAATATAGGGTTATGTTTTGACCTCCAGTATCCTCCACATGCCACACTAGGACTGAAAATGGCTGAAATACCCTCCCCCACAAAAACAGAACAAAACTGGAACTGTCCAGATGATCACTTCTGCTTTTTCATTCTTGTAGTGGCTGGGGTGTGTGGGAGACACTACCACTACCATGGTAAAGCAAAAGCCACCACTCAGAGGGATCCAGGAAGCGGGAAATGTTTCTTTCACCCATCCACTTGAAGTATGGATCAAAAATTTTGAAACTGTTTGGCATGGTGGGATCTGGAATGGCTTAGAGGAGTGCAAAATGCCCTTGGGGCCACATGTAGCCCACAAACCATGCATTCCCTGGCATGATATAGGCAAGCAGAGGGAGAAAAAGCATTTTTCAAAACAAAGCTCTTCTCCGTGTTTTGTCTTTTTACAGCAGCTGCCATAAGAATGCATTGTCCACAGGCTGAGCTGCAGCACAAGACATTACTCAATACACTATGGAAAGTCAAGTCATCTGTCATCAGTGATATCAGAAGGGTTTAAGCACTGGAAGCATTAATGTGTCCACATGCCAGACAACACTCCAGACATTATTTTCAAGCCACAGTATACTGTGAGAGTTAATGAAGCAGGTATTGTAACAAAAAAGAAGAGACACCTGGATGCTGTACAATAAATGACCCACAAAAATTGTGCTATCCATTTAAGTACATAATGATTTCCTACAAAGATCCTATAAGGCTGGGTATTTTAGTTTGTATGTTCAGTTCAAGACTACATCCCAGAAAAAGAATGTCAAGTTCTGTAGGTATGTTTTGATGAAGAAACAGGGATCAAGATGCAACATGCTAAGAAAGCTACTACTTCATAGGTCAGGGCCACAATATAGCAAAGAGAAATAACCAACGTACTCTCTAGTTCTTGCACGTGACTTTGGCCCTGCACACGTGCGTGTGCGACTCCACCCCTCCCCAGCCCACAGGGCTCCGTCATGACCCAAAGGGGTTGAACACGATCACTGCACAGAAGAGGAAAAAAGCTGTGCGGAGGGAGGCGGAATCACGTGTGTGCACACACACGGCTTAGAGGGAACTTTGGAAGTAACTGAGGAAGGTAAGTAAGCCAACAGGAAAGCAAGGACCTGAATGCATTGGTGGCAAGGCAAATATTTGTCCCTTACCTGTGAAAAACGCCCTCAGATCCTCTGGCTTCACTTCCTGGGCCCAGCTCCACCTGGAAGGGAATCTCCTCCCCAACTTGTGGCCCCTGAAAAATGAGACATGTGACAAAGTCATACGTAGGCATGAGGAAACAGGGGCTTAAGACAATTCTCTGGGGTTTATAATGCAGAGGGGGCAAGATCAGCTCCTGGACAGCTAAATCAAATAAGAGAAAGAAAACAGAGACTTACCAACGAGACCTTTCCAGAAAGGTCATTGTCATCCTGGCCCTCCTGTCCAATTTGAACTCTATCACCTTCCAAGCTCAGCTTCTCAATGGCAATGTCCCTGGAGAGGGGAAAATATTAGTGAGGAATTGGAGCAAACAGCAACTAGGTCTTTATCTCCAGAAGATGCTGGCACCTCAGCACGGCATAGATTGCTCTTTGGCTGGTGAAGATATGAGCTCTTCCCTCAAGATAGTGGTTGAAATCCTGTTGGGCAGTTACGCAAACAGTGTAATTTTTAGAGGCAAATTGCCATTAAGAAATTTCTGTAAACATTACCTATTGTGGGCCGAGCCTCACAACTCAGTATTCAATAGATAATGTCTACAGAGATTTCTTAATTTACTGGAATTCGCTTCCAAAAGTTACACTGTTTATGCAAGTGCACAAGAGGATTTCAGCCAGCATCTTAGATAAAGGCAAGTACTTACTCAGGAAAAGGGATATGACTGTTGTAAACTGGGTCCTAGAAGGAAACTGTCATAAAATAAAATAAAAACTGCCTGCTTATTGCACAACTATGAATTAGAGAAAGAATAATCCTTATATTCTTGTGCTTCCATAAAAATACACACACATACACACACACCTAGTCACTGTGATGGTAGTAAAAATGGAGGCCATTATTCCTAAAGGCCTTTAAAGCTAGGGGGGGGCTTTGAGTGTGACTTCCAGTTGTCAGAAGATAGGATATCTCAATACAACCTTTTCAAATGTATTTCCCAAACCTCCCAAGCTCAACTGTCTCTATTCCTAACAAAGGAGTCAAGAGTAGCACAAAGAACAGAACTTGGATTTTCTCAGTGTAGAAACTGAGATTCTTACAGTGCCAAGCTATGTAACCATAAGGTATCATGGACACCTACCCAGAGTTGAAGCTGTGCCTACTTTCTGAGCCAGACGTTGGAGGCATCTGTGTTGAGGGGCTGTAAGTCCCTGTGGTATTAGTGGTGGGGATGATGCGCCGCAGGAGTCGCACCCATGTGGCTATATCAATGTTCATCTGGCGCGCGCGCAAGAAAGCCTTCCCTAGGAAAAGGAAGCAGAGAATTAAATTATTCCAAGTACCTCTGTACTAAGACTGAGGTAAAATCCCTGGAGCCTTGATTGATCAACACCAAAGGCCTATCTAGTCCACCATCTTGTTTCCACAGAGGCTCAAGCCGACCTTTTGGAAATCCGTAAGCAGAATATCAGTGATATTCTGCTGTTGCCCTCCACTGTTGCCACTCAGAAGCATATGGCCTCAGATTCTTAAAGTAATAAAGAGCCATCATGTTTATTATTATTTATTATTTTATTATTATTATTATTTATTTTGCAAGTTTGTAAAATCTCTGTCTAGTCTAGTGACCACCACTACATCTTGTAACAACACAATTAAACTTTCAATTAGTTAACTAAGTTGGCTGAATAGGTATCTGGTTATGGAGACGGAGGTTGGGAGTACTATTCCCCACTGTGTATCCCAGAACAGCCAGCCTGTGTGGCCTTGGGCAAGCCGCAGTCCCAGTGTGCCCTCCAATAAAGGGTACACTCTACCTAGAAATCCCTGAAAAGGGTCACCATAGTTCAGAATTAATTTGACAGCACACAATTATTATTATTAGTTAACTAGGTTCTGTATGAAAAAATGCTTCCTTTTATCTGTTGCACCAGTCAGGTTTATTGGATTATCAGGTTTTAGGGTTATGTCAAAAGAATTAGATACACAGGTTACAGGTGAAAGCTGGAACATTCAAGATACTTCTGTTAATAGAAAAGGCAAGTTCATTCCTGCCTTCATTAGTGCAAATTAATGCAGCTGTTAATAGTTTTTCTCCTGAAAGATCCCAGATTAATACCGTCCCCTCTCCTGACATTGCTGTTCTAAATCCAAGTACACTGAATACAAAAATGTAAGTACTTCTGAAAAGAGCAAATCCATACTCATACAAGGGCTTATGCAGTGTCATGGTCAAGAAAGTGAGCTGTGAAGTCCCTAGTTCAGATCTCATCCCAGTCTCAAATGCCTGAGTTCCCTTAAGTAAACTGCTATTCTCTCATTTCCAGCTCCATGTGATACATAGTGGTAGGGAACCTCTGGCCCTCTGGATGTTGACGGATTCCATCAGCCCTAAACACCGTGGCTACAGGTCAGAAACGCTAGGAATAAGGGATGAGCTAGACTCCAGTGGTCCCCAACCTTTTCCGAACCATGGACCGGTTGGGGGGGCGGGGTCCGTACGTGGGGGCAGGGCACCCTTGCGCTTGTGGGTGTGCGGGGCACACGCTCGCACATGCACGGGGCACAGTCGCAGGTGGATGGGGGTGCACTCGCGGGTGGGCAGGGCACGCTTGTGCGCATGCACTAGGCGCACTCGCGGGTGGGCGGGGCACCCCCGCGCTCGTGGGGGGGTGCACACTCGTGCGTGAGCGGGGGGCAGGGTGCACTTGTGTGCATGGGCGGGGGCGCTTGCAGTGGGCAGTGCGCACTCGGTGGGTGGGTGCGCTCACGGGTGAGCCAGGCGCACCCACGGGTGGGCGGCAGGAGATCTGTCTCTGCGGCCCGGTCCTGCCAAGGCCACGGACCGGCATCGGGCCGCAGACCTAGAGGGTTAGCAGTTTTCTACTTATGCATTATAGGAACAGCAGCAGCCTGTATTGTAAGGATTACAGAGCTAATGTGCTGACACACTTTGCATCTAGGAATATGCTATATACATGTGTACATTAAAAAATGAAGTTAAATCATGATGTAGTATTATGAGGATATCAATTTTCAGAAAAGAACATTTAAATGCTATATTAAAACAGTGATTTAGGCACCAAGAACTGCAGTGAGGAAGGCTGGTTGGTTTCAATCCATTTACGACAAATCCAGCAGGACAATTCCTCTAAGGAAACTAACAATATTTTTGGACTGACCACTACTGCAACTCTTCTCTTGCAAAGTGCCAGCAAAGCCTGTACATTCACCCTTCATGATATGTCATGTTAACCTCCAGACAGAAATGCATGACACAACCAATCTTTGAATGCTGAGTGCTAAGGATGGGCCCATCCTGTCCAGACAAAGCTAAATGGGGGAGGCTGTAGTTGATCTTTTTGTATTTCCCCTTCTTGGAGTGTGCCCAGTTTCTCACCTTGCTGCTTGGAAAATATCTTCTTCTGCCGCTGCAACTTGGGTATGCGTTCGATGACAGGGTTAAAAAATGTAACCTATAGCAAGGGGAAATAACATACGCTAGGTAAGGGTGGCACACACACTTGGTGAAATCTCCTGTCACAGCATTACTGCAGGACAAAAAAGGGCATCAAAGCCCAGGCTATTATGTAGGATATAAGGCTGACCCAGATAGCAATATCTCGTACAGACAGCAATATATCATAATGCAAGACTTAAGTGGTCTCCATGTGAGGAGAGAAATTATATTTCTACCACGGTACCGGCTATGAAAGATTTCCTTCTTTCTTGATCTGAAACCATGGTGGGTCTTGGCTCACAGCTCTCTCAACTGCTTAAAAAGTGAGCCAGCTCAAGAGGGCTACACCTTCGACCACTGACCTTCTCCACTAGGAGTGGAATCCAGTGTCCCTCCAGATACTGTTGTTGGATGCCAACTCCCATCCACCCTAGCCAGCACAGCCAGTGGTCAGAGATGCCTGGAATGGCAGTCCAATGCCAGCTGGAGGGACCTGATTCTCTCTGCCTGCTGTGCACTGAAGAGTAAGAACACATATTTTACTTAAAACATTTCTATCCTGATTATTTTTAATAAATGAATTCAAAATGGCCTAAAAATGATGGACACATACATGGAAATAATGAATACAAGAACAGAAACAAGCTAAAGAACAGAATAATATATTAAGATCATGCTAAAACCAGTTTAAAAGCAGGGAGAATAACAGATGAATACTTAGCAGAATAATTTTTTTTAATCAGAACTGGTATCATTATGCTTAAAAGAAAAGGAGGCAAATCTCTTTCTAACTTTGTGTTAAATCCTGAACTCAAAAGCAGAACTACACAGCGCTGTTTCTGGAGTGCATACATAGGTCAGAGTTTGTTGCTTCATTCAATTAGAAACAAACACAACAAAAGCCAAGATGTTTAGACTTCAGTTACTCCACTGTCTCCCTGGGTAGCATCCCAAGGCCCAGATTAACCATAAACAAACATATGCTCTCACAAAGTAACTTCTCTGTGGAAGTCTTCATTGTTTTAAACCTTCTTTGTACTCCTTTTTTAGTTTAAATCTGGTCACAAGTTCTATTGTCACTGTTAAGTTCTTTGTGCCACTACAGAGTCTGTCTTTATTATGTCTCCACCAAAGGCCATTGTTCTACCCTATATCTATCTTGGATGTGTGGCCATTACCTCTGGTGATGCAATCCCTGAAATTTATTTGCTATTTATCTCAGTTTACTTAGAATTTTACAGTATTTTGTGAAGAACTTCCCAAAATATTGTCAGCAAAAATAAAGCTGCACCACTTCCTTTTCTCCAGCCTTCCTTTCCCCCCCCCCCCATCCCTCATATTCCAGTTAATGTGAAAAATAGAAGTAAATATGGGAGAGAGGGCCCACAAACAACTCTTGCATGGTAGTTTTTATTTTTACATAATCTACCATAAGGTACCATTTAAACATTGCGCTAGTTTCCTCTTCTTACTGGGGTATTTGTGAATGCTTCTTTAGAACCAGAATCAACTAAGAACCAAATAATTGATCCTACAGTAATTACAGTTAGAACTGGAAGAGCCAAGGTAAGAAATTTGTCACTTTCCTCATGTTTTTAGACTACAATTCCTAGCACTCTAACTCTGCTAGCTATGGCTGATAGGAGGTAAAGTTCATTGTCATATGGAGGGCTACCTCTACTTGGAAAAGAAGTTTGCAAATAAGGGGACATTATACATCTGTGTGTATAGACTGCCTTTCTCCCGTTGTCAGATATTTTGTACTTGTATTCCCCATTCTATAAAAGACTCCTCTCATCCATCTAAGAAACCAGACTATCTAAATCCCTGAATACAGTTTCATTATTTTTATATGTCTGATTTCAGTTCTTCCCAGTTTTGCTCCAGTCCCTTTTTCATTACCTCTGCCAAGAGGGTACCCTGTGGCTCCAACTCCAGGTGGATTTCATGACGCTGGTTGTCAAGGAAGTCCTCCAGTTTAAGATATTTCAGGGCACAGAGACTACGGTAATCACGCCAATATACACCAATCTCCAACTCTCTTGCCTGATACAGAGGGAAATGATTCATGAGGAAGGTCAGCAGCAAGTAGGCGTGGATTCTACATTCCACCCACAACTGCCACACCTGGACCCAATCAACGTTTTCAATTAAAGTGGGCCAACAGATTCTTCCCATTTTATTCCATCTGAAGTAAAGACTCTCAAAGATTTCAGAAAAATACCAGGAACACTGTCAGGATGACTATGAAGTGCAAAACATCCTACTGATTCATGCTATATCCTTGGCACATGCAATTAACAGATTCCACTACTGTATGTATCAGCATATGATATCTGACAGACTTTTCTTTCTCTCCCAAAGTTAGCTACACATTTGACTTTGGAGTAACAAAGAGAGAAAGAGAGTAAACAGCAAATCTGAGGCCACATATATGAGGCTTCCCTGCCCATTTTTCCCCACAGGCATGCAAAATAGGAATACAGTATTCCTTCACCACAGATTGGCTGAGCAGTCAGAAACACTATGGAAGGCAACATCTTTGCACATACCCTCTCCAGCTCCACTGTGAAAGTCTGGTTCCAGGCTTGTAGGCCACAGGGCTTCCAGGCTGTCTGGCCGACAACTGCATTATCCAGCTTCAGCACAGCACTCACCTCATCTACGAGAGAAAGAGGGACAATAAGCTCAAAAGGCAAGGGACAGCAGTTAAGACGAAAAGGAGAATGTAAGGATTCCATTTAATGTTGGCTGAGCTGCTAAGAGAAGGCCACAGAGGCAGTGACCCCATGCAGCATCGGAAGGCACACCAACATCCCTCTCTCATTGCCACTTCTTTCACTTTTAAGTCATTCCATTCTGCATTCTACCACACCCACAGGCCCCCAGACTACTCACTGCTGATATCTTCAGATTTGATGGTAGTCCTGCCGCTTACACTACCACTCCGGCTGTACAATCCTCGCCCACTGCGGCTCATGAAAGAACCGGGGCTATTGCAAGGCAGGGAGACGGTGGATCCACGGGTGCGTCCTGGGACAAACTCCAGCAACCCACTGCAGCCCAACAGCTGCACTTCCAGGGTCCCTGCCAACAAGAGACAGCTAAGAATCCAAGGGGAAGACCCAACGGGCCCTCTTCTGGAACATTCAAGACAGATCAGTCATGGACCAATTAATCCTCATGGCACTGTAAGCCAGAGGATGGGAATCAGGAGTCCTATAGCTCTACTTATGTTTGAAAAGGGAGTGCAAGGAGAAAGAAGAACAGTGTGAACACCACCCAAAACTGTGAACTGAATGAGCTTTGGAAGCATATTAATCCAAGCTCAGCCATGAAATTACCTGTTAGTGGAGAAGGCTTTGAGAGGGTGTTGTAGTGGTTGTGCTGATACGGAGTGCTGTTGCGGACACTGAAGGTAGGGGAGGAGTCTAGAATGAGCTCCTCCTTGATGATGCAACCTTTCGGGTGATCTTGGGGCAACTCAGCCAGGCGCTGTTCCAAAGAGTGCCGTAAAAGGTCCAGCTTCTGGCTTGACTCATTCAGCTTGGTCTGTGCCTACAGCAGAGACTCAAGACAGTCAGATGAAAACATGGTTTTCCATGGATACTTCATGTGGGGTTGATGTACCTCCCACCTTCTTTCCACACCCACTCAGCTCCCAACATTGCATGAACACCACAGTCCTTGTGAGATATTAACAAGGACATGGAGACACAGTTCCCTTTGGCATGGTTACACAATCTGGAGATCTAAAGCCCCCGATTCACGTACCACTGTGTTTTCAAAAGTACCACGCCAGGTCTCAGCAGCAGAGCATGCCTTTGCAAAACTCAAACGGAAAGGATTGGGTCACTTCTTGGAGCTGTCAATCTATGGTAAGCCCCACAGCACACAGGCTGGTGAGTTTCAAGCACAGCATGCATGAATGGTGTGGTCTTATTAATTTCTGCCAGACTCATTATTATAAAGAGTCTGACAAACAGAATACATGCCATTAACATTTCTGCTCATTAGGAGTTTTCCTCATGATACTTTTATTAAAAGTGGCAGAGAGAAAAGAAGTGGCAAAAAGGTGGGTGAACTTTATGTTAACTTTATTGTAGTTCTAGGAAAATAAGCTGTCTTACATTACTTTCCCCCTGACCCCAAATCATTCATATTTTATCCTGTGTTTTCTTTGTGTAATTCCAGAGAAGCCTTCATTACCTCAGAGATGGCATGGCGGTCCTGAACTTTGCTGGAACCCAGAAGGCGCAACACATTCTTGGCACCCTCGGATACAGCATGTTCCACCTGGAAGTGATGTCGCAGCTCCTCAATCCTCAGTTCTATGGCACTCAGATCAGTGTTTCCTACGAGTAACATGAAAAACTCAGGCCTCCCATTTCTGCACTAAGAAGAAGGCAACTGCTTCTTCATGATACAGTGAGCTGAGCTGTACAGGGAACCCAGAAGACCTACATCCCAGGCTCAAGGAAATGGAGGTTTCACAGCACCACATGGCGAATGGGCAGAGGGTTTAAAAAAAAAAAATCCCTCCAGAGAATATTCCCCAGCTCCCAAAGAGCAATTTAAAGGTTAAGGCAGAGTCATTGCAGCATGACCGCCTGTTTGTGCCAAGAAAGCTAGCAGGATACAAGGACTGTCTTCTTCATGTTCCTCTTCACCTTGCCCATCCTCCATATTCAGCTGCACTTCATCAGCCTGCATAGCCTTGCGAATCTGCATGCGGATTATATTGATCTTCGTCTTGCTGTCCTGTAGCATCTGCTGGGCTGTCTGTAGCAGCTTCCGATCCTAGAGAGAAATGGGATGGGGGGGAGTGAGGATTAGCAGGGTCAGGAAAAGAGAATTAACCATTAGAATGCCCTCAAATTCAAGGGCAGAATTTGCCCATCTGGTTCCCTGTATATTATTTTGTAACCTTACCAAAAACTACACTTCTTTCATTTTTAAACCTCGGAACCCACATTCTCCTCCTCTGCATACCACTCACAGAGCTGGGGACACATCCTAGGATCTGGAAATGCTACTGGCGGCTGGCCTATCAGGTCTGCAAGTATTAAGTCTCATTTAAAAGGACATTTTGCTTCTCCAATCAAAACTGGCTTTTTAAAAATGGCCCAGTTTTCCTGGGGTAGGTTTAGAAATCCAGAGATTCTGCAAATGCAGAAACCGTCTATTTTGTTTTAAAGTGGGATCAACACCAAAGAAGTCAAAGTGACTCATAAAAGCATCTGCCGTTCCCCGATTTCAAAAATGCTATTCTGAGACCAACTAAGACAGCTGTTATCATCTTGGTCCCAAGGATGAGTTCATATGAAATTATATCTGGAACTGAACGAAACATATATTGGCCAGCAGGAATTACCTGCTGTTGTTTCATTTTCTAAAGACTTTCTTGTTTGTGTTAAACATAAATTTGACTGCAATTCCTGCTTTGTTAAAGGCAAGGGATGATCAGGCTAGCATACTTGCATGAGTGGCAGCATTCTGAAATCAAAGCATCTTCAGCAGCAGGGTTGCGAAAGACCTCTATCTCAGATCCTGAGATCTGTTGTCTGTGGCAGTGGACAACATTTGGGTAGATGAGAGATGGGCAACGTCCAGAAATACAGAGGATGGACATACCCATCCCGGAACCTTGAAGGGCTTCATCCACTTCCACAATTCCCCTTTTATTCTTACAGCAATTAGGCTTTTCACCTTAAAAAGCCTCAAAACCTGGGATGGGAAGCGACTCGGGGGTACCCTCAAAGCATGCCAAAACTGTCCCCCATAATCTCATAGGGCACCATGGGACTTCCCAAGCCAAAAAGCATTTGTTAAAGGTAAACATTTTTGAAATGTGTAGCTGCGGGGGGGACCTGGAGGATGGGTGGGTCACATATTATCCGCCCCGAGGGAGCAGTGGTCAGATTCAGGATCAGGACATTTTGTATGTATGTCCACTTGTGACTGAGCAGTTTATAAGCGGGATTTACATTGTGGGAGAGGTAAAGACACATAGCTTAAGAGTGTGCAGGGCTTAGCCGAGACAGCAAGAGCCTTAGCCATTTACAGTATGCAGGAGGGGAACAATGGCAGTAATCAGCTTACATACCTTAGCAGCACCATTGGCATACATCTGGATCATGTTCTCGGCTCCCTGCTTCACCTTCAGCTCAATATTTAGCTGCTTCTCCAGACCAGCAATGCGATTTTTGGTAGCTGTTGACTGGCTGAGGCTGCCTGGTGACTGTGGGGCATCTGGAAAAATGACCAGTAGCAGAGAAGACTAGTGTAGTGTCTGGAGGACACAAATCCTGGAAAAGCACCAAAGGAACAATCCCAACATTTGAGTAGTGGGTAGGAAAAGGCTGTCACATGCTTACAAAGCATGAGAGTCTCAATGGTAGAGACTGCCTAAAACAGGCAAAGCGACCGATGCAACCTTATGCCCCACCTCAGCTCCATTACATATTTTCAAATCAACACCATCATTGCCAGAAAAGAGTAATCAAATGGCTGAGCAATTTAGAGCAATTTCTGTCTCAGTGGTAGAGCTTTCTGAGCCGCTTAACAAAGTAAGACACACCAGTAAGTCTAATTTGTTTAGGAACTCATTTAATTAGTTTCAAAACTGCTTCACTGGCTTCCTCCTCATTTCAAAGTGCAGCTTTTTAATTTTCAAAGGCCTACATGGCTTGGAATCTAGGCACCATAAAAGTCATATGCTTTCACATGATCTGGCCTAAATTTTACCATCGTGAAAAGCTCTCCTCCAATGCTACCAACAGGGGTGCCCCAATTCTAGAATGTTCTTCTCAGAGTCAATCACTTTGTGCCCAGTTTAATCGGGTTTTTTTTTTTGTTTTTTTTTTAAGTAGCCAGGCTTATAGTGCTCACTACAATGTGACACTTGTGACATATCCTCTGTTCTGACGATTCCTTTACGGCTGTATTTTTTAAATACTGTTGTAAGTGGTATTATTGTTATTTTGATCAATGTGTCCATCCCAGAAGAGCCAGCCTGTGTGGGCTTGGGCAAGCTGTACAGTCTCAGGGCACCCCTGAAGAAGGGAATAGTAAACCACTTCTGAGTATTCTCTACTTGGAAAATCCTGTAAAGGGTTGCCATAAGTCAGAATTAACTTGACGGCACACAGTTACTACTCTACTTGCTTCATCTATAGGCCATCACCAACATCCTGACAGAAAACAAATGCTATGTACTATAGGCAAGCTGCATATGGTTAAAATACACAGCCAGACTCACTAAAGGAATTACTGCATGATTCACCTGAAACTGAGTAAGATATGAGAAACCAGAAGTCTTAAAGCACCCTTAAGACTAACTAGTTTTTGTTTTTCATAAGCTTTTTGTGTGCCCAAGTACGTTTCTTCAGATGGAGGGAGTGGCAGTGTCTCTAGAGTGCTTTTATAAAACGATAGGCAGGGAAAGTGTGTCAGGTGTGTTGGTCTTGGCTGAAGAAGAACTTTAACAGAGAATAGGTGGTGATTTCCTTATCTGTTCAATCTCTATGCAGAACATATACGGAAAGCAGGGCTAGATTAAGAGGAAGAAGGAGTGAAAACTGGTGAAGCCACATCAATAATTTAAGATATGCAGATGCTACCATCTTCTTACTGGCACAAAGCAGCAATGACTTGAAATGACTTTTGATGGAAGTGAAAAAAGAAAGTGCCAAAGCAGGACTGCAGTTGAACATGGAGAAGACCAAAATCATGAGTACAGAAGAACTACACAACTTTAAAGTTGACAAGGAAGAAATTGAAATTGTTAAAACAATTTATATGCCTTGATTCAATTATCAGATGGCGACTGCAGCCAAGAAATCAGAAGACTGAGACTTGGAAGGGCAACAATGAAGGAATTAGAAAAGATCAAGTGTGAGGATGTGTCACTGGAGACCAAGACTAAGATCATTCACATTATTGTGATCCTTCATGATTATTATCCTGATCACTATGTACAGGTGTGAAAGCTGGACAGTAAAGAAAGCTAACAAAAAAATAATAATTTGTCTGAAATATGATGCAGGAGGAGACCTTTGTGGATACCCTAGACTGCCAGAAAGATGAACAAGTGTGTCCTACAGTGAATGAAGTCTGAATTACCTCTGGAGGCAAAAATAACAAACAAAACTGAGGTTGCCACATTGGGGCACACCATGAGAAGGCAAGACTCTTTGAAAAAGACAATACTGCTAGGAAAATTTGAAGGCAGCAGGAAAAGAGGGAGACCAAATAAGAGATAGACTGACAACATAAAGGAAGCCAGAGCCTTGAGTTTACAATAGCAGGGCTATTGAGGACAGGACATTTTGCAGATCACTCGTTCATAGGGTCGCCATAATTTGAAGGTGACTGGATTACATGTAACAACAGTGACACAGGAAACCATTGCCTTTGTTAAGGCCTAGAGAGAACTTGCTGAATTTCTTGGTGTATTTCTAATGTGGCCTCCTTTTGGAACATGACCCTTTAGTTTTTCTGTTTAAGGACTGAAATTCTGAGCTCAAAGAGTGTCCAGGAAGGGTGAAATGTCAGCCCACTGGTTTCTTGGTATTTCTGATGTCATTTACTGCCTCACATAAAATTTGATCTGTTACATAGAGGGTAAAAGGGCAAAAAAATAAAAAAATAAAATAAAAAAAGAGTTGCTTATCAGAAAGGGGCAACAACCTAATACAGGCCTGGTCTAACCTACGAAAGAGTCATTCATTTAGGATGAGCAAATGACAGCAACCTTTTTCTAGAGAAGACTACTGCTAGGCTAGGAGACTGTTGTTGAAAGACATGGGCCTACAGATCTCTTATTTCTAAAGAGCTGGAGGCAACATACAAATCCTGAGACTGCACTAGGCTAGGGCAAGGTTGCAACACTCTGTCAGTGTTTTCTTTATTTTTTATTTTCTGACACAAAGAAACAACTATGAGATTGGGAGTCTGTTCTTGGGAAAGACTGATGGTACTCCTTGCTGTGCAAGGAAGTGTAAAGGAAGCCAGCTGGAATGAATCCCTGAAGAAAAAGAGCAGCTCACATCTGTTAAGCCAGTGCAGCACTGAGTAAATCCTAGTTTTTCAAAACGGTTGTGTAAAGTGAATATCTGCAGTGCTGTCTGTAACACCACACCACAGACTTCATTTGATGTGGACAGAACTAAACACTTGCCCATCCAGAATTCTATCACACCAACTGTTGTGGCCAGAACTAGATCCCAAAGGTTAGGGCAATGGCTCTGTCGAGAGGTGACAACATTTTCCAGGCAGAATTGTTTCTTGGCTATCCTTGAAGGGAGTTCTGAGTCCAAAAACCAAACTGTTTCTTACAGATCTGTTTTCCCCAGGGGAGAAGAATGGCCACATCCACGGCCCACACGCTTCCAAGTCCAATTGTTTACTGTGCAGGCTCTCCTCCTCCCCCTTTTTGTGGCTTGTCCTTTAGAGTGGTGTCTGGTATAGCAGCAACCACTTCCTCTTTTGCATTTACAGGCAACTGTCTCTGCATATGGTGCAGCGCCAATTTTGTGCAGCAAGCTAGCTTGAATTGGAAGGGCTGCCTAACCACTCTAGAGCACACAGACGTTGCAGAGGATGGACTGGAACAAAGCAGATGTGTATGTGTGCGCCATGTGGCTCTGCTTCTCCAATATGTCAGATTCTTCCTGCTGCCGCTTATTTCATTGGTTAAACATCCACCAGGTCAGGCCAACTATCATTTTACTGGCTCTGTTCCACCAGTACTTCTGTTTACAATGAGAGATCGATATGGCTGGCATTAATTAGGGAAAAGGGCTGGAAACAGAAAGTTGGGGAGGAGCACTAAAAGAAGCTCTGCAGTTCTTCCTAGGTATAAAGTTTCATCTGCTATACAAAGGCTCCCGCAGAATAGGGCGTGGATCTGTAGGAACAGCTTTTAAACAAACAGTGATTGGCAGCTAAATAGAGTTATTTCATACCTGTAAATCTTTCAGTTCTATTCCTAATGTGATGAACACTTAGGAACTCAAGATCATTGTGGTTTGGAGATGGTGCGGTTTTGGTATTCCCCGCAGCAATATCTTAATTGTACTCAAGACAGATTTTCTTTCTGTATGCCTGAAAATCCCTTTGGAAGGCACACAGATGCTATCAGTGTTATATAAGGGGAAATTTCTAAATCTATTTATGTGCAATTTTTGCCAAATAAACCATTGTTTAAAAAATAGTTCCATCAGATAAAGGACAAGCACAAATACTGTCATTATAAGTCCAGTTGGCTAAAAGGAAAGAACAGGAACGCCCCCCCCCCCCACCCTGAGAACAAAATATTATAGTACCTGTGTCTGAGGAAGCAGATTTTGACCCAAGAAAGATCATACTAAAACAAATAGGTTAGTATTTAAGGTGATAAAGTATTTTGTCCTTTGGTGTGTGGTCTTTTTTTTGGGGGAGGGGGGGGAAGAATCAAACAATAAAAAAGTTATTATACCAGAAAGAGACTTAAAACATCTAGCTTGTGCATCTTCCTCTCGATTCCCACCCTTTTGTGCCTTGAATCTCTGCTTGCTTTTTGCTTCCATGCGGTATCTGATTCTTGACTTCCTGACCCTTGCCTTCCCAACCCCCCCCACCATGCACCCTGACATTGAACACACTCACCCCCCAGCTCTTCAGGGTCTTTGACGACAATATGTGCATTGAGATCTTGCAGTTGGTGGTGCAGTGCCTCCAGCTTGCGGTTGGAGCTCTTGAGCAAGTTCTCCACATTGGAGAGATTCTTGCGATCTGTGGTGGCCTTGCGTAAGTTCTCTGCTCCCTCCTTTATCTTCAGTTCTTTGCGGATCTCACGCTTAATCTTTTCCTTTTCTTCATCCAATTTCTGCTGCACACTGGTGTCTGAGAAATCTGAGCTCTGATCCAAACCCAGCTGCTCCAGCACTGACCAGTTGCCTGGATCACTCTGTAAAAGACAAGGGGAAACTGGTTAAAATATGAGGCTAAGTATTAAGCACAATTAACACTAAGTACAGAATAACAGTAAACTGTAAGTTAGTTGAAAACAGAAGCAAAATTTATCCTCCCTTCCTTGTGACTTCACTGGAAGATGAAGAGATGTTCATAGTAGCTGAGCACAACATTCACACATATGATGCTAAATGTAATGTTATGCATGTAATACATAGTATAACATTAGATCTGAAACAGGATGTTGTGTTAAAAGATGATTTTCTCTATTAAAAAAGAACCATAGGAGAAAGAACTTGAGTTCTGAGAGTCAGATTCTTCAAATACATGTACATACAATATGCATGCATATATGGAGGTAGTGGTGGTGATGCATATTATGACCCACTTTTCGATGCAAAAAGCTTAACAAAACCCCTTCCTGCAGCCATACTTAGGGACAAGTTAGTCATCACAGGCACTCAATTCCAGTAGAGGATTATCCAGCACCAGTATCATACAGGTGGTCCTTTTTATACTCCTGACCACCAAAGCGCTGCAATTTATTCATATCTCAGATTATGAATATATATGATTATCAACCAAGCAGCATGACAATTTCCATTCCAGCTCATGGAGAAACATTGTTTCACAGAGTTACCAGCAGCCCTTGCTTCTGGATGTTGTGCACACTTACAGGCTAGTCGCTTACTATCCTTGCACATGTACAGAAAATCAGAAGTCTCTCTCCTCTTCAAAAGAGATGTAACTCTGCTATACAGGTGTGCTGGATCATGCTCCTCAGCTGTTTTAAGCTTCTAAAGGTAAAGGTTCCCCTTGACAATTTGTCCAGTCGTGTCCGACTCTAGGCGGCAGTGCTCATCTCCGTTTCCAAGCCGTAGAGCTAGCGTTTGTCCGCAGACAATCCTCCGTGGTCACGTGGCCAGCGTGACTACACACGGAATGCCCTTTACTGTACCTTCCTACCGAGGTGGTACCTATTTATCTACTCGCATTTTTGCATTTTGCATGCTTTCGAACCGCCAGGTTGGCAGGAGCTGGGACAAGCGAGGGGGGCTCACTCCGTCGTGTGGATTCGATCTTACGACTGCAGGTCTTCTGACCTTGCAGCACAGAAGCTTCAGCGGTTTAACCCGCAGCGCCACCACATTCCCGTTTTAAGCTTCTAACTAGATGTAAATCTGTGTATTTTAATTGAAATTAGTTAGTGTGTTAGAAATTTCTACAGAAATCTACAATTCTGTCCTTGCTGGCGAAGCTCTCAGTTGTAGCCACCACTCCACCACACCCTCACTGCCACTGCCTTTAAGTGTTAGATCCACAAAGCAGACATTTCTTTTGGGAAAGGCAGGAGGAGCATGCTATGTTAGGCATTGCTGCCCAAAGTAGCCCCTTGCACCTTCAGGCCACAACATTCAACACTTCCTCCTCCCCATCTTTCCTAAGCTGAAGTCTAGATGAGGTAAGAGCCCAAATTGCTGATTGTCTCTCCCAAAGATGTTCCCTGTCCTTCCTTTTCTGTCCTAAGGCAGGCCAGGGCATAGGAAATGAGGTTGCCAGTTTGACCCTGCACGAGTGCAATTTAGTGGGTGCCTTGGCCAGAAACCCACCAAACCCTTCTCTCATCTTCCTTCCAACTTCAGAAATGGCAAGGATTTTTGCACAACTATGCCCATGATCCCATCCACCTCTGCATCTCTGAAGTTGGGGAAAAGGACTGCATTAGCTACTTGCCATGCTCACTGAAGAGTAGTGTTACGCTCATCATATTTAGAGAGTTTATTAAACTCTGTACGTGTTCATTCCAAATTGTGACTATTTAGCACAGGTATTTTTAATCCCGTGGGGTTTTAAAAAGTGATTTAAATCAATTGCTCATACTGCTTTAATTTAATATTAATTATCCTGGCCAAAGGCAAGCCACAATTTTCTCATCCTCTGATCTGCAATACAAGTAAAGCATATTAACTCACTTTGCAGGAATGTTGTGTGACATTGTTTGTAAAATACTTTAAACACTCTTGAGTGTGAAAATGTAAGGTATTATTTAATGTTCTCACACTGCCAGACATTTAATAGTATTTAAAAGGAGTCAAGAATGGAGAAGAGAAGATGACATTAAAATGCAGCATTTCTGCCACTAGACCAGAAATGGTAGTTTATCAATCACACTCCTCCTGTTTCCAACAAACATAATGCTGTCTTAGACCCAGGCATATTGTCTGCATACGCCTAGAACTACAACACTTCCTGATTCTTACATTTCACATAAGGGTAACATATGACGTGTGGGTGCCCAAGTTATTGCTGTGTTTCCTACCATCACTCAGTTGATGGAGGATTGTATAGAACACAATTACAGCAGGAACAGTAACATATGGGCAAGTTAATAGTGTTCAAAACTTTCCCACTCTGTACGCTGTACTCTGAGACTGAAGGAATGAATCTGCTTGATTCTGTCTCTGCCCAGGAACCACCAACCAAACCACCACAGCATGCAGCCTGGCAGGCAATAGGTTGCCCACTCATGTTGTAAGCTATGATGCCTTCTTTCTCTTTATGTCAGGGACAGAGGACCTCAGTGGAGCTTATGGGCATTTTCCAAATGTGATGACAGGCTGAAGGCCATGCTTGATGAAGCTAAAAGGGCTAATTTGCGTATTTGTTCCTTATAAACTTTAAGGCCATGGTTATATACTATAAAGGTTACTACAATGGGTTTTTGTTAATTAGGGGGGAAAATTAAATTGAAAAAGCACCAATTTTCTAGTGGCAAAAATTTATAGTTTTAAAAATTGGTGGTGCTAGAGTGTCCTCTGCACCTGTCAAGAGCACCAATGGACTTTCTGAAAATTTTTCATCAACTTTCTTTGAGGGGTGCTACAGACCAGACAGGGCCTTGAGTGCTGTGGTATGCAGCTCACCACCTACCTATTGTCCATCCCTGCTTTATATCCACAGATAACCATTCTCTACAATGTGCAAGGAAAAGAGACCATGCCTTTCCAAACTACACAGACAAGTGTACAACAGTGTAAGATGTAACATGCATTATATGCAGATAATGCAACAATTCCAAAGTGACCTATTTAATGATATACTGTATGTAAACATCCACATCACATACTCATGTTGCAATGTTATTTTTCCTTACTTCTCATCTAGACTAGGATTCCTACCCTGCCCTTGCTATCCTATTGGCATAACAATATACTTCCTTTAGCTACCACGGGCATAATGTCCTCCACCTCCAGTTGTTCGTTTACATTATAGAGGGGAAGGATGTCGTTTTATTTCCCATGCTCCCAGTATTTCCCTCCCAAAAGCAATACCTCCAGGTCATGCTCAGAGTTTGTGTCCGGCTCCGAAAGAGACATCCTGGACCCAGGAGAGGCACAGCAAACCAACCGTTCTGCTCTGCGCGCCACTGTGTGCTGGCTACACCCTCACTTCCTGCCTGTTGATCTGAACAGCCCTTCCAGCCTGTGTGCAAACAAACCACTTCCTCACAGAGTTCCTGTATTTGCTGGCGATACCGGAAGACAGGCCAACTGAAGGGAGCAATGATGTGGCCTACGGGTCCCCCTGCTGACTTGCCACATGCCAACCCATCTCCCTTCTGAATGAACTGGGGTGGGGGATGGGGATGCGGTTCTAAAAATCATTGAAAGGTGTAGGGTAGTACATTTCTGCCATGTAAAACAGTGAAAATAGCAAGTTTTCCAAGTTCTTCAAAATGTTTATTAAAGGTGGTCAAAATCCTGTGGAGGAAAGAAAGACAGACAACTGATGACAGGGCCCAGATTTTATAGTATGCAGAAGGTGTCAAACCAAAGGTGCAATCGATTGTGCTGAGTGAAAAACAATTTTAGGATGTTTTGTTTCCAATGTATTGTAATCAAAGGGTGCTGGGAGGTGCAGGCAAATAGCAACAGCTATCCCCCTATTTGGAAAATACAATAACAAGCAGTTACTCAGATGTATCTCCAAGCTCATATCAGAAAACATAGCTTCCTTGTGTAGTAGAGAAAAGTAAAGAGAAATGTGGGAGGATGCCAAGAAATAGCCACACACCCTGTACCAACAAGACAACACATGGACTCTCCACATCAGCAGAGCAGGACTGCAACCACTAGGTAATATGATTTTGGCTTTAATCTGACCCCAATTGGCTAAATTATCACAGCAATTCTCAGATGGAAGACTCAGATTTTCTGTAACACCCCCACTTCCTGGCCAAGAAGAAACCTGTTGGTTTCAAAAAAAAAAAAAAAAAAAAAAAAAAAAAAAAAATAAAGCCAAATGGCAAGGTTTGTGTACCTGCATGGCCTGTGCTTCTCTGTTTGGAGAACTGGGTTGTTACACTGAATCCACAGCCGCTTCAGCTGTAACCATAAAACAGCAACCATAGTACTTTCCAATTTACATCTAAGAAAGACATGCCTGGCAAATTCCGTATTTCCAATAACTTCTGGACTTTACACCTAAGAGCAATTTTCCTGGCAAAATCCATCCTGCTATGAACTTTTGAACTTTTAAGTTCTTCATAATGGTACAAACCTGATGAAGCGGTGTTTTAATCCACAAAAGCTTGTGTATCGTATGATGATTTTTTAGTGGTCTATAAAGGCATCACCTATTTTTGCATTTGTATTTTATTAGTCAAGCTAGAGCAAAGATCACTAGATCACCACACATCAGTGACCAAGGGTGGGAAAGGAGATCTGCATCTCAGTGGATGTAAAACAGGCCAGACAACTAGAGGAAAGTGGGAATCAGGGCTATGATTACACAGGAATAGGGCAGACTTCACTGCCTAGGCTGTGGTCTTTTACAATCCATCACCACTTTTGTACATGACATAACTATCTTTTCAGTGCTCCTTCTCTCCCAAGGACTCACAAAATTCTGCCTTCTAATTAGTTTTGGTTTTTGGTGGGATGTTTTATGCAGTATGATCATTTTAAACTCTTCTCTTATGCTCCCTCATATGAACAAAACTGAGCCAGATAACATTTCTCAGGTTTTCTTTATCCTCAAGACACACTAACTGCACTTGTAAGGTTCGTTGGTGGTAGTGGGCATTTTTTGACTCACTACTGTATTGGGGAAGCAGAAATTTCAGTCTCATACATTTTTATGCTGTTAGAAAGCCTCAGAATGAAATAAACAAAAAACTCATAGTATCTTCATCTGGGTGTCTTCTTTTAAAAAAGGTACACAGCACCACAGAGATCCAAACAAAATATGATCTCCTGCCCAAATCCCAGAGAGAGCTACACTAATGCACCTGGCAACTACGAACATAGATTAGGGCCATGCTATTCAAAATAACATACTAGCAAATCAGAGTGGCAGTGGAATGAGAGCTAACTGTAACATCGAAGTATGAGCACAATCCTCCTACCATATCAGGAAGATTTTTTTTTCCTGAAGTGCCTTTCTGAGTATCACAGTGATGCTGATGAGGCAGAGCATGCAAACATGCAATCCCCCCACCTGCACACTGAACAAGGCTTTGAAAGAAATGCAAACATGCAGACCCCTTACCAACATGAAAGAATGCTCCCAATCTGGATCAAGATCCTTTACCTTTTTCTTGCTGAAAATCCTCTCTGTTTCTTCCCAACAACTATTTACTTTGTGTGGAGGAGAGGATGTGAACTAGGATTTTTTAGTAGAAAACTGTTACAGGTTTCCAATCCAGACCAGGAACACATTCCGTATCATGTATGGATGCTGTACAAGCAACAGCAGTCAGTTTCAGCATACTTTTATAAAAGCTGTCAATGAAATACTGTATATTTCCAAAGAGAAAGTGGATTTTGATCCACAAAAGCTTATATTGAAACAAAGTTGTTAGTCTTTAACATGCCCAAAGTTTTGCCCCCCCCCCCCCGCCAACAATATAGTATATCGTTTGGTTGTGACTTTAGAGCAGATCTGGATCCAGTGGTTAACAAAGCTGCTGTATGTCAGTGTCAACCAACTGCACTACCCGTGTTTCCCCGAAAATAAGACAGGGTCTTATATTAATTTTTGCTCCAAAAAACGCATTAGGGCTTATTTTCAAGGGATGTCTTATTTTTTTTATGTACAGCAATCTACATTTATTCAAATACAGTCATGTCATCATCTTCTGGTTGCTGCACAATGGTGGAGGGCGGGGTTTCACTTAACTGGGGCTTATTTTTGGAGTAGGGCTTATATTACGAGCATCCTGAAAAATCCTACTAGGGCTTATTTTCAGGTTAGGTCTTATTTTAGGGGAAACAGGGTATTGACTACAAAGGCAACTAACAATCCCTGAGTGACTGTCCCAAAGGTACAAATCTGTTGTGTTTTTTTTAATGGTACAGCCCAGGAGGTCTATGACCAAGTTCCTCTGGAAGCAGCTGTCCCAAGGCGATATGGGAACAAACAAAGGAACCTCAGTGGCACCAGTATTAAGCTCCAGTGTTAGAAAGCACGCTTGCAGCTTTGCCTTCCTACAGTTGGATGTGTACATGTATTGCTGCCTCACTCAGCTCTAGTTTGAAATCAGGCCAGGTCACAGTCTAAACAACCTCAATGCTTGTTCTGGACACCTCCTGATGCAATGCAGGAAATGGAGCTGCTTGCTGACTCACCCCTACTTCCTTTAGAGCCAGAGTTGACCCTAACACAGAGCAGCAAGCTCCAAGTTACAGAGGTCAGCATCAGGGGGAGGAAACTTCATACAGTAGCACACTGCAGGAAAGAGGACAAAGTATTTATTCATCTTCCCTTACACTGTTTCATATGCCCTAGTCAGAGAAAAAGAGACTTTATGTACATGTCTGAAAAATTCCCATGGCCCCCTACTGTGAACACAATTAATTATATATGTAGTGGAATATGTAATCTCTCCAACAGCTATGATGCATTTTTCACAAGATTTCTTAGCTATGTAGACCTCTTTGTTGTAGTTCAGGGGCTCAATGCACTAAAGATACCTGCAGAGAATTCTAAGCACCTCACCAAAATATAAATCGCCAGATTCCTTCAAATGAAACTGTAGCAGTTAAGCTGGTATTAAACTACTACCGTACAAGTCTACACGGTAGATATATGTTTGGGTAACAATTGAATAGGGCTACAATTTCTTCCTGAGAAAAACGTCTGTGGTGTACATTGCTTTATACACAGCCTCTTTAAGAGACAAACCCAGAAGGTCTCAGTGCCAGAAGCCATGCTGTTTTTCAATTTTGAAGAGGATGCTTTAAGTCTGGGATAAGAACTGATAGGAAGAATTAGGGTTTGCATTGTGTACTGAGAGGGCAAAGAAATCCTGGGCATATATTGTTCAACCTACACCAAAAGACCCCTGTTCAGTTAAATTGTTAATGTTTCATTAGTTGATGCACCTGATCAACTGCAAATCTCAAGATTCCATAGGATGGAGCTATGGTAGTTAAAGTGGTATCAGGCTGGCATACAGTAAGTACACAGTATAGACTCACTTTATGCTTTCATTCCAGTGCATGAAGCCCACATGCATCAAGGAGAATGTGCTAATCCTGCTCTCATTGTTGCTTTCAACACATGAAAGTGACCACCTGAGGAAGGAGAGGCTACATACTTCACCCATACAGCTCTTCATCTAAACCAAAACTCCCCCCAAAAGGGGTTCTGGTTGACATTGAGAGGCTACTTTGCTTCTTTGCCTCTCTCTCCCTCACTACACTCTTAACATACATACTGGTCAACGTATCAGATGATTATACACTGATTTTCTGCTTGCATTTTCAACTTCCGCAAGCCACCCAGAAATCCAAGATAAATGGAAGTTTAGAAATAACATCACTAAATGCAATTAATGTTTGTAGTGGTGCTTGTACATTTCATAGCCTTCACAGCCCTCCTTTGTAAAGCAAACTAGATTTCATTTTATTTCATTTATTTATTAAAAGCCATTTAAAAAGTGTTTTGGTATATGAGAATGGATGGGTTGATGAAGCCACTGATTTATAGCCAATTAGTGCTATACACAGCCACCATCTGCTAGAAATATGCAGAACACATTTCCCTAGAGTTCAGTCTCCAACAAAATATTGTTTAGGTGCACAATGCAGACAATGTTTTCTACTCTACGTCCACCATGCAAAATGATATATATGTGTATATGTCCTAAATGTGTGCTGTCCTTCTTTCTTTCTTCCTGTCTGAAACAAAACAGTGATTCTGCTTGTCTCAGGTCACTAGATGCACCAAGTCACTAGTGATACCTTAAACAAGATACTAGCTGTTCCTGAAAGAGAAATACAGTAATTGTAAGGATTTCCCCTAATTTTGGCATGTTCCATCTGCATTTAAAATCAGTGTTTTTATTCAGTTATAGCATGCTATTTACATGTTAATTTTCTTATGCATCTCACCCCACATTCTCTTCTGTTCCTTAACTATAACCTAAGATAACATTGTTCTCTAAATATAAAATAAGATCTTTATTTTAAAACTCTGGCTGAGAAATGTGTAATTATTAACTTGCTTAATTATAAATATCACTTGGGTGACATTTTTCGATAGTCTTTCTCTTCCTGGATGCACATATTAATGTGGTGAGGGGGGTTGAGTATGTCAAAGAAACTGAGAGCAATGCCATCAGGCAGTTAGACACCATTACCTGCCTGGATTCCCACCAAGGTAGAAAGGTCAAAGCTGAGGTGCCAGATAAGATCCATCCACCTACTTCAGGAGTAAAAGTGGCATCAACTGAAGAAAATGGATAGTTCCAATGGGGATGGGAGCGGGAAACGTCTGGAGCTACTGGGCAGCAGAAGTAGCTGAAGGTGATGCTGGTGGAGGATCTTTCACAGACAATGGCTGTAACACTCAAGCTAATTATAGTACTGCTCAGAAGAAGGCAATGGTAAACCACTGTTGAAATTTTCTTACTCAGAAAACCATATGATGAGATAGTCCAAAACGAAAGATGAGATAGTGCTGGAAGATGAGACTTTCAAGTTGGAAAGCATTAAATCAGCTACTGAGGAAGAGCAAAGGACAAGTACAAACAGCACTGTTTCTAATTAAAAAGGGCATCTATTGGCCAACGTGCACAGAAGTGAAATGAAAATCCAGTGCTGTACAACACAACTAGAACATGGAACATGACAAATATGATTCAAGGTAAACAGAAATCAATAAAGCAAGAAATGGAACATTTAAATATTGCAGTACTTGGTGTTGTGAACTAAAGTGGATGGGACCGAGACATTTTCAATCAGACAACTACACAGTGTTTAACTCTGGAAATGACAAATTCAGAAGGAATGATGTGTTTCTAATACTGAGCCAAGATGTGGCACAAGCTGTGAGGGGCTGTAATGTGAGATTTGACCAAATAATATCCATCAGGGTCAAACTATCAACATAATCATCACAAAGTCTATGCTCCAACTGCAGATGCTGAAGAAGATGAAATTGAAAGCTTTTATGCAAGCATCCAGGAGGAAACTGATCACAGCAAAACAAGACATGCTTATAATCAGAGGTGACTGGAACGCAAAAGTAGGAAACAAAGTTGAATCAAATGTCATTGGAAAATTAGGTATAGGGAACAGAAATAAAGCAGAAAAACAACTCTGTTTTGTGAAGCCAACAATCTTTTTGTTGCAAATACATGCTTCAAGCAAATGAACAGATGACTGTACATGTGGACATCTCCAGATGGTCAAAAGATAGATCAAATAAATTATGTAATTGCTGCACCAGATTTAGATGAAGGAAGAATGAAAATTCATGGAAGAAACATCAATAATCTATAATATACAGATGACACCATCTTACTGGCAGAAAGCAACAGTGACTTGAAATGAATGTTGATGGAAGTAAAAGAAAGCCAAAACAGGACTGCAGCTGAACATTAAAAAAAAAGACCAAAATCATGACTACTGGAGAACTACACGCTTTAAACGTTTACAACGAAGACATTGAAATTGTTAAAGATTTTTTACACCTTACTTCAATCATCAATCCAAATGAAGACTGCAATCAAGAAATCAGAAGGAGACTAAGTCTCGGGAGGGCAGCAATGGAAGAATTAGAAAAGATCATAAATGTGAGGATGCATAACTGGAGACCAAGGCAAAGATCATCCACACTCTTGTACTTCTGGTCACCGTGTATGGCTGTGAAAGCTGGACAGTAAAGAAAGGTGACAGGGAAAAAAATTGATTCATTTGAAATATGGTGTTGGAGAAGAGCTTTGTGGATACCCTGGACTACCAGAAAGACAAACAAGTGGATCTTAGAGCAAATCATGCCTGAGCTTTCTCTGGAGGCAAAAATGATGAGACTGAGGCTGTCATACTTCAGGCACACCATGAGAAGGCAAGATTCACTGGAAAAGACAATAATGCTGGGAAAAGTTGAAAGCAGCAGGAAAAGAGAAAGACCAAATATGAGATGAATTGACACCATTGAGAGAGTCACAGGTTTGAGTTTACGAGAACTGAGCAGGGCTGCTGAGGACAGGACATTTTGGAGATTGTTCATTTATAGGTCTGTCATTAAGTTGGCAGTGCTTGATAGGATGTAACAACAACAACTTCTATACTAGGCGCTCACCATGCAAAACTATATACATCTGTATGTATCCTGAGTTCCCAGTGTGGTGTAGTGGATAGAATGACGGACTCTGGAGAACAGGGTTCGAATTCTCTCTCAGCCATGGGAACAGACTAGGGAGTAGAACTGGTAAAACCACTCCTTAAATATCACACTGACCTTGAAAGCCCTATCATGCTTGCTATAAGTCAGTTCCAACTGGATAGTACGAAACAACAATAACATCAACGTGTCCTAAATGTGTTGAACCCCACCTCCCTGCCCCCAAATAAGCATTTAACTTACCAGACACTGATGTCTTTCATGTATTTTGGTTGTCCTTTTATTGTAAGCTTTGGAAACATTTTGTTGCAGTTGATAGTTATGATACATGCTATGATCAAATACATTCTGATGATACTTAAGAAGTGCTACTTCATGTATATGATGACCTTAAATTAATTGTTTTCCTAGTACTGCAAAAATAAGCATTATTTCTGTCTGGAAATCTGCAGTAATCACTATGTTCAATGGATTACTATGAATGCTTATAGCCTGGTCTGCTTAACCAAGGCAATATATTACAGGGAAAGAAAGAAACAGGTACTCTCTAAGCCAGATTTGGAGATAGTTTGTTTTATTCATAATACTCTGGATCAGGTCTTGATTTCATAGCAATCCAGAGTCTAAAGCAGTGCTTTAAAATCTAAATTTGTGAGAACTTTAATACTATATATGAAATACATTAGGTTACTCTCTGCCAGTTTTTCTCAGAAATAGGGCTCTCCCCTCTGGGACCAGCACTCAGAGTAGCTATAGAAGGAAGGCAACTATCTTGTCTACACAACAGCTTTAAGAATGCCCTAGAGGCCTGGGAAAAGCCAGCCCAGCTGGCACACAAAAGGATTCTTCTCTAGCGTTCCTTTTTGATGACATCAGATCAAAAAGGCTAGCTATCCCTTTCATATATCAGCTATGGCTTTCATGGGGTGGGGGCCAAACATGCAGATAATAATTTCTCTCAGTCTTTCCAGGGTGTATGGCAGAAAGGTGTGAGCAAACTGCTGTGACTACAATTCACTGCTTGCAGAGCTTGAAAAAGTTACTCCCAGAAGCCTCTTCCAAACAGACAATGTCCATGCTGGCCAGGGTATTACAAGAGCTGTATGTAGTCCAAAGTAACTGCTACTCTGTTGAACACCAAGCACTACTATCCTCCTTCTGTTTGGGGGAAAAAAATCCTGAGGTCAATCTCTTGCTGCCCCTTTGCTATAATGCCTAGGCAATACTGTCTTCCCAGAGTTGATTGACAGGTTCCATCTATGCCTTGCTCACGAGGAGTCCTACAAATAAAATCTCAAAACATCCTAGCTCTTACAATCTCAACTCTCTGGAGCCAACAGATTTGCCACAATGCACAATGGAAACGAGGCCAGGGATCAAAGCAGACATTGCTAGAGGTCACAAGAACGCAGAATGGTTGGTGCTAGAGATTCAAAGGAGAGCAATATGCCCTTGTGCTCTAAAAGGTGATTTCCCCTTGCTGGTGATGATGTTTCCATCTCTAACTTAAATTTAACTCCTCACCCTTTACAGACCAGGATGGATTCCTTCTGCATCTCCTTCCTATGGCCAGGAGATTCTGGAAGAGATCACTTGTTTTTTCGTTTTTGTTGTTCTCTGTTTCTTTCAACTGGCCTTTATAAATAGCTCTCTTTGTTTCTCCACGACAGCCACTGAAAAACTACATTCAGGATTCTGACCCTACTTCTGTCACCTTTTGCTTCTCATCTGTCCGTCACAATTTTAGGTGTTTCTTCCGTCATCCATCTAGGTTTTTGTTTTCTATATACTATAGGAATCGTCTTTTTGCATTCTTTCCTAATAGTATCTCTGGTTTTTATCCACAGTTCTCCTGGCTCACGGTCAATTGAGTTTAGCAATGTAAATCTGTTCTTTATGTGGACTTTAAATTCATCAGAAATGTTGGATAAATAATATTTTAGCACTAGGATTCTTTTAGTGCTCTTATTCAGCTTTACTCTAATGTTTGATAGTAACAGTTCATGATCACTACCACAATTTGCTCCTGGTCTTGTTTTTGCAGACAGAATACAACTTGTCCATTTCCTACTTCCAATTACATAGTTTATCTGATTTCTGTTTTGCCCATCTGGATATATCCATATGTACAGTCATCTGTTCATCTGCTTGAAGCATGTATTTGCAATAAACAGATTGTTGGCTTCACAAAACACTCTGAGTTGTTCTTCTGCTTTGTTTTTGTCCCCTAGACCTAATTTTCCAATGGCATTTGATTCTGCTTTGTTTCCTACTTTTGTGTTCCAGTCACCTATAAGCATGTCTTGTTTTGGCATGTGATCAATTCCTCCTGGATGCTTGCACAAAAGTTTGCAATTTCATCTTCTTCTTCAGCATCTGTAGTTGGAGCACAGACTTGATGATACATATGTTGAAGTCTGAAGACCATTATTCAGTCAGATCTTTCATTATAGCCCCTCACTGACTGTGCTACATCTTGGCTCAGTATTAAAAACACTCACTTTCTTCTGAATTTGTCATTTCCAGAGTTAAACACTTTGTAGTTATCTGGCTAGTGGACAGAGGGAAGCTCTTTTCCCTCTCACACAATACCAGAACCAGGGGACATCCACTCAAATTGAGTGTTGGGAGAGTGAGAACAGACAAAAGAAATATTTCTTTACCCAGCAAGTTGTTAGTCTGTGGAACTCCTTGCCATAGGATGTGGTGATGGCATCTGGCCTAGATGGGGATTGGACAGATTTCTGGAGGAAAAGTCCATCATAGGTTACAAGCCATGATGGAGATGTATAATCTCCAGGCTTAAAAGGAAGGTACTGTATCAGGAGACAGGTATCTAGTGGTCTCGTGTGCTCCCAGAGGCATCTGGTGGGGCCACTGTGAGATACAGGAAGCTGGACTAGATGGGCCTTTGGACTGATCCTGCAGGGCTCTTCTTATGTTCTTATGACTGAAAATGTCCTAGTCCAGTCCACTTTAGTTCACCAACACCAAGCATTGCAACACTTAAATGTTATATTTCTTGCTTTATGGATTCTAGTTTTCTTTTAATCATGTTTCACATGTTCCATGTTCCAATTATATGTGTTGTGCAGCATTGGACTTTCCTTTCACTTCTGTGCATGTCAGCCAGTAGACATTTTTTTGGCTTTAATCACTGGGGTGAGTCATCTCTTCTGCAAGTTCCACTTTTTCAATGAGCCTACTCCAATTCTGACTTACTAGTGGATTTGAGCCAGTTAGTTTTTACATTGGGACCAATGTAAAACCAGTGAGTTTTTACATACTCACATATTTAGACTCCCAAAATTCCTCAGAAAGTGCAGAGATACCACACATCCTAAAATGAATAGACTCAAATTGTTACCAACAGGAATCTATTCTGTAGTTTGAGCAAAAGTCTGGATTTAATTCCTCATGGTCAAGTTCAAAGTCCATGCTGAACTCTCAACAGAGTGCTCCTTTAATGTAGAATGAATCAGCTTTGCTGGACTTCCTAACTCTGCTAATCGCACAAACATCCTTTTTCCATCTGGCAGAAACTGATCTCCCTTGGCCTGAGCAATTGACAGCTGAGAACTTGGATATCACAATGTGGTTATTCACTCTCTCCAAAATCAGAGGGACAACAGGGGTTCGGAAACACAGCCCAAATGGCTTTTGTCAGAGAAGTGTACAAGTTGCTGTGGAAACATGTAGACAGCAGGAACAGCAACACAAGTGTCTGTGTTACAGGCTATATTTTTCAGTCAGAGGGCCATGCTCATGAGTGGTCCCTGACTGCATCCCTATGTGCATGGATCACGTCCTTACACTCCATGGATCACCAATGTCTGGAACAGATTGTTACGAAGGAAAATAATCCATGCTCCTAATGGACAAAAACTTCATCATGCATACCCTTTCCAGGGGTACTGTGAAGCCATTCCATGTGGCAAGATAGCCACTCAAAACAGCTATTACATAGCTTAAAAACTGAGTACTGGAACAGAACTCAAGTTATCATTAATAAATGGTGCTAAACAGTATTACTCAAAGTCATAAACTCACAACAAAAGGTTAGAGAGCTTTCTTTACCCCAGTGTGGCCTAAGTGAGAATGTTCTTTTTGCTCCCCGGAAAGTCACATTTCTGTACTCTGAAAGCAGCATGAGCAAGTCCAACAATGAGATCAGTTGTCTGAATACAGTCCATTTCAATGTTTCTTTGCTAATGGAGGCACAGAAACCACGATGACGGTGTTGCAAGATAAGGGCTTCAACCTCCTGCTTCCTTCAGTGATACTAAAGGGCATTCTGCTCCACACCATTGTGCATATATGCATGGACTGGGCATGTATGCTATCTCTGGTATCCCAGCAGATACAAATTGTAGGTTTTAAGACAAAAAACATCGTGCACATCATTTAAACTTCCCCTCTTTGGCTCCTATCACCTCTGGCTAGGTTCAATTCATGAGCATATCTTGAGCTCTGGACAGTTCAAATCAAATCTTTAATATTTAAATATCATTGACAAATCACAGCAACCAGAACAAGAATACTCCCTCTCCATATAGTTTGAAAATTCAGCTTCCTGAGAATGCTATGTGTTTTGTTCTTGTTCTTCTAATAAAAGCTTGAAAATTTTTTTTTAAGGACCAGTGACAAGTCCAAAACTACAGTAGTACTCAGTATGACCGAAGAAGCTATTGGATGAGTAGCGAAACGTTTCAACCTAATACAGTGGACCCTCGACTTACGGAATTAATCCGTATTGGAACGGTGGCTGCAGGTCGAAAAGTCTGTAGGTCGAGGCTCCATTGACCTACAATGCATTGAAAACCGATTAATCCGTAACCGGCCGTTTCTGGTCCATTTTGTTTGATTTTCCGGTCTGTAAGTCGATTCTCCGGCCGCAAGTCGAACCTAAATTTTGCGGCCAGAGAAGTCTGTAACTTGAAAAGTCTGTAGGTCGAGCCGTCTGTAAGTCGAGGGTCCACTGTAAGAAAGAAGTCCAGTTGCCATGATTCAACTTCCAGATAACCTCACCTAGATGACTGAGAATCTTCACAGATACTCAGTATGATTTTTGAGTACAGTGGTGCCTCGACTTACGAACTTAATCCGTTCCAGAAGATGGTCGTAACTGGAAATGGTCGTAAGTCGAAGCACCATTTCCCAAAGGAATGCATTGAAACGCGATTAATTCGTTCCGGCTGGGGGGGGAAAATCACAAAAAACAAACAAACAAAAAAACACCACTGCAAGACCCATCAGACACGTGATTAATCCGTTCCGGCCAAAGAAAAAACCCTCCCCAAAAGCAAACAAACCCTGCAAGACCCATCGGAAATGGGGGGGGGGCCAAAAAGCAAACAAACCCTGCAAGACCCATCGGAAATGCAAACCCCCCCAAAAAACCAAAAAGCAAACAAACTGTGCAAAATCCATCGGAAACGCGAAAAAAAAAAACCCCAAAAACAAAGACTGCAAGACCCATCACAGCACAGAAACATAACCCCCCAGCCCAAAAACCACGCTGCAAAACCCACCCAGAACAGGCAGTTTTTAAAAAGCAGAAAGCAGCACCTTACCGGGCAGTCCGAAGCCTCCTCCGAACGCACACTCTCTAACCGTTGGGGCGAAAGAGCTACAAAGAATCAGCCTCTTCGCTACCAACGATTAGCAGTTTGAATTCCCCGCCTTTTTCCCTGCCTTTTTTCCGATCGTAACACGAAGCTCCGGTTGCAAGTCGAAGCAAAATTTTGCGGCCGGAGCTGGTCGTAACTCGAATTGGTCGTAAGTCGGGACGTTTGTAAGTTGAGGCACCACTGTATCAGTACTTCAGTATACTATGCATGTCCTTGCTTGTGATTGGCAGAATCAGAACATATACCAAAAATAATCAAAACCATGGTTTTTGTGGCCAGCATTAATTATTCAGGTTGTAGATATGTATCTTCTTAGTGCAAAGTTCTGATTTATTTTTACATTAAGTACTGACTTGGGTATAATGCAACCGGCAGGAAGGTGTGTAAATCAATCAATCAATCAATCAATCTCTCTCTCTCTCTCTATTCCACGACTAGCATCTTTACTTGTGTATACAAAAACACATTTTAGGATTCAGAATCCATTGCAATGAAGACTATTGGATCCAGAATTAGCGCAATGCAGATTGTCTCTGTTCTGTACCACAACCTTCAGGCATTACATAATGCCTTCACACTTTTGCAGGTGTCCATTATTCCAAGAGCCTCATGAACATGCTTTGTTCTGTCGGAAACCAGGATTTTTACATTGCCTCAGTTTCCTTGACTTTTTCCCTTTTCTGACATCACAGCTTTTCGGGTTTGTTCAGTGCATGTCTTCCCCTTGTATAACCATTCAATTTAAAGATAGGTAAACAGGGAAGTTCCCCATGGCTGCGTTTTCTGGAAAAAGGAAAAAGGAAAAGGAAAGATTTCGATCTATGATTCTTCAGGAGAATGAAAGGAAGCTAGACAGTACTAATTAGATATATTCATATAGAAAACCATATGAGAATCAAACTTGCTAGTATACAGAGAAAGAGACTGAGCGATTGAGAGGAAGGGAGAGGGAGAGAATGAAAATGGAGGAACTCTTAGATCAGCAGTCACAATCTAGGCTCAAACATTCAGCAACAATGACAGCAATCAAGACAAAGCGACTGCCTTCCACTACAGGAAACTGCTCACAGTTGACCAGGATGGCAATTAAGCCAGAGAAAAGCCTCTTTGAACAGAAAGATTGCTGGCAGGTAAAAAGACTAGCAAGGGTATGATGGTAGTGGTTAAAGCCAAGTGAGCTGTGCTTGCTCAACCCCAATGAACAAAATTTTACTACTCCTGATATTTTAAGCTCTGTGAGAACAATATCCCTTTTACTTTTGTGAGGGTTCGAGTATTACCTCCTCAGGATTTAACAGAGACTCAGGAGACTTCTTTCTCAAGAAATCACTATTAGTTTTTATTGGAACATGGGACAACAGGTCCGTGTGATCAAATCCAAGTTCAGCATTAACTCTCGCTGCCAACGGGTCCCACGAGGGCATCCAAACGTCTCTTTCAAAAGGGTTGTAATTTAAATTATCCCAAGGTCCTTTCAAAAAGGGATTACTGTTCTCCAATTCGATGGGCTCCTCATCTGGATCTAGTAACGGGGTTGTTTCATCATCTCCCCCTTCTGCCTCGTGGGGTATCCCCTCTCCTCGAAACGGGAACCACGGCCCGTTGACCATCCCTTCCTCTGCGCCTCCTCCAGTCGCCATAATCGCCGTTCCCTTTCTTCCTTTTCCACAGCCTCCTTTCCCTCTCTGAGTCGTCTACGCCACTCCCTGGCTTCCGACTCTCCCCAATAGGAAGGTCTTGGAGGTAAACCCCTTCGCCTCCAATAGTCTGCCTCCTCCCTAGGGACTCGTACCTTTTCCCATCTTCCAGTCCATGGGTCTTCTACCCAGATCAACTCCCAACCCCCTGGTATTGTATCATCCTCCCTTCTTATATCTCCCATTCCCGCCTCCACGACGGACCTCCCCCTTTCTACCCTTCCCGCCAATTCTTCCCCGGTCTGAGTGGCTACTGCCACCTTTGACAGTTCCCGTTCTAGCTCACGGGTATCCACTCCCCGTTGTATAGTCTCGGTTGGTGGTGTAGGCGGGTTTGTCTGCACCTCTTGTTCTTTTCTGAGGGAGGACGACACTCCAGCGAGAGCTTCTACCCTCTCGCCTCGGGTCTCACAACTTTAAAACAGAAGGGCCTGGAATTGGCCTCCCAGAGGCATTTTTTCCCCTTGGGCCATGAACTTAACTTGCTGTGAAACTGTGCCTGCACATTGCTCTCAGCTGTCAGTTTCATAGGTGACAGCATGCATGTGCAGCCAAAAAGCCTATGCAAGTTTGTGTACGTGTGCAATTAACATGCACACATACATATTTTCCTGTGTCCCTTTGAGGTACATGTGCACACACAGATATAACTTTCTTGGCCTGCACTTATTCCTGGTCTCACCTAGCAGCACAAGGATCCTACTGAAAAGAGGAAGTGTGATATTTCACACTGTATGATGCTTTAGAAGCAGAAGACAGTGTCTTGTTTAACTTGCTTGAAGATCCAGCTGAATAAAAATAGTGGATGGAAAGGAAGCCAGAACCCTAGAGTTCTAGACTAGCACCCTACTTCCTGAAGCATAAAGCTCTGGAAAGCTGGGCAGGCAACAGGACTTCCTTCTTCTGCATGTCAATAAGATCCCTCACGTACAGACACAAACTTAGACAACTCAGCAAAAGAATTCTGACCCAGGTTCTGCATTGATAATCAGATCTTTAGGGAGCAAAAATAAACTGTCCCACTACCACTTTGTTGTGTGGCTTTGGCATAACAAAGATACGTACTGTATCCAAGAGAACAATATTACATAAATGCATGAAATACACATGCTTTCAATTACACCCCTCAGTCTCCCTGATCAATTTTACATCTGAATTGGTAAACATGTGCCTGTGGGCAACCAGCCACTTTTGGGCAGCTTAAACGTGCATTTGAGTCCCATGTAAGACACAGAAACAACATGAGTTCAAAAGAATTTACTCATGCACCTTGGTGATTACCTAACTGGAACAGAGAAGAGGTGAACAAGTGATGGGGAATTAAGCCATCTAGTATCTCAGACATTCTTTTTTATTTCTACAGATTGATTAGTTTTAAAGAATGGAAGAAACACACAATACAGCCAACCTGACCAGTGTGTGTTCATCCTACAGAGCTTTCTAGACAAGGCTAGTTTTGTACAGCAAATGAACAGTTGACCATTTCTTATGGAGGAATCAACCAGTGGTCCCTTAGCTACATCATCTGTGCCTGCCAGGTAACATTTTTCCACTGTGTATGTTATCTGCTGTCAAACTGCATTCAACTTACAGAAAGCCTAACATGGTTTTCAAGGTAAGTGAGATATTTAAGCAGTTTTAACAGTTACACACAAACATACCGTGACTTTCCATGGCAAGCAGGGATTCAAACCTAGGTCTCCTGCATCCTAGTCCAGCTTTCATCAGGGATCCCCAACCCCCGGGCCACGGATCGGGACTGGTCCATGGCCTTGGAAGGACCAGGCTGCCGAGAGATTTTTAGAGCCGAAGGAATGCGCGCACGTGTGTGTGTGCACACTCCTGCCCACCCGCACGCATGCACACACACACTCCCACATGCATGCACACACACACACACACCCTGCACACACGGACATCTGCCCGCCTCCTGCATGCACACACACACACACCCCGCACGCACACACAGATGCACTCCCACACGCAAGGATGCACGCCGCCACCCCTCAGTCCTTGGGAGAATGGTCTTCAACTAAACTGGTCCCTGGTATCAAAAAGGTTGGGACCCACTGCACTACACCATACTGGGTACATCCCCAATTACTTGTAGATTACTATTTTGCTAGCCAAAAGCCTAATCTCTTTTCAGCTTCCAAACTGTGGGATAGAAATGAGAGCTAGTATGGTTTTAGTACTTAATATCATAGACACTGTGTTGTTGTTGGTCTGAAAAGGCCCTATGACAGAATATACCATGTTTTTCATATTTTTTAAACATAGGTTGAACTCCAGTAGCAAGTTGGAACCAGAGTTGACCCACTGAAACTTATAGAGAAGTTGACTCATCAAATCAAATCACTGATTTAAAGAGCCTACTTCACTTGCAACTTACTACTGCATTTGAGCCATAACATTAAGATTTTTAAACTGCAACTCTCCAACGTCTATCACTCTCATACTGTGAACACCAAGCCAAGTTGGCCTTGCACCACTGGCATACAGCAATATCCAATGGTAACACCACTGTTATAATAGAATGTCAACTACAGCCTTCACCGCCACCATTGACTCTGAACCTTTTCTTCCATCCCACTCACACTGAAAATCCTGAGATCAGGGAAGGCAGTAATATAATAATTACCTAAGCTCATGTGACATTTCTAGATGTGCTGAGTAGTAGGCAATTCCTCTCCTCTCTTTGCAGGTCATTTTCGAACAGAGTCTGTTTTAATTTGCAAGCTCTTCAAGGCAAAGAAAATCAGTACATCATGGGCTGTCCTTGATCTAGATTTAAAATTATACCAGCATCACAGGCAGTGTGACCGAAAGAGCAACATTTTGCTTCTTCATTTATGCAAAGGTTAGTGTAATCTACATCATACCAGTTCGAAATACCGTATGTCAATACTTATTTCAGTAACAATAATGGAGGCAGCCACAACTGGAACTACTACTGTTGTTAAGATTTCATGAAGAATAGGAGTAAGATTACAAAGCAAAATCCTAACATGCAAAAAAAAAGGCAGTGAAGTGAAATATTTCTGAATAAATGCATGTCCTTTCCAATTTTGATCCAAAATACATTGGGCAAAATGAGATGACTATCCTTGTTTCCTTTTCTAGTAATACTCTACCTCTTTGGGGCCATGTAACCTTTTCTCCTACATATTCTGATATTCACATGCTCTTGATCCCATCACTATCTTGCTGGGGGGGGGGGGGCAATATGAGCCTGCATAATTAATTGTAAACCACCCAGAGAGTGATTTAAGTGATGTGAGCAGTATACAATCAGCACTTTTCTTCCTGGTCTGCAAAAAAATTCTTTTGTTTGAACCCTTCTGATACAAGGCAGAGGTCTACCCTGCCAGTAATGGCATGAAAATTTAATTCTGGCAACCAGGAAGAAAAATCTCTAGTATGCTCTGCAATAATAAGTGTCTTCCCTTTGAAGACTCAAATGGGGCACGTGTTGAACTCATTTTGGTCCCAAGTTAAAACCTGTCACTCAAGCACTTTGGGCCTAGTGAGATCATGGCTTGATTTTCAGTCTATTGAACTATAGGTTTTCTTTAAATTGTTGAATTATTTCAATGGTTTAAAACTATTTAAACTGTTTTAATTCTGCTTTATGGATTGTACCCTCCTCTGAGATCATTACATAAAGAGTGAACAAACAATATTTTAATAAACAAAACAAACAGGAGTTTTGGTGTCAGCCGACAATAACAGAGAGGAAAGACTACCTCTTTCAAACTGGCAACAGACTGCATTTAGAATTGTAAGCCAGATCTGCTGTACACCAAAGATTGCGTTTTCAGTTCCTAGCAAACATATCAGGGAGCGGCTGATGGGAAACATTTGCATGAGACCCTGAAAAGACGTTGCCAGTCACAGCTGACAATTCTGGGCTAGATGGACCAATGGTCTGGCCTGGTGTGAGGGTTCGATTCCAGGCTCCTGGGTCGCGCCAAATAAATCACCAGTCTTACGGGGTTTCGAAATAGGTGTAACCTTTATTGACTTATTTAACAAAAATCCAGTATCGGCAAACGTGTTCCAACCTTTCTCCCTGTCAAACAATGGGTCTGACAGGGGTTTCCATTCATCAACTTTAAACGGGTTCCCTTCATGTTGTTCCAAGGTCCCGGCCAGTCTAAAGAAACACCCGTGTTTAATAACGGTCCATTCTCCCCTTCCAATAAGGGGATTGTATCCTCGTCTCGGTGTTCCACCCAGGCAAGTTCTGGGGTGGGGTCGATCGTCTGCCAGGGTCCTCCCTCAGGGACATCTGCTGCATCTCCCAGATTCTCCATTCTAGCCTCTCTCTCCTTTCCTGCTCTACTTTCTCCTTTTCCTCCCTTAATTTCCTCCTCCACTCTTTTGCTTCCCTCTCACCCCAGTATGATGGTTTGGGGGTGTTCTCTCGTCTCCTTCTTGCATCCACTTCCTCCTTGGGAACTCTTAACTTCTCTACTTTCCCAGTCCATGGATCTTCCATCCACATCCACTCCCAACCTGGTGGAAGTCCTCCCTCTCCCCCCTTTATATCAGCCAACCCCGCCTCCACTATTACCCGTGCTTTTTGTCCTGTTCCCGCCAAATCCATCCCGGTCTTTTTGACCGTTAAGTCTTTCAAATCTTCCTCTATCCTCCCCAGGTCTGGTCCAGGTGGTCTTGTCTTCCTGGGTGGGAGAATTGGCGGGGTTTGACTCTCCTTATCGGCAGAAGGCGGGAGGGACGGCACTCCCGTGAGAGGCACCTGGCTCTCACCTCCGGTCTTACACCTGGATATAATATCTAATACTCCTGTGTTGAAGAAAAGAGGTTGGTTCAAACACACACTGACACTCACACATAGCTTCTCTCTTCCTTGGTAAGAACAAGAATTTGGGAAAGTTAATTTTTGGTACTTCAACTCTCAATAGCCATGCTGCCTGGGAGATTCTGGGAGCTGTAGTCTTTAAAAAAAGTAAAATTTCCAACCTCTGGTAAAGCCCCTGGACAGGCAATGAGTTTAAAAAAAAAAAAGATAAATGTACTTTGTACAAAGCAAAAAGTTAAAAAAAAACCCTAAACATCTCATACAATCAAAAATAGAGCTGGAAGGGCTCTCCAAAAGCTACCCATGCCAAGCCCCAGGCAACTTATCAACTCCCAGCCAAGGCTTATCTTGCCTGACATCAGGACAATTGTCCAGATGTAATTCCACTTCAGATGCTCACCATTTGTCTATTCTGAAGAATTAACTATCATATGACACCACAAGCATAATTCTCACAATAACAGTGTTTGAATCTGATGTCACAGAATTGTGCAGTTCTATCCTACAGCACTTCATGGAACTGAACAGAATTGTAACTGAGAGAAGCAAACAATACGCTGCACTACTCCTTATGAGCTCCCCAGACACTGGCAGTTTTACAAGGTTCCGCACAGGGCATTAACCAGCTGCCGATGCAGCAGTGCAATAAATAATTCATGCAAGTTGGCAAAGAACCTACACAAATCCGAGCGATGTGAACAAAGATCTTACCTCTACTGTCAATATTTCTGCAATCAGCAATTAGAAAAGGGGAAGCAGCAGGAAAAAGAGCTAATGTTTTTGCTGCAGTTAACATAATCTGCAATGCTAGTCAGGTTGTGAGGACCAGGTATGAGTAAACTGCATATTCTAGGGCAAATAATCCTCTCCACATTCTCAGTGCCCCCAAAGAACTGAAGCCAAACATGATAAGAAGTGTGCATGGCTGCTGCATGATGCATTTGTATATCCAACATGTTATCGTGTCAAAACACCCTGAACCTCTCTTCCACACAAAGGTCAAGACATAAGTAAAGGTAAGAATTGTTACAACAGTGGCATAGCAAGAAGGAATAGTTGTCATTTTGAGCAGTAGCCACACTTTTACCATCACTTCTAGCCACTCATACATATAAATGCATATGGACATGCACACATACCTTCTCTTATTGCCATGATCACAATGGAGCCTTAGAAAAACAGCAGCTGAAAAAGCCCCAGCAGCTGCAATGTCTAAGGCAGAAGTGGGCAACTTTGGCCCTTCATATGTTTTTGGACTGCAATGCCCATAACACATGGCTGGCTAGGGCTGACAGAAACTGTAGAACTAAAACATCTGGAAAGTGCCAACTGCCCTTCCTGAAGAGAGGACATGCACCACCACTGTCTTAAAAGCAATTTATTTGTAATACAATTATTATATGGTAATTTTAATACCGCCACCCACACTTTGGAGGATATTGCAGAATAAAGCATCCATGGTGATTAGAAACACAGCACCTTTTTTCAAACGTCTGAGATACATGCACATTCATCCCTTGGAAAAAGAGCCCCATGCCACTCCATCTTAATATCTGTTCTGCATTCTTCCTGGCTGCTAATCTTGATCCGTTGTGGTTATGTATGTCCTTTCCTCAGCCCTTAGATCAGGATGAGCAGTTGGCACCCTTTATGGAAGAAAACCTTAGAGCCATATGACTGGAACATATACCTAGATGCTCTCTACCTCTGATCTTCAGTTATACGTATCACAGTTGGTATACAGAGCAAGAATCAACGCACATGCCAGGATGTGTAGGTAGGTCAAGCAGGGCCCTAGCAGAGGAAGCACCATCCCAATTTACATATAGAAGAACAAGGACACTGAGTTCTAGTGCTTATGTTCTCCCTCCTGAAATGACTCAGCCAGACTACTTTATAAGTAAGTTATATTTTCATTTAAAAAAAAATCCCAGAGGCGTTTTGATGGGTTTTTGTAAAATCTGCAACGTATCTCAAGACAACTTTTAGTTAATTCATCCCCAATTTTGAGAAGCGTGAGAAACAAAAAATAATAATTTTCTCTTCCTCCATGGATGATCAAACTATGAAATGTGTTTACTGTAAAAAGTATTCCTTACTTGGGGGGAGGGGGGATTTGTTCGCTTTGTTGTTGTTTTATGAACTCTTAATGCATATAGATAACCCATATGTTAATACTCATGATGCTTTTAAGCTTCCTATATAACTATATCTATTGAGCCTTGTTCCTGAAAATCTTGCATTTTATGATTCATATTTCTCAGACTATCTCCATTTGTTAATATTGATGAACATATCAAAAACAAAAACCTAGTCCACAGGATCTTGCCAGATGTAATACCTCTAGTGTGTGTGGAGGAGGGATGCAATGGCAGGAAGAATGACTTAAGTAAATACTCCTGTCTGCAGCATTCCAGGCTTATTATTATTATTTCGTACCAGAGTAGTTTTACTGTGATAAATAGCAGAAAGATCCACTCTTCCCTACTCTTCGATGGCTAAAAAAAAAAAAGGCAAGACAGGAGTTTCTCATAATCTATTTCTTGCTCTGTCTTTTTTCAGAAGAATCCTAGTTTAGATAGAAAATTTCACTTTTAGTTAAACCAGATTTGCCACCAAAACCCTGCAATATATCACAGAATAGCATGAGCTGAACACTGTCATGAGGCAGGATCCATAAGCATCCTCTTATTTTCAGATAGTTCCCTGCCAATTACTGCTTATAATATCATCATATCTCCATCCGCTCCCTTGCCAAGTCTGAAGTATACTAACATCTCCAGCCTCTGTGTCCTGGTAACAGTGAGCAGTTGCCAGGGGAATATTATCCCATGATATCTGCCAGAGTCGTGTCCGTGTTTTTCAAAGGATAATAGTGCAATCCAGACTACATCCCCCAAGAAGGAGTTCACTTGTCATCTGTGTTTATCAGGCACAACTTGGTTTAAAGACTATTTGACACATTAGAACAGGATGAGAAATAAGAACCCTCTTCTGTATTTAGCATGAGTGTTGTCTTTGGCCAACTTTGCACTTTGCATATATATATATGGATTCTTGCAGAGCACCAGATCTTTCTATGAGATACTTAAAAGCGGGTGCAAGACAGAACAAAGCACAAATAAGACTGTTACCTGCATCTTCTGCTCACAACCTTTTATCCCAGGCTGCTGGAAAGATAGATTATTCATCTCTCTATATCCAAACCTGCCCTACTGCTTTAATGGATTGCGGCCATGTACAGAACACACTCTGAAGCACTCCAAAGCTGTTATTAGATTGCTTCTGGGGTGGGGGTGGGGAACAAGGGAATGCAGATTTCAGAAATCCTTGCAAGCTTGGCACTTTTGCTGCGTTTCATTGAATGCCTGTGTCAGATCCTGCAAATCCAGGCCAATTCCCATGTTAGCCATCTGCAGAGCCAAAAAAGCAAAAGAGTCCCTCTGTTTGACCCAGCTGGTTCTTTTCTTCCTATAGAATTCCCTCCCTGAGTACCCTCCATATCCAATCCAGAGCATTCAACCACTGTGCACTGAGTCTGTAAGAGAGCCACATCACCTTTACCTTGAAATAAACAGAGTTACAGATCAAAGGCAAAATCATTCCCCATGGTGAAGGCCAAGAGCAGAGCCTGTATCATAAACATAGTGGGACCTGAATACTCAGAGAAGATGTGATGTCAGTCAAGTAGCTACCTGAGTTCTTCCTGCCAGCAAGCTCTCCACAAATAGATAACTGCAGAGATAATGAGAAACAATTACAAGCAAAACATGGTTGCTGCTAGCATCCATTGGCTCAAAGCACAGGAAAAAGCTCACCTTTGCTTCTTTCTACTAGGAAATACCAAACAGACAGCACCATTGTTTAAGCTGTACCATTATGAAAAGAAAACGCAAGATGTATTATCTCCCTGAGCAGCTTCAGCTGTAAAAAATGACAGAGTAACAAAACAGGCTGTACTTTCTCCCACCTCTCTCCCTGGCCTGACCCTGGAGATGGGCCAAATGGGAGAAAGTGACTCAGATGCTGGGAACCAGGGGAATTTGTTGCCTTTTGTCCATAGTGGCCTTCAGAAAGATTTACACTGTGTAGGGGTGGAAAGCAAGCAAGTCATATGGCTGATTCATCTCTTGACAGGAACTAAATGGACATGTTAGGGACTATGCTCACATTGCAGTAAACTGAACATGGAGCGGAGATCATTAAAATGACACTCGAACCAACTATACAATCCAGTACAAGGATACAATTACTAGAGCTATAACCGCATCTGCTGTTGGGTTTCAACAAGAATTAATGTGAGGAGAATAAGAACAAGCTCTCCAGAAGCAAACAGTCACAACAAGGAAAGATTATGCCATTAGAAGCTGTCTGCCTTTAAGTCCCCAAGGAAACTGTGTTGTTCTTGAGGAGCTGCTTGCTGTTCCAAAAATCTACAGTCATTTTTTTTTAAATGGAGGTTCACTGTATACACAATAAATAATAACACAGCTTAGCCTCCTAATAAGGATGCCTTAGCCAGGAGACCTAGACATTCTGCCCCCTGTCTATGAAGAACAGCAGCACTTTCCTCCCCTTCCCCTTCCCCTTCCCCCACTCTCCCATGGGAAACAATCTGAGTGGTTCCAGTTGCTGGTGGGAGAGGGCTATCAGCATCAGAGACACACACTAACACTTCTCACCTAAAGAATGAATAAACAAGGCTCTGGGATTCAATTCTTAATAATCTCTAAAAAGAAATAAATGCTCATGCAGGTCAGCAAAAGGATCCTTTTTTAAAAAATAATTTTGTAATTTTTTTAAATTTCCAGAACAAAAACAAATACAAAAATACAAAATACTTACCAATACAATCTAAACCACAGTGCTCCCCCATACCCACGGGACCCTTTGGAACAATACTTTTAATACGAACCTCCTTTCCAAAATTGAATTGATTCTTGTTTAGAGGCTTTCCCCTTTCCTTTCACTAATACAAATTCAACAAATCTACCCCAAATAGCATAAAAAATATTTGAACTTATTTCCCCTCTTTTCATCTTAAGTTCAGTAGTCAATTTATCATTTAATGCAATGTTCCATACTTCATTCATACCAATCTTCTAATTTAATATCATTTTTATCTTTCCAGAATCTAGCTATTAATATTCTAGCACTTGTCATAAAATTGGAAATCAATTCCTTTGGGCAATAATCAAGTTCTATCTTATCAAAAATTGACAACAAAGCAATTTTAGAATTGAATTCGATATATTTTCCAAATATATCACATATTTCCTTAAAAATCAGTTTCCAAAATTTCTGAATCCATTTACACTCCCACCACATATGATAATACGTGCCAATTTCTTCATCACATTTCCAACAGGCCTTAGAATAGTCTGAATTTATTATATTCAATTTCACCGGAGTCATATACCACCTTAAACTAATTTTTTTAAAAAATTACTTTATTCTTACCGACATTAATCTTAAAACTCTCATCTTCCAAATTTTTGTCCAATCCTCTATTTTAATTTCTGTCTTTAAATCATTTTCCCAAATTAATTTCAAACCTTCTGTTTCTGTCTCTTTTTCAGAAAAAGGATCCTTTGGTTCTGCCATCCCAGGCATTCCTACCAAATACATGCGAGAAGCAATCTCTCAACAAGCATGGGTAAAGGAAGGGGCTTAAATTCACAGATGCTGCTGCTCTTAGGAAGAGAGGATTTGAGTTCTCCATATCCAGCAAGACAGCACTCACAAATTCCTTACATGGTGTGACACAAGGATTAATTTCGTAATCCCAGACATAGGGAAGAAAGAAGGCTGGAAAGCACACCCTTCTTACTGTGAGGAAAGGGCTCATGTTCTCCAGCTAGGTTTACTACCACAACGACACTGAACCCTATCTGGCAGAGGTGGGCAACATACAGCCAGTGGGCCACATGTTGCCCCCAGGGGTAAAGATGCACCATTCCAAGGCCACCTCCCCAGAAAAGTCATATTCTTTTATATATTGGCTCAAAAGGTCCGTGTGTGCTCCCCCTAGTTCACCCCAACGAAAATTACCACTAGAGGGTACATGAGTGCTTTTATTTTAAAAAAAGCTTTAAAAACAGTCATTTATATAAGAAAAATGGGGAGGAGTTGCAGGAGGGGCTCTCCAAGGTCCAGGGATGGATGGATGGATGGATGGATGGATGGATGGATGGATGGATGGATGGATGGATGGATGGATGGATGGATGGATGGATGGATGGATGGATGGATGGAGCTATTCAAATCTCAGGAGGTTGCCCATTACAGATGCACTAGGCTCACAGAACCAGCCAATTTCTGCCTCAAGAGTCTTCTGGCCCACAAGTTGCAGGAAGGAGTCAGAATCTCCTTCCATCAGAGAACTTCTCCCACCTCCTATAGTTCCTTGTATTTCACAATGGAGTGCAATATTATCACTTCTGGAACAACTCTGTAGTAATACAGTGAATACCAACAAAAGTAAAGGAAGCTATATAAAATAAGAATTCCACCACAGGAAAAAAAGAGAAGAAGTCCAAAAGCCTCAACCAGGATGGGTGACGTAAGTACAATCAGAAGTGGTAAGGAGGGGTTAACCTGGTGCCAAAGGATCTAGTTTCACCATCCATGTTATACAACAACAACTTTGAAATTAGGATCAGCCCTGTCTCATACATTGATACTGGTTTCTTCTTGATTGTATAATAATTGTAAATTACACATTGTAAATCATATTTTTGTGAGAAAGTGGTTAGATGTTTTTAGAAGTGAATAAAAGGGCAGTCACTTTTCTAAAAACAGAGGGTAACACCAGGTGAAATATAAAATTTCAACCCTTAAACCAGGCTAGCTGGCTGGATAACTCAGTGGTTTAGGTATCTGGGAGCAAAGTCAGAGTTTAGGAGTTTGATTCCCCACTGTATCTTCTGTAAAGTAGAGCCAGCCTGTGTGGCCTTGGGCAGGCTGCACAGTCCCAGGGAACCCCCAAAAGATGGGAATAGGAAACCACTTCTGAGAAATCTCTACAGAGAAAATCCTGAAAAGGGTCACCATAATTAACTTAATTATTATTTATTATACCAGGCTACATTTTCCCCTTTTAAGAATGTGGTTCTTCCTTACACAAGGATACTGGTCTGCAGTGCAATCTGGAATTCAGTTTAGTTTCCAAATGCAAGATAACTGTTCCCTCATCAGAAGGATGGCATCAGGTGTAGAATGATATTGTATACCTTGGTTTAATCATCAATCCAAATGGAGGCTACACCCAATAAATCAAAAGAAGACTGGGACCAAGAAAGGCAGCAATGAAAGAATTAGAAAAGACTGTCAAGTGTATGGATGTGTCACTGGAGACCAAGACTAAGATTATTCACACTCTTGCATTTCTGATCACCATGAACAGGTGTGAAACCTGGATGATAAAGGAAGCTGACAGGGAAAACATTGATTTGTTTGAAATATGGTCCTGTAAGAGAGCTTTGTGGGTACCTCAGACTGCCAGAAGACAAACAAGTAGGTCATAGAGCAAATCAAACTGGCATATCTGTGGAGGCCAAAATGATGAAATTGAGGCTGTCCTACTTGGGGCAGGATTTTCTGGAAAAGACAATAATGCTGGGGAAAGTGGCAGGAAAAGAGGAAGACCAAATACAATATGGATTGACTCCCTAAAGGAACCCACAGGATAAACAAAGCTGAGCAGGTCTGTTGAGGACAGGACATTTTGGAAATCGCTCATTCATAGGGTCTCTATAAGTCAAAGGTGACTTGATGCCATGTAACAACATCAACAGGAATAACAATGCCTACCAATCAGTGGAAGAGAACTCTTCTATTTAAACTTTGGAATCAGCTTCAAGACACGCGCTGATGTACATACAAGATCATCCTACCTGTCAAATGTAGGGAGACTCTGCATGCAAGGTCTGCAGTTGTGAAACAAATGTCTTCTATTTCCATGTTCTGTTTCTTATAACATCAGTTTGTGCATGAGCGATGCTCATTTCCCAGAATTAATTTTCCTGCTGCAAGAGCAGGCAAACAATAAACCAGAGTCCGAATCCAGGCCTGGACTGATCAACTTAGCTCCAACATAATGGGAGTATGTTCACATATAATGGGAAGTGACTAGGTCTCAAAGGAACAAGAAGGTAACACTCTGTATTCTAGTTTTACCTTAGCTTGTAAACCCAGTTATTTAGAAGTCCAGAAAAAAAAGGATAAATTACCATATGAGGATAAATTCTAAATCAAGATCCAAATACTTCTGGAGCATAAAGAAGATGACTAAGCTAAGGGCTAACAGGGAGTGGGGGGGGGGGGGGGGAGAGACTCAGCAATGTTGGTAAAAGCACAGAACAAGTTCACAAAATCTGTTCTTTACATATTCCCAGAGACATTCTAAATCAGGTTAATGGTAAAAGAGGTTACCTACCTGTAACTCTGGTTCTTCGAGTAGTCCTCTGTGAATTCACACTAATGGGTTAATCTGCGCCTGAGCAGAGCAGCCTCCGGAAACTTCCACAGCTTTAAGCACTTAGTGCTGGGACCTCCCCTACACCTGGCTATATAACTCCACCCCCAGCCCAGTGCTGCAGTTCTTAAAGAACCGACCGCCGCTGCCCAACATGCCATGGCACACGTGACGGACAGCGGGGAGGAGGGCGGGACGTGTGAATTCACAGAGGACTACTCGAAGAACCAGAGTTACAGGTAGGTAACCTCTTTTCTCCTTCGTGTCCTCTGTGAATACACACTAATGGGTGACTGGCAAGCTGACCAACCAGGAGGAGGGACGTCACGAAAGTGCAGATCCAGGACAGCTCGCCCTACTGCAGCCTGAGCATTCGGCCGGACTACCAGGCGGTAGGGTGAGATCAAGGGAGACGAAGTGGCACACGTGGCAGCGCGGCAGACATCTGCGACGTCCACGTGATAGAGAAAGGCCATTGAGGATGCCACAGCTCCAGTAGAGTGAGCTCTCACTGATTTTGGAAGAAGAGTCTCTGCCAAATCATAAGGAAGGCGGATGGACTGGACCATCCAGCTAGACGTGGTCTGAGAGGAAGCCGGTACTCCAAAGGAGAGCCAGCAAAGGTGACAGACGTTGTGAGACAGAGCACGCTTCACGTCTAGAGCGTGCAGAGCTGTTTCAAGCAATGAAGATGGTGTGGGAAAGAGACCAGGAAGGACAGCTGGCTGGTTGAAATGGAAGGCAGAAAATACCTTAGGCAAGAAGGTAAGGCCTGGCCGTAAGGATGCTTTGCAGAAAAGGAGGACCGGCTCTTAGTGTAGCCAGCCCTGCAAGCTAAGGATAGTGCCAGGAGCAAGGCAGCCTGGAGGGTTGCCAAAGAATTAACTGGAAAGACCACTGAGGTGTCAGTGGTCTATAGGCAGGGCGCATATTCTCTGGGCCACGGAGAAATAGCGTGCAGGTAGAACGGGCCAGTCCCAGGCAAACAAGTGAAGGAGAAACCGAAGGAGTGCGTCCAGAGACATTGGCCTAGTAGGCCAATGTTGTCGTGATGCAAAGGGACAGAACGCCTACCCATGAAAGGAGTAGGTCAAGGTGGTAAAAGGTGTGCAAGCATGATGGAGCACGTCCATTACTGTCGGGGAAGACTCCAAGCCGACAGGTAGGGGAACCCGAGGTCCGGATGAAACCTCCGACCCCTGTCCCGAGGCAGTAGGTGAGGGACCAGGTGCAGTGTGATGTATTCTGCAGGTCCCGGGAGCAGGATCGAGAACCATGGGTAGCGAGGCGACCAAGCATGACGGTCGCACACTCATGGTGGACTTGAACAACAGGCCTTTGAAGAAGGGGAAAAGGTTGAATCTGTAAAGGAGGCCCCATGACCAATAGGTCAGGAAGGCATCCCCTAGGGAGGCGCGGCCGACACCGGCTCGGGAGCCGAACATGGCACACTTCTTGTCCATTCAAGAAGCGAAAGCATCCATGCCTGGAGTCCCCCACCAGCGACAGAGGCAACGAAAGATGGTATTGTCGAGAGCCCGCTCGTGAGAGCAGGACTGGTCTGCCGAGATGGAGTGCCATGGAAGTGTTCTCGCCTGCCAAATGTACAGCCACTCGATAAATGTGGCGAGCATAACACCATCTCGAAAGGTAGATGGTGTGAAAAAGAAGGCGTAACGAGTGAGTGTCGCCCTGCTTGTTTATATAATAAACTGCAGTGGCATTGCCTAATGCGACCTGGACCACCCGACCCCGGAGCAGGGACTCAGAGGCCTAAAATGCATTGGTGAGTGCCAGGAGCTCCAGCACAATGATATGCAGGCTGGCTACTACCATGAACCAGCGGCGAAGGGCCACGTGGTGGCGTGGACAAGCCCCCCGCAGTGTGGCGGGCTGGTATCCAACAGTGACCGAACCAACTGGGTCAAGAGACCAGAGGGTCCCCCTGTCCGTAGGGTGTGGGGGCAGGGGGGTTCCACCCATCCAGTTGAGCAGCGTGTTCCGGAGTCACCTGGAGCAACATGGATGGACGGTCGCAAGATATCTGAAAGAGTGAGAGAAACCAGGCTTAAAGGGACCGCATCCTCGTTCGAGCAAGCTGTCCCACATCTCCAGTAGATGTCATCAGCTCCAGGAGTTGCTGGACCTGTAGGGTAGGGAACCAAGCGCCTGAATAAAAAGGGAGCATAACAAATTATGCATTGTCACAGACTTGATGGCAGAGGAAAAAGCCTGCTTCAAGAGAGCATCCAAAGTCACATTAACACAGTTTACACAGTGTGTAGGTGGTAACGTCAACTTCACTATGTTGACCTATAGTCCTAACGCTGACGAAAGGGACAGTGCCAAGGACGTATGCTTACCAGCCTGTGAATTGGACCCCGCGACCGGGAGCCAGGTATCCAACCATGGGTAAACAGTGATTCCCTCAAGTGAAACCCTGAGAAAGCGATGACGGTCTAACCAGATGCCCGCATGAAAGGGAGCATCTTACGAAAAACCAACCCCCTGGACGTAACCAGTGAATAACAGAGTCCAAGGAAGCCATATGGAAACTATGCAGAGTAATAAAAGAATTCAGGCTTCCAACCCCAAGGACGGGCCACAGGCCTCCATCCTTGTTTTTTTTTTTTTTTTTTTTTGGGTGGGGTTAGGGGTGGAGGCGGCCATAACACGGCTTGTGACAGGGGCACATCGAATTCAGTGGCATAGCTGGGAAGACAAGGAGTCAAACGGACTAACTGGTCAATGACAGAGAAGTAAAGAGACCGCTCAGTCTTGCGGTCCTGCCTGCAATCCTGCCGGTCAGGGCACTGCCTGCCCACATGTCTAGGGGCGGCAGCTGGTAACTTTGGGGTTGAGGCCATAGACATTCCCGTGATGCCCTAGGCTGATAGGACCATCGTCAGGCTCTTGCGGTTGTTACGCCGCAAATAACTGTGCCGCCGGCTAAAGCTTGAGCAGGTTATCAAGAATAACAAACGGCAGGTCCCAACCCATCAGTTGTTTAGATGCTGGCTTAAAGGCGTAACGAGCAGCAGTGCGCTCGTGAGGCACCAGCAACAGTGCCTCCTAATGACGTGGGAGGCGTGAACTGTAAAGGTGCACAGGAGCTACCTGCAGAATGGGCAGCACCAAACTCCATAAGTGGTGAAGATAAGCCCCCATGGCAGAGGAGTAAGTGGCTACATGGCGGCCAAAGAACTCCTCATCTGTTAATAGGAAAGGAGGGTGACCCTTTGTGACAACTGAGAGGGGTGTAGGAAGATTGGTTGGGAAAACTTCCTCCCCCTGTGACTCCCAATCTTGAATAAGGTAAGCCCTTCTGATGAACAAGGGAGAAGACTTCCCTAGCACGAGCCCGACCAAGCTCAGGCTCAACACAGTTGCCAGAACGGAGAAGCCGAAAGGGTTAACAGCAGGTTCGGTTGAACCTGCGAACACTGTGCTGCCGGAGCCGAGTTCGAGGGAGCACTACACCAGTGAAGCGTATGTGGAGGCGTACAGCACTCCATAGCCCGTGGCTCAGAACGATGCCAGGCGGAGCGGGATGGTGGCGGTGGCAGAGAGCTCATAGCTCCTATACTGGATAAAGGGACTGGTCCTACACAACTTGTCAGCGTGAGAGGACCTACCTGAGGAAAATTTACCCACCAGCGGCAGGGTTCTAGGGTGGACTCCTGTGAGTCCTTTACCTATGAGCCTATACTGGCACCGGCAGCTGAGGCAGGGCCGCAGGCTACTGCGTAAACCAGCCCATTGATAAAGAGGGCTGTTTTGTGCCAAATTATCAGCCACCAAATAGGTGCTACCCCAGCCAGGGATATCACCGACTAGCAGGGCTAGCGGTGGGAGTTGCAGCCCCCCCCCTTTTCAGAGGCAAAGCTAGGGCTGTTAATGTTGCCAGAAAGCTCTTGCCTTGGCACCTAACTGATTTTGGAAATAGCAGCTGCGTGAACAAGCCCCTTGATAAATGAGGGCTGTTTCATGCCAAACCACCCAAGGGTGTTAACCCAGTCAGGCATATCACTGACACGTAGGGCTAGCTGCGGGAGCTGAAGGGGCCCATACCATCCCCCAAGGCTTACCGCATGTCGCCGGAACATCTACAGCCTCTGCGTGCAGCTCTATCTGGAATCGGCAGCGGCATGAACGCGCCCACGAAGGAGGGCTGTCGTGCGCCAATCACACGCAGAGGCTTTGCCCCATGTCAGGAGAATCACTGACAGGTGGGGGAGGCGACCGGCGCTGCAGGAGGCCCTTTCCTCTTCAAGGGCAGGGCTCCAGATGCCCAACTCACTGCAGGTTAACAGCTGTATGAACGAGCCCCTTGAAACAAGAGGGCTGTTCCACGCCAACCTCCGAAGAGGCTGTACCCCACTGACAAGCGGGGAGCAGGAGCTACGGAGGCCCTTTCTTCTTCCAAGGGCAATCCTAGGCCGCGCAGAAGCCCAGCTCACTGCGAAACAGCTGTAAGAACAAGCCCCTTGAAACAAGAGGGCTGTTCCATGCCAAACTCCGGAGAGGCTCTTCCCCTGTCAGGAGAATCACTGACATGCGGGGAAGGTGACCAGCGCTGCAGGAGGCCCTTTCTTCTCCAAGGGACAGGGCGACAGAGCCCTAACTCGCTGCGGGGTCAACAGCTGTATGAACGAGCCCCTTGAAACAAGAGGGCTGTTCCTGCGCCAACCTCCAAAGAGGCTGTACCCCACTGACGAGTGGGGAGCAGGAGCTACGGAGGCCCTTTCTTCTTCCAAGGGCAATCCTAGGCTGTGCAGAAGCCCAGCTCACTGCGAAACAGCTGTAAGAACGAGCCCCTTGAAACAAGAGGGCTGTTCTATGCCAAACTCCGGAGAGGCTGTACCTCAGTCAGGAGAATCATTGACAGGCGGGGCAAAGCTCAGAAGCCATCCTCTTCAAACCTGCTAGGAAGAGGAAATTGCAAACAGACAGAAAACTGTTGCTCTTAAGCCTGGGGGTAATTTTATAAAGAAGGTAAAAGAGACCTTATGTCTTTAAGAGAAAGGCCCTGAGGGCTGCAAAGCCGGCTTTGTAAAGTTTTACAAGGAACAGCTAATGCCGGCTAATACCTTATCCCCAGGCAAAAGAATCAACTTGTTACAGAAGAAAGAACAAAGGGAGGTCAAAGAAAGGAACAGAATCATTTCTACTTGCGAAGTTCCAATGCGAAGTTCCAAACGAAGCTGCTGCTACAGCGAAGCTGCTGCTACAGCGGCGGTCAAAAAAAGAACTGCAGCACTGGGCTGGGGGTGGAGTTATATAGCCAGGTGTAGGGGAGGTCCCAGCACTAAGTGCTTAAAGCTGTGGAAGTTTCCGGAGGCTGCTCTGCTCAGGCGCAGATTAACCCATTAGTGTGTATTCACAGAGGACACGAAGGAGAACTCTATAATACAATTTATTTGAATCACCAGCAACAGCAACCTTCCCTTCTCTGTTGCTTCTAAACCATTTCTTCTACACAAGTGGAAATGCTTCCCAACTCACAGCTAAAGTACAGGCCTTTTACAAGAGTAGCAGTTTTAGAAGAAGTGGCTCTGTTGGTCTGTGCTAGCACATCAGGCAAAAACAAAAGAAAAATAAGAAATAAAGGAGGCAAAAACGTTGTGGCTCCTTAAAGATTGCTATATTTTAATGTGAGCTTGTGTGGACAAGTCCACTTCCTCAGACTTCCTCTTATGTCTGAGGAAGTGGACTTGTTCATGAGAGCTCACATTAAAAATACAGCAGTTAGTCTTTAAGGTACCACAATGTTTTAGTCTTCTTTTTAAAAAATTCTTTTATTTTTGCCTAATAGGCTTTTTACAGTGCACAGTACCCGGTAAATTCTGCCAAAGTTATCTTAGAGTTTCAGTACCAGATGACAATAATTGTTGGAATTGTTTCTTCTGGAACAAAGGAAGGAAGATCTGACCATGAGAAGGCAGCTTCAAGAGAAGCAACTGATCTTGCCCTGAAGTGCTAAGAAAAAGATGAAAAACGTAACCTGATTACAATAGCAGCAGAAGAACCAGCACTGCAGAGGCATGGTAGTAGGAGCAGTGATATCCTAATCAAAGACCATGGGTTATGAAAATCATTGAGCCTTAGCAAACCCTTTCTGAGACTGCAAAGAATGAATTAAAGCAGACTTAAAGGAATTGTGCAAGGGCTAGTGTGTTTGATGCTTACTCAAAGACAGGTTAAAAGACGTTTCCTGACATGGAAAACTAATTTGAATTTAGTCATCCTGGTTATAGTCACAACTGTGACACAGGTACTTATATTCAAATCAACCAACATTAGCTAGAAGAATTCTGTCTAATTTGCACTGAGTCTTTGATCTTTTCTGTCTTGCCTAATGCAATCACTGTCCTATTAAGTAAAATACAAATGCCGATTTTCCTTCTCAAAGTGAGAATTTCCTGCATTATCAAAACCTAAATATGAAATGCTTTACCCTGTAAAGTTTACAGGATATACCTTTAAAATGGTTATTCACTGGGCCCACGTTTTTCCCTAACTAATAAATATGCAGAGTCATCACTGGCAGTGCCTTTTTCTCCTTGCACTATTACACATATCCAGAACACTCTTTCTATATATAGAGAGAGTGTGTGTGTTCTGGATATATATATAGAGTGTTCTGGATAATATATATTATAACATCAGTTTGTGATGAGTGGTGTTCATTTCTCAGAATTGTGTGTGTGTGTGTGTGTGTGTGTGTGTGTGTGTGTGTAGCATTTTTATATTATATATAATACCATATATCTGACTTCATACTGAACTTCGGAGGCACGGTAAGTAATTCCCCCTTCCCACCATTAAGTCAATTATGAAGGAAGGAATGACTGAGGAATAAGGGTAACTACATCTATATTTACTTCTGCAGAATGTGAAACATTCCTACCTCCTAAACAAGATGATAAAAGATAGTTTACAGAACTGTCTTTAAAAAAAATTATTTGGACTTCTTTCAGACAGATAATAATTTAGTACAGTTTTCTAATGTATTGCTTTTGGTTCAAGTATTTTTGGTTTCAGTTGGCTGGATAGCTCAATGTGTTAGGGATCTGGCTATGGACCCAGAGGTTGGGAGTTTGATTCCCTACTGTGCAATCCCAGAAGAGCCAGCCTGTGCAACCTTGGGCAAACTGCACAGTCCCAGAGCACCCCTAGAAGAAGGGAATGACAAACCACTTCTGAGTAATGAACACCTAGAGAACCCTGAAAAGGGTTACCAAAAGTCAGAATCAGCTTGATGGAATGTAATAATTATTATCGTCATTAGTTTTGTCTCAAAAGTGGGTTCTGGCTCAATTAAGGAATCATGCTTAACCACCAATTTATCGCATTTTGGCAATACAGAGTATATCAAAGCTATTTTCCTGGTGGTGTCCAGTGCCCTTGACTATCTGCTCATAGATCAGCAGATATGTAGTCTAACACAATTCATTACTACTGGTGCTAGTCAAATCTAGCAATGTACATAAATCCACCTGTCTGCACAAGAGCTATCAATCTAAAAAGTTTTAACCTAGTTTGCAGTGAGGCCAGCTAAAGGGCTTTCCAAGCACAGCAACAGGCAGACCTAGCAACGGGAAGCACTTTGTATTCAAGGAAGAGCCTCGTCTACGCACGCATATACACACACAGTCCCCAACTACTTCTTTCTCAGCCTCCCTACAGGAAACATTACAAGCCTTGAACATGGTGCTCCTGCTTGCTTGCTCACTCTCTGCTGCATATGAAGAAAAAGCTTTGTATTTACTATGAATATAAGAAAACTAATCATGCATACAGAGCAGGCCCTTGGTGAACACATGAGCACTTTCTCTCAATAGCTGGACAGCACTAGGTCCTTTCTTACCTTCTCCCAACCCAGCCCCAATGTAGCCTTACAGGGTACTAAGGTTTCAGTTCCAGTTAGTCCAGACAACAAAGTCGGGTGCAAGAGGCTGAACTATCTTGTTGACAGTTGCTGGCCGAGGCTCATGAATTTCAAGTTACAGTAGTAGGCTAGGTCCCACATTCACATTTTAATTGCCCCACATCCAGCCACCTTACAATGGTGCACTCTAAAACCCTCCACTAATTGGTTTTCAGACTTCCTCAGCTTCAAGAAGCTGCTGTGAGAATTGGTGTGAAAGCTTTTAAAAGGGGAAATATAGTGCAGGCACTGCTGGTTCTCATATATTATGTTTGCCTTTCTAAAGTTTTGTATACGATCTATCTATCAACTGTTTTTTGAATGAAGAGAGAGAAGGTTGAGTAAATCTCCTGGAAGATTAACAGCATGGAAGCATAAAATGTGCACACACAAATAGTATTCATCATGAATAGAAACTTCTAATTATGGGCAAATGCCCAGCATCAAATCTAATTAATGGATACAGCACAGAGATTGCCACCCACTCCACTCACTTTCCCATAAGTGGGAAGAAGACAGGTCTCAAGGGAACCCCCTTATGGGCCAGAAGTTCCCTTCCTATGCCACACTGGCTGCTGCCATTTTAAAGTCAAACAGTTTTCATTTACTACTCTAGGTAAAGATTGGTCTGTTGTCCTATGTAGAAAGTAAAATGATATGGAATGCTGATAAAAGCATGTGCTGGAGTATGATTTTGTTTTGTTTTAAGAGGCATTATTAGATCTTGCAATGCCATATCCTACACGGATATGAGGACAAATTGAATTTGCTGTAGGGTCAAATCCCTGTCTTTGTATCTCTGCTGCGTTGCCTACTGTTGCTGATGAACAGCTGTTTTTGGCTTGGAGGCAATAATCACAGATGGAACTATCACCCGACACCTATGAGAAGGAGATATCATTGTCCAAGATGGGCTGTAGATCTCTGAAAACAGAGTGGTTTTAGCTGTGTGCTATACGTGTGATAACATCTGATGTTTTATTAATGTCACTTTGAGGTGTGTCCTACAATAGACTACAGTATTCGTACCAGTCTAGCCTTGTTGGTGTGCATTTTCATTTCATTGGGTGGGCACTGCAATTCAGAAGTGCCCAGTACTGTATATATTTTTAAGCTGTGATGGAACTCTTTTCTGTCACTCCCCCTCCCCACTGAAAACAAGCCACCAGACCTCTAACTAATCCTCAAATCCTCTAAGCAGGGAGGAACCATCATTTAACATTTCTTTTCAATCAAGCAGACTAATAACTATATTCTTTCCAACAATATTGGTATTCTGCATTATAGACTATGTCTCTTTATTTTCAAGTCATGCAGATTCCAATAGCCTTCTGCACGTAAGCAACACTATCTTGATAATGTACACAGGACCTGAAATTCAGGTCCAATTAATTTCACTGCATAGATGGAGGACAACTGAGAGATAGTTCCACAAGATAAGGTGTAGAAATGGCTACACAGAAACGAAAAGCCGGTTCTGTAAGAACTAAAATATTATTGAAGGAAAGCAGAGTCTACCATTTAACAGGAAAAGTGACTAACATGGTGGCTTCCTCCTGGCTGATCTGAGTTGTCTTGAGCCATGTCACCTGGCCTGCTTGATGATTAAAAACAGCCACATGATGCTCATTTTACTTGGAAACACTGTGCAGCACAATTCAATAAATGTTTACTTGGAAGCAAGCATCGCTGTCTTCAATGGAGCTTACACCCTGGTCTAGTGAATGTGCTTGGGATACAATCCTGTACCTGGTTACCTGAAAATAAGTCCCACTGCCTTAAATGGCAGTTGTTCCCAGGTAACATCATAAAAGATTGCAGCCTAATTCACTCAAATGTAACACAAGATTCCAGACTATACTCCTGTAGCAGTCAGGTAAAGGGACAATAAAGCAAATTTTCAGATAAAATTCAGGTGGACTGAATAGCCTACCACAAGAAATCATCCCAATAGCTGGCCTGAAAAATGTTCTCAAGGTCTCATTACTATACTTTTCCTAAACTGGAAGCCAACGGGAATTTTTGGGATTCTGCGTATCAGAGTCAACACAGGTGATATCTACCAGAAACATCCCTGACTCTGTCACTAAGATTTATATGCAGATTCCCTCTGCATGGATTCCTGTGCACTGTAACCTTGTGAGGTGCACCACCATCTTTTTATTATCCACAGACAGAGCTTTTAAGGCAAAAGCGAACTTACTCTGCTCTGGCAATAAATATAAAAGCAAGTTCAGCTCCTTACTGAGGTGTAAACTACCACGGAAAGTCCTTTTTCCAGTTTTGTTTTTAAAAAAACTAATCTCAAGGTGCTGTAAGTTTGGACAAAGAATGCTGGTAGTAGAAATGGTGCTGCTTTCCCCTCCGTCTCTTTTACCACTTAATATTCCATTCCTAGCTACTTTTATACCTATAGAGAAAAATATATGAGTGTCTCTATCTTTTCAACCATGAAGGGGTTAAAAGCAAAGATTGTTGTTGTTGTTTAGTCGTTAAGTCAAGTCATGTCCGACTCTTCTTGACCCCATGGACCAGAGCAGGCCAGGCTCTCCTGTCTTCCACTGCCTCCCGGAGTTTGGTCAAATTCATGTTGGTACCAACATGAAAAGCAAAGACTGGGAGGGGCCAAATACAAGTGATTGTGAACCATATCTAGTTTGGTCCTGAGGAATCAGGAAGGGGGAAGACTGTACTGCACAACCAAAAGCAAGTTGAGGGTTTTGGCTTGTCTTTTCAGATATTACCCCCACAATCTACTGTTACTAGTAACTTAGTTCCTCACTAGTAAATCTCAACCAGAAATACAGGAGTAACACAACCCCTGGCATAACATGCATATCCTTCTAATTCAACTTCTGTACAGCAGCAAATCAGGTAAAAAGGCTAAGCCTATGAAAGACACTTTATGGTCTTAGACATTAACTATAAAGAAAATTTAAGAAATGTGCACCAACACCACCAAGGTTAAACTTGGGGAAATTTTCAGAAAAATACAGTGAAATGCCATGCACATTGGGCATCTACAAGGTCTGTCAGTTTCTCATAGCCAGCATTAAATGAAAGAAGCAGGACTATCATGTTTACTGGTGTTCTAAATGTGAAGGGTATGCCCATGTTACACGTGTAAGCCATTTTCAAACCAAACTTCTGTCTAACGGACCTGAAAATATACAGGCTGTGCTTCCTGCAACAAAGAACTATTAGTATCTTCACAAAAGTATAGTTCCCAGGATTTTGATCAGGGAAATTACAACAATGAAACCACTTTCAATGTGGTTTAAAATGTATAATGTAGAAATATGTGGACTGATTTGTACAAGGTCCCTCTAAAAAGCTTTTAGCAGAGGTGGAGGGCAGTGAATAAAAAATTTTGGACTTCTGACAGTATTTGCATCACGGTGCCAGCCTCCAACAGATTGCTGGTCAGTGTCTTCCTCCCTCTCATATAAGCAAACCTCTATTTCCTCCCCACTCCTTAATCTGGAAAGGTTATCTTAAGTGTTTTCACACACACTTTTTTCTAAACCACAACTCACAATAGTTTGAGCAACAGATCCAAGAAAGGAGAGAAGAATGCTACAATCTCAAAGAGAAATGTTTCATCCCATCTATTAATTCTATCTGAATTATTCACAGACATGTCTCATTTTCTGCCCTTCAGTGAATTAATAAGACAGTGTGGATCTACATTCAAAACAGCAATTACACACTAGCCCTGCTCAGCCTCTCCCACAGAGTACTCAAGACAAATCAGTCTCCATCCATGGCAGCAGTCACCATGCAACTGTGACACTAATAAGCACTGCATAGCCACCATGGCTGATGGCAGAGCCAGCAAAGGAAAGAAAGAAGTAATTTAAGTTTTGCTCCAAATCAGAAGGTTTGGTTCACATAATCATGATCAAACACAATTTTACATTTAGTTCACACAGAAAACAATAAACCAAACACCACAGGAGATAGTCCAAGGAATGTCATGTGTTAGTCATACCACCCACAAAAAACATCAAAGGCCAGTATCCTGTTCAATATTTACGTGCACAGATCTCCAACTCTGGAAACTGCTGTGGCCACACAACTGAGTCACATGATCAGATATGAAACCTGAATAAGTAGCTTACAGTCTTATGCTAAACAAAAGGAACCAGGTGCATCTGAACAAGTGGACTAGCCCACAAAAAACTTTATATCATATAAAACATTTTAGTCTTCAAGGTGCCACAAAAGCTTTTGGGTTTTTCTTTTTCTTTTTCGCTACAATATACTAATAAAACTACACCATCCACAAAGAAACTACTCTCCTTTTGCCGCTGTACTAAGTAAAAGAGAAACGGAATTAATAGTCTAAGAAATACACAGGAAGACACTTTATGCTGAGTCAGACTCTTGGCCTCTAGCCTGATACTGTCAATTCTGACTGACAGCAGTTTCCTAAATTTTCAGGAAGGATTCTTTTTCTTAGCCATACCTGGAGATTCCTGGTAGTATTCACTGGTGGTCTCCAACCCATGTACTATCCAGGCCAAATCCATGCTTAACATCCAAAATCAGACAAGTTCAGTTGTGTTCAGGTATGATTGTACTCAAAGTAACTGTTTTCTTGAAGCTTGAGATAAATGTATCAACTTGTCCAAAAGCTGCACTGGAGAAAGTACAGAAGGTTATAAATAATTATATTTTACAGAATAGTGGTTGGAAAAATTTGGTCTTTCAGATGTTTCAAACTAAAGTTCTCACAATTCGCTACCATAGGCCATGCTGGGTACAGTTTCTGTGACTTAAGTCCAAAACACACAATGGTATCCTACCCCACAGGCACTCTGCTGTCCTAACACAGTCCTTGATTACATAGGCAGCCCTACCAGTTTGTGTGGCAGGTCATCCCTCATTGTTTTCCTCACTCTGAACATGCCTTCCAGATTTTGCAAGGGCTGCCTCTTCATCTTCTCTGCTTTAACTATCTGACCTTGTACTTGGCTTTGAATCTAAACACACTGCAGTAGAATGTTGTTGACTTGATTCAGCTTTCAAGTTCTTCCAATGCAGTGGTCCTTTTGCATGATTCTACAGCTCTAATTCCCATATTATTTAATTCAAAGGTTTTATAGCACACTTCACAATAATCTTTGTCTTTGTCTCCAGCAATTGAAGATAGCGAAGGAACAAAGTCAGCATGAAGTTTGATATGCAGCAACTGCATATAAAACACCATTCTCTTAAATGCTTTCTTCAAAACCTGACTTCAAATACAGTCTTGCACAGAATCACCTGTACAACACCATGATATACTTTTGTATGTACTTTTGTTTGTCTGGCAAGCAGGAACTTTAAGATGAGTTTTTTGCAGCTCAAGAAGATAGGACCAGATGTAACTGATTCAGGTCACAAGAAGGGAGGTTTCAACTAAACATTAGGAAGAACTTTCTAACAGTGAGAGCCATTCAACAATGGAGTTGACTGCCTCAAAGGATGGTGGACTCTCCTTCACTGAAGATTTTTAAGCAGAGATTGGATGGCCATGTATCAGGCATGCTCTAGCCATGGTCTTCCTGCACTAGCAGAGGATGGACACAACCTTTGGAGTCCCTTCCAGCTCGACAGTTCTATAACACCAAGCTTCTATATATTCACATGATTTTATTTAACTTTATTGATACAAAAGATGAAGAGAGGTCACAGGCAGTCACTCTGCCCTCTCAGATTAAGCAACTGCACACATCTAAGCAAATCCCAGGGTGGTATAGTGCAGGGGTCGTCAACCCCCGGTCTGTGGCCCGTTGCCAGTCCGTGGGCTTGCCGGAACTGGGCTGCGGATACAGATCTCCGCCCCCCCCCGCACGCACGCGCGGTGGGCATGTTGCGCCTGCAGTGGGCATGTCACGCTCGCACAGGGGCACATCACGCTCGCGTGCATGCGCGCAAGCGCAACACATCCCACGGCGAGCACGCGGGGGTCCGCCCCCGCACATGGAGCTCGCTCCCCCAGCCGGTCTGCGGCCCCAAAAAGGTTGGGGACCGCTGGTGTAGTGGACACAGTGACAGACAACAACTCAGTAAACCTGAGTCCAAATCCCTACTAGGCCATGGAAACTGATGGGGGGGGGGGAGGCTTGTAAAAACTAGGAATATTTGGATTTTTTGGACTTCATTTCCCGGAATTCTCCGTTCTGGGCATTCAATATGACAGAGCCACACCTACAAAAACCTAAGTGTGGTTCACCAGGAAAAGGCCTAGCTGGAAGGTTTCATGGCCTAGCTTTCTGCTAAAAATGGAAGCTTAGGACCACTGCTTGCCAGTTCCACGAATGGAGAATACTGGGAGATGAAGTCCAAAAAACTCCGAAGTTCACATTCCTTGTAAAAGTCACTTCTTAAATATCTCACTTACCTTGAAAGCCCTATTAGGTTCACTATAAGTCAGTTCTGACTTGACACAGCACATAACGTAACTAACAAATCTAAGCAAGTAATTCTTGATAACATTTACAGTGTGGTACAGTCTGTAACACTGTATAATTTGAAAACCATAATTAATGTGATCACTGTAAATGTTATTTCAAAGTGAGAAAAACAATGGCTGAAATCCTGTCCCATAAACTTATGCCATGTAAAGCTGATGATATTATCAGCTACTGAGACTTTTCAGAAATAAAAATTTTCTGATTCACCCGTGAAGGCCCCAAAGCTGCTGTGAAATCCCAGGGTTGCCACAGAAACCCTTTCATGGTCAGGAAACATTTCGGGGTTGTGGGATATGGGGAGTCTTTAATTACTGAAAATTATAACTTTTTTGGTAAAGTCTCCCCCCATCCCACAACCTCTAATGGCTTCCTGACAATGAAAAGGATTTCATTGGAGCCTCAGAACTTCGGGAGGGGGGGATGGAATTGGAAACAATTTATTTCTAAGAATCTCTATAGTTGATGACATCAACCGTCTTACACAGAGTAACTTACTGAACAGGATTTCAATCATTATGACTTATGTACCAAGCTGCAAGTAGTATAAAAAAATGATGAAACTGAGACTATCAGTTTCTTTTGGCACATCATGAGAAAACAATACTCACTGGAAATGTAAATAATGCTGCGGAAAGCTGAAGGCAGCAGGAGAAGAGGAAGACCAAATACAAGAAGGATGGTCTTCCTAAAAGAACCACAGCCTTGAATTTACAGGACTGAGACCAACTATGAAAAGGATAGAGTCATTAAAGGAATCTATAGCAATGTGTTTGTAAGAAGTGAGCAGGACTGTTAAAGATTAGTGGAGATCTCTATTGCAAAGGGTACCAATAAATCTGAAATGACTAGACAACACATGAAAAGAGGAATAAGATTGCCAGCAGGGTCACATCTGACTTCAAAGGAAGAAGCTTCTTCTAAAAATAAAAAAAGGAGTTTGGTTTTTAAAAAGTTAAAAGGAAGGTGAAAGGAAAGCCAAGAGGTTCAATTTCTCCAGAACACTTGGTGGTTATTAAAAACAATAGCTATAGAAGCTCAGACAGAATCTGTATCATAGGGCAGTAAAGGTACCAGTATCTCTTAGAAGTCACCAGCCTAGTTAGCATTAGCAAGCAGCATCAAGGAAGAAGCCAGAGAAAAGCTTCCTTCAGAAAGGGTTATCTAAATGAACAAAAAGAAACACAGATGTGTCCAAGTAATGGAAGGAGTCAAAGACATAAAAACTGATTCTGAGAAACATAACATTAAAACAAATACTAAGTCTTTTTTAAAAATTAAGTGTATCAGAAGCAAGAAATCAGCTGGGGAAGTGGCTGGATGACAAGTTGCAGGCATATTTTAAAAAGGAAAGGAGACTGCAGAGAAGTTGAATTAAATCTTTGCACTGGCCTTCAATACAGAAGATGAAACAAACTCTATGAAAGGCTCTTTTTACAAAGTTCATGAACTTTAGTTAGTCCAAATGTTCTGGCCAGGCTGTTGACTGGGACCAGATATGAGCTTGCACATGATTTCCTGGGTTTGCCAGCTTCATTGGCCATCACTCTCTTCCCCGGCACAATTCAAAGTGCTAGTTATGTCTAATGAAGAGCTATAATATTTTGGTCCAAGCTATCTGAGAGACCCTATTCTCTCATACAATCTTATTGAGCTTTGAGATACTTGAATGAGTTCCTACTCTCCTGCCATGCTGAGATACACCTGGTGATAGCATGAGATATTGGGGGGGGGGGGGGGTTTAGTGGTTGCTGCCAGGCTCAAAATGTTCTATGAAGGGAGGCTGGGCCAAGCCTACCCTGTAGTCCTTCTGATGGCAGGCAAAGCCTTTTTTAAATTCAGGCAGGCCTTTGGAAATTAGGCAGGTTACTGAAAAAGGAACTTTTAACTGAGTGAGTGCAGTTACTAATGTGCTTTAACCTCTTTTTAACTAGCCTTTGTTTAAATTCCTCTGTTTTGACTACTTTTCATTATATGTTTTTGAAATACAGGATACAAATAAACAAATAAAAGGCGTTTAAGATTATGCATGCTGTAAAGTAAATGTATAAGGAGAATTTTCGTTCCACTTCTCATAATACTTCAACCCAGGGACATCCAATCAAGCAGCATGGTGGAGAATCTTGCATAGATTCAAAGTACAGAACCGACTACCACAAGATGTAATGGTAGCCGCTACCTTGGGTGGTTTTGCAAGGGGATCAGACAAAGTCATGCAGCATAATGTTGTCAATGGTTATCGATCCAGATGGTTTTATGCATTTCCTTAATATATGGGACTGTATGCCTTAGAACAACAGTTGCTGCAGAATTTGAGCAGAATGGTATTCTGTTTGTCAGCTTTCCATAGGCATCTGGTTGGCCACTATGGAAAGAGAATGATGGAACAGAAAGGCCTTTGCTCTGATCCAGCAAGGTTCTCTTTATGTCCACACAGCCACACACATGGAATACATACAAATTCATGAAGTGTATCAGAATTGACAGCTTGTACTGTGTAGCTGGCATTATGCTGGAAAAAAAATATGAATTGCTCTTTTTTTAGACATTGCTTCAGCCTTGAATTCACTATAAACCCTCAGGCAAAACTACTGTTCCGCTATCATGATAACACAGGGCTACAAGAATCATTGTATGGTAGGGATTACAGACAGAAAAGTCTATTTGGACACAAGAATACATAATGGTTTAATGTTATAAGAATGGAACTTGACCTTATGCACTTGCCTATCTTCCTTTGATACAACTACAAAGAGGTGTCTAGAAGCTTTTTCTTCTGCTTGTAATCACTGTACAATTCAAACCTAGAATACTATGACTATTTTTAACTACAGTTAATGGGAACAAGCCAACTTCAAACCACTGTTTGTGACGCTAACTTGTTTTCACTAACTATAGTTGATATTACTATAGTTTAATCTTCAGATGGCAGGTTAAACTGTGTTATAAATAGGAAAATAAAGCTTCCAATCATGTCTTTGTGGCAACTCCAAAGGAAAGAGAAAGGAGGGTGTACACAAGCCTCTAGTCACTGCAGTTTATCCTCATAAAGCTACACCATGGTTTAAAATTATGCCAACCAAGTTCTGTGTATCTAAACAATTTATAGCACTGGAGAAATCTTAACTATTATAGCACTGTCCAGAAAACATACATTAGGAATCGTTATACTCGGAACCCAGATTCTTTTCCTCCAGCAGGATGGAAAGCAAGCGTACACACACCCACGTGCTCCCAAGACTCTGTGTGATGTATGGTACATAAACTTTAAAGTATGCACTGCAATTCAAATAGTGTCACGTTTTTAAAAGGGTAAAATTATAGGAAACAAGTAAGGCTAAATGAGTGGATCTCGGGTCTCCTTCCCTATTTGTTCAGACTTTTACTGTACAATTCCAGAGTTTATATTGTAGAGTTTGAACTTTCTATAGTAACTTAACAGACTCCCCCACAAAAAAACCACAACCAAGGCAAATATAGTATCAGCTGAAGCCTGATGTCTTAGACACGTATTTACCCATATTCCTAGCTTTAAATCACATGATGGCCTCAGTCAGCTGAACTTCCTCAAATGGGCAAAATGAGAGGGGTGTGCATCAAAGCTTGCAGTCTCAAAACCTGAAATAGGTTTTGAAGGCCACCAGCTCTTCTCTGGTTTCTTTCTTTCTTTCTTTCTTTCTTTCTTGAGATTTACCTCCTTGCATGCTAGTACATTTCACCTTCAGTAAGACGAGTACCAATTTTATTAATAACTTTTAATTTCTAATATGTGAAACCCAATCCTATCTAGAAAGATCAAGAAAAAGTCTCTATGGTCCCCAAAGATTACACATATGTTTCTACTACCGTGTTTCCCTGAAAATAAGACAGGGTCTTATATTAATTTTTGCTCTAAAAAACGCATTAGGGCTTATTTTCAGGGGATGTTTTATTTTTTTCATGTACAACAATCTACATTTATTCAAACATAGTCATGTCATCTTCTTCTGGTTGCTACACAATGGTGGAGGGCAGGGTTTCACTTAACTGGGCCTTATTTTTGGGGTAGGGCTTATATTATGAGCATTCTGAAAAATCATACTAGGGCTTATTTTCAGGTTAGGTCTCATTTTCGGGGAAACAGGGTAGGTAATACCTTTTATTGGACCACTAAAAATAAAACAAATTGCAAGTTTTCATGGAGAAAATTCCACTTCTGCTAGCTGTTCTAAAAGGTTGCAATCTGTTAGATTTTTAGTGGTCCAATAAAAGGTATCAGCCAATCCTATCTAGTTTGATTCAGAAGTCCCACCAAGTTCAATGGAGCTTTTCCTAGGTTAAGTAGGTATGGATTATGGCTTTTGTTCAAAATATGCATTCTGATATAACCTGTTAAAGGCTTGCCAGCTTGTCATCTATTTTCAAACATTCAAAGCATCAAGTTCTATAAATAAAATCAAGTGTTTTGAAACTCTTGCACAAACTTATAATTGTGCACCCTCAAGTCAATTCTGACCTATGGCAACCCTTTTCAGGGTTTTCCAGGTAGAGAGTACTCAGAAGTGGTTTACCATTCCCTTCTTCTGGGGGCACCCAAGACCTGTTCAGCTTGCCCAAGGCCACACAGCCATATACAGTACCTAAACCACGGAGCTATCCAGCCAGTCATACAAACCTATACAGTACTCCGATCTGAAACTCCTAATTCCTCAAGTTTCTCTCTCAGCCTAGGTTTTCTAACTGAAAGATTCACTATGAAACACCAGACAGATTTGAATATGCAGAAGATTTGACATATAAGCTAGAAATTAAGGTCTTATCCACAATGCTTCTTCATTAAGTATATAAATATGCTCACAAACATACGGTAGTATATTTCCATATGAAAGATGATGTTTTGAGTCCAAACCTTTGTCACTCAAATAATATGCAACCGACAAAAATATATGACAAGTTAAATATCCACTAAAAGAAAGTTGCACAGTGTAAACCCATTTTTAAAAGCTTACAAGTCTAAAAGAAGTATCCACCAACCTAGAAGGGTATGTGTGGATTCCTTCTATCTTCTCTTACTAGATGTTACTCAAACATCCATTTTTGCCAGTTAAAGGGAAAACAGTAGTAGGATAATACAGCAGAGAACAGAAGAGGGGGAGATGGTGTTTAACTTCCTTGAGTTTTGCTTGCTGATCAATAAATCAGTTTGTTTCCTCCTTATTTCAGTAATTACATACATTTATAGCATGCTTTTCTTAACAATATGCTCACATAACCGGTTATAAACAATCATGAGGTTGCATATCATCCCATGTGAATATACAGAAAATACTGGCAGGAGTTTCTACATTAAGCCAACAACTACCTTCTCAGCGATGGCCAGTTTGAAAAAAATATGTTTTAAAGATTTCTTAAGACTTCACATTATTCCTTTGCACCTAATTATAGTGTTCTATGACCCTTTTTTATTTTTTAAAACTAGGATAATGTTTCATGCATCTAATTTGTCCTCATCTGAGCATGTTCTCACATGCTTCTTTGTACTGGGACAAAAATACAGTATAAAGTACTGAGATGTAATTTAATAATTAATGGCAAGACCTTTGCTTAGTCCTTTCCTCATGTTTGCCAACTGTGAAAACTGACTCTGTTCTGTGATCTATTGATGTGTACTAAGACAAATACTGTTTGTTCTTCATTTCAAGCATCAAACCTGAACAAAATGCAAAATGCAATGTCAGTTTAAAAGCTTAATCTGATCTTTCCATCCCCTTGAGCTCAATGGACTCTGTTGACAGTGCAAGGTAATGGGCTGACAGTAATAGATTTGATTATCAGCACTGTATCTTTAATAATTGAAATGTTCTTAGCTGTACAGGCAAGGAAGAATGGTTTTAGTACATCCATCTTTAGGCTGGCAATTATCATTTAAACCAGCAAGCAGCAGATCATACACCAGCTACAGTCCATATCCTGCAGCTCACATGAGAAAGAAGGGCTATCAGATGCCTGATCTCTACAAAACAACCTGGTGCCCCAAAATATGGGCACCTAGAAAGGTCTCAATTCAACAATTCCAGGCAGTCTTTAATATTTCAGTCAAGAGGTTGTCTCTCATATGCAGAGCCCCTTGGAACACTGCAGAAAGTCCAGTTCCATAGATCCCACACAGGACAGCAATGACAAATAAACTTCATTGTAGGAAGTACTCTCTCCCACAAAGTTCTGGTTTATACCTTCATGATTAAAAGTCTCACTTCAGCATTTCTTTAAAATTCTCCTCTGTAGAGGGCCCCTATGGGCATACAGATAGGACAAAAATCAGCCCCAATAGAAGGGGAGTAGCAAGAGGGAAAGAAGTTGGCAGTAAGACAGGAGATAATGAAGAAAAGAGAGAGGCTTGTAAAGATAGCAGGTCAATAGATCCATAATCTTTACCCTATACTTAAGCACAGAAAATGAAGAGTAAGTCACCTAACCAGGAAAGAGAAAGGGAAACTACCTTCTGCTTTGCATTCACTTGCTGTCCACACTGTCTTGCAGAACTGAGGTCTTTCTGAGGCTTACAGCTTGGATCCATTTAGTTTCACCGATCAGGTTCACCCAAAGGGGGGGGCAGGATGCTCATGTTTGGTGACATTAAAAATGCAGACTTCAAAAAAATAAGAGCCATGCTGGATTAGACACAAGGCCTGTCTTGTGTAGCATTCCATTCTCACACTGGCCAACCTGCTGATTATGGGAAGCTCAAAAAGCAGGACACAAATGTAGCTGCAAGCTCTCTCTCATAAAGCTCTTCCTCAGCAATTAGTATATAGAGCTATACTCCACACTCTGATACCAAAGGTAATATTTAGCTATCATGACTAGCAGCCACTGATAGCCTTATCCTCTACAAACTTGTCTAATTCCCTTGTAACACTGTCCAAGCTGATGTCCTTCATTGTTTGATAGGCAATTCAACAGCTCAACAATGTGCTATGTGAAGTTTTTTATTCTGTCTGTCCTGAATCTCTCATTCAGCTGCAGTGGATGACCTTGAGTTCTAGTATTACGAGGGAAAGAGCAAATCTTCCAATCTACCTTCTCCAGATCATGTATAATTTTACATATCTTTATCATCTTTCTCTTAAGCTAAACAGTATCACACACTGTAACCTTCCCTCAAAGGGAGGAAATTATCATTTCGGTTGCTCTTATATCTGCATCTTTTCCAGCTCTGCTATACCTTTTCTCAGATGTGATAACTAGAATTGTATACAGTATTCAAGTGTGGCCACACACAGACTAGTATGACATTGGCAGTTCTATTTTCAATTTCTTTTCTAATTATAACTAATGTGGAATTTGTCCTTTCTACAGCAACTGCACACCGGGTTGACATTTTCATCAAGCAATCTACCACAATCCCTTTCCTGTTCAGTCACTGTCAACAACAGACCTCAGAGCTATGTGATGAGGATTTCTGCCCCAGTGTGCATCAAATTACATTTACTTATATTGAATTATATGTGTCATTTCAATGCCCATTTATTTTGGTGTTCTTTATTGTTTCCATTTGTATTTAAACACTCTAATAGTTGGGTGCCATCAGAAAATAGGGTCACCATACTGCTCATATCAATCTTTTAAAAGGGCATACTTAATTTTAAAAAGTGCCCCCTTCTAATTATAACTAAATAAATAAAGCCTATATGAAGAATGCCATATAACTGATGATTTAATTCACAACACAACTTGGAAGATTTCACTGAGGGGTTGCTGGCAGGGGGTAGATGACACACACAGAGAAGACATCTGGATCATTTTCTCCTCCAGACCAAAAAAACCCGAAAAACAGTCATGGTTACTATTATTTACTGTTGTTTACGTTACTATTATTCCTAAGTGACACACACACACACACCACGGACTTGATGGGCAGAGGATGTTTCTGTCAATAGCCGATTCACTTCTCTCCCTCAAACATCCCTAACGGCACACACAGCGAGGACCGTGACATTTGCTTACTCAAAGCTCCCTCGCCGGCTGGAGAGGCTGAGGACGTAACCCGAGCCCAGCCCTCAGGAGGTCCAGCCCTCCCACCCCCCAGCCTTTTTTCTCCAAGGAAGCCGGACACCCTCCCAGCCGGCGAGGCGAGGCGAGGCGAGGCGAGGCGAGGCGAGGGAGGGAGGGAGGCCCGCCAGGACTTTTCTCCTGCTCCGGACCAGACGCCCGCCAGGGCTGGCGAAGCCAGCGGCCGGCCGGCGGGTGGGGAGGGTGGCCGCCCAGTCCTTGCACAGCCTTGCACGGGAGGCGCTCAGGCGCTCCCGCCGTCACGGCCATCTGGCCGGAGGGGGAAGCAGGAAGAGAGAGCGAGCGAGAGAGCGAGCGGCAAAGGGAAACCGCCAACGTCCAAGCGAAGGACTCCCACCACGCCTCCCCACCCCCATAGTCCCCGAAAAACCCACAGAGGAGCGGCCCTCTCCCCCTCGCGGAGGCTACGCGCCGCGTGTATGCGCGCGCACACACACACACACACTCCCGCACGCACACGAGTCGGAGCAAGAAGTCCGGGTTTTACCTGAAGCGACTCGTTAGCCATCTCTGCCTTGCGCGTCCCGCCGAGTCCCGCCCGGTTTGCTGCTTTCCTCGCCGCTCCGGGGGAAGCCACGGTTCCCTGGGGCTGCCTTTACAGCAACCGCGGGGCCGCCGCCGCCGCCGCCATCCTCCCCCTCCGTCCTCAGGTTCGCGGGGTGTGTAGGGAGCCGTCGAGCCCCGCAAGGGGGCGAACCTACCTTCCTTCGGCCAGGCAGAGCGAGCGGACGAAGCGAAAAGAGGAGGATCAGAGAGGACGGCTCCCGCCTTCGCCCGTCTCGCTCCCGCTCCCGCTCCGCCGGGCAGCTCGCGCGGGCTTTGGCGGCAGCGCTTCGTCCTCCTCGCGCCCCTTCGGTCCGCCGAACGTTCTGTTCCAGCGGCGGGGATGCGAGAGACCGCCCCGCCCCTCCCCTCCTTCCCTCCGCTCTTATTGTTGTTGCGGCGTCGGCCCCGCTGGCTGGCTGGCTGGGTCCCTCCCTCCCCTCCCTTCCCTCCCAGTGCCCAACTTGCCGGTTTGGTCACGTGTGTGTGTGTGTAAAAGAGAGAGCGCGCGAGAGAGAGTCAAGTAAGGGAAGTGAGAGGGAGGAGGGGCACATCCACCGGGTAGCTGCTGCGGCAGACTCCCGGGGAGGGGACGTGAGGGAGGATGCTGGCCGAAGCCAGAGATTCGCGGGGGCCGCGTGCAGCTGCTGCGACAGCCCTCCCGAGGTCCCCGCTTCCCTCTTTTCCGGAGCAGATTAAAAGAGATTAGCGGAGGGGGGTGGGTGGGAAGGAGGGAGGCTGGACGAGCAAACCGACCAGCCTACCCCTTTGCTTAGCAGAAGGCGGACTAACGGCGGATGTCCCTTCCATCTCTGAAGCAAAGACGCGACACGGCTTGCTTGGACACCATGCCATTAAGAGCGGGCCTGGATTTCACACAACCCCCTCCCAACCCGTTGGCACCGCGCTCCTCGCACTTCCTGCCCGTCGTTTCCCGCCTTTTTTTCATGCATCGAGTCGATTCCGACTCCCTCGTAGGGTTTTCTAGATGTAAAATACTCAGCAGTAGTTCCCCATGCCCTCCTTCTGATGGCGTTCTGGGGCCGTGCTGCCTTTCCTAAGGGTGAGCGGATGACAGGCCGGCGCTCCCCGTGCTGTGGATGATCTCGACAGAATCCAGTCCCTGAAATCACGGTGGGGAGGAGAGCTCCCGACTCCTGGCAGCCACTCCAACCCACTGAGCTATACTATTCGCAGTTTTATAGGGCAGGCGCTACAGATTGTAGTATTTGTCTTCAGTGTGGATGGGATTGTCACTCTCGAATTGGCCTTCTCAGCCACACTAGACGCTGTTCCAAGACCTCTCTATTCAGAGCACCTTACCATAGTCTCTCCAGACTGAAGGATGCCTACAAGGGCAGGCACTGCCTCCGGGTCTGATTTGGTTGACATGGGAAAACATCATTTCTGAGATTTTCTGCCTTATGCACCAAAATAACATAGACCTCCTGTGTAGGGGGCGTGTGGATGGGAAATATATGGCCCTTGGCTTCAGGCAGCAAAATTTATTTGGCCAGCTCTGTCATTTGCAGCCTTTCTGCTATGGTTTTTCTCTTTGCAGTGAACCTTGCAGAGGAACCACTTAGGGTTTTGGCATCTCTACTCCATTTCCAACAAATGGCCTTTGGTCTTGCTTTGTTACACCGTTTCCTCATCTTAGCGAGTAAACTATCTGTCAGAGAAGGGAGAAAGGGAACAATGACAGTTGATGGAAAATAAAGGACAATGTTTGAATTACAGAACTGGGGGTCTTAATGAAATCCACAATCGTCTCACACACTCACCCAGCTCTTGCCAGTTTCAGCAAACATGCATCCTTCCCCTCAACCTTCTATAAACAATCACTAAAGAGACTCAACACAAAAGGTATGAGGACAGCCTTCTCTCCCTTTCTTGTAATTTAAGATTCATATTTTGATTTCAACAATACACTGTGATAGGGACACTAGTACTGGCAGTCCTATGGCCAGTTCCATTTGTCAGGCTATCGTTCATTGGGTAAGCTGTGGCCCTTTGTGATAAGGTCCCTTGCCTCCCCAAACACTCTCACTACACTCCAGCAAGAATAAGCACCACTTGTTCCTTATATGGACATCAGCAAAAGTAACTTCAGATGCCCCAAACAGCTCCTTTTATGTTCACATCTTTTCCATGTTTCATGGAAAGCAAGTCTGACAATGTTCCGTGGGATTTCCTTTCTTATAAGCATTCTTAGGATGCAGCCTTCAGCTATTGCAGAGCCTTGATTCAGTTTTTCTTGCATAAATGAACACACTCTGAGCTACAAGCTTGTGCTCAGTTAGCTCCCTCCACAACAACAACAACAAAGGCAGGGATAATTCATTACATTCAGTTTAACAGCATCGCAGTTCAATAAGGAATATGTTTATTTACAAAGAAATAAGCTGTCAGACTTCCTCAGAATTTGTGATAAGCACTGTCTTAACTCAAAAGCAAATCTATTATGGGCTGGTGTCAGGATTAGTATCTCACTAGTAATGGTAATAGCCTACAAATTATGTATGACTCAGGTTGAGGAAGATTCAGATTTTACTGTTCTCTGCCTCACAACCTGCTGCAATAGAGTTCTCCTTCTCAATCCTAATCCAAACATATCATATAATAATGATTGCATGCTGTCAAGCTAATTCTGAGCTATGGTGACTCTTCTCAGGCTTTTCTAGGTATAAAGAACTCAGAAGTGATTAACCATTGTCGTCTTCTGGGCGTTCTCTGGGACGATGTAGCTCACCCAAGATTACATATCATACAAAGCTTTTAATTTTCTCCCCAAGTAATGGTTCTTGCTCTTTTAGGTAACATACAAAGTTCCACCCCTCCTGTCTCCTTCAACCAGTGGGACAAATGCCAAATATAAATCCTTCCCACAAACTGGCTTTGCCATCTGCAGGCTGCTTTCTATTTGCTCAGCCAACAGTAGAACAGATCAAGCTTGCAAACAGTCTTTGCAGAGAACAAATATGGTGCCACGTCTTGGGTGTATGGACTTCCTTCAGCATCAGAGTAGGGACTGATGTGTCTTGGCTGCAGATTCCATCCTGCCGCTAGCAGGGCCAGTGAGAAGGCTAAATAGACCATTCACAAATTGCAATCCCAAACTCAGTGTTCCTGCATGTTTGAATGCACCTCACTTCATAGATGGCCCATGGTCTCAGCGGGAGGAGAGGGATTTGGGGGTGATTTGGTCTGCTCAGATCATGAGTCGCTCCTAACTCATTCTTCCTAGGATCAAGCTGTTCAGTATACTACAGGATACACAAAAAAGTTTAAAGCAGTCTAGTGGAGCACAAAGCTTATTTTATAGTGAAAGCCAGGGATCTTAATGTCTGGATAGTAAATGATAGTTCTCCAATTTAACACACACTAATTGTGTGTGAGGGACGTGGTGGCGCTGCGGGTTAAATCGCAGAAGCCTCTGTGCTGCAAGGTCAGAAGACCTGCAGTCGTAAGATCGAATCCACGCGATGGAGTGAGCTCCCGTCGCTTGTCCCAGCTCCCACCAACCTAGCAGTTCGAAAGCATGCAAATGCAAGTAGATAAATAGGTACCACCACGGTGGGAAGGTAACGGCATTCCGTGTCTAGTCGCGCTGGCCACGTGACCACAGAAGATTGTCTTCGGACAAAACACTAGCTCTATGGGTTGGAAACGGAGATGAGCACCGCCCCCTAGAGTCGGACACGACTGGACAAATTGTCAAGGGGAACCTTTACCTTTACCTAATTGTGTGTGAAACCCAACCACCTTTTAAACAGAAATTGGCGCTATAGGGAACTGGTAATCAAATCTTCTTAGAATCACAGAATGTAATGTGTCAGCAATCTTTCCCAAAATCTCCTGACCTGCATTATTTGCTATCAGCAGACAATTCAAGCAACCTATTTGCCATAAATCATTTTATTTAAGTCCGTGTGAGCAACCTTCTGTCACACACAGATGTCCTGTGACTGCAATCAGCCCTTGAATGGGTCATGTTGATTTCAATCCAGTTTTCTCCTGAGCAATCTCCTTTAACTGAACTACTCCCAAATAGGTTGGATCGTGATGTCTCTTGAATCATGATGTTTACTTCCTCCACTCATTATTTTTAATATGGCAAAAAGTGAACTATGATACTTCTTGGGAAGTGAAATTATTTAACTGAATAGAAAAAGAACACTGCCTGTAAGGTGACCCAAGAATCACAATACATACTCTTCTGTTACATTATCTTGGTATATTGTATTGGTCTTCTTATAGCCATCACTATAGTCTGGTCTCAATTTTTATTAATTAATTTCTTTTTTAAAAATTGTACTCCACTTTCCTACATTTCCATGCATCATAATAAGCTGGTGAAATGGAATTATACACCACAAAACATTGTAGGACAAAACCCCAGCAGGTTGCAATTCTTATTAAGAACAGTACTGAAACTATTGCCAAAAGGCTTACTGAAATAAGATTGCCTTTGTTTTCCTAGTAAACATTGGCAGCGATGGACCCAGAGTAATGGTCCCCAACCTTGGGCCCCCAGGTGTTCTTGGACAACAACTCCCAGAAATCCTGGCCAGCACAAGGAGTGGTGAAAGCTTCTGGGAGTTTTCATCTAAGAACATCTGGGGACCCAAGGTTGGGAACCACTAACTTAGAGGCACCACTCCTGGGAGACTGTTCTGTACTGGAAGCACTGCAGTCAAAACACACTTGCAACACCAGCATTCACACTTGTTCTGGTGGGTGAGTTGTAGTTGTATGTTTTCTCCAACACCAATTGCTTTCTTACCTGGATCATGCATATCTGGCCAGTGTTATGTTGCCCTGGCAACGTCCAGAATGTATTATATGTGGGCACACCCTAGAGCAGTGTTCAGAAACACTAACTGGTGGAAAATGCAACCGTCAGAGTAGTTTCTGGTGTTCTTTTTTAAAGAACATTTTATACCACCAGTTCTTTCTAATTGACACTGACTTCCATTTTGTTCCCAGGCACAATTAATTGAGCTGGTTATTACCTATAAAGCCCTAATGGTTTGGGAATCTGAAGGCATACCTCCTCCTTCATGAACTTAACCATGTAGTATATTGAGCATTAGGGGCCCATGTCCATGTTCTCACACACTCAGAGCTGTGTGTAGTAAAGGAGGAAAGAGTGGCCATGCCAGCTGAGGTGTTCTAAAAGTTGCAGTACATCCCAGTTCCCATACTGAGGGGTCAGAAAGAACAAAAAGCAGCTCTTCTCCAAGACCATCCCCATGTTGCTGCATTAAAAATCAGGGCCAGGCTTGGCTCCTTAAAGAGCTTATGCTGGCATCCTACCTTTCACCCAAAAGTGGACTTTTTCATTTCACTCTTATCTGTGGCCGAAATACGATGTCTATAAGGGAGATTGTACAAGCAGTTTTCACAACTTTCTAACCACTTGTCACATGCTTGGGTGCACAACAGAGCACATTATCTGGATATGGCAGAGAGTTCAACAGACAGCCAACATGATCACAGACACCATTCGCACAATTTTGGGTTTATGTTGTGCAAACCCAATAGGATTCTGACTTGTATAACTTTTTGCTTTGATGATGGTGTTCCTTTAAAGGGAGTCACTTGTTTTATATCCCTCTTGCATTTCTATTTTATCATATGCTTTAACCTGGAAGCTATGTTGGGGACCAAAAATGCATGGTAGACATTTTCTAAAATAAAACAAAACTACATGCATCGCATTCAAGTACAATTGAAACTTCTGAGCTCTTAAAGAACCACCCAAAATGAAGCACAATGCAGTAATCCAAGCTGTGGTCAAGGCGATTATACAATGCATGACTAAGGCCCTGTTTAATGTCTTCAAGTAATGAATCAGCAACGCCTAAGACATTCAGGTGCACAACTGGATCGAGGAGTACCATCAAGCAGCAGCCCTTCTGGTTCAGGGAGAGTACAGCTCCATCTAGGTTAAGTGGCACACCACACCCAAGATCACAAGATACCCTAAACAATGTTTACACCTGTCTTACCAAAAAGAGGGAAGATAGGCAGCCTGTAGCTGATTCAGAGCTGTCTGCAACTTAGGTTCAATATATTGGGTGGCAAAAAGAACGAAGATAGTATTTGTGGAAAGGCAGAAGCTTAAGCTGAAAGATTGAATGTCCTTCAGATGAATGAGAGCAGTTCACATGCCTTGGAAAGAAAAACTGGGCCGCCTCAGCCTCCCTGTTAACAAAGAAATCCAGAGGGACACTTTGACTGTTTTTCAGTGCCTTTCTCATTCAGAGACCTGGGAAGACTTAATGGGTCCCCATCAATCCAGCTTCTGAATAAATCAAGCTGGTACAGTTTAAAGACTGCATTGCTGATTTTTTACATTGTAAATATTCTGCTTTTACTATTTCAAAATATTTAATTTAGGTTAAAAGCCCTTCACAAGGAGTAGAACAAAAATTAGACTCTTGGTCTGATTTTGAAATAAAAATAGCTTTGATTGTTCCAAGTGTCCCCAGGCAGGTGTTCCTCTTTGAAAGAGATTTATTCCATTTGATCCTTGAAGAGCAACCTTGATAAAAGGGAACGGTGCTCTGAAGATAACTCCTTACTTCAACCCACCATTATTGATGTTTGCACACAGGAGCATCCTTGCTTGTGGGTTAAAAAAGAAAAATCCAAACAACCCCCTTTGAAAGCCCCTGGGATGTGCATATATATAATGTATTTGCTTTAAAGTACCAAAAGTTATAAGCAATGCCTTTGAATTAGACAATGTTTTTATTATAATTGTGCCAACACATATTGAATGTAAACATTTACCAACATTAATTGGAGACATCTGTGTGTAGGAATCAGTGGTCCATTTTCTGTTAGTTTCAGGATTTATCTGAAGATAGGCTGATGCCACAGAGACCTCCCTAAACTGGCATAACTGTATCAGCTTGTTGTTGTTGTTTAGTCGTTAAGTCGTGTCCGACTCTTCGTGACCCCATGGACCAGAGCACGCCAGGCCCTCCTGTCTTCCACTGCCTCCCGGAGTTGGGTCAAATTCATGTTGGTCGCTTCGATGACACTGTCCATCCATCTCGTCCTCTGTCGTCCCCTTCTCCTCTTGCCTTCACACTTTCCCAACATCAGGGTCTTTTCCAGGGAGTCTTCTCTTCTCATGAGATGGCCAAAGTATTGGAGCCTCAGCTTCAGGATCTGTCCTTCCAGTGAGCACTCAGGGTTGATTTCCTTCAGAACAGATAGGTTTGTTCTCCTTGCAGTCCAGGGGACTCTCAAGAGTCTCCTCCAGCACCGCAATTCAAAAGCATCAATTCTTCGGCGGTCAGCCTTTTTTATGGTCCAGCTTACCAGTGACATAATAGGCCACCATTCTCAAAAGGGACCATATGTACTCACTGAACATCAGAAGTGATCATATCAAGTCTTCTTACAACCAACAGAACCTGGCATGGACAAAATGCAGAACCCCAACAGAAACCTCTGTCTAGCCCAATAACAATAATTGTAAAGCTGGTGGAAATATTTAATTCTGCAGTGATTGCCTCTCAGACCCCATACTGTATACCCGACTGCATGATTTAAGCATAAATGAACCCCATAAATATTATTTGGTCACACCAATATACCAGTCATTACCTTTTGATAAAGCAATAAATTGAATATCAAAATGTTTGACCTAACTGTATACCTTTCATGGGGAGCCATTACGATTTTTCTCACAGGAGTGAAGTTCCAGTAGAAATATATTTGCTTTTCCAAATAAATGCCTAGAAAAGGGAGCAATTTTCTTTTTCCACCTTTCCCTCACTGTCTACTTTTTCTAACAAAAATTTAATGTTTTCTGTGAGGACTCGGCAGGTACAATTTATGTTGATATCCTTTAGATGTGTTAAGAGAGACAGAAGGGAAAACAGCCCAACAATGCTTGCCAGTTGAGGACAGCAAAGAGTTGAATTATATATCACTTTTTTTCCTTGTAGAGCTGCTTTCTCAAATGAGAAAGGATGTCTGTGGGTTATAACACTTTATTTTCCTCACCTGCATAGTATGCTTGGTTTTGTGACTGGTTTTGTTGTTGTTTAGTTGTTAAGTTGTGTCCGACTCTTCGTGACCCCATGGACCAGAGCACGCCAGGCCCTCCTGTCTTCCACTGCCTCCTGTGACTGGTTACTGAAAGTTAAATGGGTGCTTAATTTGCAAGTCTGATAGCTGAAGCCTGTGTCTCTGAGGAAATCTTGTTGTGGAAAGTGAAACAAGTTAATTGTAGGGCATGCACGTTTCCCATAATGCTTAGTCTGACCATCAGCTTCCTCTTGCACTTATTGAAACATCATGAATAACATTCATTTGGTTTGGCTTTTGTAGGAAGACTAATAATTTCAGTATCTGAATATAACCACACATCTTTTTCTCTTTGCCATAAAATGGTCACATCCAATTGAAACCATTTAGGATACAAGAAACCTAAAACATATTTCCATTCTTACTTTGTCTTTTGATTGTACAGTTCAACAATGACTAAGGAATGGGATCCTGGGGTGGGTAAGGATGTATTTATCAGGAAGATACGAGCAGAAGGGAAGAACAGAGAGAAAGGACAAGAAGTAAATACAGGCAGCTGGAAGAATGAATGAGTGCTTCACTGTGACCTAGCATCACCTTTCAAAAGGGCTAAATCTATCCTTCTCCATGGATGTAGCTGCCTAGGCTCTCAGGTCCTGCTCTCCTGGATCAGGAGTAAATGTTTTTCATATTGAGAAGCTGTTTCACTACAGAAATACAAGAACTTATCTGATTCATTCTGGCCCAATTAGATAACAGATCGTGTACCTTGATTATTTTGTTGGTGATCAGAGTCGAAAGTAGATAGTTTCCCTTTGCTTTTTGGTTTCCCAGTAATATATAGCACAACACAGGCCTGTATAAACCCGTTTCTGAATACAGAATGCCTACAGCTTGGCATTTTCTTAAATATGCTGTTTGCATTTCACACTGGGGCCCTGATCCAGCTAAAGTGACCCATGGCCAAGCCCCATTAGGACCACCAGAACAAATGAATGTAAGCCACATTGCTTTGAACATGCAACTAAATCCCATGCATATGTTCTCACAAATTAGTCCCAGTAGAGTCACTAATGCTATAAGTCACTTCCAAGTTCTCAGCACATAGCATAACATGTTCAATAAACTTACTCTTTATACACACTGCATATGTGTGTGTACAATCTCACTTTAATTCCTGGAAAGTGTGAATATGAAAAACAGGCAGGGGCCTGTATCAGGGAGATGGGGATGGAAGTGCAATGCAAACCTGCTTTTTCAATATTGTATGTTGTGTGAAAAAGAAGAGGAGGATGACTAAAGGTAGGCCAATCCTTTGGCTGCCTAGATAATAGCCTCTTGTTTGGTCTGACATTTCTTTATGCGATAGCACCCCCTAATGGCCACATCCTACTTTTAAAAGAAGGAGAAGCTGCCCCTTCTATGGAAGGGAATTGGCCTTGAAAATGGAAGAGGTGGACATAATGAAATTAATTGCTAGAGATGGGGTAAATGTAAGAATCTCTGCACTGGATTATAAGACATTAGGATCTTTCTCTTACGATGGCTTAATTCAGACTGTAAAACAAGCCTTGTTCTTCTGTGCTTCCTCCTTCCCTTGCAAGCTCCTCTCCAGAGAGCTTGTCCACAGTAGCATGGACTACTTAGGAAGATGGGCCCCTTCAGAAAGCATTACATGAGACAAATGTACATTTGAAAGGCACGTTTAGATAGGGAATACCAGTCAATCCCTCAGCAGTCCGAAAGGCATGGTACTCATCTCTTACAGTGCCATATAGTAATTTCAAACTGGCATATTTTTAGTGTGCACAAACAAAAGCTTAATGCACAAAACATCCCTCTGGTAGAATAATCTCTCTCTTTTTAAAATTGAAATGCTGCTTCAGTGTGCAATAGCAAACGGGGAGTTTTGCTTGGGCTGCCTCTACTAAGATAGTAGTCTTGATGACCTGCTAATAGTACTTTACGAAGGAAACTCATGTTCCCAACCAGCAAGTTCTGAGGAAAATTCCAGAGCTCTGCATCTCCTTGCCTGCAGCTACACAGTCCAAAAGCAATCCATTCCTTATTCACCTGTGCTGACCTGCATCTGGGGCTTCTGCTACTGTATTTGCATCTGTTCAGCAACAAGACTCTTGAGCTGCCTGTGTTTGTTGGCTTGGTGGCACCTTCACTGCTGCTGCTTCTAAGGGATTCCATCTCATATTTTTTGTTGCCAGGTGCCCAGATGAATTCTCCTTGTCCACCCATAGGCAGCCTGGGGATATGGTGAAGGAATAAGCAGGAGGAATTAGTTATGCAGCCAAAGCATGACTAATAGACTGACCCCTTCTACAAACATAACTGGAAACTTAAATCAACAAATTTGTTGTTGTGTGCATCAATTCACTGCCAACTTCTGGTAGTCCTATGAATTAATGACCTCCAAAATATCTTATCGTTAATAGTCCTGCTAACATCTTCTAAACTAAAGGCTGTTCCTTTTTTTGTTCATTGAGCCAATATAGCACATAATGCTATACTTCAGCTCTGATAATGCATGTGAACATATTTTTGTGTGTTTTTTTCCTTTTATCATGCTATATACATACATATAGCATGAAAAAGAAAAAAAAACAAGAACAAATTATGTTCACATGCATTACCAGAGCCGAAGTGAAAAGTCTACTCTGCGTCCACTCCACACAGGAAAAGTTCCTTTTAAAAACTACAACAGCTCCAAGAATCTGCCAGCCACCATGGCCCCTGGAAATGGGGTTGGGCAAGAGAATTTGACGGTGGCAAGGGGCCAGGGCACCTTAAGCATTTTGACAAATTGCAGTAATAAAAATTGTTCTTTATAGAATACTCTGGAGAAACATTCTACATCCCTGGACAATGGGAGAGCTTCTTGTTGCTCTGGAACAAGATTAAATGTGAAAGAGTTTGCCAAGAAAGAAGTACTAAATTAGAAGCCCAAATAGCTGTAATTGGATTGGCCCAACAATAGCTACACTCATTTTGAATATATTGCTTTCTTCTTTCTTTTATGTTCCAGCCACAAAAATTGCTTATTTTCCTAAGCGTTCAACCCCTCAGAGAGCCAGTCCAGGCTTCCGCAGCTCAAGCAGCAGAGGCAAAATAAATAACTGAGCCTTGGGCTATCTTTTAAATATTATGGAACAGGTGCTATTGCCCGGTGGGGGGGTCCTGTTCTACAGAAACGAGAAACAAACTAAAGCAGAGCGGTGGGCCACTTGCCTCTCTAATACAGCAGTGCAGAGCAGGTTTTCACAGTTGTAGACTTCCGTCAAAGGGGGAAAAACAACCCCCTTGACAAAACCAGTGTGATATAGTTTTTTTGGTTTTTTATGTTTTCATGTTTTAATATTTTAATTGTATTTTAAATCATATATTGTTAAATTTATCTTTTAATATTTAACTTATTGTGTTTTTAAATTGTGTGAATTTTTAATGTTGTGAGCCGCTTTGGGTCCCTTGTTGGGAGAAATGCGGCATATAAATAAAACTAATAATAATAATATAGTGGCTGGAGCTCTGGACTGCGAAGATGCACGTTCAGGTTCTCATTTTGCCATGAAACTCAGTGGATGGCCTTGGGCCAGTCATCCATAGTTTGGCTTTCCTTGCTAGGTTATTGTGAAAGAAGAGCTATATATACTACTTTGAAGTCATTGCAGAGAGTCAGGATGTAACTAACGGATACCAATCATTTTGAAATATTTGGCATGTGACAATCAATGGACATGTGAGTGGATGCAGTGTTCATGCTGCAATAGCTACTCTTGTGACTGGTATGTGCTTTTCCATGCAAAACAACTAATTTGCACCATCTATGATCAAAAGTACGCAGCTGACATACTGTATAACTATATAAATTGATTGTGAATGCTATTTCTGAAATTTGTTTTACAGTGTTCAAAGCTATCCTGGGGTGCTTTCAAATTAGACTTTATGTCTACAGTCACCAGGCATTCTTCATCCAGCTGCACAGGAGTTCCTGTAACTCTCCTGTGTTTTTTCACTGCTTCTTCCACCCTTTTTTTCTTAATGCAGAAAAACTATGAAGATCGGAAAGTGCAGAACAGCCATGCAATCTTCTCCCAGGGGTGGATCGGAAAATGAGGCGTTCAGGCACAGTGGGCGCAGTGGTTCCTTGGACAGATGAATGTTGTGATAAGGATGTCCCTCTTTTCTCCTTGTTTTTCTTGCATTTTTGCTTTCATAATCATTTTAATACCCTGTGGAGCAAGCCCTTTTCCAAATCTACTGGCTTTTAACCTTAATTGATTGCTTCCTGGAATTAGGTTTCCCCAACCCACATACTTCAATTAGCTGTTTCATTAGTATATTACACTAGAAATAGCAGCTCCCTTCCAAGTACAACTGTGTGTGTTCTGGCTGTAATCCAGCAGGCTTGTAATGATACTTACTTCTGAGTAACTTTTGAACATTCTGAGCATAATCATGCACGGCTGCACTTCTCCAGCCCTGTGCAGTATGCCTGATCCCCTCACCCACCCACCCCCCGAACTGTAATTGTAATATGGTACAAAACAACCAACAAGAAAAATTAAGGCAGCATTTTAACCCATTAACTGACGGCATCAAATTGTAAAATTAGCTTTAACTGCAAAACTAAACAGGGTGCTAAAATGGTATTCCTTCAAAAGTTGGTAGCTACTGATAAGAGACCTGGAAAGGTGAGGAGACAACGCTTGCCACATGACTCCATCATGCCTAACCTGAACATAGTAAGGTTGTGATCAGAGAACAAGAAAACATTGTGTCTGATTGCAGTGGAAAAGGTCACTTTGCTGGGAGTGATCTCCCTTAAAGCTGCCCTTCCATCCATGCAGGAATTTCTCCAGCCTAGCTCCCAAAAAAATAGCCCTGGCTATTGGACCAAAAAGGTCCAGCTTCAGTGCCAGTCAGAATGGGCTGATTTGCAATCTCCCATGTGTTGTTTGATCGCTGGAAAATAGCTCACACCAGACTGTGCCATAAGGGGTCTAAAATGCAAGCTATTTCCCCATCCAATTGAATACATAGGAAAATGTGCTAGATCCTATAAATGTAGACAGCCAGTTCTAGTTCTGTTTGTAGTTTACAGCAGTAAAGCAATGATCTGTTGCACTGAGTCCTCCGTTCAGAAGCAAACCCTTTTCAAAATGATTTAGGAACTTTGTCATATCATCATGTGTCATATATTTATATATAGTCTTTTTGCTACTCTTTAATGTGCCACAAGATTTGGTCCTATATTAAAATCAATGTTGTGCACCATGCTTGAATATGCCTCAGTATTTGAAAGTTGTCATGATGATGGGATATGTAGTCAGAGAAATGTAAAACGGAGTCAGTTAGGTTCTGTGTGGAGGTGATTTGAGAGACTTTGGAATGTGTTTTTCTAAGCGCCATGGGAGTGTTTTCCTGAAGACCATTACAGCCAGGATCCAGATATCGTGAAGGCCAAATTCAGAGGCCCCTGGAAGACTCAACATTCCAAGCTTGTTGCAGAAGAGATAAACAACACCTGGACTCTCATGGGAATAAGGGGTGGAGAGAGGTGGTACAACCTCTAAAAAGTTAATTGGTTAACAGCCAGAAAGGCCAGAAAGAAGGGAGGAGTTAGGAGGGTAGAAAATGGACGATGGGTTATATGAAAGTGATTGATGGTGATGGAGGAGAAGGGAATGTGATGGTTCGTGTGTTGTTCGATTCCATGAAGGAGAGAGGATGTAAGTAAAGGAGAAAGAAGAAGAGGGGGGCTAGCCCACTATAGCCTACCCTAGGTTAGCTTTTTAGTGTTTATTATTTTAATGGGAAATAGTTATCTTATTTAACTGCAATGATCTTTGAATATGTTTCTTGATGCTAATGCTTATGCAATATAAACTGATTTCTAATGAAACTCTATTTTTCTAATAAAAATTAATTATAAAAAATCCTTACAAAGGACTGGTCTCTTGAACAGCAGGGTCTGGCTAAATCCAGGAAGGGAGAGGGCCACAAACTAGCTATCATTTAAGACTCCTACCTAATTGAGCTGTTGTGAGTTCTAAGGAATCACAAAGCCCATGTGCCTGTACTTGCAAAGTACTGAGTAAGTGCAAAGTGTTCTCTATTAGAAAAATAGAGTTTCATTAGAAATCAGTTTATATTGCATAAGCATTAGCATCAAGAAACATATTCAAAGATCATTGCAGTTAAATAAGATAACTGTTTCCCATTTAAAATAATAAACACTAAAAAGCTAACGTAGGGTAGGCTATAGTGGGCTATCCCCCCTCTTCTTCTTTCTCCTTTACTTACATCCTCTCTCCTTCATGGAATCGAACAACACACGAACCATCACATTCCATTTTCCTCCATCACCATCGATCACTTTCACATAACCCATCGTCCATTTTCTACCCTCCTAACTCTATTATTCTACAAATACTGTACATTGTTGTTTTGATGAAAAAGTGCACCGCTACTATTTGGGTTGTTGCATTCTAGAGATGCTCAGTTTAGTGTACATCTGCACGTGTGTGAGAAATATCTTCCCAATATCTGGAAAGGATCATTATGTGATAAATATCTGCTTTGGTGACATTGGTATTTTTCTCACCATCCAGACAACACACTTCTCCTCTCAATGTCAACAGGAACAAAGCGTGGCAAAAAGACTTCCCAAGCTTTTTTTGCCTCTTTTGCATGGCATTGTTTTTCTTTTTTTCCTACTGTATTACAGGAGATGGAAATTAGTGTTATGATAGCTTCCTATTTGGAAGGGTTCAAGTGCAAAGAAAACAAACAAAGCAACTCTAGAGTAGGAGGCCCAACAGGCAATTGTTTTTCATATTTTAAAAAAAGAGCTTAAGATATTTTTTGGAGATCAGCCAATAGATCAGAAATGGGCAGAAGTTCATTGCTTAGCCTCTTCCGAGCATCACTTCTTAGCACCTGTCCAGACCAAATGACCACAAGGGGAATTTGGGAATAGAGAGTTTTTAATTAGATTTCAGTTAGGTACAAAATCTTCCCATTCCCCCCACCCCAAAAAGGATCCAGAGAATTAAAACTTGTGGAGAATTAGCTTTTAAAAATATTTTTGAAGGATTTTGAAAGAACTAGGAGGTTTTCTAAGGGGAGAATTTTCCAGAAAAGTAATTTTTTGAAGTGTAGTTTGACCCTGAATCTTGGTAAGGTCCATACTCCATTGCAACCTACTGGGACTGACCAGGGACTTGAACGTTTGCCTCATATGAAAGAGTCCTTTAAAGAAGGCAAAATAATACGCCTTAGGTGCAACGAATGCCAAATAACTGAGTCAAAACTGCAGGGCTTCTACAGAGCAAAGAACCAAGCAGATCAGTCTCAACCACCATTACCAAGAAAAGGATTGTTCCATAACACACGAGGCTTTGAAGCCCCTAGACCAGTGATGGCGAACCTATGGCACACATGCCACAGCTGGCATGCAGAGCCCTCTCTGTGGGCATGTGAGCCATAAGTCACCATCGAGAAATACTTACCCATCCTCCGATCCCGGATTTCGGCACTCCCCTCTGCTGGTGCAGTGGTCCAGCGCAGGGGTGCAATGGTGGCCATTACCGGTCTAGCCCGACAGGGGATTGGAGGACCGGTAAGTATTTCTCTGTTAATACCTCGCCTAGAAAAAACACAAGCAATTAACCCTTGCAGTGCAAGGGCAGTTGTTGTTTTTCTAAACTAAAACCTCAGTATTCAGGTTTAATTGCAGTGTTGGCACTTTGAAATAAAGAAGTTGGTTTTGTGTTGACACTTTGGGCACTCGGGCTCAAAAAGGTTCACCATCACTGCGCCTAGACCATTATCGCAAACGGAAAGAAGCAAAAAGCACTTTGTTTCCTGTGGTTTCTGCCATAGGAGGTCTTTGCCCAAGCAGGAAAACTAGCAACGCTTGCATCTTTGTGGGGCAAACACACACCATGTTCAGAAAATCCAAAATAAATTGATAACAGTTCCAAAACCAGAGGCTGAAAGGAGGAGGAAATGATGTGAGCTTTTAGAAGAGTTGCAAAGAATTACTCAGAACAGTATACACGTGAATTGGTTTCGCCTGCCAGCTTGGAGTTCGCCACCCCATCTAAGCCATCGGGATCCGTCCAGGCAACTCGGAATGGGGGATGGGTGGGGTGGGGGGCCGGAGCGAGACCCGAGAAACAGAAGCTTCGCTTTGATCCACAGAAATCTAGAATGGCCCACCACCTTCGGGGTCTGCATCGGCTCTTGTTACTGCAGGCTCGAAGGCGCGGGCCACCCATAAACAAGCCCGGGAAGTGGCACCGGGCACCCTTTAACTACACTGCGCGGGGACTAAAATGGTGCCCGCTACTGCCTTCCTCCGAAGTGGATTGGCTGCAATTTACCTGTGGTTAAAACAGAAAGAAATAGAAAGAAAGGGCCCCTCGCTCTCCCTCGCGTGCGAAAGGGGCCGGCAACAGCAAGGCCCGGGACCGGCTGCCCGCTGTTCTTTCTGCACAGGAAAGCCCTGGCACAAGAGTGAAGGCAGAGGGCGGGCCCGCCGCCTGGACGCGGGGCGGGGGGGGGGGAAGAGGGAGAGAGCGAGAGAGCCGGGATCCTTTCCAAGCTGTCGTGAGTAGGCAGGGGAGGCAGAGAGCGGGGCAGCCGGGCAGTGTGCGTCCTGTGTGGCCCCGGAGGAAAAGAGGGCCTGGCGATCCGCGGCCCAGCAGCAGCAGCAGCGGCGGAAGACGCGAACGGCCCGGCGGTGGGAGCAGCCCCTGGAAGGGGCCCCGCAGCGCAGCCACCATGCCCGCCACGGGAGGCGAGTAAGTGATCCGGCACGGGAAGCAAGCTCTGCTCCCGCCCTCCTGCTCTCTGTCCACACAAGGCTCTGGATTTGGGGGGGGGGGAAGAGAGAAGAGGAGAGGGCGGTGGTCCAGAGCCTTGGGGGTCCCGAACAAAGTTTGAAGAGGCACCCCGGAAAGCCCCGCCGGAGAGGCGTAAGCTCTCTGGGCCGAGGAGGATAGGTTCAGGGCGGCGGGAGCGCCGAACCGACTTGGGCCTCGCGCCGTGCTTGGCCCTCCGAGGAGCAAAGTCGGGAGGAAACTCCCCCCCCCGCGCCCGCGCCCGCGCCCGCGCCCGCGCCCGCGCCCCGATCAGGACTCCTCCGCCCGGCACCTGCGGGCACCGAGCGGGCTTCCTCCGCGAGCCTTTGGAAGCCTGGGGCGGCGGGCGGGGGGGGGGGGCGGCGGCCAACGTCGGCCGTGCACCCTCGCCAGGATCGGGAAGTTTTCTGATCCCCCCGGGCGGGCGGGCCTTTCCTGCTCTCGCTTGGCCAGAGCGGGTTGTTTTGCGCCGTCAGACGAAGCAGGCAGCTGGTGTACATATCCGAGCATGAGCGCACAACGTGGGCATGGGGTAGAAAGGGGGAGGAGTAGGGCTGTGCTGCTCGGATATTTATAGATCGTGAAATCCTCCTGGAGGCAAGGTATGAAAGAAACAGAGCTCTGGCCCGCTCGCTTGCTCGCGCTGGCGCTCTCTCTCGCACACTCTGTGTGTGATTCTCTCCGTCCTTCAGAAACAGCAGTACGAGGAAACTGCAATTAAAGTGCCTTCAAGACGTTCTGTCTTTTCATAAGCTTTTCTAAAGGAGCAAGGCTGCCTTTGTCCGATGGAACCAGAGAGTGGACATTTTCCCCCAAAAGCTGGTGACACAATGGCTGAAATCCTCCTGCTCCTTCGTTTAGTAAGTCCTAGCTATAGTAAGCCCGTTGAAAAACGGGGGATGAGGGGAGTCAACTCCTCCATAAATTCTCCTGTATCAGTGGACTTTCTCTAGCTGTGACTTGCTATGCTGGACTAGATTTCAGCAATAAATGTTCATCTTTAGGTTATAAAGATGTCCATTTGTTCTGTTAAGCTGCTGCTCTGTTAAGGGAAAACACTGGATACTTCCAGACTACATGTTTACTGATCAGTTTCACTGCCTCAGTCACACGGTTTTGTAGGAGGTCCACATGTGGTTATTTGTGGCCCTCTCATGTTTCCCTTCCTAGCGAGACCTACCTCACTCTGCTTGAGGGTAGAGCTGGCCTGGTCGGTGCCCTCCCACTGAAATCTTTCTTATCTTCTTCCATTTTTAACCCTCCTTTATTTTCCTACTGTGTTTTTGAGTCTCATTTCTTTCAGCAATAAATCTGTTAAGGAGAAAAAGGTAGACAGTCTGCACTACTGAGGGTAATATTAGAAACCACCTGTTTGCTGTTATGTGCAGTCAAAAGTCACCTCTGACTTATGGCAACCTTATGAATGAGTGATCTGCAAAATGTTCTCAACTGCCCTACTCAGCTCTTATAAACTCAAGGCTGTGGCTTTTTTTGTGGAGGTAATCCATCTCACCTTTGGTCTTCCTTTTTTACCTGCTGTCCTCAACTTTTCCTGGCATTACTGTTTTTTGCCTTGTCATTATGTGCCCAAAGTATGACAGTCTTAGTTTCATTCTTTTTTCTTCCAGAGGTATGCAAAATGTTTGACAGTTTCAATTTCTTCGTTGTCAAAATTAATGTTAGAGTTCTTCTGTAATTGTAATTGTCTTTGTAATGTTCAACTGCAATCCTGATTTTGCACTTTCTTCTTTTCCTTTCATCAATACATTTCAAGTCATTGTTGCTTTCTTCCAGTAACATGATGTCATCAGCATATCTTGAATTATTTTCACTCCTCCTTCATCTGAAGCTAGTCCAGTTTTCCACACCATGTGTTCTACATACAGATTGAACAGATAGGGACATGAAATGCATTCTTGTCTGATACCTTTACCTATAGGAAACCATTCTGTTTCCCCATAGTCTGTCCTAACAATAGTTTATTGTCCACAGTATAGGTTATGCATCAGGACAATCAAGTGCTGAGGCACACCCATGTCTTTCAAAACAATCCAAAGCTTCACATGAGCCACACAGTCCATGGCTTTGCTGTACTGTAGTCTATAAAGCATAGACTGATCTTTTTCAGAAATTCTTTGGTGCAATCCAGGGGTCAGCATATATTGGCAATATGATCATGAGCGTCTGTACCTTTCTGGAATCCAACTTGAACATCAGGCTTTTCTTGCTCCATACAAGGCAAAAGTCTTTGTTGCAACACTTTGTACATTGCTTTGCTTGCACGGGAGATTGGAACAATGGTTGTATACTAGTTTCTACACTCCATATAGGGTAAAGGTTTTTGCTGAAAAACCTTAAGCATCACTTTGCTGTTTAGAAGCACCCATTATCTTGGTTAGGGAAACACTGTAAAAAGATTAAAAGAACAGTGTCAAATTACTCTACAATACATGTTTATGGTTTTTGTTTTGGTTTCTTTGTTGACTCATTTACTGTTTCTTAATGACTTTCCTCAATGTAGCACCAGTTTTCTAGAAATATCTCGTTTCCCCAGCCTTCAAATCTTCATTTTAGAGTTGCCATAAGTCAGAATTGACTTGATGGCCCATCATCATTGTTGAGTATCAATCACAACTGAAGTGCCACAACATTGTTTTTATTTTTAAAAAATATATGATGAAGATAGAAAAAGGCAAGTCACACAAAGCTTGGGCTTCTGTTAAAAACCAGGCATCATTATTATTATTATTATTATTATTATAGTTACAGAACAATTTTTTGCCTAGGACTTGAGTTCCAGTTTGAGACAAGGCCTGAGAGAATGCATTCCAAAAAAGGGTAAGGCCAAGGGAGCAGGAGCCCGGTGTCAAAAGGAGTGGGGCCAAAGTGAAGGGCCAAACATAAATCTTAGAAATTCACTCTCTTTTTCTTCCACCAAGCACAAAAAAGGGCCCAGCTCTGCAAAATGCACAGGTCAGTTTCATGCAACACCTTGCAAAGTGCCTGTGAAGTGTTCAGCAGGGTTCTCGGTGAGGTTATTTAAAAGTTAAATGTCTATAAATATCATGTCATGCCCAGTCATTGATAGGAGATAGGAGCCGAAGGACATGCTGACCAATTGACAAACACAAGGGACCATATCTGGCACACAGGCTGGCAGCTCCCAATCACTGCTCCACAGATAAAAGGATGACATCCTTCTCATGGTGTCTTTATGGGGAAAATCCCCTCTATATTATCTTCTCTGAACTTTTCCTCCACCACAGCAATTGCATGTTCATGAGTCCAAGAGACCTCTTTTCTGTTCTTTGCTGCAGCTCCAAAGGAGAAGATTATTCCACAGCTATCCTGCGCCAGAAGCACCGTCCCAACCGCCTCATTGTTGATGAATCTGCCAATGAAGACAATAGTGTGGTGAACCTGACTCAGGTACATATGAACGCACTGCTAGAATAGACCAACATTATTCCCCTGTCGCCAAGTTTCACAATCAAACGGAACACGTTTTAGACAATTGCCTCCACTTCACAGCTGTCTGGGCCAGCCCATTTTCTTATATCCTATAACAAATAAACAATACAGTATGTCCTCATCCAGTGAACACCATGACCCCAGACGTGAGTAGTTCAAATGGGGAGAGGAATATTTATATTTACTTCTGCCTAGGCTTCATGGGGGGGGGAGGATATTAGGGGAAAACTGAGGTCAAGTGAATCCTGTGTTACTCATACCACACACAACCCAACTCTACTTTTACCCTCAGTTCCAGGATACCTCAAGTCAGGGGTAGGGCTTGGACCACCTGCCACCCTCCAAGATTATGCTTTGTGCCTTCCAGCCAATTCTCAAAATCTCTGGCCTTTGGTCATGTTTTCCGGGACTGGTGGGAGTTACAGTCCAAAACATCCGGCAGATGCCTACTTGTGCTCTACGAGGTTGGGACCTCTGGCATCTTTGCAGCCCTGAGAGTCGTTGAAGACACCTATTTGGGTTTGGACTGGATGGGCAGCCTCCAGAGGTTTGGGGGTTTCATGTGCCATTTCTGGACCTTACAGGGCTGTGCTTGTTCCCATGATTCTGTTTTTAATATAAAAATTAACTTTGAAAAGCCTGAAACAAAATTATGCCACCCAACTCCCCTGCCCCACATACATACACAATTTGGGGTAGGGGATTGGGGGCACAAAGATGTTGGAGGTCACGTTTGGGCCCTTGGAGGCGCATGCAACCCATGGGCTGCATGTTGCCCACCTCTGGAATAAAACCCTCCCACCTGCCTCCCAGGGACAGAGTGCTTTTAGTTAGAAGTGCTTTAGCACTTTTGAAAGCTGGTTGCATCCTGGATTGAGGAAAAACCAACATGGAGACAACATGGAGTTTCTTATGACAGACGATACATGAGGCTAAGTATTAACACCTAGTGTCCTAGATGGGAATACTTAGCCTCATGTTTAGTCTGTCATAGGAAATATTCTTACGGATATTCTTGTGAATATGAATGTCATAAGAAATCTTAAATATTCCCATCAAGATTGAGACTAGAGATGGGGGTATTCATATTCGTATACGAATCTCCCCGCACAGGTGGAAATAACGAGGGTCCGGCCCCATGGGGCTGGACTGTCTACTCACGATTTCGCCACTGCCGCTGGCTCCGCGAAGGCTTCCTATCGCGCTGTTCTCCACAATGGATTAGCCACTCTCTGACCTAGCAGAGAGGCTTGTCATCCCGCCTCCTGCCAGGACTGGGTAATCGATTGCGGACAATGGCGCGATAGGAATCCTTTGCGGAGCCAGAGGCAGCGGCGAAATTGTGAGTGGACCGTCCAGCCCCATGGGGCCAGACCCTCATTATTTCCACCTGTGTGGGGATATTCGTATTCGTATACAAATACCCCCATCTCTAATTGAGACATACATATGTATAATCCATATATGCAAAAATATGCCAAAATGATACAAACAGATAACATATGAACTCACAGACCTATCTTAGATTAACCCACAGATATCAGAGATAAAAAAGCGCGTAACCTCGAAGTCTTGATTTTCTCCAGGAACAAAGGTACTGCCATACATCATGGATATGCAAAAGATTCCTATGTTTGTTCTCACACAGATGTGTACAAAAACACGGTCATAAACAAAGATGTCTAGCTTACATATCTCTGCTAAAGGAGCCTTGTCTTGTTTCAGCTCTTTTCTTGGTTTTCCACAGGCCAAGATGGAAGAGCTCCACTTGTTCCGGGGGGACACCGTGCTGCTGAAGGGAAAGAAACGCCGGGAGACGGTGTGCATCGTGCTCACAGATGACTCCTGCCACAGTGAGAAGATTCGCATGAACCGGGTAACCCGGAACAACCTCCGTGTGCGTCTTGGAGATGTGGTCAGGTGAGGCTGACCCAAGTGGTGGTGGTGGCAGGAAAGCTCAAGACATTGCGTTGAACTGGGTCAGGTGCTGATGGAGAGCCATGGCTATGCTCCGTCTCAAAGCTTTGGGATCAGGTGGTGGAAGGGTAACTTGTGCCACCGTCAGCAAGACCGTTGTGGAGAAGGGAGACCGTACCAAATAGGGGGGTAAAAATGGGGATTTGGAAGAGCGGGGGGTGGGTGGGAGACAGCTCTAATTATTTGTAATTAGCTTTACGTAAGTTGATTAGTATAGATACTGATTTCATGATGTGACTTGGTATTAAATTTGGGGATCACACTAGAATGTATTATGGGCCGCTGTATTAAACTGACAGTGTGGGCTGCTAGTCGATTGCTTTTCCAAGATATTCAGGGTGTCCTAGAATGTGTGTGTGTGTGTGTGTAGTGTGCTATCTTCTGGTGGCCAGCTGAGCCTTTCTCTGTACAGTGTGCAAGCCTGTCCAGATGTGAAGTATGGAAAGCGAATCCATGTCCTCCCCATCGATGATACTATCACGGGCTTGACCGGCAACCTCTTTGAAGTTTACCTCAAACCCTATTTTCTGGAGGCCTACCGACCTGTTCACAAAGGTGAGGACTACTGAGATGAGCAGTGAGGAGCCTCCAGCCCAGCCCATGGGGCAGACCTGGTCCCCCAGGCCTCCATTTCCATCTCTCTCTCTCGCCTGCCAGACTCTCCCACCAGGCCATTTCCTTTCATCGCTTCATTTCCCCCTGCCTTTGCAGCAGAGGAACCCTGTCTGGAGTGTGTCTTCCGTGAGTTGAAGTAGAGCTGTCAGAAAGGGGATAGCGTTAAACAGGAAGGAGACAGTACTGGAGAGAGAGGTCACTGTGTTGTGGGAGAAGGGAAATGGTGATGATGATGATGATGATGTGCTGTCAAGTCTATTCTGACTTACAGCAACCTTTTTCAGGGTTGTTTTTAGGTAGAGAGTATTTAGATGTGGTCTACCATTCGCTTCCTCAGGGGGGTGCCCTGGGACTGTGCAGTTTGACCAAGGTCACACAAGCTGACTTTTCTGGGATGCACGTTGGAGAACTGAATTCCCAACCTCTGGGTCTGCAGCCAGATACTTATCTTGCCAACCTAGTTAACTAATTGAGTGGTTAGTTGTATTGTTACAAGATGTAGCGATAGCCACTAGGCTAGACAGAGATTTGACAAAGTGAACTCCCAGCCTCTGGCTTTGCAGCCAGATACCTAAACCACTGGGCTATCCAGCCAGCGGGAGAAGGGAAGACACCAATAATATGGAGAATTCCAATCTGGGGTCAGCCCTTGGCATGGTGAAGGATGCTTTGCCCAGAGTGCTCCCAAACCCAGAAAAGAGGAAGTGGTTTCTCATTCTGAGCATGAAATGGGAGGGAGGAGAATTCTGGCAGCCCAGCTCGGATCTGTGTTCCAGTCCCTCTTTTCTTGGGTGTGGGGGGTACCTTTTGCATTTCTGTGTCTTACCATGGCCTCATCTTTAACATAGGGCACCATGACTGTACCAGGACTTGGGAGTAATGCATTACAAGTAACAATGTTGGTGTAACACATTATTTTTGGCGATAAAAATAGCATAACAGTTTATCTTTTCTCATATTTTAACACTGACATGTAAATTTTTGGATGTAGCATTATTTGTTAGTCATACAACCTTAGGGTATTTTTTTTAAGTCACAAGGAAGCAGCTATTTTTGGCCATTTTCCTATTTTGAAGGTTTTAATCAAATTATTGTCATTATTTTAAAATAATCTGGAAATAGCACCTTATTAATGCATTACTTGTAAAATAATGAGGAACAGCAAGGCTCATGCAATGCATATTTTTAAATGCATTAATTGTTTTGAATAATGTTGCAGGCTCTGGACTGACCAGTGATGAGAAGAATTAATTTGATGACACAATTCCTCTTTTGTTCCCAGGTGACATTTTCCTTGTGCGAGGTGGAATGAGGGCTGTGGAGTTTAAGGTTGTCGAGGTAGATCCGAGCCCCCACTGCATTGTGGCTCCCGACACCATTATCCACTGCGAGGGGGAGCCCATCAAGCGGGAGGTGTGTGTGTGTGTGCGCGTGGGGGGGGGACTTGAGACATCCATGTCAGGGCTGGGATGGGTCACAGCCAGCAGTGGGGCTTGGGTTGGGCGCTTACTCCTAAATGCCATTGGAACATCCTTCAGTCTGGACAGCACAGAGGCATAGGATTTTGTGAGTTGGGTCTGTCATCGAAAACTTCCCCATGGAAGGGTGTCTAAGGGCAGTTGGTGGGAAAGGGAGGGGGAGAGCGGAAGTCAAAATAGGCTGGACAGGTGGGCAGAGATGGGGTCCTGTCACAGGGCACTTTCTGTTTGCATCCCATCTCTGTCCTCTCAGGATGAAGAGGAGAGCCTCAACGATGTTGGCTACGATGACATTGGGGGCTGCCGTAAACAGCTGGCACAGATCAAGGAGATGGTGGAGCTCCCACTGAGACACCCGGCGCTCTTTAAAGCTATTGGTGTGAAGGTACAGCTGGGGATGTGGGAAGGCCCAGGTCCTCATGGCCTCCCGGGTATCGGTCAACCCAGTTTTTCCTTTCAAGCATGTGCTGCAGCATTTCACCACAGACGAATGCAGGCATTTTCCCCTGCCTTTCTTTCCAAGCCAGAGTGTCCTTGGAGTTGATTCTGCTGAAACGGCAGCAGACCTTCTCTCCTGGGGCGTCCCCTTGCATTGTGCTCCGTTTCCTTGGCCCCCCGTGGCCCAGGGTCTCTTCTCTCTGCCAGACGAGCCACTTCCTTTGCCCAAGCATCCTCGATGTGACTCTTCTGCTTCCTCTCTTCTTTCTTCCTCAGCCTCCACGAGGGATTCTGCTTTATGGTCCACCTGGCACTGGGAAAACACTGGTGGCCCGTGCGGTTGCCAATGAAACAGGAGCCTTTTTCTTCCTGATCAATGGTGAGCATGATTTGGAGGGAGTCCTTAGGAAGATCGAGTCCTCCGTCCTGAACCTCCTGTGCCAGACCTTCCCACCACCAGAAATACACACAGGGATAATCCAAGAGCCCTTGGTGTAAACCGTGCTTCACAGGCAGACATAACAGGAAGACAGGTCCCTGCCCTGGGGAGATTGCAGACGGTGGGCTGTTTCGAAAGTAGGCACCTGCCCAACGGTCGGTGTTTTTTGCCAGTCACTCTCTCCTCTGAAGTATTGGGGCAGTTGCCCAAAAAAACTCCGGCCTTTACGCGTTGCCGTCTTATTCTTCCACAGGCCCAGAGATCATGAGCAAACTGGCTGGGGAGTCGGAAAGCAACTTGCGCAAAGCTTTTGAAGAAGCGGAGAAGAATGCTCCAGCCATCATCTTCATTGATGAGCTGGATGCCATTGCTCCAAAGAGGGAGAAGGTAAGCAGAGAGTGGACCTCTGAGGAGTCGCTCTTCCCAGAGGGGTGGCTGGAGCAAGGGCTTGTGGGGTCAACACTCCAGGATGGTATGGAGGAGGACGTCGTTCACCCCCACCCACCCCAGGAGAGGTTTCCCCGCCTTATTCTGGGGAAATCAAATCGGTTCCCTCACCCCCCTGCTCGCCTGCTGTGAGGGCTGCTGTTCAGAGGAAACCATGAAGCCTGGAGAGGTTTGCCCTTCCCTTCCTCTGGGGGCATCCTGGACCTGTCCAGCTTGCCCAAGGCCACACAGGCCGACTTTTCTCCCAGGAGGCACGCCTGACCTCTGGTGTTCCAACTCACTGACTTATTCAGCCAGAGGTGCTGCCAAACGTCCCCTGTCTTTCATCTCCCTGTGTTTATTTGTTTATTTATGACATCTGTATCCATTTTTCTCTTCCCAGAAGCCCCAGGCAGTGTGCATTGCTCTTTCCCACACTATTTTATCCTCATAGTAAGCCTGCAAGGTAGGTTTTGTTGAGAGATGGTCACCGATCCAAGGTCAAGGCAGAAAGAGGACTTGAACTGGGTGTTTCCAGCCCTTGTCCGACTCTCTGAGCACTAGACTAAGGACATTCCAGTAGCTATATTGCCCAACACAGGTGCAGGGACAAAGACACAGTCTGCCTAGAATACATCCCCTTTCTCTTGTGCTGTTGCTCCGCTTACCTTCTCGCTGTACATTCTTGCCCTCAAACACCTGCTCAGTCTTATTGGCCACTAGATGGTGCTGTGCTCAAAGGTTTGGTGCCCACTGCCCTATATTCTATGTGGCCTTTTCTAGGAGTGCCAGAAGGGCAGCCACACCTGCACCCGTGTCTTTACCTCCTTTTTGCTCTTCTATTTCAGACCCACGGGGAAGTAGAACGCCGTATCGTCTCCCAGCTGCTCACCCTCATGGACGGTCTCAAACAGCGCTCCCACGTGATAGTCATGGCAGCTACCAATCGACCTAACAGTATTGACCCTGCCTTGCGGCGCTTTGGTAAGAGAGCACTGCGCTCTCTCCTCTCGCTGCTCCAGGCATTCTCCTTGGTGGGCGTGGGCCTTCCGTTCATTCAGAGGCAAACGATGCCCCCTTCTGCCCTCTGTGGGATGTGGGGAGCAAACGTGTTGTATTTTGACATGCCTTAAAAGAATCTGTGGAGATCTCATGCCACCAGTTTTTAAAAGTTTCTTTTTTTGGACGGGCTGCTAGAGTGTGCAAGGGGGCTTTATCCGTTAAAAAAAGGGGAGAATGCTACGCCAATATCCATTAAAAAATAGGGAGGGTGGATGTTGTGGGAACAGGTGCAGACTTTGAAGATCCATGCATGGGCTGGTGTGGCCCCTGGACCTCGGGCGACTGCCTGCCCCTGTCTTAGGCCATAGCCTTCCCGGCTCCCTCCTGCCAAACTGCATGCCCTGATTTATTTTATCCCTTGCCATAAGTGGATAAGGGACGTGGTGGCGCTGCGGGTTAAACCGCAGAAGCCTCTGTGCTGCAAGGTCAGAAGACCAGCCGTCGTAAGATCGAATCCACGCGATGGAGTGAGCTCCCGTCGCTTGTCCCAGCTCCTGCCAAGCTAGCAGTTCGAAAGCATGTAAAAATGCAAGTAGATAAATAGGCACCACCTCCGTGGGAAGGTAACGGTGTTCCGTGTCTAGTCGCGCTGGCCACGTGACCACGGAAACTGTCTTCGGACAAATGCTGGCTCTACGGCTTGGAGACAGGGATGAACACCGCCCCCTAGAGTCGGACACGACTGGACTAAATGTCAAGGGGAACCTTTACCTTTACCTTTGCCATAAGTTCACAGATTCTCTGTTCATTGAATAGGAGTGTGATATGGACTTAGCGCTAATCTCTCTTCTTCAGGGCGCTTTGACCGAGAAATTGACATTGGGATCCCAGATTCAGTGGGAAGGCTGGAAATCTTGCAGATTCATACCAAGAACATGAAATTGGCTGATGATGTGGACCTAGAGAGGGTGAGAGCCAGGGAGTGGAGATCTGCAGGGAGAAAAAATGGACCCATGGGATAATCAAAGGTGTACGGGTTGTTATGTGCTTTGAACAGGATTTTTTTTTTCATGAATATGATCACTTGGTTAACGCAATAAGATGTGTATGTCATAAGGAGCTATCACAGCTCAAATACCGTGCCTCAGACTTTGAAATTGTTTTGGGCATGGCCTTCCAAGGATATCATCTCCCAAATTAATCAAGAGTTTCAAAATCAAGAGATATGTTGAACAGCTGCACAGAACACTTGGGTTAACAGACATTCCCAATTTGAAAAGGTATGTTGCACATGAAAGAAAACAGAGAAGCCTCAGGAACGATGGATGTTGGGGTGGGGGGGTGTTCAGGGAACCAAGACAGCCTTCAGGGCACACGTCCTTGTTCAGCAGCTGGGCATGAAAAGGAGATTGACAGACAGTTCGACAGGATACCCTGTAAGTTAGAGGGTATTTTTTGTATAGAAATACAAGGAACGGGCTTATACTATATCAGACGACTGATCCTTCCAGTCTGGTATTATCCACACTGGCTGACAGCAGGACTCCAGGTTTTTAGACAGGGCATTTCCCCAGCTCTCCTCAGAAATCCCAGAGTTTGAATCTGGGACTTTTGAACATGCAAAGTTGTGGCTCCTTCACTGCTTGTGCCAGCGGGAGACAAGGAGGGTTGGAGTTTTGGAGAAACCAGGTGGTGGGAGGTTGTGGCAGCATTACAGGTTCTCTAAATTGGAGGCATAAACATATTTCTGTTGGTTATGCCTCCAGTAGTGGCAAATAACTCACCTAAGACAGGCGCAGAAATACCATCTATAGAAGCTGCGGCAGGGCCTTGGTGCCTTTACCAAAGGAAATTCTCTGAGGGGTTATTCTCCACCCTTGTCACCAAAATGCCCCCCCTGACACAGGTGGTCTGTGGTTGCAGGTGGCCAACGAGACGCACGGGCACGTGGGCGCTGATCTGGCAGCATTGTGTTCAGAGGCAGCGCTCCAGGCAATCCGCAAGAAGATGAGCGTCATCGATCTGGAGGATGACACTATTGACGCTGACATCCTCAACTCCATGGCTGTCACCATGGATGACTTCCAGGTAGGCCAGCCTCTGCAGGCCAGTAGCAAGAGGCCTATGCACAAAGGTGTTCATCCATTAAAATTGCCTTTCTTTTTTCATGTTTACCAACAGAGTTCTGAAAATATGAAGAATTCATAGCTTAGAATGAATTCTTCTTCCTTGAACTGTTCTAGAACTTCACTTGCCTTCCTCATCTTTCCAATTTCTAAACAGCTCCAAACAGTGTCTGCTCTGAACCAGGCAGGAGTGAAAAGAACATTTACCATTTAAGTAATTCCATTTTCAGTGCCTTGAAGCCCAGCTGGCCGTAACCAATGATAAAGGCTTGTGGGAGATGTAGTCCAAAATATCCTTAGCGCTGAACCATAATGTTCTAGTTTTGATTGAGTTTCAAATAGGTGATGGTCTCCCATTACTTTGTTCTCGTGCATTAGGTCTTCATTTGTTTCCTGACTGTTACTTCATTTCTCAGTTTCCTTCTCACTTAAATGAACATTAACAGGCATGCACATGATTCTGTTTATTTCACCTCGCTGTAAGTTCTAGTTGTGGCCTAATCAAGCAATCTGTTGTTATATAAGAGCTTGGCTAGATGGCTCAATTGGTGCAGGATGGAGCAGGCTGCATAGGGTCACTTAGGGTTGTATAGAGGTCTGGTATGCCATTTGGTGTGATCCTTGCATCCACACACCATATGCACCTCAAGCATTGGGCCTGCCTCCCTTAAGAAAAGAAACAAGCAAAAAACCTTCCTTGCCCCCTCTTATCTCCTCCTTCTGGAAGGAAGCTTTCAACTAAATAGTTCTAAAAGGTACAGTGCATTAATGCTTTTTTAAAAAGTTGCTTCCTCCCTATGCCCCTTCACAGGGAAGTAGAGGAAGTTTTTAATTTCCCAATATCATTAAGTGGCTAAGCTTAACTAAATTGGGAAATTGAAACCAGATGGAAAATTTAAAGCATCAAGACCTGCTTTGGTTGGATCCCAGTGATCACACATGCTGGAAATTAATCAGAACGGAGTGATCCTATCTGCAGCTTAAAAAGAGTAGCCCCTGACAGGGAGCCAGAAAGGTGCGGGTAGAAATGCTTTGGAGACGGGCTGGTTCGCGCTGACGTGTACATCATCTGATTGCCAGCAAAAGGAGCAAACATCCCATCCCCACAGAGGATCAAACAGGGAGACAAATGCCGGGGTGGTCACCCCCTATGTGTACCTGAGATCAACTGAAAAAAAGCATACGTGTTCCCAAAAGAGAAGTCAACTCCCATCAGTCTTTCTGGTGATCAGCATGATTTAATCCCGAGAGTTTCCTTGCAACCCGGTTATCACATCCTTCCCAGTGCAGGTGCTAAGACATCTCCCTGCCCGGTGTCTTTCCCACATGAACTGAAAGCCATTTCCCCCAGTGCTGTCTCCAGAGCGGCAAATTGCCTGGAATTGGCACCATGTCGCTCCTAGTGTGGCTGAGCTGTTCTGGTTTCCTTGTGGACAATGAATGGAGAAATGGAGCCCAAGTGAGTGCTTGGCCTCTGTCAGAGACACTCCGGTTTCAGTGCTTTGCGCCTACTGCCCCGGCAGTCACGCTTGCTGCCCTGCTCTTTCTCCTGCTTTGCAGTGGGCCCTTGGCCAAAGCAACCCTTCAGCCCTACGTGAGACTGTCGTGGAGGTGCCCCAAGTCTGCTGGGATGATATCGGGGGTCTGCAGGAAGTCAAACGGGAGCTCCAGGAGCTGGTTCAGGTCAGTAGAAATACAGGGAAGGGATTTCAGACTGTTCCACAACTCTAGTAGCTGCAGAAGGAGTAGCAAAAGCAGCAGCAGTATTCATGGTTTCATTCTGATACTTGTGCAAAGGTCTCTGGTCAGTTTGGTAACAGAGTCAGGAGTCACAGGAGTCATGGACATTAGGGATTTGCAGGGACAGTGAGATCATCTGCCTCCCCCTCCACACACACACATATACCCCAAAGCTCCCTGCTACCTCTGAGCTTAGCTGTAATCCTCATATTAGCAGAGGGCAAAGTATTTCTCCTTTGAGCTGAAAAAAGAGACTCCTGGGAAATCTGTGCTGGTGTCTGTGTCTGTGTACTTGCCCTCCACCCACACACACGCAGTTAGCTTGTGGCTGGAAGGGGGGGAACCTTTCCCCCAGTTTGGTGGTGAGTCCTCTCTCACACACCTTTATCCACAAACCACTCTGACCCATACATGGATCAACACAGACACCTGCATCTCTGGATTCTGCCTGGTGGTGTAGCATTGAGGAACAACATGCTAAGCACCTACGTTTGACTTTTCCCACTACACCATTTTCTCTGCATGTCTGTACATTTAATCATCATATTGACAAACACTGAAGAATAAAAAGGAGAAGATGAAACGAGCTGGAATTGCTGAGGTCCAGCACCTGCAAAAGCACACCACCCAGGGGGCCAGCAGTCCTTTTGATCGGGTCACCTCCCTGATAGACAAAAGAGGGAATGCTGTAGACGTAGTATATCTTGACTTCAGCAAAGCTTTTGACAAAGTGCCCCATGATATCCTGATTAGCAAGCTAACTAGGGGTGGGCTGGATAGATCAAGTTTCAGGTGGATACACAATTGGCTACAGAATCGTACTCAGAAGGTGATGATTAATGGGTCCTTCTCCAACTGGGAGGAGGTAACAAGTGGGGTACCTCAGGGCTCAGTCCTGGGCCCAGTGCTCTCCAACATTTTTATTAATGACCTGGATCAGGGGATGCAGGGAATGCTAATCAAACTTACGGATGACAGAAAATTGGGTGGAATGGCTAATATCCTGGAAGACAGAAACAAAATTCAAAATTATCTGGATAGGCTTGAGCACTGGGCTGAAAACAACAGAATGAAATTTAACAGGGATAAGTGCAAAGTACTACATCTAGGAAAAAGAATCCAAACAGAGTTACAAGATGCGGGATGCCTGGCTAACCAATACTGCAAATGAGAAGGATCTTGGAGTTGTTATAGATCACAAGCTGAATATGAGTCAAAAATGTGATGTGGCTACAATAAAAGGCAAATGATATTTTAGGCTGTAGTAGCAGAAGTATAGTTTCCAAATCCTACGTGGTACTAGTTCCCCTCTATTCGGCACTGGTTAGGCCTCATCTTCCGTTCTGTGTCCAGTTCTGGACACTGCACTTCAGGAAGAATGTTGATAAATCGGAACAAGTTCAGAGGAGGGCGACAAGGATGATCAGGGGGTTGGCAACTAAGCCCTGTGAGGAAAGACTGAAAGAACTGGGCATGTTTGGCCTTGAGAAGAGAAGACAGGGGAGATATGATGGCACTTTTCAAATACTTGAAAGACTGTCATACAGAGAGGGTCATACTAGGTCATCCCAGAGTGCAAGACATGCAACAATCGGCTCAGGTTACAGGAACTCAGATTTCGGTTGAATATCATGAAAAATGTCCTAACTGTTAAAGCAGTACGACAATAAAACCAGTTACATCGAGAGGTGGTGAATGACTGGAGGCATTCAAGAGAAACTTAGACAACCACCTGGCAGATACCCTTTGATTTGTATTCCTGCACTGAGCAGGGGATTGGACCCGATGGCCTTATAGGCCCCTTCCAACTTCATCATTCTATGAGAAAGTTCTATGGGAAAGTACTTCATCCACCTCGATAATTCAGGCCTCTGGATGGGCCAGAGATAGAATCAGGTTTCAATGAGATGGGCTGTTTTTTCTCTAACATCTATATCTCACAGCACCCCTATGGAGTTAGATCCACTGAAGGTGCAGGGCAAAGGCTGCCTTCGAAGTAACTGGGTTCCACATTATGCTGGGCTTTATATACTAAGCCCAAGGCCTTGAATTGCACCAGGAAACAATTTTAACTGCATGTGGGGAAGAGAGGTAATGCTTTGCTTTTGCCACCATTATAACAGTTGCTGTCTGCATTAATAGAAGTTCAAAGCGGTTACTTGCAATTTATACGTGTTGCAAGAAATGGAAATCACAGAGATGCAGGCAAGTGCACAGACGACAAGCTTACAGAGCAAAAGCAACAAAAAAAAAAGAAAAAAGAAAAAGAAAAAGAAAAAAAAAAGACTAGAAAGCAGTTTAAGCAGAGATACATCACCCACTTGCCAGGGATGTTGCAATTGCATTGCTCAGTCGGTTGGAGTAGATGACCTCAGGACCCTTCCAGTTTCTCTGATTCTAAACCTGCCTCTTAACCAGAACTTGGAAAAGTCAGGGTTTTTTTTAAAATTATTATTATTTCAACACTTAAGAGTTCCTGGGTAATGGTGAAAGAAGTATCTTTCCCAACTCTGCTATTTCTTGGAAAACGAGAACCAGCATCACACCAAGGGACACATCATGTTGCTACTGTTATGCACAGTTGTTCTCCATTGGAGCTTTGTCCAAAGAGGAAGGCAGGCAGTAAAGTAAGGCGACCCATTTGAGATAACGGTTGCTGAACTTACACTGTGAAGCAGGTTAATGCAAAGGTAGCCAAGGGGTGTGCATGTGGAGAACAGTGATTATCAGCAGATGGTCTCCGTGTGAGACCTTAGCCACAGTCTCAGAAACAGTGACACTCCCTCCCCCTTCTGATGGGTCAGTCCACAATGAGAAAAAGAATTGGGACTCGGAGGGGTCCAAAAGGCTGAGCAGGTGCAACAGCAACCATCTTTGTCAGGTTTTAGAGCCTCCCAAAATACGAAATGCAGGTGTACTCCACTTACGGACATACACACAGCCACCATGCCTAACATGCACATAGGGGCATTTGAAGCTGGGTCTGATTGGCCCAAATCCTATTACATATGTGTAGTTATGTTCTGTCAAGTTGCTTCTGATTTAGGATGACTCTATGCATGAGTGACCTCCAGTTACTCCATTACTTATGTAGGCTGACAGTAACTCAAATGGTGTAAATATTAGTGGCAGACTGCTGCTAGTTAACATCCATTCTTGCATTCCTTGCTGTGTGCCAAGTCTCAGAACTGGCACATGGCAGGGAATGCAAACATCATCTCTCTAACTAGCAGCAGTTTGCTGCTGAGATTTACACTGTTTGTTGTTGTCTTTGTCCAGCAGTCATAGGGTTCTGGCCAATATGCCTAAAGCAGAGAGAGAGAGATGCATTTGGTGGTATCCTCTGCCATAAGGGTGTGGAAGCTGCACCCCCACCCACCCCCCGTGGCAACCGGATCCCATTTCCCATCACTCCCAGTCAGTCATTGGGGATGATTGGAGTTGTAGCTCAAAAACATTCTGAAGGGCTGTCGGTTCCTAGCCCTTGCCCGAGCAAGATCAAGTCTCCTGCTTTGGAGTGCAGCTGAGTGGAGATGGAACGCCAGGAGGCTGGAATAAAGGCAAAAAAAAAGCCCCCCCCCCCCAATCTATCAAGAGAAGTGGAGGGCTGTGCACACATTCTGCAGGGTGGATGGGGTGGTGGTGGGTAGAATTCTTTTACGTTGATAGGGCCCCTAGAGGCGAGAGAAGAGTTGAAAAGCCCTAAGGGGGGAATGTCAAGGAGGAGGGTTGACGAACGATCTAGTTAATAAAGGGCCACCGTATCAGGGCCTTAACCCACCTGTGCTCTCTTCCCTTCATCAGTTCCCCGTGGAGTACCCTGACAAGTTCCTGAAGTTTGGAATGACGCCATCCCGAGGCGTGCTCTTCTATGGACCCCCCGGCTGTGGCAAGACCCTGCTGGCCAAGGCCATCGCTAATGAATGCCAGGCCAACTTTGTCTCCATCAAGGGCCCTGAACTGCTCACCATGTGGTTTGGAGAAAGTGAGGCCAACGTCCGGGATGTCTTTGACAAGGTGAGCACTTGGCTAGAGGCAGAGGAGGGGGGTGAGGACTGCAGGAAGGAATGGGAGGATCTGGCTACTTGCCAGTAGCCCATTTTTTAAAAAAACCCTTGAAAAATGAAGGAGGCTATAAAGAGCTCAGAGTCTCTTTGAGGCTTGAAGGAAGTTACAGTACAGACTGCAGTTTTTTTCTGTTAAGGAAAGCCAATCCTGAAATGTTCTGTTTAGTAAGGATTTGGCTATCAGCCACCCATGGGGAACAGTAAATCTTTAATTTCCCTAAAACCCTTCTTTTGTTGGCAGCTTGAAGATCTGCCTGCTAACCATCCGTTATTGAACCTGATTTTTGGAATTCACTGAGTTGAATTCACTGATCCTCTAATTTGGGAAAGGTAGTTATAGAAGGTCTGGCGGGGAGTCACAGATTTGCACCCTTTTTTTCCTAAAACTGGAAGCTTTCTAAAGAAGCTATTTCTGACCTTTAAAAGGCTATGTTGTGTTATGTGCCACCCAGTTGTATTCAATATATATTGACCCTCAGAGGGATTTCCAGGTGTGTGAGATATTTGAAGAGTGTTTTTACCACTGCCCCCTCCCCTTCCGGGAGGCTTCCACGGCAGAGCAGGGATTCAGACCCAGGCCCCCTGAGTCCTTAGTCCATCACTCTACCCACTGCACCACACGGGCTCTCTTTCAAAAAGTGAAAGCTCCCAAACAGCATTAAAATGGACGGTTGTGCCCCAGCAATTGGGGGTGGTGGGGGGGGAGGACACAATTCTCCTTTTTTAGGAGAAGAAATGTTGTTTTCTGATGATAGGGATGCGGGGGGCTGGAATCCATACTGTGGGCTGCACAATTCCCATCCCTGCTCTAGCTCTTCCATTGCCTTCAGGTCCGGGGTGGCACATCAGCCAACGTGCACACCTTTTCTTCAGAAGGCTGAAGTAGCTGGTGCACCCAGGGCTGAGATGGGCTCCTTCAGAAGGCTGTGGGGCCTCTGAGGACAGGGCACCTGCCCTTTCCTCCTCCCTAACCCTGCTCACGTTGGTATCTTCTGCTCCCCAGGCCCGGCAGGCGGCTCCCTGCATCCTCTTTTTTGATGAGCTGGACTCCATTGCCAAGGCCCGGGGTGGTGGAGCAGGGGATGGAGGAGGTGCTGCTGACCGTGTCATCAACCAGATCCTCACAGAAATGGACGGCATGACCAACAAGAAGACTGTGTTCATCATAGGCGCCACCAACAGGTGAGACCTTCCACAAGGAGGTGATGGAAGGGAGGGTGGAGCTCTGCCTACAAAGCAGACCTGAGGACGGTGCTTGTGGCTCTTTGCACACAAAGCTGCTCTGGCAAAGTACGGACAATACCAGCCCTACAGGGTCAGGAACTTGGCTGTTTGAAAAGAAACACTTGCTTCGTTTGGTGCCAGCCTGCCCACATTTTAACAGTTAGGACGTTTTTCATGGTATTCAACCGAAATCTGAGTTCCTGTAACCTGAGCCAATTGTTGCATGTCTTGCACTCTGGGATGACCTAGTATGACCCTCTCTGTATGACAGTCTTTCAAGTATTTGAAAAGTGCCATCATATCTCCCCTGTCTTCTCTTCTCAAGGCCAAACATGCCCAGTTCTTTCAGTCTTTCCTCACAGGGCTTAGTTGCCAACCCCCTGATCATCCTTGTCGCCCTCCTCTGAACTTGTCCCGATTTATCAACATTCTTCCTGAAGTGCAGTGTCCAGAACTGGACACAGAACTGAAGATGAGGCCTAACCAGTGCCGAATAGAGGGGAACTAGTACCACGTAGGATTTGGAAACTATACTTCTGCTACTACAGCCTAAAATATCACTTCACGAGAGGTTCTGGTCTTGGTCGTACCGCTATGGAAGAATGTCTGATGGGGACCTGAAACTGGGTCCTTTTTAAATGGCTGTTCCCACTTTGAAAACGCTCTGTCAAGCGATGCAAAGCTGGTTTCTATTCTCATCTGCCAGTGGTCAAAAGACATTTTTATGGAGCCAGGCCTTTACATGCCTCAGCAGAGAAATATCTGTTGACGACTAGCCTGCAGCTGGTGGGACTTTCATCAGCTGTGTGCTGCTTATTGTGTTTTTAAGAATGCATTTTGACCAAGTTTTCCTGGTATGCCTTATTTTATTTTAAAGGCAAGTTTATTATTTTTAGCCAGCTAGTGCACTTTTTTTCTTTTTTCAGAAAGGGGGGTTGTTATAAAACAAGTAAAAATAAGTAAGTAAACATGACTGTAGCAGTTGTTAGTCCGAATTAGAGCAGATTTATTGAATCAGAGGGATTCATATAAATGTTGACTCACCATTCAACAATTTATTCAGTGGATCTGCTCTGGTGAGGACGGTCCATAGCATTTAAACAAAAATAAGTAATGGTTGTTGTGGGTTTTTCGGGCTCTTTGGCCGTGTTCTGAAGGTTGTTCTTCCCAACGTTTCGCCAGTCTCTGTGGCCAGCATCTTCAGAGGACAGGAGTCAGATGCTGGCCACAGAGACTGGCTAAACGTTAGGAAGAACAACCTTCAGAACACGGCCAAAGAGCCTGAAAAACCCACAACAACCATCAGATCCCGGCCATGAAAGCCTTCGAGAATACAAAAATAAGTAAGTTATTTATTTACAAGTCTCAGTGCTCACTTAACTGCGAGGTTATGTTTCCGTTTGCACTGCTAAGATCTAAGGCAGTAAGGGAGGGCTTCAACTAAACCTCTTTGGGGGGGGGAAGTTCAATCAAAAGCAGTTCTTTGGAGACAAGCTGTTGGTGCTAGATGAGTAAAAATAATACTACACTAGCTGTTTCCAACAGGATAGCCTTCAGCTATACTGGACTATAATTCCCATTATCCCCAATTAGCATGAACCAGTTGGCTAGAGGTTGGAGGGAGTTGCGGTTCATCTAAAAGGCAACTGTCTGGGAAAGGCTCAAAATAACTCCCCTCCCCTCTGCCTGTGCACTTCCAGAGCTGGGATGTGGGGTCCACTGGAGGAAGCCTCCATATGAGTCTTGAATTAACCTGCCTGTTTGGTCCACAGACCAGACATCATTGACCCGGCCATCCTCCGCCCAGGGCGCCTGGACCAGCTGATCTACATCCCCTTGCCTGATGAGAAATCTCGCGTCGCTATCCTCCAAGCCAACTTGCGAAAGTCGCCTGTTGCCAAGGTCGGTTAAGGCAGAGTTGCAAATGGGGTAGAAATTTCAAGACAGAGAAAGAGATGCTGAAATTGAGGGCTGGATTCTGAGTCTGCCCCCTAGCCCCGGCCCCGCCCCACCCTCCACCAATGCCTTCCAAGAAGTGCATACAGCATGAGAGAGAAGTGTTCCCTGTGGGTGGGAGGACAGTCCTTTGTGATGGCAATGCACTGTGTCAAGACGGTGTGCCTTTCTCCAACAGGATGTGGACTTGAATTATCTTGCTAAGATCACACATGGCTTCTCGGGAGCTGATCTCACAGAAATCTGCCAGCGTGCCTGCAAGCTTGCTATCCGTGAGGCCATTGAGATGGAGATCAAAGCAGAGCGGGAACGCCAGCGTCATAAATATGCTGCCATGGTATGGGAACAGGGCTTCCCCACTTTCTGTAGGGCCTGACCAGATTCCTCCTCCCTGTTGCCCACCTCAAGGCCTACGGTCTCCTCCATGGTCCTGGTCTCTCCTAGGGAGGGCTGTGCAGCTCAAGAGGGCACCACACGACTGTTTGTCTTCCTACCTTTTGAAACAGGATGATGATTACGATCCTGTACCAGAGATTCGACGCGACCACTTTGAGGAAGCAATGCGCTTCGCACGCCGTTCAGTCAGTGATAATGACATACGCAAGTACGAGATGTTTGCCCAGACGTTACAACAGAGCCGTGGCTTTGGCAACTTCAGGTAATCCTGTGCGTCCGCTGTGCGTCCGATGGGAAACATTTCTCTCCTCTGGACGCTGTGGAAGGGGAACAGCAGCCTCCTTTTCAAAGGGAACCACAGCTCAACCCTGCCCTAAGGATCCCAGAGGTTTTCTCACCCCAGTGAGAAATGTTATTACTCATTTGTTGTACACTGCAGTAGAGCTCCCCGGTTGTATGATAACATCCCATAGTCCATTCTTTCTCCCAAAACAGTTTTCCACAGTTCCTTCAATAGCTGATAAGAATTCTGTGGCCACCGAGGATACTAAGTTTCTATTAGATTATCTGGAAGGTTTCCCTCTTCTTGGGATGATGATGATGATGATGATGATTTTGTATTTCTGCAAACCTTAGGTGTCCCCTCTTCCCCACCCCACAAGCCTGCTTTACCCTCTGTGTGCATGGATGATGCCATTTTGGGTACACTCATGCCCTGAATGTCAAAAAGAGGGGCCAGAGTAAACAAAATGTACGTGCACCATCCAAAATCAACTGAAGATCATCCACAAAGCAGCGGAGCCTTGATCCCGCTGTCCGCAGGCCTCTGCAGCCTTAGGTGCAGGCACCTGTGCAAACTGGGAGCTGTGGATGTCCTTTCGACCAGCATTCAGAAGTGTGTTAGAAAGTGCATCAGAGGGGAGCGGTGTCTTTCTGCATTGCCTGGCTTTAAACCGTGTGCATTCCAATGTACATCCCCATACACTGTCTTCCACAACCAGCTGGCTACTAACACCTTGCATTTATCCATGAATGTAACTGGATCGGGACCCGTATTCATTAGGCAGAAATAACAGCCTGTTTCTGCTGGACTCACAGTACACTTTTTTGTCCACAGGTTTCCTTCTGGAAAGCAGGGCAGCAGTGGTGGAGGCGGCAGCGGTGGAGGCGGCAGTGGCAGTGGCCAAGGGGGCCTTTTCCAGGAGGAGGGCGATGATGATCTCTACAACTGATTTGAGTTTCGCTGGAGCTGTTGGCCCTGTACATTGATAGCTATTGTGCTCATTCATGAGAGAAGTGGTGCTTGAGGCCCAAGAGCCTGCCCTCACCCTTATATGCAGAACATAAGCTCCTAGAGATACACCCGATATGCTGAATTTTAACAGGCAAGGCCTGGTGCCAATACCACCTCCTCCTGGGTCTTCTGGGAAACGTGGTTTATCTTGTTGTTGGGCGGTTAAGGCAATACTTGTGGGAGCCACGAGGGGGAGTCAAAACCCAAGTGGCTGACGTAAGGACTAAGGAACGGCCATGCTGGATCAGATCAAAGCATTCTGTTTCCAGCGAAGCCCCTGCCAGATGCCTCTCAAAGGTCAAAAGCAAAATGTAAATATGTCCATTTATCCCCTATGTCTCATCTCAGAACACTCCCAAGCTGGCTTGTCTTCCTTGCCGCACTTGTCTACTGATGGCTTCCCGTGTAGAAGGAACTGGTGGATCAGCCTTCTGCTGGCCACCAGCCCTGCTTTGCCGGCCAATCTGCCGGTTTCCATTTGCCCCTTCCAACCTCATTGCAAAGTTAAGTATTTGGAGCCTCCAGACTCTTCCAAGAGGACAGTTGATCTCTAGTTTGTGCTAACAGGTGACAGGGACCTCTGGCCACCCACTGAATGGACACTACACGCCACTTATGCTGGAAGGGAATTCTATAATAAAGCTACTAAGCAGTACAACCTCAAAACTGCCGTGTCTGTGTGTGCTGCCTTGAGTTGTGTAGAATAGCTGGGACTACACTATGGGATCTGGTTTCAGATGCAGCCATAATGTTTAGAGACAGAGCGCCAGACTCTCTCCCAGCTATTCCCATCTATTCTGGAGTGAATCCATAAGAATCCCTCTTCCAAGAAAAGCTACTTCCAAGAACAGCCATTCTATCCGGTCAGCTTTTCTTCATCTTTGTTGTCTTTTTCTTCTGCTGCTGGGCCTTTTGCTTCCCTTCCAGTTTCCTACATTTTGTACCACCTGCACCTGAAAAGGAGTTCCACGCAACTCAAAAGGTCATCTTACTCTACTTTTTATGTCATCTAGAAAAGGTATTACTCAATGCATAATGATCATCATGTGTTCTTTCTTTTACTGGGCCTGTTGGCCAGATTGCAGCCGGGTTGTAGAGGTCCATTCACACACGCTCTGGACCAGCAGCAGTCCCATAGGTCAAACTTCTCTTCCAGGAAGAGGTGACAAGAGGCAGAGCAGAGAAATGGCAGGGTGAAGGCTTAGCGTACTGAAGGATAAACAGAGAGCAACTAGACGCATCACGGCTGATAGAACAACTGACAACACAGGTGTTGGGACTGAGTGGCATAAAGCAGTGGTCCCCAACCTTTTTGATACCGTGGACCGGTTTAGCATGCGGGGGGGGGAGGGGGCATCTGTGCATGTGTGGGAGTACGTCTGTGGGGGCAGGGGGCGTGCGTGCATGCATGCAGGGGGGCGTGTGTGCGTCTGGGGGGGTGGGAGATCTGTCTCCGCGGCCCGTTCCTGCCAAGGCCACGGACCAGTACCAGGCCATGAACCAGGGGTTGGGGACCCCTGGCATAAAGACAATGAAGCACCATCAGACAGAATGCACCACAGAAATGGTTTATTGTACGCAGAGCGTCCAGCGCTAGTGAATCGGTCCATCTCAGAGTACGAGCCAGCTCTTCCCACAATACAGGCCTTGTAGATAAATTGTCTCAGGATTTTTCCCCTTGCCCTCGTGGAATGCATATCTTTGCCTCTCTGCTAAAAGACACCTAAGCCATCATCAGCCCTGCATCCAAGAAGTGCTCTCTCCATCATAGTTGACATCTACCCAGCTCCTGGTCATCAGTGTCAGGGAGGCTACACTAGAACACTTCCTCTTGGACCAAGTTCCCCTGCAGCATTTGATGAAAAGCTGTAAAACAGTATCCAGCACCAAAACGCAGCAGCATATGGAAGGTGGCTGCAAGACCAAAGAGTCAATCCAAGACTCAGTATTCCATTCTCTGCAGCTATTATGATGAACCACCTGAACTGAAAGAGGCAAGGTACCACGCCACTAAAAGATCTCCTTTTTGATCACACATCACATTGCCGGAGAATTAGGCTCATGAACAAACCTTATGCTTCTGAGCTAGTGCAGCTGATCCCTACAAGGGGGTCGTAGACAGCCCCATGCTCTGGACCACCAGCACCCTCCCACTTTGGACTATGGCCCTCCTAACAAAATCTGCAGCCCCATTGCACAGTGTGTTCCAGGAAGTGTGGCATGCATTCAGCATGCACTGACTCATGGCTCTTCTCCTCTCCTGAGTCATGCCACTGGTTCATCTTGCTCCAGATTGCCTCCTCTGAGTACCAGTGGCTTTGCAGAGTCTGAGGCATAAGGCCTTCCTAGCCCCTGACTATCTGACAGTGTTCTACCACCACCATCACTACTAAACAAAGGCCTCTCCTTGCAAAGGTTCACCACAATTCCTTAATGAGTCTCCTCCGAGCATCCGTGTTCTTCCTTCATAGAAATACGTTGACAAGTCAGGGAACCTCTCTGCTCCGCAGCCCGGGATCCCACAGCCACTCTCTTGTTCCAGGGTAAACCAAGACTGCCCTTTTGGCTGTTGAGTCATCACAAAGGACCTGGCTATCCCAGGGAGACCATTTGACAAAGGTGGGCGAATGTGCAAACACCTTCCTTCCCTCAAGAGGTCATCAGAATAGGGCTTCTCTTGCTTGCACCAGCTGGCTCTAGAAACGTCCAGCAGCAACACTCCGCTCAGAGCTTTGGAAAGAGCTGGCCTCCCAGCGGCCAAAGTAGACCCCTTTGGGTACAGGCCGCCTCAGAAAGATAGCAAGGAGCTTGCGCAGCACTGCACGCCGTAGCAGGATATATACCCAAGGGTCCAGGATCTGGTTCCAGGCGGCCATGTGCACCCCACGTAAGAACAGCTGGTCATAATTCAAGGATTTGTGAGAGTTGGTCACAGACAAAATAACAAAGATCTGGGAACAGAAGAAGGAAGAATTACAGTGAGAAGCCAATATTGCTGGAAGGGTCCTATTATTATTCCTATTATCTCCCCTTGTCCAGTGACCCTTTGAAAACTTGGAACCTCAAAGGAAAAAAAGAACCAACCAAATCTGCTTCAGAGATGCCTGTGCACCATTAGTCCTTTGCTTTGGTTTCTGGGTGGCATAAACATCACAACCTCTGTGGTGGTGATGTTCCCTAGGATAATGCAGTGGAACCTCTACTTACGAACGTCCCTAGCTACGAACGATCCAACTTGCGAACAGCTCCGGCTGCAATATTTTGCCTCTACTTGCGGCCGGAGCTTCAAGGTACGACTGGAAAAAGGCAGGGGGAAAGGGCGGGAAATTTAAATTTGCTAACCGTTGGTGGCGAAAGAGGCTGCTTCTTTGTAGCTCTTTCGCCCCAACGGTTAGGAAAAGGGAGGCTCAGCCTCCCGGGCTTCCAGCGCCGCACGATCGGTGCCTTCGGAGGCCTCCCAGGGGGTCCCCCGCCGCTGCGATCGCCGCCTTCGGAGGTCTCCCAGGGGGTCCCCCGCCGCCATCGGCTTGCCCTGGGAGACCTCCGAAGGCACCGATTGTGGCGGCGGGGGACCCCCGGGAGGTCTCCCAGGGCTTCCCCGCCGCCATCGGAGACCTCCCGGGGGTCCCCCGCCGCCACGATCGCCGCCTTCGGAGGTCTCCCAGGGCTTCCTCCGATGGTGGGGGCCGCGGGGGTGACCTAGAACCAGGAGGCTTGAGCCTCCTGGGTGCTCGGGCGGCAGGGGCGGCAGAGGCAGTGGTCGCCCAGCGCTGGGAGGCTTGAGCTGGCCGGGGTGCTTCAGCCGCTCACCCCCGGCCGCGGTGGAGGCAGCGGTCACCCAGCGCTGGGAGGCTTGAGCTGGCCGGGTTTCTTCGGCCGCTTGCCTCCCGGCTTGCCTCCCACTCGCTCCTCGCCGCCCTCCGCCATTTGAATTTGCCGCCATGGGCCCACGGAGGGTGGCGCGGAGAAAGCGGGAGGCGAGCCGGGAGGCAAGCAGCCAAAACCCGGCCAGCTCAAGTCTCCCGGCGCTGGGCGACCACTGCCTCCGCCGCGGCCGGGGGCGAGCGGCCGAAGCATGCTGGCCAGGCTCAAGCCTCCCGGCGGCGGCGGTCACGGTGGCGGCGATCGCAGCGGCGAGGGACCCACGGGAGGCTTCGGACCGGTAAGGTGCTGCTTTTTTTCTTTAAAAAAAAGGTTTTCTGTGTGGGTTTTGGAGGGTAGGTTTGGGCGGGCGGGGTATGTTTCTGTGTTGTTTTGTTTTTTGGTGATTTTTTTTTTTTTGCAGTCCCAGCGTGGGACTTGCTCCAATGTTTATTTTCGGATTTGTTTGTTTTTTGTTTTTGTTTTTTTGCAGTCCCAGCGTGGGACTTGCAGTGTTTTATTTTTTATTTTAATTTTTTTTTGTATTTTTTTCTTCGGCCGGAACGGATTAATCGGTTTTCAATGCATTCCTATGGGAAATGGTGCCTCTACTTACGAACGTTTCAACTAACGAACACCATTCCAATACGGATTAAGTTCGTAAGTAGAGGTTCCACTGTGGTAGGAAAATGCCTTCTGCCCAAGGACGAAAGTCAATCTGAGATCTCAGGTTGGCCGTCCAGTGATGGATAGAGCTAAAAACAAGAAAATACTGGCATATTTTAGCTTTGGGTTCTTCCCATCAGAAAAAAAACCCCAAAGCCTTCAGAGAAACATTTCAGGCTTTCAGAATTGGGTAAACCCCATGAAAAACCTAGGAAACCACTAACTTTCAAGTACCAAGGAGGATGGAACGGCTACCTGGGGAAACTCAGAGAGCTGGATTTGGTGCAAGAGCCTGAGGGTTGCCATCTCCGCCTAGCAAGACATCTTGTTTGATCAGTCATTCCCGTTCTTCATGGAAACTCTTCCTGCCACCCAGGGATCATTGACTCTCCCCACTCACTCTTGGGACCCCATGAGCACTCAAAGAGCAAGGAATGCCATACAATCTCACACTCCTGTTGCAGCTCCCTCTCCCAACTCCCTCTCAGAAGGTCTACCCTTTCTGCTGCCTCAGTGCCTCCCCTTTGTAGCCCACTCACCAATACAGGGCTCCAGCAGATGCAAGATACCACCATGATGCCCACCAGCTGCACAACCATCTCAATGTCATGGGGCTTGGCTCTCCGGTGCCCACATTTGCGCTGTCCACGGAGCCGGGCCCGCACCAAGATAAGTCCACTGAAAGTGTTGCAGAGGAGGGAGGCTAGCAGCGAGGCCAAGCCCAGCACGGAGAAGAGGAGGGCAAAGGCCATCTCAGGCCAGGCTGTGGGGTTTTGCACCTTGAGGAAACACCAAGTGCCCGGAGACTGGATGGCGTAGCTCCCAGGGGTGCAGAGTGGCAACAGGGCAATGACCAGGGCAGTTGCGCACAGCCCTACCAGAGAAAGTTTCGTCCGGCTTGGTGTGACTATGGCCGCGTGCAACAGAGGGCGTGTAATGCCCACACAGCGCTCTACTGCCATGATGAAGCCCAGAAAGAGAGGGCAGAGTCCAAAGAACACCATAGAGGCGCCAAAAAACTGGCAGAGTGCTCCAGAAGGGTCCATGGCTGCCCAACCACGCCTTGTGGCATAGAGACGCAACACGAAAGACCCCGGAATGACATGGCCTGCAAGATCCGTGATCACCAGGCTGCTGGCAAAAAGCAGGAAGGTGGCCTTGGAGCGACGCCGGAAGCGGGCATAAGACTGTACCAGGATCACCAGTGCCACAATGTTGGAGACGACACCCAGGGTCATCGAAAAAATGGGGGCAGCAGCAGAAGAATCATTTGCTGGCATCTTCTCCAGCCCCATGTTGCTCGAGGAGACGTTTACCTGGCGGGTAGCAGGTGGTGCCTGGGAAGCATTGGGAGGATGGATGGCAAACATCCTGTTGGTGGCGGCCTCCAAGTGCAAGCATCTGCAAGGGGAAAGCAGGCATCAGGCACTCAGGTTCTACCAGCCAACAGACAAGAACAGCCGCACACACACACCCCTCCGCTTCCCATTTCCCTCACCCCTCAAGAGTGGAAACATGCAGCAAGTGGCCCACTTCTGCCACTCCCATGTGCCACCTGGGCTCCTTGTCAGAAAGGTGGTTAGAAGAACAACGGGGTTCTCCTAGAGGCCTCTGCATTCTCTCCTGGGGCACACAGTGTCGCGGGGCTCTCTCTTAAGCGCTCTCTGCGGTAGGACGGGGTGTTTCTCACATTCTTTTCCAAACTGAAAGTGAACTAGGAGAGCTGACAACATCTTTGCATTTGGGGGGAAAGTGCATCCCGTGGAGGTCCTGGGGGAACAGAATCGGACCCTGGGCTTTTCCTGTCCCTAATTTAAAGTAAAGAATGCCGTTTTTCATCTTCGTGTTGTTGTTCTTCTTTGCCGTATTACTTCTTGCTTCCCTTAACAAATTCTGCTCCAGTCCTTGCATTTAGTGTCTTTCTTAAATTCACAAGGGTGCTAATTTCCAAAGCAACGAAGGAGCCCTTACATTTTAAGATATTTTACTTAAATGACAATAACAACACCCACAAAGGTAGTGGTGGTGAGAACAAGCAGGATCTTAGGGGGAGGGCTGAGAGTTGTGGAAAGGTCTTACTTACTGACCCTCACTTTGCCTGCTCTTGGGAATCTAATGGGACTCGGGGCACTTTAGGTGACTTTATAATAGCACCTGCATGAGGATCTCAGGTCAGAGGTTGCATAGAAGGAGAACAGCAGAGGACAACAGTCTGGATAACCCAGGGATAATCAGCAAACCAGAAAATGATTAATGTTTGATGTTCATTTTTTAAAAAAATTGTGCAAAGTTTCCATTGTTGTTTTTCATATTATAGACAGAGTTTGGCAACATTATTATTTTTTGGATTACAACTCCCAAATTCCCTTAGTCATCTTGGCTGAGGGATTCTGGGACCTGTAGTCCCAAAAATAATAACAACCTTTCAAGTGCTGATTCTGAGTTACTGTTATCTTTTCTATCTCTCAACTTGGATTGACTGGTTTTTCAATCACATACAGATTTTAGAGTGTAAACTGGAGTAACATTGCCGAGAAAACCTGAGACTAATTCTCGTGGGCAATATTCCATGAACACTTACATTAAAATATAGCAGTTAGTCTTTTTGCTTTTGTTTTATGCTTCTTGTTAACAAACAGAACAAAATCTCAAATTAAACAATAGACGTTGGGCCTGTTTCTGAAAACAGCTATCTTTTCGGGAAGCAATCCTCAGGGTTAAGAAAATGCTAAAGAAATCACAAACCAAGAAGACTAGAAGTAAAAGCCTAAATGTGTCATTTATTTATTCTTGGCCAGCACAGACAAAGTGTGAAAGGATCCACACACCATATTTGGAAAATGCTGTGATTAGGACCAAGTAAACGGCACAAAGATGTATGAACAAGAGTTCAAGTTCTACTGATGTTTCTATACATTGGAAGCTAAGCAAAATGACAGGAGTTCAGGAACAGAAAAGCATGTCTCCTTTCTTCTTGTCCTAAGATGGAGCAGAGTTACTTAGATTCTATATTGTTTACAAAAATGGGATCAGCCATCCCTTTTTCTCCGTAGCCCTAATCTGCAATGTGCAGTTTGTTTTGAAGATAGCTAAGTGGGGCTTTTAGGCAAGGGTGTTTAAGATTGTCCCCAATAGTGTAATCCTACATATGTCTGCTAAGAAGTAAAATCTATTGAATTTAGTGGGTTCTCATCTTGAGTAAGTGTGTACGGGATTACACTGTTGGTCTTCAGAACATCACTGACACTCCATTCACAAGCCTGTAAATCTGCTGCCTCTTGTTGTTGTTTATGTGCCATCAAGTCGCCTACAACTTACGGCAATCCTAATAAGGTTTTGGAAGTATGTGAGATATTCAAGGATTCCCCAGTGAGTTTCTCTGAGCAAGCAGAGATTTGGACTCAGGTCTCATGATTTCTATCCACTGATTACGCTCACAGGGAAGGGTCTTGAAGTCCCAAAGTAGCTTTTCTAGCATGTTAAGATGAGATCTTCTGGGATTTGTAGTTTCACAGTAGCTTTTCCAAACTCTGGGGTAAGTCCCCACCATCCCTCTTAGTATCCTAAGCTAATCCATCCTGAGGCTTCCAAGTCATTCTGCATGAAGAATTGTTTTGGAGGACGAGTGTGAAGTTCTGGTTCACCTGCTTGAAGGAGAATTCTGGGGGAAATCAACAGCTGTCTCACTAATTCAGGGTATTTTTCACTAACCATAATAAAGCAGATACCCTCTCTTTCTTCCCCACCCCCAACCAAAAGACTGACCATGGCCGGCTAGAGGAAGCATCTAACTCTTCTGTTACAACAGCTTCATTGACTGCTGATCTGTTTCTGAGCCAAATTCAAAGTGCAGATTCTGATTATAAATCCCTATACAGCTTAGGTCCAGGCAATGTGAAGGACCCTATCTCCTCATATTAGCATGCCCAGTTCTTGAGATCTTCAGAGGCGGCCCTTCTCTTGCTCCCATTGCCATCACAGACGGGTTTGATGAGGACACCAAAGAGGGCCTTTTCTGTGGTTGCTCCCAGGTTGTGTAATGCTCTCCTTCGGGAGGTTCGGTCAGCCCCTCCCTCTTAATTAAGCAGTTGCAGACCTGCTTAATTGGGCAGTGCAGTTTTGACCTTGGGTGCTGGACATTATTTTTGTGTGGATTTTCAAGTGTTTTTAATGGTTTTTGAATAATCATTTTGATACTAGTAAGGTAAAGGTTCCCCTTGACATTTAGTCCAGTCGTGTCCGACTCTAGGGCGCGGTGCTCATCCCCGTCTCCAAGCCGTAGAGCCAGCGTTTGTCCGTAGACAGTTTCTGTGGTCACGTGGCCAGCGCGACTAGACACGGAACGCCATGACCTTCCCACCGTGGTGGTACCTGTTTATCTACTCGCATTTGCATGCTTTCGAACTGCTAGGTTGGCAGGAGCTGGGACAAGCGACGGGAGCTGACTCCGTCATGTGGATTTGATCTTACGACTGCTGGTCTTCTGACCTTGCAGCACAGAGGCTTCTGCGGTTTAACCCGCAGCGCCACCACGTCCCATTTTGATACTATTGTATGCTTAATTGTTTTTAAGGCAATGATTTATTGTGGTTTTAGTTACGATTTTTAATAATTTGCGAGCTATATTGGATCCCTTCACTGAGAGAAAGGCAACATAAAAATGGAATATACGAGCAAGCAAAGACACCTGCCTATGATATTTGTACAATCTGAAGTAGAAGTGCATTGTTCTTAGGTTTGGTGACAGGATGGCATGCTCTAAACTCATTTACTAGTATCAGAAACAAATTCGATTAAGCTATAACCCTTGCTGCTACTTTTGCAGCACATTTGAGTATGTGCTTAAACAAGCATTGCTCTGTAGTAAGCATATACAGTATAACTGAATTATTCTCTGTCTTTTTTTCCCCCAGTTCCTACTGTCTGGATGAACTATCCTGGGGCTATACACCAAACCAGATGATGACTCAGAGGTTGCAAAACACTGTGGCTCTTATCTACCTCTATGAATGAGAAACAGAATCCAGGGGATGTAGTTAAAATCACTTAGCTTAGATTTGTTTATCCTTTAATAACCTTTAATTCTCCTGCTGTAGGCACAATAGAAGTGGTTAAACTGGCCATTTTTCATCCTTTCAAGGCACACTCATTTGAGGTATAACTAATCCATGCCAACGACTCCCAGTCAAAAATCAAAGACGGAGATAAGAAGGAATTTGTTTACAAAGTAGGCAGAGGGCCAGTCAGGATCTGCTAGCTAGATCTTTGTGAGATCTGTAGTAGATCATAAAAAATCTCTGATTTTCAACTGCTTAACAAGAGCAGTAATTTCCCCCCTTCGAAATTAAGCTGTTGAGACTGGGAAAAACAAAACAAAACCCCAAGAGTGGGATATATGGGGAGAAAAAAAGATTGATTTTTCTCCTGTTAAAAAGAAATCCCTCAGCTGAGACAAGCTCTATTCCCATATGCTCCCTACATTTACATCTGCATCTCTTTCTAAACTACTATTTTGTATTTCTCTCCAGGTAGGAGTTCTTGGCCAAAACCAAGTAAATCCCCTAAACTTTAAGTCTTCCCAGACCTGGCTTATTACATTAGTAGCGGTTCCTGTGCATTAGTTAATGGAAGCCATAAAAATATTAGTGCTACCATGTCTAACTGAGGGCATCTTATGGGTCGATTACAGTTTTCATGACTAATTCAATCAATTAATTTGGCAGAGTTTGAAAAAAACATGAATACTTTTACAAATTACAAGTATTCTCTACCAGCGTTACCACCACCACCCTGCTGCTTTTCTCCTGGAAGACTGTAACAGAGGGAATGCTTGTGTCTACTGGCATATGCTTGTTGTGACACAACGCATGCCACATTCTAAAAATAAGGAAATCAGTGTGCTTCACAATTTTTTATTTTATTCTTTATGCAAATTTAATTGACTAGAACCCATATGATTAATTGCCAAACAATTCTGAATTAAATTTCAGCCCTAATATGCACCTATCTTGACAAATAAGGCACTACATTCATACTGTCTCCCTAAGTGGGAAGCAACCTGACAGCATAGAACAACAAAGGAGTCAATATGGGATACCAGGTTTCCAGTGCCCATCATCTGATACTAACACAAATACAATGTTGAAAAAGCATTTTTGGTTTTTCAAACATAAAACAGAATCCGTTCTGCTCAAACTCTATCCTGCTGAGGAAGTTACCTATAACTTCCACAGAGACTGGCGAAACGTTAGGAAGAAAAACCTCAAGAACACCGCCAGACAGCCCGAAAAACCTACAACAACCATTACCTATAACACTTTCTGTACTGTGATGGGCCCTCTCCATCGTGCTATGACTGCAATACATACAGGGCGACCATGCCATCCATTCGCTCTGAAACGGAACAGCCATCGGTATCCACAGTTGTTTATGTGGACCAGAAACCCTGCTCCAGCAGGCAGGTGCGTCCATACTGTGTTTTTACTGTGCCACCTGCCAGACCTTATGAAAAGGAGGTGGGGTCCCAAAGGACATTGCCCTCCGTTTCTACAAAGCCCACAAAGAGTTCTGTGACACCTTAATGACCATAAAGTTTTATCTGGCATAAGATTTGGCAGACTGTGGCCCACTTCTACATTCCATGCATCCAAAGCCATGAGCTGCACTCCACCCAAGTTTACACCAAATTAAGCCTGTTTGTCCTAAAGAGCTACAGGGCTCCTTCTTGGTTTCGCTGTGACCGGCTACAGCTAAGATGGCTACCGATCTAGAAACTTCTGAATCCCATTTGTAATCCTTGTTTTTCCCCCACCACTTTCTCCATCGTTTTTTCTTAGCACAGAAGGGGCGTCCAGACAGAGGGCTGCTGTCACTACCAATCACAAGACACTCCACACTGACCCTGGTTTTTGACTCCTTAACTGATTTGGGGGCGGGGGGGGGGGAAGAGAGACAAAGAAGAGAAGAAAAATGATGGAAAAACACAGGAGGGTTACAAGTAGAGGAAGGCGCCCTTTGGATGGTTTCATGAGGGAAGCAGGGCACAATAAAAGCCTCATCCGGAAGCACCCAGCAAATAACAGCCCGAGTGTGTCTTGGCAGGGCTGAGGGCTCTTGATCTAGGCGGGCTTCGTCGGTACGGGGCAGCAATTAGCCCTGACAGTAGAGAATCAGACAATGGTAAAAACTGAAGGAAGAGGTGCTGAGTGCTCTTAGGGGCAAGACCCACCCCACACAGTTCCTGCCCCAGCTGAAAGCGTGCTCCACAGTCCCTGGGCGAGACCCTGCGCCCTTCGTTACTTGAGAAGAGCCTCCAACGCTCATCGCGTTGGCTCCCAGCAGGCGCTCACTAGCACGGATTTGCCTCCCTCCCTCCCTCCCTCCGCCAGCGTTACGGACTCCTTTAAAAAGCGGTGGAAACAACGGAAGAGCCTGGCGGCACCTTCGCCAGTCCCCCGCTTTTATTTGGCGCCCCGCAGCCCGCGTTTTCCCAGAGGTCTCCAAAGCGCGGTAGCCACGCTGGCTCTGAACCCACCGGGCTGTTTCCAGAGCAGCCCGCCTCCTCCGGCGAGCGCAGCCTTCGGAAAGAGCCGCTTCTTGACCGACGGGAGCCTCCGCCAGGTCGGCGCCGCGCCGTCGAGCAGGGCTTGCTCCGGGCTGGCCCTTGCAGGGCGCCGGTTGCCCCCGGCTGGAGCGGGGCGGCCCCGCTCCTCTAGTCCCGGCGGTCTCCCAAGGTCTCCCTTTGCCCTCCGAACGCCGGCGCTCTCCCTTGCTCGCCACCTCGGGTCTCCCCTCTCGAAGTTGGCGGGACGGAAGGGCGCTGACCCACCGGTGGTAGTGGCGACTCACCCTCCGCTGTCAAGACGTCCGGGACTCTCACGTTCACTTGTGGCCCTGCGAGGCGCCGGGTCGCCGCGCCTCCTCCTCCGCCTCCAACCCCAAGCAGGCAATCCGCGCGCTTCCCCACTTCTCCGTAAGTTATAGGGAGAGCGCGGCCCTCGGCTGGCACTAGGGGGCGCCCTCGACGCCGCCTCCTCCACCGCCTCTTGCGGCGTCCTCCAAAGAAGGATTTGTTGCTGGGGGCCGAGGAACAACTGCCAGGCCCGAGTCCCCGCCCTGCGCAAAGGAGATCTGTGCCTGCAGCTGGTCGGCGCGCCCGCCGCGGGAACGGTGGGATCCTCTCCAGGCTTAAACGACGGTCACGGGCAGTCACCCTCAGCGATCGAGACGAGAGTTCCCGTCGCTGACCATCCCTTGAAAGGGGTGAGGGTGGTTTTGTGTATTGTAATTCATTCTGGAGAGCTCAGCATCTCGCTACGGACCCTGGTGTTGGGAGTTCGATGCCCCGCTCCGCCTCCTGCGAAGTAAAGCCAGCCGGTGTGGCCTTGGGCAAGCTCCACCGTCCCAGGGTGCCTCCAGAAGAAGAAGGGAAGGATAAACCGCTTCTGAATACTCTACCCGGAATAGGGGCGCCATAAGTCAGACGTGAATTGACAGCACAAAATTATTATTAATCTCTTTTTTAAATCTCTGGCGGCCAACCTGTGACCCTCCAAATGTTACAATTTCTGAAAGAAAGTAGCCCTTTTAAGTCTCTCTCACTATGTTAGAAAAGGGGGGGGGGGGAGTTTTTTAAAAAGGCCATCTATTGTAGCACTTTGACGACGATCACTTTTATTTCAGCGCAAGCTTTTGTGGATCAAAAACCACTTCATTCCACAAATGTTCACACTGAAATAAAAGGATTAGTCCTCAAAGTGCTTGTCTCCCCCCCACCCCCACCCCGCCCCCTTTTCTTTTGCCATCATGTCTTATACGGGCTTGGACTAGATGGGAATCGGAGTCCCCAAACCTTGTAGACCACGCAGAGACCTCGTTGCCGCTTGAGATTCTCCGCTGAAAGAAGAAGTTACAAAACACCTCGGGCGGGGGGGGGGGGGATGCAAAATAACACTGTGGGCTCTGCAGTACAGTACTTGTTTCCCAATGGCTAGAGAGATCCTGATCGCCTGCTTTACAGGGGCATCGGAGTTTAGAAAGCACATGGCAACAAGTGCTCCTCTTCTTTGTTTAAGCCCTTCGAGGTGTGCGCTTGTGATTTCTGCCCAGCTCCTATAAAATGAGAAGCCATGGGAAAGTCTCTTAGCCCACTGCACTTTGATTGCTATACCGGAGGAAGCAGAATGCCGGCTGCAGGGCTGGTCCTACCATCAGGCTGAATGTGGCAACTGCCTCAGTGGCAGCTGCGCCCTGACTGTTCTCCCTGATCCCCACAGCAGTTCGCCTCCTTTCAAAGACCAAGCAACTTGTGCTATGCCGTCTATTCTTCCTTCCCTAAAGTGGTCTCCCCTTTGGTTTGGTGAAAGTTGCCACCCTGTTGCCAGTGTTAAAGAAAGATCCATGGGACAGGCCAGTCAGTTTCCATACATGGAATGGAGAGCAGGGTACCATTCTGTCCTTCGTCTCAGGAAGCAAAATGTCTCAGGCTAGCCCTTGCAGGCTATGACTTACAGATTCCCTGCAATGATCAGAGGGGATTTATTCCCCAATAGATGAAGAATAAGAAAAACAGCACAAAAACATAACATCCATATGGCGCCCTTATAAGAACTGGAGTACAGATGGCAAGGGGGTTGGAGGACATCCAACAGGAATAGTTCCAACCAGGATTCAAGTGGTATAGCAAGGCAGGTCACAGAGCTGCCTTCCTGCGCTTGCTTCATCCATCCATCCATCCATCCATCCATCCATCCATCCATCCATCCATCCATCCATCCATCCATCCATTCAACTTTTATCCCACCCATCTAGTGGCATACCACTACTCTGGGTGACTTACATACATGAAGCATAAACACAGAAAGAGCCAAAACCCCACCAGACAAATCTCTCATCAAAGAAAGAACCCCCCCAATCCCCCAGCAGTCAGAAAATAAATTAAAATATAACAATATAATAAGACGTCATATGGGAAGGATATCTTGAAAAGCTTCTCTGAAAATATGTGCTTTAATTGATTTTCCAAGTGCTAGGAGGGAAGGAGCCTGGCACACCTCCACTAGCAGGGCATTCCATAATGTAGGAGCCACCACCAAGAAGGCCTGGTTCCTAGTTGTTGATTTCTGGGCCTCCTTTGGGGGGGAGGCGGCCCACAGTATCATATCACTAGCAGGAAAGAAAGGCAAGTGTCTCCGTAAGACACAGCCTGGCTAGTGGCTCAGCTCTTAGTTGCAAGGGGAAGATGCTGGAAGTACTGAGTAGTCAGGACACCTTGTGGCACTTTGTTTTCTTCCATTCGTGTTCATGAGCAGCTGTATGGTTTACAGAAGGGAAGTATGATAAGACAATGAGGTAAATAACAATGTCAGAATAAGGCCAACCTAGGACAAGTTCCAAGTTTGGTCATACTCTGTGTTTACAAGAGTAGGGCCAAGACATGATGCTCCTTGAGGCAAAGGGCAAACTAAGCTAGCATCCAAGGGTAGCCACCAGACTGGCATCCTATTCCAACATGGTGACAGGACATGTAGCAACAGACTAGCACAAGGATTGCAGAGCAGGCTGCACAGGGCGCACAGCTCTGACCTGCCACATTGGGGAGCAGCTATAGAAGTACACATAGCTCACCACCTGCCAGGAAATGTGGCTGTATTAGTCTGCCACAGCTAAGAGTCATGAGCCATAGAAAGGCATCTTCTAAAATAATGCTACTGTTGGCATCTCTCTCTCTCACCCAGTGACAGAAACACCATGGTCTTTCTTTGAAGGGGAATGGTGTGTTTACAGTAGAATTGGAAATACAGCATGACTGTTGGTGGAAGAAATACAACAGAGAGGAGAAAGCATTTTTTTTAACCGCCTCAGCAAAAGCCATAGCAGATCTCCTGTCTATGCCGAAAGCAAGGCCAATCCTGCTCCCTTCGCTCATACCTGGGGTTGCAGTAAAGATCAAATGCTGGAGCCAGAATCAAGAGGAGGAAGCAGAAAGCAGGCACGGGGTGCCCACGCGGGACTGCTCTTCACTAGCTTTTTCCACTTAGGGCAGTCTTCTCCAACCTATTGCTCTCCAGATGGGTCAGATTACAGCAGTGGTGAGAAAACGTGTGCTCTCCCCATGTTGTTGGACTGCAACTTCCATTATCCTTCAATAGCACAGGAATGGTTAGGGATGATAGGAACTGCAACCCAACAACATGGGGTAGGCCACAAGTTACCCTGTACTGACTGCAACGCCCACATATTGGCTTTAGAGGCTGGGAGTTGCAGATGAATGTTCCCAGAGGGCACCAGCTTTAACAAAGTTGGCATTATGCACAGGGCAAGTAGAGGGTGTCTGGCAGAATCAGAATCTCCCTGAGCCTGGTACATACTTCACTTTTCAGGTAACACATCCACTCGACCTTCCTCAGTGGGATTTGGAGAGCCCACAAATGTTGCTTAAATGTTGCCTAAAACTCCCAGGATCCCCCAGTCCACATGGCTGGGGCCTGGGCTAGCTGGCATCTCTGGGAGTTGGTCAAAAAAAGGTACTTTCCCTTGCTTTGGAAAAAATCGCCATGTTGCTGGGCGCACAAGATTTTCCAAAATAAAAATAAATGGCCTGTAGTCACTTTGCACAGCAAGAGGACCACACAACCAGGGGAAAAAAAAATTAAATGCCTGTAATATGAAATATAAATAGAATCATTCAGAGTGGCTTTAGATCAGGACTTGCTCATCCTCAACCTTCTCTCTGCAACATGGTGATAATCATAATGATTTATCTTACAGAGGTACTGTAAGGATTATAACAAGATAAAGTGTGTGTGCGTTCAGGCGCTATTTGCTGCATAAAATGCTCCTTCTGTATCTTGCTTTACCACCATTTCTCCTGTATTACACTGACTCCCTTCACTTGCAATTGTTCCCTTGTGAGAGCCACTTTAAGCAACTGCTTTCTGTTTTCATATCTTTGGCCTCCCTCCCCTTTTCTTTTTCTATTTTTCCCTTCTGCTCACCTCCACTTTACATTGGTTGTCTTTTCCTTCATGCTGCCCTTTTTCTCTGCAATCTACTATTGCTGACATTCTCCCTATAATTATTTAAGGAGATAATCCTGCACCCACTTACCTGAGAATGAACCCTGCTAAACACAGCTGAGATTTAACTTTGGATGAAGCCTGTATAGGATTACATTTTAAAGTGCATTTGAAAATGTTCCTCTTACCTGGACCCTCTTGGCCTCCATTCTCTGTCTTTCAGTGCAACTACACTGGAAAGCTGAATTGGAAATATTTGTCTTTGCTGCAATTTGATTTGCAATGTGCATTATGTTAAAAATCACAATCAGTGTTCACACAGGGGCTGCAGATTGATTCAGGACTTCACCCTTCATACTGGATGCAATCCGAATCGCATTTCAGCTCACAGCCTCCCTTCTTTCCTTCCTTCCTTCCTCTGCCCACCTCTGCCAGTCTTTTTATGGTTTCTGTGAAGTTGCTTTCTCATTTAAAGCTTTCCACTACTAAAACCTTTCTGTGGAAAAACATGGGAAAGTCTTTGAAGATTCTCAGTCATCCAGGTGTGGTTATCTGGAAGTTGAGTCATGGTAACAGGACTTCTTTCTTGTTAGGTTGAAACATTTTGCTACTCATCCAAGTAGCTTCTTCAGTCCGGGATCTCCTACTAAGACTGAAGAAGCTACTTGGATGAGTAGCAAAACATTTCAACCTAACAAGAAAGAAGTCCAGTTGCCATGACTCAAATTCCAGGTAACATCAGAAAGTATTTCACAGTCTCATAATACAGAACATCAAAAGTCTGGACTGTAATTTTGCAAAATACATCATGATTTTTCATGACACATGGTTTTCACCTAGTTTATGTCTCCAGATATCAGTAATTCATGCATGAGCTAATTGAAAGTAAGGGAAAGGAGTAATTGATGGGTGATGGGAAGTGGTGATTCCATATGGAATAATTCTGAGTTGTGAATTATGATATATTTTGCAAATTTACTGTTCAAATTTTTGATGTTATGTATTCTGAGCCTGGGAAGTACTTTTCTATGTTGTTTTTCTGTAGAAAAGTTTTTCAGAAATGTAGTAGTCTGAAGCTTTAAATGAGAAAGCAGCTTCACGGCAAACCATAATAATGGGAATTTGCTTTTATATGTCCTCCCCCACCCTGGTCCTGAACCTCACACCCCAACTGCCTACATCACCAAAACACCACCTACAAACATGCCCCCTGTCTTTATGAGAATATATCACAACTAGCCACACAGGAAAAAGTCAATTTGAACCTTTCCAGCTTGACAAATTAGAAGCCCTCCAGCTGCAGAGAAAAAAGCCACTTTGGGAGCAAAAAGGGCTGGACCAATTTGCTTCAGCGTTTGCATCATGCGGTCAGTAAAAATGTTTCAAATTCATCTGCTTTTAATCTGTGGTAATTTGACCATGTAATTGCACTCTTTGTCACAAACTTTGATTTGCAAGACCTCAGCTGTTACTGAGAACACCTTTTGGAGCTCATTAATTCACACGGCCACCATATATTGGAAATGACTTGATGGCACGTAACAATAAAGTTACAGGAACCTTGTCCCCCTTTTCATGTGGCCACTTTAGCTGTGAGGCAAAACTACAGCAAGCTGCCGGGATGTCTGAAAGGGCCGGTAGAGTAGTCATGCACAAGGCACAGGGTCTCTTGCCCTCTTCAAAACATCAGTTTACTACCCAAGGCAAGGCCAGCCCAAAACATCCCACTGTCTGAGGTAGAGCAGCAGAAACGTACCCACCCAAATCACGTGATCCAAAAACTGCAGTTTTATCCAGCATAAAATGTGTTGTGCCATCCTATACAAAACACATTGAAATCCAGCCAAATTGTTTGAAAAAAAAAAGGTGGAAAATACCACAAGCACTTCTCTTCATCTCTGATGGGAAATATATAATAATAACAAATGTGCTGCTCTTTTGTGACACCCCCCCTCCCAAAACTGCTGTAGGAAGCAGCCATCTCATTCTTCCTGCCTAAAGGCAGGGCCCTAGCACCACCTCCAACTGACCACCTGGTTATTCTTGATGTGAACTCAGGCTTCAGAAAGTGGAGGATCTTAGATTAGGATCAAAGTGGAGAAAACAGGCTGCTTAGCCCCAAATTCTGCTCATATTACAGAGCACAGCAGATGCTGCTGAAAGCCGTAGGCTCACACAGGCCTTTGTAGTAAGTGAGGCTCAAGTATTTTCTGGTGAAGAAACTCTTGGCTCCTTCTGCTGAAGTTCTGACTTCACTCTCCATATATAATCATGTCTATTCACTCTACATATGTAATCACTTCTACACTCTTCCTTTTCCCCCATCAAAACCCACACTCCTTTGTGGCCCCCATTAGTGATAATGGCTGGGTAGCTGCTGAGTGCTTTAATAATGAGATTGTGGTTGTCTGTGGAAGGCCTCCAGGAGGCATTCCCAGCAATAGTAAAACCCCTCCGCATAAAACGGCAGGAGAAGAAGGATAACACTTGCCACCATAAACACCAGTCGGGCCCAAGAAGGAGCTGAGATGGGAGAGGGCTGTCTCTTCTCGGTTTCTCACCTTCCCCTACCTCATGAGTTGCAGCAGTAATGGCAAAGGCTCCCTTTGCATCCTAGACAGATTTTCTGTTTTTTTGTCAACTTCTCTTCTCTCTCTATTGCCAGCCTACCCCTCTGTCTCCTGTTATCCCAGGGAGCAGTGGACAACTTTTGACCTTCCACATCTGGCTGGACTGCAGCTCCCAGCCTCCCTTACCATTGGGTATGTTGGCTAGGGTTGGCAAGAACTGAAACTGAACATCTGGAGGGCAACACAAGTTTTCCACCCTCACCATACTGTCAACGTGTGAGTTTCAGAGGAGTATCCTTCGCAGTGCAGAACTTTTGTTTATTTATCCCAAGCCTAAGGGGCCTTGGCCACTAGCCATGATGATTCCTTGCTGCCTCTGAGGTTCAGAGGTGGTGTGCCAGCTGGCAGTGGGCAAAAACAGCAGGGGAGGGTTGTTACTCTTATGTCCTGTTTGTGGGCTTCTGAAATGTATCTGCTTGGCCATTCTGGGAAACAGGATGCAGAACTAAAGAAGCCTTGGCCAGATTCAATAGAGTTTTTATTTTGTAAATATTCTGTTAAAAGCATAATCAATCTGGTGCCTCCAGATGTTTTAGACTATACTTCTTATAACCCCTGACCATTAGTCATGCTGGCTGGGGCTTGTGGAAGCTATATTTCAAAGCAACCTTGAGGGCCCCAGGCTTCCTACCCAGTGAATGCTATAAACAGCTTCATGTCCCTCACATGGATAAGACTGAAGACTTAGTCTTTTATCCAGATTGTCTTGCTTATCCATTGACTGTCCCTCCTCTCTCCCTTGTTGAGTAACCCCTGTCTTGGAGGCCATAGATCTTGGTATTCTAGTGGATGACCAGCTGTCACTCTGTTCATTTGTCAATGCAGCAGCAAAGGTATGCAATTTCCATCTTGCTAATATCTGCCAGATCCATCAGTTCCTTACTCCTGAGACTACAAAGCTCCCCTATCCATGCCCTGGTGGTTTCATGCCTGGATTACTATAACAGCCCTTTGGCAGGTCTTCCTTTTTCTTCACTTCATCCTCTTACCCCAGTACAGAATAGAGTGGTGCAAGTGGTTTTAAATTTACCATATTACTCCCATATTCCCCATCATCACAGAATCATAGAATAGTGGAGTTGGAAGGGGCCTATCAGACCATCGTGTCCAACCCCTTGCTCAGTGCAGGAATCCAAATCAAAGTATCTCGGACAGTATTGGAGCACTCCCGAGGTAATTGGTTCCACTGTCGTACTGCTCTGCAGTTAAAAAGATACCTCCCGAGGTAATTGGTTCTATTCTTGTACTGCTCTAACAGTCATCGTAGGGCATTGCACTGGCTGCCTCGGTCCACAGATTCCAGATCTTTGTTGGTTCCTTGGTTTAAGGTGGCAAATTCCAGGCTTCAGGCATTTTCCCACTTGGCTGTAAAGCTGTGGGATTTTCTCCCCCAGCACCTTCGCATGGAACCAGAGTTGGACAAATTTAGACGAGGTTTGAAAACACATTTGTTCAACTTGGAGTCATAGGTGGTGGGTGTAGGGAGAGGTCAGCAACCGGTGTATTTTACTTGAACGTTTTAGTTGATTTTTAACAGTAGGTTAATTATTTTTGATCTTTTTTAAAGGAGTTTTATGTTGATGTACAGGTTCATACACACACACACACACACACACACAATATTAAGGCTGTGGTTAAATGTTGTGTTGCATGTTTGAACATTATTGTTTTTATTGGAATGCACTCTGGTATAGAGCACAATATAAATGATGATGATTGTTGTTGTTATTGTTATCTGTTCCATCACACCCTTTCTTCCCTGCATCACCCACAAATAGATTTATAAACACCTTTACGCAATAGGTCATCTTCATCTGGAAAAGAAGTGCTAATGTGCCTGTTTTGGTGCTTCTGCAAACTGAGGTTGATCTGCCGGAGGATCAAGACTGGAGCAGCTGGAGACAGAACATATGTTAGTAGCTACAAGAGAAAGATCCACTCTTGAAAGACAGGTATATGGCTATTGATGAGTTTAGCTGCTAAGTTATTCAGGGCTGTATAATCAAGAGAAGAACATTTTCCCAACGTGGAATCACAGACATCCATCACAATTGATTCTCCTTTGAAGTGCTTTTCACTTCTTTTATGTTGCAACTTGTATGTTACAATAGCATGCCAGGAGTGGAGTGTGGCGTTTTCACCCTTTTTGAATCCCACACCGCTGGCACCTATGTGGCGTTGGACCCACTCGTGCCTTGGCCTATCCACCTAGACTCAGACCTCAGAGCACACCAGGGCAAAACTAAACTCTTTGCTTTCTTCCACTGCTGCCACCAGGAGATCCCTACATCCCCATCACTCCTTTAGAAAGAATCAGGTCCACTCTTTAATGAAATAGAAAGATCTCTAGTTTATTTGCTTATTGGTTTCAGTATATTAATATTCAGTTCTATTCCTTCTCCCTTCCAGTCACTGGTCAATCACTTCTCAGATCTCCTACTATATTCTCATCAGTCTAATCACACTCCTATAAATCTCTGAACTCAGCTAATCAAACTCCTTCCAAAACTCTGATCTAACTTCTCCCCCTCAGGCTCTGCCTCTTATACTCTGCCTCTTGGCTCCGCCTCTCAGCAACATAAATATGCATGACTCACTCTAACTAAACCTGAGCCATGACCACATTTAAAGGAGAACGCTACATGGAGTGTCACAGAAAGGGGAATCCCCGTAAGTGCTTGCAAAGTATGGAGTCAACTCTCTTGTCAGTCAAATATATAGACTGGTAGGATGAACAGTCTTGAAATCCTAGGCAAAAGATTGTCCTTCCAGTAAGAATCAGAGGCAACATTTCCCCTTAAAGGAGTGATTCCCAACCTTGGGTAACCCAGGTGTTCTTGGACTGCAATTCCCAGAAAAACCAGCCAGTACAACTGGTGGTGAAGGCTTCTGGGAATTGCAGTCCAAGAACACCTAGGTTACCCAAGGTTGGGAACCACTGACCTTGAGGATTTAGTGGTATTGGATGGGATGCAATTCTAGAAGCATTTGACTGTGTCCATGAAAGTACTCTTTCTTCGCTACTGATTGGAAAAATCTTTCCAGTGCAAACAGTCATTAGACTATTGCTGAGAACATAGGAGGCAATCAGATGAGCAAATAGCTCACTATTTGTTTTGCTTTTGATGTGGTTTGGTTCTCCCTATTTTCTGGCTACCAAATGTGTTTTAAGTAAGAGCGATCCAGCCCGCCCCTTTCTGGCACAGCATTAGGGATGAAGTTTATTTGCCATGATTGGGAGCACTCCTGATTGTCCTATTCTGCAGTCTGTGTGGCTGCATAATCTGCTCCCAAATAGAGATGTGGGTGACACTCTCTTTGGTGACAACCCTGTGACATATACAGTAACAGTAGAAAGGATGGCAGAGAAACCCTCTCCTTCATAGAATCATAAAGTTGGAAGGGGCCTGTAAGGCATTCCCCCTGCTTGATGCAGGAATACAATCAAAGCATATCTACCAGGTGATTATCTAAGTTTTTCTTGAATGCCTCCAGTGTTGGAGCACTTACCAACTCCCGAGGTAAATGGTTCCACTGTCGTACTGCTCTAACAGTTATGACGTTTTCCTGATATTCAGCCAAAATCTGGCTTCCTTTAACTTGAGCCCATTGTTGCGTGTCCTGCACTCTGGGATGATCGAGAACAGATCCTGCCCTTCCTCTGTATGACAGCCTTTCAAGTATTTGAAAAGTGCTATCATATCTCCTCTCAGTCTTTTTTCCTCAAGGCTATATGTGCCCAGTTCTTTCAGTCTTTCATTTTCTTCTTACATTTTTTAAAAAATATTCTCATAAGTAACACAGCACTCTTTCAGAAATAAAGGAGTACCCATGCTAGGCTGAAGTATTGCTGTAGTACTATGCCACTTATTAGATGAAGTTTTAAAAAGAAAAGTTGCCATAGCCTGCAGAAGGACAGCTCTGCCAAAAGACATGGAAAGGGGCAGGGATGGGGTGTAAATAATCAAAAGGGGGAGATTGGAGTGATCTGAAGTGCTGCCTGGATCTTTCTCATGGGAGAAGAAACATATCTCCTGTGAATGGAAGGACTGCTCAAGTGTAAAATAAAACAGATCCTACTGAAGATAAGACTCTTTTAAACATGACTCAAATTCCTCCGTCCAATCACACCCTATGTATACATCATCCTGTAGAGTGGATAGGACAAACCTCTGATAAATTACTGTTGTAGCTACTACTGAAAACAATTGTGTTTATGGGAGGTATTAGGATTCTGATGTCACATTACATTTCTATGCTGACCAGCAGCCAAATTACATCGTGTGAGGCAGGCACGCGGTCTTCACCTTTTCCACCTATGTGAGATGTTTAGGAAAAAAACAAGCAAAGAGAGCCATATCGGCCTTGCCCAATACAAAGGCAAGGGCAGGTGATACCTTTATTGAGCCACAACAATTTTAAACAAATACCTAGCTTTCATCCTAAACCAGGCTTCATCAGGATGTGTACCTATATATTGTGGATAGTGTATAAAAATACATATTTATGACAGTACCAAAAATCTTGGCATGGCATTTTCCCCCCTGCACTATATGGAATATATTGATGAAGGCTGGCTTAGTTTGAAAGCTAGCTATTTGTTCAATTTTTTAATGGTCCAATAAAGGGATCACCTGTCCTTGCCTTTTTATTGTGTGAGGCCTACACAGCTTTGTTTTTTCTGAACTATGGAGGATACCCTGAATAGCCACCAAGAGCACCACCTAGAAGACAACTTGGACACTTAACATCCTCCAAGCAGGACTGCAAACTGAAAAAAAACATCTGCTTCCAACCACTAGGTACTACTGTTAATTTGGCTTCAAGTGGCTTCACCTAGTGGCTAGACAAATTTTATTGCCAGTTCTCTGATGGGGGTTTGCCACATTTCTGTATAAACTTTCCCACCCAGCCAAATAGCAACTTAAACCTTCAAAAGAAGGCAATGCAGGATTACTGATTAATGGAGGTCCTTTGTTTGAGGAGTTGGGAGAGAAAATCCAACCAATGCTTACTAGGGGCATAGTTTGAAATTGATGTCCCTACTGGTGCTTGAAGCCTGCAGTTTTGAACTCATCTTTAAGAAACAGACCTGGCACAGCCATCTGCCAAGAGTGTTGGGACTCTGGTGTATATTTTTTCTGCACTGTCCACAATATATTGAGCACAGCTTGATGAAGACTGATTCAGGTCAAAGCTAGCTATTTGTTTAATTTTTGAGTGGTCCAATAAAGTTATCATGCCTTTGATGTGAGATGTGTGACCTTTTAAGAAGATCTGAGAAGGCCAGTGTTTGCAAAGCACATCTGGTAATGGAGAAAAATACTGTATTGCAGTATTGGTCGGGGAAGCCTCTCCAATGAATGGTTATAGGGAGTGGCCATTTGGGCCTGCCTCCTGCCAGCAGCAGCAACCACAGCAGCATGAAGCTAGCGATGAAGAAATTTCCCAGGAGTTGCTTTTGCTTTCCAGGAACTCATGCTGGAATGACAGAAATTGGGCTGTGCAGCTTCCACAGTAGGCATTTATTGAAGAATAGCTTATGTTTTGTTCACTCACTTTTTATGAGACTCTAGCATGATGAGATGATCAGATTATTGTCTTTCTGTGTTTTCCATGAGCTGTATTTTTGGACTGTAAAATGCATTTTAAAAAATAATACAACAGTAATACAATATCAATAGAAGTAGATTATCTTAGCTCTACCTTCCATCTCTTTGAAGGTGTACATTTGGCATAGGGTAGTTTTGCAACAGCCCCTACATTTTAAAGAAACGCTATTCTGTGAACTTCAATTTCGGTTATAAAATGATGATTCACATGCCTCCTAGTATGGATGGAATAGAGCAGGATGCACACACACATACACACAAACTTAGTGTGATACCTTCTAAAGTTTCAAGTCAAGTGCAATTTTGCAAGTGGTTCACAAAAATAAAACACTCAGTGTACAATTCTAGGAGAGCTCCCAGTCTGGAAGCACCGAACCTCAGGAGTGCCCAAAGGACACGTAGCCTTTGGAATTTACAAGCCCAGTTGTTGGCTGTAGGCCTTTGTTGGGGAGGTCAAGAGCCCAGAGACTTAGAATAGGCTAGAACTGTATCTCTTGTTTTCCCTTCCAATGCCCTTGTAAGATGGCAATTGCCATAAGTGTATGAAATTACTCCCTAATTAGCAGTTAGAAGGAAGGAAATACAATGTAGGCCGGGAGATTGCTCTCTGGAGAGGAAGACAATGTGTTAATCTGAAAGTCTGTATGCTGCTTAGATATTCTGATGATGCCTCCTTGCCTTTACTCCTGCCTGTAAAAGGGAATTTTCACTCGTTTGTTTTCCCATTAGATGTTTGGAGGATGGCTTCCAGCCTCCAGCCAGAATGAATGGGAACTTTCATCAGCCTGCTTTCCTGTTCTTGCCTGCATTTCCCAAATATCATGGGAGCTTCTCTCAGCTTCCTCTCTTCCCCTATTAGGTACTCCGAGGATGTTTTTTGCCTTCCTCTCAAGCATCGTCCATCAGCTTTCTTTTCTATCAAATGATCAGCTTTGTAAGGGAGTCCTGCTCTATGGCAACAAATGAACAAAGGGCCATCACTAAGCTTTACAAGTAAAGATGTTTTCTCAGGGAGCATTTAGTCATGTCTGTCCTGGCACGGTGGTGGTAACTTTTGGCCCAAAGAAATGCGTTGGCCTGCAATTCCCATCAGCCCCAAGGGTAATGGGTTTGGGAGTTGTAGCCCAAAACACAAGGGAGGACTAATTCTCTACCTCTGATTTAAAGCATTCAGTGGTTTGTAGCTTCTGTAACATCGGTTTGGTTTGTGGGGACCGAAAGGAAACCATTAAGATGGAATATGACCAGGAAAGGCAAAATAAATCTAGAAGCTGAATGAAAAGAAGAAGTCAGTGAGTACATGGAGTTTGTAACTGTTGCTGTTTCAAAGACTCCTGGTACCTCTTTCAGCATCATGATACGTTATGGAAATGAATGTCTGCAAAACACCACCACCACAACCCTACTGCTAGTAATAGAGGAAACATAATCTTTGCAAACAAAACCATTACATAGTTAAAAACCTTTGAAATGGTAGTAGCCACCAAAGACAAACACTGAGAAGAGAACACTGAAGAAAGTGGAATCTTTGTTGGACATTTTTTCCTTACTTTGGTGTCATAAAAAATATGAAATGAAACATAGATTTCATTACATATAAATCATTTGCACTGGCAAAAGATTTTGGTGTTTGTTCTTGGTAGTGTTCTGTCATGTTGTACTTAAGATGTTTGAATACACTGAAAATAAATACAATTATTAGCCAAAGAGAAACAAAACAAAATACATTAGAAATGTCTGTCTGGATGCTTGCTTGCTTCTAGATTGAACATTTTTCAACAAAGCAACATAATTCTCCAGTACCCTTTCCTAACAAGAAAACAGAGTCACATCATGGGTGTGGCCCAGGGAACATCCTACTGCTTGGCAGAATTAGAAGCTATGAAAGGCCAGGTAGTTGTCCTCATGGGCCTTTAGTGTCAGTTTATCGAGACCAAAAATGCCATCTGCCGAGTCCTGAAACCGCTTTGACTACCACCCTTTTCCTGAGCCATTGTGCTACAACAAACCATGTAATAAGGCCTTCTTTATGGTCTGGTCTGGTCCATTCCTCGTTTCCCTTCTCTGGCCTTCCATCCAGACCTTGATGCAACACTTAGCTTAGAAGCAGAAATGTTTGTTTTATAGTATTCATAATTAAGTACTTCAGTGGCAAATGGTGGAAGATGGGCTTGGAGTCCAGACCAGGCAGACCTCTTCGCTGCATAATCAAGGTGGAAAGCAAAGACAGCTATGGAGGAGCAGGGATCCATCTTTACAACAGACTGGTGAACAGGACAACAGCTGCTTCATGAATCAGTAAGACCATGTAATGTTTGTGAGGTTTAACTCTTTTTCTCAGAACTTTTTCTTCTAAGATTTTGTTGCATGTGAGGGGTGTGTGTGTGTTTAACAGGAACAAAAACCCAATTCTCTTCCAGTTTCGAAAACTTCTCTGCCAGTTACGTACCTTGAAGACTTCTGCTGACTACAGCTGACCATGATTCTACCTTTCACAGATATCTCCCTTAGTTAATCATCAAACAACAGCCTACATTACCTTATTATTGGGATCAAATATCACAAGCACAGTAAATGAAAGTGGGGAAAAGTTTATTACCCAGTTCTTTTAGAAACCTCTAACTCTTACACATATATTTGACTTGATTGCCAACTTTGGATAACAAAGCTGAATGTATGTGTTTGCTCTACTAAAATGCACTGTGTCTGGGCTGTTCCACACAGACCATTTGTTCTGCTTAAAGTACTGGGTTTTGCTGGAATGTTTGCTGCCATCAATCTAACATTCCCCTTATCTCAACTTGTGTAGTGCTTTTTCCAGTGACTTTCCAATTCTTTTCAAATCTTACAAAAGCAAAGTCCCCCCCCCTCCCCAGTATCACTTTGTTCTAGGGGTGGAGTTGAGGTTGCAAGAGCCCTCTTGGTAAAGAATGTTGATTTAATGCTAAACCACACTGAGAAACAAACACAAATCCAGAAAACAAACGCATTTATTAAAGGGCTCTTTAAGGTTTTTAAGGAGTTTTTTTTTAAAGTGTTGATTTCAAAGAGAACAGATGTGAATTTGCAGTGAATGTTTGTGGGGGACATAGAAGGAGCTTCTCTGAGGAATCTGAGGACTGTGGACACATTCAGTTGTCCTCCGGGCAACAATAATACCCTGTTGGCTGATCCTTCCACTCCAGAAGCATCACTGGATCGCTTCTGACATGAATGAAGAAAAAGAAGGAGATGCCTCTGGCAAGAGGCCCCTGGTCAGAAACTTTACATATATATACATATACATATATATATTTGTCCAAGATTTTTTTTAAAAGATTTCTTCAAAAGATACTGATTTTGTAAAGAGAGGTGAAGTCTTTAAAAAATTTGGGCACAAATATCAACAAACCCCATGTTCACTGAGGATCAAGCAGCAGAAAAGGAGGTAGAATGGAGCCCAAGTGGAGGCTCTTTTTAGACATAAGGTGACATAATGAATATAGTTTCTGTGGCACTGGATGTTCATATATGCATGAAACTGCTCAACGCGAGTCTAAGAAGTTGGATTCATGACTCTGACAACAGCGGGTTAAAAAGAGAATCTCAACTTCATGAACCATTAAATGCCTTCCTGATATGTAATCTTTTCAGAATAGTTTGCATGATAAAACTGCTGTGCCTGAAATTATTGGCATAGAATTAATGATCCCCTATTGGTGATCATTTCCTATGGACTGCATGTAAGCTTAAGTGAAGTGTTGTTTTGTGGATGCTCTGTTGATTCAGAGAGCCACTAATTATTAAATCTGTGAAGATGCAAAGCTGTCCTGTTAAGTATTTGATATAGCACGTAAGAATGAAGTGTTTCATGTAACCTGAAACCTCATACAGTCCAGCTGCAAAAGCACTTAGTCTAAGATTGACAGAAAACAGAGCAGCCCGACCTTTTATATTTTGGCAGCTGTTTGCAGATAATCTCAATAAAATATTTTATGCCTTAGCTCAGGATGTCCGAGAGAGTCAATGGAAAGAGATGGGTTTTAATGGGGATTTCTGACTTCTGAACTCTGACTCCTGCTACTTTCTACATTGATAAAACTATATTAATCCCCCCTTCAGGATTCAAAGACAAAGCAAATTCTCTTAACATTACTTAGTTATTTGCTAGTACAACAGGTCTCATACCTTCCTTTAGAGGTCTGGACCAACACTGATCTTCAGCACTTCTATCATCATCATCATCGTCGTCGTCTTAGAACTTCAGTGCTGTAAGGCAGCGGTCCCCAACCTTGGGCCTCCAGATGTTCTTGGACTTCAACTCCCAGAAATCCTGGCCAGCAGAGGTGGTGGTGAAGGCTTCTGGGAGTTGTAGTCCAAGAACATCTGGAGGTCCAAGGTTGGGGACCACTGCTGTAAGGGACCCTATGGATCATCGAGTCCAGCCCCTGTCAAAGAGACACAGTGGGGAATTGAACTTCCAGTCTCTGGTTCCACAGCCAGATACCTAAACCACTGAGCTATCCAGCAGTTCTTTTTAATGCCCCACTGCCAATTTGGGCATCAGAGTACAAACATCAGAGTTGGACTATGTGATGCCCTGTTGTGAAGACTGACGACCTCACCAGTGTGGAAAGAAAGAAATCATTGCTCAAACAAGACTGAACATGCATAGAAAATCCTCTTACACTTCTTCCTGTTTAGGAGAAAGGTGATCCAATGGCTTACCTGAGAAGGCAGTGTTAGTTCAGGGCCAAAGGATACTTCAACTAGCAACTTCCCCCTTCAGTTCAATTGCTCATCACTCTTGCTAGTTGTCTGTAGGTCCAAGCAGCAACTTCTGGCACACCTAGGGGACCTCAGCTAGCCCTGTTTGCAGTACTTTGTGTACATCCCATCCTCCTCATGTTTTACTGATGTTTCATATTCTTCATTAAAGCTTGGCATAAAGGGTCTTTTAGATGATATAGTTAGCAGTTGTTAAAACATACCTTCTTTAAGTTCTGAAAGATATCTGTTTGTTGGAGCACATGCTTTCACCCAGCTCTGTGTCTTGCATTCTGGCAAGATTAATTTTGCGATGGGTCATTGGGAGGTAAACACGGGCTTAATTTGAACATTCGATTCTACATGCTCATGCCTCTGAGGAAATCCTGCCATGGAGGAAAAACTGTGCTATCAGCTCTGAAATGCAAATTGAGTGCTGCATCTAATTTGATACCAAGGTTGCTGGTTCACAATCTCATATTAATGCTGAAAGTGCACCCCTCGTGCAAGGATATAGCTATTGTCAATATCATGCATACCTAACAGATTTATTTTTTTCAAAATCTAAGGAGAATCTCAGCCTCACTTGAAAATTCACCCCAGGGTGTTTCCCACCAGCTGCGTACCCACCTAAGCATTTATTCGCTTAATCTTTCCCTTTGCCCTCTCTCAACCCAGAGGAGCTAACTGAAGGCTGGGCTGTTCTCGTTGGCTTCCCTTTGGGGCCCCTGTGAAGCAATTTTGCTGCAAAAAGCTTGGGCTGGTACATTGCAACAAAAGCCTTGTGCAAGCACTTTCTCCTGCTCTGCCCCTGTCAGCCTTTATGGGATGCTGAAGATGACAAAGCATAATCTCTGTCCCTGTGGACAGAAACTTGTTCCAGTCCTGCTGAGCAGGACCCAGACATGGAGGGAAGGGAGAAGACAACAGTTGGGCTTAGCTGGGCATTGTGTTGTGCTATTTATTGTCCTCTAGGTTTTCAGTTAGAACTATTTTAACTTCCTTTTTATGGGCCTGCTAACAATTCATTAGGTCTCACTGTTATCCCTTGTTCCTGGAAAGAATTTTCCATCCTGTTGTCTACTTTCCCAGATAACCTCCCTCTGGCTTTGTGCTCTCTTTTTGCCTCACCTATATACCACCTCACTTCATGCTCGCTTTCACCTGCCTCCTACACTTCCCTGTTTAGCAGTTGCTGTCCAAGTTCTGTTGTCAATTAGGCTTTGATTTACTCGAAAGTGTGGACTAGATGCAAGTGTCCCTGATTGAATGGACTCTAGTCCAAGGTGTGATGAGGGCAGAATACTTTGCTTGTGGCTGGAGGACCGGGACAGGCGGGAGGGAGCAGGCAGAGAGAGGGTTGGCATCGGCTACCTCTTCATTACCCTGAGGAGGGAAATGGAGGCAAAAGCGCACTCAAGGATATTTCTGGCAACTGATTTACTTGTGTCTGTCTGTACCTTGGTCTCAATCTCTTGTTATGGCATTTTTTTCTGAGGGAGTTAAGATGGAGACCCAGGCGTGTTGCCAGGATTCGGAGTACGTGCAGCAAAAGTTATAGTATGAGAAATTAGAGATTTAATCTCGTGAGAGGACAATCTCTGTTGAGAACTAATACTGTCTGGGTTCCTTGTGCAGCGGCAGGATGGAGAGGCAGTTGGCGAAAAGGACAAAGTACGAGTGGAATCTGGTTTTCAAGGTGCAACCTTGTTTATTATTTGCTGTTCAGGTTCTGTTATTAATTAAGTTGAAGCTTTGATTTGCATGAAAGTGTGGACTAGATGTGAGTTAGTCCAGCTCTTTTTCTTCAAGGAGGACTTCAGCATAACCTGAAAACTTAACCTATTTTGAACAGGCATAAGTCTTTTTCTCATGGCAGGGAGCTCTCCACCCACCTAAACATTTATTAACTTAAAGAGTTTGTTTAAAAAAAATAAAAGAACATTTGAAGACCATCAAATTTGTTATGGCATACATTTCTACAGAAGAGAGTGCATTTTATTAGATATTCAATGTATTATCCATGGTTGGCAGATATAGCAAGAAACCGATTGATATACCGATTGATCCAGTCTGTCCCACTCCTTGTAACAATTTCCTAAGGGTAACCATGTCTTTGACAGATTTGTAAATCCATCTGTAAGGTTTACAAATGCCCAACATATCAATAAACATTTACTTCACTAACATGCAAGCAGGTGCAAACCATTCTGGGGACATGAGGAAAAAAAGGGGGTGTTGGCCATGGTTTAGTTTCAAGAATGCAGGAAATATAATTTCAGAATTAAAATAAACGTATTTTATTCACATATAGGATGAGTTTATGGTTTATGTGTGGGAATGAAACCGTTTTACAAATTTGTACTTGGTCCCTTACTTGACACTTGGATCCTGGATAGAGATATGGGCCTGATGAACTGTGTGGGCTTCTTTATGTGGCAGTGAAAGGGAACTTGAAGGAAGAGAGGAAGGGAGAACTCCACACACCGAAACGCCTTCCCTTCCTTTTCTTCTTCCCTGTTCTTTTTGCTTGTTCCACAAACAAATCCATGCACTTTATCCTCCCAGCTAACCTGAAGATATTTCTTTTTTGTTAATGAACCTGATGCTGCAGCAGGTTAGAGTGTTGGTGGAAGATTTAGAAATGATTAGCTAAAGGAATAATTCGGGGTGGTGGTGATGGTGGGATCCCATCAATACTATGAGAAGAATAAAGATTTGGAATCAATGTGCCTCTGGGCCAATTCAGCCCAGAAGCTCTGTATTTTATTTTATTTTATTTTATTTTATTTATATGTTGCCTTTCTCCCCATAGGGGATGCAAGGCAGCTCACAACAATTAAAACTACCCTGTTTCCCCGAAAATAGACCTAACCTGAAAATAAGTCCTAGTATGATTTTTCAGGATGCTTGTAATATAAGCCCTACCCCCAAAATAAGCCCCAGTTAAGTGAAACCCCACCCTCCACCATTGTGCAGCAACCAGAAGATGACGTGACTGTAAAATAAAACATCCCCTGAAAATAAGCCCTAATGTGTTTTTTGAGCAAAAATTAATATAAGACCCTGTCTTATTTTCGGAGAAACACGGAGAAAATTAATATAAGACCCTGTCTTATTTTCGGAGAAACGTATATAATAATCATAGTTTTTAAAATGCTGTAAAAACTATGTTAAAAAATTAAACATCTGTCAAAATTAAAACAAAGATTAAAAAACAACTTTAAAAGTATTTAAAAAACCAGTTTAAAATCTTTAAATTTAATAATAATATTCCTGAGACCCCAACTTATTGCTTAAAAGCTTTCCTGAAAAGGAAGGTTTTTGCCTGATGATGGAAGGACAAGAGGGAAGGGACCAGCCTGGCTTCTCGGAGGCAATGCACTCCAAAGCCTGGGAGCAGCCGCTGAAAAGGCCTTCTCTATTGTCCTCCTCAGAAAAGCCTAGGAAGGCGGTGGCACCAAGAGAGGAGCATCCCCAGAGGATATTAAAAGCTGAGAAGGCTCATATTGGGTGATGTGGTCTTTCAGATAACCTGGACCCAAGGCATATAGGCTCTGTGTCCCTTTTCACATGAGTAAGAATGCTCAGTCCCACATTTTCATACAACAGAGAGCTCAATTTGATGGGATAGGAGTGGCTCTCCAGAGCTATGGCATAAAAATCTTTGAAGTTTTAATGAGTAGTCCTTGTGGTCTTTTTCCCTGCATGATATTTGAATCCTAGCAATCATGAGGCAAAATTGTTCTCTAGTTTACTTTGTGCCAACTCTAAACATATTCCAAGGGGTCCATTAATATGAGGTTTACTTGCTTCTGTCAAGGGCACTTAAGTGCTGAGGCTCCATAAATATTGTGCTCTGAGGGGATCCCTGCCATCACTATGCAGTACGGAGGAAGTCTGGTTGAAGTCAGGTGTTTTGTTTCTTTTTATACACAAACTTGTTGCCAAGAACAGTTTTGACCATTGGCGCAGGAACCCCTCATCTGGGCCCCAAGTGTAAATGGTTTTGCTTGTCCTCCAGAGATTTTGGCATTGGTTGCTTGATTGTTGTTAATTTCTGCTCAGTATAGAAGTACTACAGCCTCATGCAATACCAGACAGCTGGAAATGAGCCAGGCTGTTTGCTGCAAGACTTGGTGAAATCAAAGTGTGATTGGGAAATGCAACAGTAAATTACAATTTCAACATACCAATCTTTTGCATCAGTAAATGCAATAATAAGAAGCACTGGCTGTTGGACAACACAGTTACAGGTTTTCTAAAATATAACGTCAACATTTATGCTGTTTTGTTGATCTGGGAATATTAAAAATGACAGTGTATAGGTGGTATTTAGAATTGGTAGTCTTTATCCTTAATTATTAATTCTCTTTATTAAGTGAAATCTTCAACATTATTAGCATGATTAAATAATATCCCACATTTGATATTGTTAAAATTAGTAAAACCATGCTTATGAGGTCTATTTCCCCCCCAAAAAAATAATGACTGAAATCCTGTTGCTTATTGCAATAAGTTGCAACTAGAGTAGGCCCATTAAATCAGTTGGGATTTTGTGAGTCGACTCCTTTGCAAGTTCTACTGATTCAGTGAGCTTACTCTAGTTGCAGTTTACTGTGCTAAGTAACAAAATTTCAGCCAGAATATACTAAGACTAATCATGGGCTTCAAACCTGAAACAAAGAGAGTTAAGAGAAAATGGGAACAGCAGAAGGAGAAGAAAAATGCAATTAAACCGCAGTCATCCTCTTTATAAGATTCTTGAGATGTTCCAGACAAGGTTTTACTCTGCGTTCACCCTGCCTCCAGTGCAGAGTAGCAAAGGCCTTGATGGCATCATCACCTTTCATTTATAACTCTCCCATATATTCCTACTGTTTCTTTGCCCCTGCATCTGATGAAGGGAGGTGGGGTGGGATGCACAGAGTACTCCTTCTGGAAGCATCCCTGATCTTTGTGGAAAGTCTGTTATCACGTGGTAGTTTGGAAAGATCATGCCATCTACTACATTCCAGATAAAGTTCAGCATGCACTAGGACTCCCTGTTACAGTCTGTAACTATCTGTCTCTTAGCGCATAGCTGATCTTCGGGTCTACTGTGAGAGATTTGCAAGTTGTAGCTTGCTTACGTAAGTACTTCCTCCTTCCAAGGTTACTAAATTTCTGGGGAAAGCTAGGTTTACACTTAGTTGGCTGCTAAGAAATGCACTTTTGTGTGTATGTGTGTGTATGTATGTGTGTTTTTAACAGGACCACAGCTCGAAAAAGTTTCTTCTTCCTGTGAGACTCCATGAATTGTAGTAAAAAAAACTTTTCCAAGTTTTGCAAAACACTGAGTTATCTTTGAACAATGGCAAAATCGCTGGTTGCCATTATCTTGTATAACTGTCTTGTGTGTAATTTCCTGTGGAGTACAGATGTGGGTGATCACATAAGGTTTCTGTGCAAATTTGCTGCAATTAAATGTAGCTAACTGACAAGGTGGCAGGGTGTACATCTCGGTTGTGCAATCAGATGCATGAAGAGGCACGTAACCGAGTTGTACCTTAACACCTCATCAGTTATCCATCCACAGCAAGTTATGCAAACCTTACATGAACACCAAAAAAATTCTGGCCTCTGGCTCCCAGGCCTGTGAAGGAATGGGCTGCCATCCACAAAGCTTATGCAAAATGAAACATGTTGGTCTCAAAGGTGCTACAGGGGCGCTGTTGTTTTGATGCAAAAGAGGAACACAGCTCCTTGAAGGAAAAGAGCTGCACTGACTGAATGGCTATCCACCTCACAGGACCAGGTTTTGTACTATTTGAACAAAGCTGTGTCCTTTTGCATGCAGCATATTTGGCCTGAGCTACATGTAATTGACTATTGCCCACCCCCTGCGAAACCAGAGCTTTATGAAACATTTCATTGTTTCCCCCCTCATATATGTAGTAGGTAGGTAGATAGACACACTAATTCTGAAAAATATCACTGACAATGTATGATGCTCAGCTTGTGCGAAACCTCTGGACAGACTTCCAGTTCTTTATAAGCAGCCCTCCCTCTGCCCCCTTTTCAGCACCACAGAAAATGTACAGACAGCTCATGCTACCAATGCTGATGTCTCCTCCCAACTGGAAGAATTAATACCTACTTAATGATTCCGCCTCCGCACAGACAGCTTGACAGACAGGCACTGAACAATCCTTCTTTGGAGGAGGACTGAAAATAATCAAAGAGGTTGAGATGGTCCAGGCAGGCTTCTATTTCACATGTGTGGGTGGAGAGATAAGGCAACATCTATCATGAAGGAAAGAACCATGCAAGCTTGTCAAATGCTCTGATAATACAATGCACTTTAATGTAACAGATCCTTAAAAAATAGTAATTTACTACAGTAACTTGAGTTTGCCATATTCAATATCTAACAGACAGCTCTAACTGAGTATTTTATACCTGCAGTCTTTTCAAGATAAACTAGTCAGTTGCCTGTAAAAGGAAGGATCATAATCTCCCTGGCACAAGAAGACATAGGACAGAAAATCAAGTCCATGAGCAACCCTCTGTTACCCATGCACTATCATGTAAAAGATCCTTTAAAAATAGTAATTCACTACAGTAACTTCCCTTTTTGCTGCTTAGCACTAGGTCTTGTTCCATGTTGTCCGGCTCCTTTCACTTCTTCCAATCACTAACACGCTGCGAGGTGGAACACATGTCCCCAAAGCAGGTGCCCTTGCATTTGACCATTGACCGTCTCAGGCAACAAGCCCGAGGTCAGGATCAGGGTGGCTGCACCCAAAATTCATGTGGGAGTTCTGGTCACCCCCGGGAAAATACAGGGTACACTCACACTCTCACACAACCGGACACTTCCCACCATGAGTATCCACTATACTTGCCAAAACCAGATTGAAAGAGAAGCCCAACCTGCAGCCTCTTGGTCTTTCCCTGTTTGGAGACCCACACCACAGCGGGTGGTGTACAAAGTAAGCCTAATTCACTACAGTAACTTGAGTTTGCCATATTCAATATCTAAAGTAAGCCTTTCAGAGGGACGCCTCTGGGTTGTGTAATTTGTCACTGGAATGATTTGGGAAGTCCGAACACTGGTCAGACAAAGGAGGAATTAATTGGGCTTTTTAACGACAGTTGGCCATTTCAGGACCCCCCATTTGGCCAGTGCATGGGAGTTTCAATTGGATGAACATACAAGCCTTGTTGGACTGGTGTAATAGAACCCTAGGTTTCCTCTCATGATTCCCCCAAACCTGCTGCCACAGGCTCAGGAGGAAGCCCAGTCCTACAGAGTTGTATGACCCAGGATGAACTTTGTGATCATTGTGATTCTCTCTCACACACACTCTCTCATTCTCATTCTGAGGGCATCAATTTGCACTCACATCCAAAGTCTGTGATCAACAGAATCTGAACAACTGGCTCAGAACATCAAGGGTGGCAACTTTTCACTCAAAAAGCCAGTGGTTGGGAAAGTTCTGGAAAAGTAGAAAAGCACTTTTAACCACTGCTGATTGGGGAATTCTGGGAGTTGCAGTCAGCAAAGTAATTTCTCCAAGCTCTACAAGGAAAGTATATGCTTTCTCATGCCTGTAGCTGAATAGGTGCCACTGCAAACAAGCCAGCAGTTGAGTTCAAGCCGGTGTGGTGGGCCCTGATTTTGCTAATGTGATGTCATGTATTTAGAACCCAAATAAGATGGAAAGAAGGATGGTGTGTGGGGCTTTTCCTTTGGGATGGACACAGGGCTCTCCCATTCCTTCCCCAAAAGCAGCAGCTGCCAAACATGTGTCTGCCTGGGCAAAAGCCAGCCCTCCCTCAAGGCATGGGATCTATCATGACGGCTTCTGGATCTCATCAAAGGCAGTGCAAAAGGCCTGCCGCTATCCCACATTCCCAACACCTTGACTGAAGCAGCATCTCCCTCCGCTAGTCCAGAGCTCTGTAAGTCCGGTAAAAGTGGGTTTTCCTTGGGGGCTGGGGAGAAGAGAAAAGGCAGCATTTTTCACCAATGACTGAATGCTTGCTGAGCCATACGCAACTCTGTTCCAGTCAGGACCATAACAAGCAGCCATTCCTGTCAGGGGCCATGTGTTCTCCTTGAAGGGGTCACAGGGCGCAGTCACACGTGCCAAAAGAACCTGTTACATCGATTCTGTTGCTATTTAAATCATTTAATAAATTTCCATTCTCACGATGCACAACTACCCCTGTTTCCCCGAGAATAAGACCTAATCTGAAAATAAGCCCTAGTATGATTTTTCAGGATGCTCGTAATGTAAGCCCTACCCCAAATATAAGCCCCGGTTCAGTGAAACCCCGCCCTCCACCATTGTGCAGCATTGTGCAGCAACCAGAAGAAGATGACATGACTGTAAAATAAAACATCCCCTGAAAATAAGCCCTAATGCATTTTTTGGAGCAAAAATTAATATAAAACCCTGTCTTATTTCCGGGGAAACACGGTAACAATGATTCATTTGGCCAGCCAATCATTTTTTTCCACCTCACTGGCATGGCCTTTTAAAAATGATCAGATTCCTGTATAGCTTCGATCCTCATCATTTTGGCATGTGTGAACATTGCTGTTGATTTATTTATTTTGCAAACGAGTCAGGTTTTTGGGTGCCATGGCTGCTGCATGGCTACCATGCTTGTACCCTTAAAAAAAAATTTAGTTATAAATTGCTTATTTTTTCTTTCAATTTTTTTTCCTCTACAACAGTTTATCAATGGATAGCCCATGTCTTCCCCATTGTATCTGTCATCCCTGCTTTTGTGTGGCTTATAGTTAATCCCCCTCTAGTTTTTCAACAACAATTCAAGTCATTTTTAAATGGTGCTCTGCATTTATCTAGTGACATATCCCACCACGTGACACATCAACTAACAGAAGTGACAGAAAAATGGTATATATATGCTGCTTTTATGATTCGTAGTTACAATTTATTTTTTAAAAGAAATTGTTAGGGCAGTAGGGACTCAGAAACAGGATGGAAAATGAAGCGATTTATATGAAATGGCATGTGTAACCTACAGAACCAGTACAAACAGCAAGAAATGTACTGATTGAACTGTCCCAGTGGTGTATATACTAGGTGACTATACATACAAATATGTTGATATTATAAAAAAAGGAGGAAAGAGAAACTATTCAAATAGTCCATGTGATCAGGCCCAGAGAGGAACAAGAGATGGGATACCAGTATGTGAGTGATGGAATTAAGTCTTCGTCTGCAGTCAGCTCCCTCATAGGTAGCACTGGAAAATGGAGGTGTGGCATTTTGCCCAGGAGTCCGAGGATTTCTGAAGGACTGACACTGTGGCTGAAACCTTGTTGCTTAGCATAGTAAGTTGCAACTAGAGTAGGTCCATTGAATCAATGGGGACTTAATGTGTCAACTCCTCTGTAGATTCCATTGATTTAATGGGCCTGCTCTAATTGTCACTCACTACACTTGTTTAAAATGGATGAAGCTATATCATGTTCTTTTTGATGTCTTTCTCCATCATATGACAAGGACAGCTGGTCCAGACACTTCTCAATGCCATGCTCACCATGTTGCCTGACCCCTATTATGGGTAGTATGGAATATCAGTCATGTTTTGTTTGTTTTTTTCTCAGACATGACCCCAGAAGCAACTAGTATATCAGCTGCTGATACAAACAGGAACTTGTGCCACTGGAGGGTTTATGAAGGATGCAAATGGGGTAGAGGAGTAAGGCATGCCATATTATATGGCATATGAACACTTACAAACGTACATGAATTCTACACCACTTCAGCTGTCATGGTTCCATCCCCCCATCTTGGGAATTATTACGTATTTGGTGGGGAGGAGCCAATAATTCTGTTACAGGCCAGTCTACATGACCAGATTACAATTTCCAGGGTTCTCTAAGGGAAGGAAATTACATTTAAACCTACTTAGGTCTACAGTAGAGATAACTCCATCCAGCACAACAGGGTTCTCAGTGTACACACCTGCAGATGTTTATTGGAGGAGCCTTTGCTTGGGAGACTAAACTGTGCAAATTGTTGAAAAGGTGGAGGGACTGTGGTGATATCAGGTGGAAATCCAAATAGCATGGGGTTGGGGAACTTTGTGAATGCCTTGGAGAGAGGAGAGAGCGAGAGCCACAATGAACTCTACAATAGGCAACTGGATTAGAAGCTGCACAAAGACATTCTTATTTGCTGCTAAATTCTTAACAACCTAATTAAGGTTGTTAAGAATAAAAATACTGACTATTGTGACTTGAAAACAGGAGTGAGCAAAGTGTGGCTCTCCAGATGTTGTTGGACTTCAGCCCCCAGTGTTCTTTACCAGCAGCTGCAATAGCTACTTCTAATGGAGAATCACTCATTTCCTACCCCTCTTTTAATCATAATAATCATCTTAGAGCTGCAGAGCTGGAAGGGACCCTATTTTATTGCCAACTCTTGCACTAGCCTGGTGCCTGAGTCCTGCCTCTGTGCTCGGACTGTACTCTGAGCCAGTTGCCTGGGATATAACACCAGGGCATGGCAAAGGGATCCTCCATGCTGCATTGGTTGTCAAGTGCGACACTGGAAAGGCAAAGCGCCCCCTTCCATTATCCAGTTGATCGAGGACCTATTTGCACTCATCACCTATAAGCAAAGAGCACTTAAAGCCGTCACTTAAGGAGGATGCTTGCCACACTATCTGGGCAGCATACGCTGAGCCCTTTTCGTAACTAGTGTATCCTTGCACAACTCACGGCTAGGACCAGCTGTACAAAACATTGTGTTAGCAAACTTACAAAAGTTAAAAACAACAAACCTTCTGCAACACCCTCCTCTTTCGCCCCCACCTTAATTTTTCTTCTTTCTCTCCTTGTCCCTCTTTTCAGTTTCTCTTCTTTCCTGGTCATCTCTTTCCCTCACCATTCCCAGCTTATTCCTGTAACATGTTTATGTGACTGTTTGTAATGTCATTGTAAATAAACAGTCCCTGAAAACTTGTTAAACAATAAATAATACTCTTTTTTGATGTGCTGCTGTTTAAGTAGAGAAATCATCACAACCACAGTGTGGTTTAAGCTTTGTGAAAGTAAATAATCTACATAAGGTTTTGTGGGAACAGATTTTAGCTTTACCAGAACGGCTAGAGGGAATTTTCCATACATGCAGGAACACTTTCTTCTTTTATGAGGGTGTGTTTGTTTGTTTTTAAGGGGTGTCTCCATCTCACTGCGGTGGGGCAAAAGTTGGGGAGAAGAAGCCAGGGAGGCTGCCTTGCTTAAACAACCTTGAAACAAGAACATCTCTGACACTCTGTTTGTCTCAGACAAGCTGTTTATTTACACAAAACATGGCCTAGTTCAAGTTACCCGTCTCTTAGCTATGTAAAAAACACTGACTGAGATAGCCCCTGTGCTGTGATATTTAAATACATGGGAAGGCAGACACAAAGCAAATTCCTTCCCAGGCTGCTGATACGCCAAGGCCAGAGTTCCCACCACCCAACTTTACCCCAGGCTGGATAGTTCCATGCAAACTGATGCCCTCTAGATGCGCTGATCTACACCTCTCATCCTGCATCCTATGTGAGTTGGAGAAGATGGAAATTGCAGACGAAGGGCTAGTCTACATGGCTGGGCTGGATCAAGCTAAATAGAGTCACTAGGAGATCTGGTATGCCATTTGGTGTGATCCTTGAGTGAGCCACTTCACGATATTGGCAAATTAAAAGAGGATTCCTGTGAGCTCTTTGGGACCACCCTTCCTCGGTTCCTTCCCTCTCTTCAAAAGACAGATCAGGCAGATGTTCTTGTTTCAAGTCAACAGGCTTTATTAAAGGCAATTGGGTTTCATCATCAAACACTTCCAACTGTTCTAACTTGGGTTTGGTCTCCATTCCCTTCACTGATCCACCAGATCTCCCACCTTCTGCTTCAGCCGGTATGGATTTATCCCAAGACAGTCCAATCCAGGGAGGGGTGTTGACATAACTTTGGCTACAGGATGAGTCTTTATGGGCCTTGCAATGTCTGGGTGGGAAACTCCTCCTGCCAAGGGGTGTTCCATGAGAGGCTCTCCATTCCTGGTTCTGCTGGTTTCTTAACTCTATTTCTCTCCTTTCCCTCTCTTTTCTCAATTGTTCTCTTCTTTCTCTTTCCTGCCAGTAAGAGGGTTTCTGGGTTTTTGGTGCTGCCACTCTTGCTCTGCCTCTTCCCTAGGGACCTGCGACTGGACCCATTCTCCGGTCCATAGATCCTCCCTCACTAACCATTCCCACCCCTCCAGTAACACTTCCTCTGCCTTACTTTCCTCTGTCAAGTAACTTTGAGCTTATCCTGTAGACAGTTTATCTCTCATACTCCTCATGTCTCCCCATGCTTTCTCCTCCCCTTTTATCTCATCATCCTCTGTTGCTCATAGAATCATCGTAGGGTTGGAAGGGATCTTGGAGGTCTTCTAGTCCAACCCCCTGCCCAAGGCAGGAGACCTCATACCATCCCGGACATCATACCATCCCGGACAGATGGCTGTCCAATCTTTTCTTGAAAACCTCCAGCAATGGGGCACCCACAACATCAGGAGGCAAGTTGTTCCACTGCTTAATGGTTCTCACCGTCAGGAAATTCCTCCTTATTTCCAGGTTGGACCTCCCTCTGACGAGTTTCCACCCATTGGTTCTTGTCCTACCCTCAGGCGCAATGGAGAATAAATCGATGCCCTCTTCCCTGTGGCAACCTGTCAGATATTGGAAGACTGCTATCATGTCTCCCCTCAGTCTTCTCTTCGTGAAGCCAAACATACCTAGTTCTTTTAGTCATTCTTCATAGGATTTAGCCTCCAGTCCCCTTATCATCTTCGTTGCTCTTCTCTGCACCCCTTCCAGGGCCTCAGCATCTTTTCTGTATTGTGGTGACAAGAACTGGACACAGCATTCCAAGTGCAGCCTCACCAGTGCGGTATAGAGTGGTACTATCACTTCCCATGATCTTGATGCTATCCCTCTGTTGATGCAGCCTAGGACTGTGTTGGCTTTATTGGCAGCTGCAGCACACTGCTGACTCATCCTTAGGTGGTGGTCCACAAGGACACCTAAATCCCTCTCACAAGTACTACTGTCGAGCCAGGTACCACCTATCCTGTACCTGTGCATCTGGTTTCTCCTGCCTAAGTCCAGGGCCTTACTTTTCCTGCCACTGAACTGCATCTTATTGGATAGGGCCCAATGTTCAAGTCTGTCTAGATCCTTCTGAATGTTGAGTCTATCTTCCAAAGTATTAGCAATTCTCCACGTCTAAAGCTATGTCATTCGTTTTCCCCCTGATATTCACCCAAAGAGCTTCAGGAAGGCTTTCATCCTTGGTCCCCTGTATTACTACTCCTGTACAGGAGTAGTAATTCTTTACGTACAGCGCAACTCCTCCTCCTCTTTTGTTGGGTCTGTTTCTTTTGAACAAATGATATCCTTCTAGCAGCATATTCCAATCATGAGTTTTGTCCCACCAAGTTTCAGTAATGGCAACAATGCTGGCTCTACCTCCCCCACCTGTAACTCTTTCCCCGGGCTTTCTTCATTTCTCAGACTTTTTGTAATTCCTGGGTGTTACGTTCACCCCGTGCCCCGCTTCTTTTTCTCAGCCAAAGGGCTCACGCTGGTGATGTTCTCTCTTTCCTTCGCTGCCACCAGTGGATTTCTTTCTCCACACTGTAAAAGACTTTAGTCTGACACTGGCTGCCAACAACAGAACTTGTTTATTAAAGGGTATTAGGGTAATTCAGGATCACAGATGTTCTTTATTCATTTCATAGAATCAAAATAATTGAAATATCATATATTCTGCCACACTTTCAATCACCTCCTGTTTTATTTATTCACTTTAACCAGCTTATCTTTATTAGTTTCAGTTCTCACTCTTTCTCTGACTATCTCTCTCTCTCTCTGCAAACCTCTCTCCTCCTCTTCTCACTCACTCTCTCTCTCTCTGACTTAACTGACTCCCTGTCTCCACCCCTCCAGTCCTCTCATAGGCTTATGCAAATGAGCTCCAGCTATAAGTGACAGGTGTGACGTGGGGCATCCGTCACACTGGGTTTTCTGCTCTTTCTGGTGGGATCACTGGTAATGGTCTTCTTGCATCTCTTGTAGGTAAAGGTAAAGGTAAAGGTTCCCCTTGACAATTTGTCCTGTCGTGTCTGACTCTAGGGAGCGGTGCTCATCCCCGTTTCCAAGCCGTAGAGCCAGCGTTTGTCCGAAGACAATCTTCTGTGGTCACGTGGCCAGCGCGACTAGACACGGAACGCCGTTACCTTCCCACCGAGGTGGTACCTATTTATCTACTTGCATTTGCATGCTTTCGAACTGCTAGGTTGGCAGGAGCTGGGACAAGCGACGGGAGCTCACTCCATCGCGTGGATTCGATCTTACGACTGCAGGTCTTCTGACCTTGCAGCACAGAGGCTTCTGCGGTTTAACCCGCAGCGCCACCACGTCTCTTGTAGGGGTATCCGTTATTTCTATATTGGCTGAAATGATAAGGAATGAAGTGATACATCACTAGTACAATTTGAAACCACCCTCTTAGCAAGGAGAAAATAAACCAATTGGCCAGGGCAAATGAATTGATGTTAGCCATGCGTCATGTGAAGAGAAAATTTTGAAACGATCGAAATAACAGCCAAGATGGTATATCGGGGGTTCTGTTGGCAGGTGTGATCGAGCTCTTACACTGTTGACATGTGTGTCTTTATTAAATTTTTCCCCACACACCCCTAAATGTCCTGGTTCGTACCCCAGGTTGGGAATCACTGCTATAGACCAAGGCTACTCTCCCTTCCCTGTCTTTCAAGCAGAGCATCGTAATGCATCCAAAAGGCCTGAGGTATCTGAGAGAGGTTGACTCTTCCCACTCTGTCCAAGGAAGTCTGCAGCCCTCCGAGTTCTAGAAAAGGGTGAGTGCAGCCCATTGACCGTTGGAGCTTACCCACCTCTGCATGAGGGACAGACTCTGTCCTATTCAGCTATGGCTAAATGTGTTATAACCTCAGCAGTGACTTTGAAGTGGAAGGAACATAGTGTTCTGCAACTATTCACTGCACTGAGGAGCCATAGTTGGACTCTGCTACTAATACTGCACCAGGACCTGTTGCTGGATTCCTGCACACAAGCCTTTTGAACCTCTGATCTCCATGTTGAGAGAGGCAGGGAAGCCTTGAATATGGTACAGTACGGAGATAAGAATCTAAGACCTCCATCTAGTATTGGACCTTTTTGGAAGAAGTTGTCTGCTCCCTGAAAGCTGCAAATGGCTTTGCCAAATCTGTGGACCACTGTTCTTTTCTATGCAAAGCTAGATGAAACCATTAGGAGCAGAGCTGCTTTAGGAGAGAAAGATGGTCTGTTCATTCTAACACAAGCGTGCCTCAAGCAACATGTACCAAATCAGCCTGCTTTTGTTTTATGATCTGTCAACTGGAGACATTATGGCTTTGCTGATTTTTTAAATACACGTAGCTCTGAAATATTTTGCATGGCTGGAGGGATAATGCTGTAAGAAATATAAATTTGCCTTAAAATATGATCTGACCCCAAGTGTTCACTGGGAGCTAGCACTTTGTGGGACATCTTCCCTTCTCTCTGCTGGGCCGCTGTTGTCTCGTGATCATTGTCACATCTTTTCAGCCTAACTCCCAAAATGCACAAAACCCAACTAACATCCAGTTGGCCCATAAGTTGTTAATGAAGAGTGGCCGTTTTCAGACACGAAGCACTTCCCGATGAAAGGCTCCTAGGTGACTGATCAAAAAGCATCATTCCACTAGTCTAGCTTTCCCTGCTTAATGGGGGAGGAGGCGTATCACATGGTTACTAACACATTGCTTTTTAATTTTTTATAAATAAAAATAATAAAAATAACTTGAAAGTATTTTAGAAGTCCCCAAACTCCCTCAAGTGACACTCAATACAAGTCAAAATTAGAGGCCCGAATCCTGTTGCTTAGTGTAGTAAAGTATGCTAAAGTAAGTTGCAGTTAAAGTAGGCCCATTTGAATCAAGAGAAACTATGGAGGAGTTGATGCACCAAATCCCTATAGATACAATGGGCCTACTCTAGTGCAATTTACTATACTAAGCAACAGGATTTTGGTCAATGTTTCAAAAGAAGTAAACATTATTTGTTATGCAGCAACACTAACATTTACTTAATTTTCATTAAAATCATTACAGGTGTTGTTATGTGCTGTCAAGTCGTATTTGACTTATGGCGACCCTATGAATAAGCCAGCTCCAAAATGTTCTGTCCTCAATTGCCCCGCTCAGCTCTTGCAAACTCAAGCTTGTGGCTTCCTTTAGGGAGTTAATCCATCTTGTATTTGGTCTTCCTCTTTTCCTGCTGCCTTCAACCTTTCCCAGCCTTACTGTCTTGTCCAGAAAAAATGGTCTTCTCATGTTGTGCCCAAAGTAGGACAACCTTGCCTTCCAAGATAGTTGAGTCTTGATTTGATCTAGGATCCACTTGTCTGTCTTTCTGGCTGTCCAAGATAGCCACAAAGCTCTCCTCCAGCACCACAATTCAAAATAATCATTTTTTTCCCCAGTCAGCATTATTTACTCTCCAGCTTTCACCTCCACACAAGGTGGGTCCTCTATGGGGAGAAAGATGCCATATAAATAATTTAAATAGATAAATAATTTAAATAAATCTCTAGTGACACATCCATACACTTAATTATATTTTCTAATTCCTTCATTGCTGCCCTTTCTAGTCTCAGAGCTTAATCACATGGACCATTTGAATGGTTTCTTTTTCCTCCTTTTTTATATCAATATATTTGTATGTATAATCATGTGGTGTATATACTGCTGGGCCTGTTCACATGGCTGTCAATTCAATCAGTACATTTCTTGCTATTTGTACTGGTTTTGTAGGCTGCACATGCCATCTCAGATAAATCAATTCATTTTTCGTCCTGTTTCTGGGTCTCCCCCACCCTAAAACTTTCTTTTTAAATAACATTGGAAGTGATATATCACTATTTTCCTGCCACTTCTAATTGTTAGTCAGTGTGCCACCTGGTGGGATATGTCACTAGATGAATGTAGGAAAGCATTTAAAAGGGCTTGAATTATTGAAACACTACAGGGGGAAATTAGCTATAAACCACACATTGCCACCCCATCCAGAATAATGACGTGAGACACAAGTGCTGGGTTAAACCAGGGCCACGCTTTATTGAACTGAACAAAAGAAGAACGGCCTGCTGTAGTGCGGAACGAACATAACTGGGTCTCACTGGACCCTTTCCAATACGGGCAAGTCCCCTGCCCTGAGCTTACACGGTCCCCTAGACAGCGCAACCCTGGCCGGCTTTGCACTGACCTCACCTGGGCCTCAAGCCCCAATTCCTTTGGTGGCCCTTGGTCTGGGTGAGGCCCCAGTGCATCCCTCCCCCCGCATGTTGTAATCTCACTATCCGCAGCGCTGGGCGGTTGGATGAGCTATAAGCTTACTGTGCTCTTACCAGGACTCACCGATCCAACTTCCTTCCGCACTACCCGCCACGGCACAGGGACTAGCGCAACTAAGTCCCTTGCCCGCCCACACTATCAATAACCAAACGCAGGCCACTCTGAAGGTCATGAAGGAATAGCTCCAGTCTCTGGTTTGAAAGATGTACTCCATCATTCCTGTAAAACTTGGGCCTATCCAAACAAATATCTTGGTGCCCAATCACAGCTCCGAGTCCACTACAAACTACCCGGCAAACTTCCCTATTAACTCTTCTACGGGCCGTATTAATAGACTGCAGCGAGCAGCTTGCTCGCCAATTCGCTCTAGGAATTATTGTGGACCACAAGATGCTCATCGCGGGGTGCTCCGCTTTCAACAAACACAAATCATGAATGATATTTATCACCAATGACTTTCCGCTACGCTTAGCCAAGTCGTTACCTCCCAGATGCACAACCAACACACCAGGGGGCAAACTATGAGGACCATGAGGCACTGCTTGCAGGAACGCATCCCACAGCATACTCCTCTTGCCGCGCCACTCCAACTGAGCCGTGGCCCCGAGGCCTAAATTGCGTCCCCAAACCAATCTCGCCACATAGCACGCTGCCCAGAAGACATAGCTGTGACTGACAATCAGAACGCGCAGTCTTGGCCTCAGGACCTCCGGACCTGCAACAAAAGAAACAAGGCCAGCAACCAACCTATACCGGAGGGAGAGTGCGGACATAATGGATGAAACAGCCTGAATTCCATCGGCCTAACCTTCTAATGTATTCTGGGCTGTAACCAAGTGCAGCAGCTGTAAAGGCTGCTCCTATTCTGAATGAATGTGTCCCAAAGCATAGCCCAACAACACCAGACTGCTGAAACGCCCTGTCCGTCAATTTCCAAAATTGGTATCTAGTCAAAGGTGACCTATCACTATGTATAAAGAAATAGCCCGGCTGCTCACTCCTAAATCCCAAATAAGCTACAGCAGCCCAGACAGGGCATATATCATTTATAGAGCACTTGCCTAGCACAATATTTACTGAGGCTGAAATGGGGGCGGAGCTTTCTTTTTACATGTACGCTCCCTCCTCCTCCCTTTCAGCTCGCTTTCGTGAGACCCAGCTGTCTCGCGCTACTCCGGAGGGTGCGGCAAAGAGGCTCCGTTCGGCAAAGCATGCTCGCCGGCGGAGCAGCCAAAAGTGGGGATGGCAGTTACAAGAGGGAAGACACTGGCTGAGTGATACATGAGTAAACTGTTGTGGAGAAAAATATTTTTAAAAAGTAAGGGATTTATCGTTAAGTATTATGTTTTTTAAAAATGTACGAGTGCAGTGGCCATGCAGTCGCTATGACGCCCAAAAACCTAATTCATTCACAAAGTAAATAAATTGACAGCAATGTTCACACATGCCAAAGTGATAAGGATTGAATCGATACAGGGATTGGATCACTTTTAAAAGGCCATGCCTGTGAGGTGGTAAAAAACTGATTGGCTGGCCAAAAGACTAATAGTACTTTTAACCATTTCCCTCCATATTCTTCCCCCAGTTATACGCATCTGCCTTCGGGAGACTAAAATGGAGCTTTCTTGAGGGGTGGTAGAGATCTGAAGAAATAAGCTTGGGCTCAAAGCTTGACTGGTCAGCCCTTTTTTTTTTTCTAATTAAACATGACATTCTACAGAACACACAAACTTGCTGCTAAAAATAGATCAAAAGAGCACGCAATGGATGAAATCAGAGGAAATGAACTAGAATCCCTGGGTTTATGATTCTTTAGAGGTCCCCAAAATGATAGTAAATAATTCCAGGGAAGTTTGTGCCTGAGATTTCAGGCAACTTGCTCCTGAGAAAGGGGAAACAAATACTGTATAACTGTGTAACAAGAGGGGTGTGGGAAAATACTGTCATTCATTTGGAGCGACTTTGGCATGGAATACTGCTATACTATCATAAAACTTTCAGAAGTCAGGGTCCCTATTATCTTAAACAAAGCTGCCTTTATTGTAGTAGTTGTATATATACAGTACATAAAAGCAAAATAAACAGAAATGCATTTTCTTACCCTTGCGTTTCTGCTGGCTGTTGGAGAATAAAAACTAGATCTGTATTGCTTATGAGCAGGGAGGGATGCTGGCTCTCTGTGAGCCAAGAATGCAGAGCTACTGCAGATGGGGTCTTGCAAGCCAACTGCTCTGCAAGAACCACACTTCTCGCCAGTGGTCTACTTACTTGCACAGCGTAGTGTTGAAGGCCAAGATTCACAAGAGACATGTTTTTGTAAACTTGGAATACGAAGAGCAACCTTTCAGGAGCCTCCTCCTCCTACCTTACACTAATCGCATGACTGCACTTGATTGTACAAGTTTACAGTGTTATTTTTGCTGATAAATTAGCCTGCAAGGCCAAATGCATGCCATCTTCAAAGCACCACCAGACAGAACAGACAGCACTTGGCAAAGATGAAAGCAGTGTAAGAAGACATTGCAAACAGCTACCATCCTCCGACCTTTGCAGTGGAACTCATAGACGGCATGAGCAATGGCACCAGAATCTCTGCTCGTCGGTCTGCAGACTCCTTCCATCATTTGCTTTGACCTGGGAATGAGCTGCAAGATTACGCAAGAATTTGACAACCTGCTCCCTATCCCTGCCAGCACATTCATCCCTGTCTCTCTGGTTGTTGCATCAAACATTCAGAACCAATGAAGGAAAGTGATCCTGTGGAGATAAATGACAGCTTAGCATCTCTGTTTCAGAAGATAAACATCACAGTGGTTGAATTCCAGTAGTAAGTTACAACTAGAGTGAGCCCATTGAATCAGTGGAACCTACAGAGATGTTGACTCACCAAATCCCCACTGATGGAATGGGCATATTCTAGTTGCAACTTACTCTTGGTTTCTAGATTCAAGGGGGACTTGCTGCTTCCACTCAGACCCTGCTGTCCTCACGAGAAAGAGGCTGTACCAGGCAGCTGGTTTCTCCAGCTCGTGATCATGCATGCCTGGAACTGGGGAGCGGAGACGTCTCTCCCACCCTCTACCCAGGCTAAGCCACTCTCACAGCCCAGAATATGGCAGGGACTACACCAGTGGTTCAGTACAAGGCCGTAAGAGGAATGCTGCCATGTTGAAAGGCTGACCTCTAGCATTAGACAGAGTGAGGCAGACTTGGAGTGTCATGAGATGGGAGAATAATTGTTATTTAAAGTGTGTGTGTGTGTGTGTTACTGCCAGAGACAGGAGGGTGGCTTGTGGCATTTGCTGGCTGCTATGTTCAAGTGACCTAGCTGGCTTCAGATGCAACACTTTCAGGGGAGTGCAAGGTGCAAAATGATAGTGCCAGGGCCAGCAAAATGGCTTGGGCTGGCCCTGTAGGAAGATGTAGTTCAAGAAGACGGCCAAAATGCTTCTATCGCAGAGATGCCTTCCCTCCATGAGCAACTTGATCTATTCCTGACTATCTTGTTGACTGTCTCGTTAGCTGCTATTGACATTTATACTTAATGGATCACATAATGGCTATAGGAGTTATTTCTTACGATCATATTACAATGGCAAATGGTTTATTTTCTGTAGAGTATACAATATGCAAGGACCAGGTGGTGTAAGTGGATAGAGTGCTGGACTCAGGAAAACTTGGCTCAAATCCCTGCTCAGCCATGGAAAGTCACTGGGGTGTGTGTGGCACTGTTAAAACCACTCTTTCCATATTCCACGTGCCTTGAAAACTGTATTAGGGTTGCCACAAGTCAGGTGCGATTTGATGGCACATAATAAGACAGACACATTATGCAAACTCTGCCTATGGCATGAGAAGAACTCATTTTGGCTTGCTCTGTTTTTCATTTGGTGGGACCAGCTCAGCTACTTATTTTCACTTCTCCTCTGGTTGATGGCTGTATTTTTGCCAATCATCAAATAAATTTTAGGCTAAGGGAGAAAGGAAACCAGCTGTGAAGTGTTATCCAGGACTTAAACATTTTCAAGAAACAGGAACTCTGACTATCATGATACTGTACCAACTACTCCAACAAGCAGGATTTTCTTTGACCCACAGCTTAGCAAGGTACTGTGTAGCTGAATTTACTTGTGCTGGTTGGAATTTTTGCAACTTCGCATGCTACCTTTAGCAGGTTTGGCTGGGGTGACTGTCAATCTATCCAGCACTAAAGGGCTTTGTATAATTGCACCATCAATATCCCCTAGGTGGTATGTCTCTTAATAATGAGCTACTAATGAGTTCATTATTCTTAACAGCATGGGAACAAGCAACATACAGGTATAACTCAGCATGGAAAACCATGTTGAAACCCTGTGAAATGCACAGAAATAAAAGCTTCGCCACAAGCAGCGCAGCAACCACAGACAGGTATCCTGTGTTGCAGCATCACCTTTCAAGTTTGAAGGACTGAGCAGCACCACAAGCAGCCAGCCAGCAAAAAAGACAATGACTTTGCATGGCATCTTTAAGCCTACACAGTTCTAGCATTTTGCTGCAACAGCCTCACTTTTCTACCTGTGTGGAAATTTCTCTATTTCTAAACTTGCCACTCTGGATCTTGAACCATGTCAGAGATACAACAATAAGAAACACCTTGAAGACAAACAAGTTTAACATGGCATAAGTTTCTGTGGCCTAATGTCCACTTACTCAACTGAATTAAGTCCTTGAGATCTAGTGTGACCTACTGGCTTGAGCACTGGGCTGGGCGTAGGGAGATCCAAGTTCTCATCCTCACTGAGCCATGAGACTTACTGAATGGCCTTGGGTCTCAGGTCTGAGCCTGACTTACTTCACAGGGTTGTGTAGTGAAGAGAAAGTGGGGAGCAGGAGAGCCATGTAGGCCACCTTGAACTCCCTGGAGGAAAAGCGGGATAGAAATGTAACAAAAACCTAATAAATAATTAAAAGATCCAGAATGGCAAGTTTAGAAATAGAGAAATTTCCACACAGGTAGACAAGTGAGGTAGACAACAACCATCTGACATGGTTCATTAGGCAGCAGTAGCTGGGAAAGATTACTATAGAAATATGTCAAAGGTCATATATAGAGGTGGGATATCCCAGGGGAGACAAATAAAAATATCACCACCACCCGTGGCCGTGGCCTTTGGACTCACCCTCCAGATCTGACTGGTCCACTTACTGCTCGCGGCAAGTGTGTGGCCATCATCGTTTGCGCTGCACCAATCACAAAAATGGCCCGGCTGGTCCTTCCCCACCTCCCTGTGCTGCTGACCACTCCAACAAGAAGGCGGGATGATGAGCCTCCCTGCTCAGTGCTGAGTGGTCAGCAGGACAGGGAGGCGGGGAAGCGCCAGCTGGGTTACTTCCATGATTGACACAGCACGAATGACAACGGCCACACACACCACGTCACAAGCAATAAGTGGACCAGCCAGTCCTAGGTGGTGGGTCCAAAGGGCCCAGCCACCTGTGGTGGCAATATTTATATTTATCTCCCCCAGGAGACAAATACGAATATCTCATCTCTAGTCATATACTAAATCAGATTCTGGGCCACCTCATTCTTCTGGTTCCTTTCCCCAAACTGTTTTGGTTTTTCTGTACTTCAGTTGTGAATACAAGCACGCAGCAACAGCTACACCTCCAGCCCAACGTTTATTGGAAATAGAACTGAAAGCTGCAGACCAAGTAGGACTGAAAGCAGTTTCCTTAGAAATGATTTCCCCAGGGTAGCTATTATCTCTAATGTCAGTTCCATTGATCAGTTCTATCTTCCCTAACACCTAAAAAAGTAATAAATAAATAAATAAATAAATAAATAAAACCCACAGTAGGGTTCAGTGGTCGGGATGGGGACTCGACTCACGGGAGTCGCTGTCAAGTCAGACTGAAGTCGTACTGGTGACTCGATTTGGACTTGACTTGGTTTTTTCCCCCCCAATGACTCAGATTTGACTCACGACTCGGAACCCATCCACCCCTCCCTTTTTTCTGGGGGGAAAAGCTTATTTTTCATAGGGCCTCAGACTTGGGACTTGGGACTTGGGACCAAAGACTCAAGACTTGGGCCCTAAGACTTGCCAACGTCACTGCTTAGTGGGCAACTCAGCTTCCTCTTAATACCTGTTAATAGAACGTGCTAAAATTGCTTGCACTGGACGCTTTAACTTTCTTAGATTATCTGTGGTGTATCCAGACAGATGAGGCAGTTAAAGTACCATGTTTTGCATCAATTTTACTGGCATTCCCCCCCCCCCCCATCATCCTAATATATGCTTGTCTAGTTTCAGTCAGTGTTTTTTTTTTAGGGGATCTGCGCGGGAGGGGGAGTGACCCTCTATGATTTCCATGTTCATCCTGAGAACATGGTTTGCCTTAAGCCTCTGTTTGTTCCAGGCACAGAATTTAAGACTCTGGCACTTCCCCGCTGAAGTTTGTGTCCGTGCCAGGTCAGAAGCTTTCAGTTATTACTGTTTTTAAAAATAACATAGATTTCTTTAATTTCTTAAGTCCTGTCAAAGAGAAGATTCTGTCTAAATGGATGGGAGGTGTATTTGTACATGAATCCGGTGACACTGTGCGCTCCTCTGGCTCAAAAGGGCAGAAAGCAATGAAGGGGAAAACGTGCACTTCCTGGAAGAGTGTTTAGTCTTAAGGTTACTGTAGCCTTTCCAAAGGTTTCCAAACCAGGAGAATCCACTCTTGGTTTCTGGTTTCTGTCTCTCTCTCTCTCTCTTTTGGTCCTCTCCTCCTCTGGAGAATTTGCTTCTTCCCTTGATGTTAACTGTTTGTATACAGCAGGAAGGTGTTCTGTCGGATGGATTGTACCTATTCATTCTTTCTGTGGAGGACTTTTGCTCCTTGTGTACAATTGGATATGGAGAAGAGTACCTGCTATTAGAAGTGGCATGTCCTTTGCTGCTTCGTTTTAGAGAGCTGCCTGACGTCTCTGGTTATAGGCTATTTCTTCTTTTTAGTTTTGTTCTCTTTTGGAAGAACCTTCTGCTAGTAAGTGGAATGGCCTACCCTGGAAGCTTGTAGCCTTTCCTTCACTGAAGGTTTTTAAGTCAAAGTTGGATGGTGATCTGTCATGGATGCTTTAGTTCCTGTTCCAGCATGGCATTGGACTCAGTTACCCTTAGGGTCCCTTCCAGCTTTATCGTTATATAATTTTATGATTCTTTCAGGCTGCAGAAGCTCTGCTTTCATGGGCCACAGTCTTCTGGTTCAGTGTCTCATCAGTGCCTCTGCTGGCTGGTTTGGCAATCCTGTGATATGCCAGAAAGCAGAGCTTGGAAGTAACTATTTACTAATAGCATAATTATCTGTAACTACGTTCTTTCTGGGCCATGAGTAGTATAATTGGTAGTTATCTAAGTTCCTTGTTTTATGATTTTCTTATTGATCCTAAGTAGAAAGGATTTTATCTTTTAAAAAATATTTCCAGTATGCAGTATCAAAATTCACCACTAGAGTGAACTAGAGAGTATGCCTCTGTATTTCTTTGGCCTGTTGGTAGGGTCAACACCATGCCTTAATAATGCACAATTCAACAATTTATTTATGTAAGTGGAATAATGATAACAGCAACTTGGCTGCTGAAAAGTAATGAGCAACACAACAAGTTTCTTTTCAAACATAACATCCTGAGCTCTGCCAGAAAGGCTATCCAGAGGTCAGAGGCTGATAACATTTCCTTATGTAGTCATTTTAAAAGCTGCTTTCACAGCAGATTCCCTCTTACCTTTACTTCAGAGTATGCTTTGCTGGACGTATGGTGGTAATACAGTATTTCCACCTCTTCACAAATGACTGAAAATCTTCAGATACAATGCCAGGGATACAATATTTTTCAAAATGACCCTTTAATTTACCAACGGCTGCCCTCCTTGTGTCTGAGAGGGCATCAGCACCCTGGAAATTGGGATAACAATCAACTTCCACCAGATATTATTTTTCCTTGAGAACAAAAGTGTCAATCCCTACATTTTCCAGGTGATTAGGAAATATATATATAAATGCATGTTTTTGCTGTAGATGGTATCTTAGTATTGTTCTCAAGCCTCCTTTTTCAGAACTGCTTCTTTGAGCAGCTGCCTCCTCAGTGGCCTCCTCAGTTTCCTTGATTGCTGAAATTGGTGGGTATGGCAACACATTGACAGATTCAGCCTCTAGGCCCCCTTTGTTGGGTTTACCATTTTATGGTGTATAGACTCTGCCAGGTATATGAATTGCTACATGAGGAATTACCCTAGACAATATTTCATCTCAACACTGTAGCTCTGTAGACACACTGCATGATCTGTAATCCCTTTGGAGCACTCAGAAGTACCCCTCCCCCAGTTGTGTCAAAGTAAAAGCACTCTAAAAGTAAAAGGGACGTGGTGGCGCTGTGGGTTAAACCACAGAAGCCTCTGTGCTGCAAGGTCAGAAGACCGGCAGTCGTAAGATCGAATCCACGCAACGGAGTGAACTCCCGTCGCTTGTCCCAGCTCCTGCCAACCTAGCAGTTTGAAAGCATGTAAAAATGCGAGTAGATAAATAGGTACCACCTCGGTGGGAAGGTAACGGCATTCCATGTCTAGTCGCGCTGGCCACGTGACCACGGAAACTGTCTACAGACAAACGCTGGCTCTACGGCTTGGAGACGGGGATGAGCACCGCACCCTAGAGTCGGACACAACTGGACTAAATGTCAAGGGGAACCTTTACCTTTTTAAAAGCACTCTGATTACCTAGCTGTAGAGGTTTATTTATTTATTTATGTTCTGATAGAATTATGTTCCACTTCAGAATTACAGCTAGCAGCTCTTTATGTACCTGGGCAGAAACCCATTTGGCCTCTGACTGGACTGCACTTACATAAAGTTGTTGGCAATTCTGTAAAAGGACTGCACCAAGATGTTTCTCGGATGCTTCATGTGGTAGCGTTAGTTGCTCCCTGGCTGATAATGCTGCAGTCCTGGGGCACTGGAGATAGTTTGTTTCACCAAAGTGAAAGCCTTCTGTTGTGAAGGTCCTGATTCCTACTCAACACCCTGCCTGGTAAATTGCTGCAGTTGGTCTCCAGCTGTGGTGGCCATAAGGGAACAGAATCTCAATCATGTGTTGCCCCCTTTTGCACCTCCTGAAGCTGGCATGTTTCAGATTGCCTTAATATGGCAGGAGTTTGCTGCCAAGCCAACAGCTATTAGTTCGGGTCAGATATATGTTTTGGTAAAGGTTAAAGGTTCCCCTTGACAATTTTTGTCCAGTCGTGTTCGACTCTAGGGGGCGGTGCTCATCCCCGTTTCCAAGCCATAGGGCCAGCGTTTGTCCGAAGACAATCTTCCGTGGTCACATGGCCAGTGCGACTTAGACACGGAACGCTGTTACCTTCCCACCGAGGTGGTCCCTATTTATCTACTCGCATTTGCATGCTTTCGAACCGCTAGGTTGGCGGGAGCTGGGACAAGCGACGGGAGCTCACTCCGTCACGTGGATTCGATCTTACAGCTGAAGATCTACAGACCTTACAGCACAGAGGTTTCTGCGGTTTAACCCGCAGCGCCACCACGTCCCTTCATATGTTTTACCTCAGTTTTTTGCCCAACATTTTAACTTGTGAATCCCTGTAGAAAGATCTGTCATTTCTTGTCATAGCCCAGCTCCTCTGCTGCATCATGATGTCTCTCATCGCCTATGAGGATACCATCTGCTATTATCTTCACTCCAAGAAGCCCTTTCAATGTCTGGGACAGTCGGTGCTGAAACTGGAACTGAGGAACTGGACTGGTGACCATCAGCATCCAAAGCCATCTGTATCAACCAGAAGGTGCTACAAAGATGGCACTTGCCTCATCATCCTGCCTTCTATGTCAAAATCCACTCTTCAGGTGACGGACAGTAAAGGAGTCGAGCTGTTGCAAGTTCTGGTGATGCTTCCTCTGCTGTAGATCCCAGTTGCTGGCAATTCTTCAAGGCTTGGGTGAGCAGATTTGGGTCAATGCAAATATAAAGTTTGCTAGATGGATTTTTAAACGGCCAACATGCTGCTTACCTAGGACTGTTTTGTGCTGTTACACCTTGACTTTGCAAGTTTTCAAGGTGTCCTCACACAGGGTGGTAAAGCAGAGTGGATGGTTTTTCACAGGATAAACACTCTACTTCCACTCTCATGTCTACATCAAGTCGCAGCTGACCTTCCTGACATTCTTTAATAATAATCCCATGCTTCCAAGTCACACACTGATTTAGGTAAAGGTAAAGGTTCCCCTTGACATTTAGTCCAGTCATGTCCGACTCTAGGGCGCGGTGCTCATCCCCGTTTCCAAGTCGTAGAGCCAGCGTTTGTCCGAAGACAGTTTCTGTGGTCACGTGGCCAGCGTGACTAGACACGGAACGCCGTTACCTTCCCACCGAGGTGGTACCTATTTATCTACTCGCATTTACATGCTTTCGAAATGCTAGGTTGGCAGGAGCTGGGACAAGCGACGGGAGCTCACTCCGTCGTGTGGATTCGATCTTACGACTGCTGGTCTTCTGACCTTGCAGCACAGAAGCTTCTGCGGTTTAACCCGCAGCGCCACCACGTCCCTCTGATTTAGGGCCACCCTTTTTCAGGGTTTCCTGTTAGAGAATACTCAGAAATGGTTTACCATTCTCTTCCTCTGGGGGGTGCTGTGGGACAGTGCAGCTTGCCCAGGGCCCCACAGGCTGGCTCTACTCACAGGAGGCACAGTGGGGAACTGAGCTCCCAACCTTAACCTTGAAAATATTGCCATATGGTTAAAATATATATATATAGATTTCTAAATTTACTGCTGGTCACTGTATGTCTAAACATAGATTTACTGAGAGATCCTGTTCTCTGAGGCACACAGAGAATAACTGCAGGTGACACAGACTATTCTGACCTCAGTCAAAGTCAAGAGAATTAATCCCAGCTACAAAGGTATAGGAGATTGCAGCCTTACTCTCCAGGAAGAGGAACCTTATACTGGTGAAGAATTATATTTTCTGTTCAGGATCATTGCTTGCACCCCATGATTTAAAGGGTACGCTGAAAATGGGGTTGGGGCAGATACTACATCCAATTTAAGTGACGGTTATTGTTATGTGCTATCAAGTCAGAACCAATTTATAGTGACCTTAATAGAGCTTTCAAGGTAAGTGAGATGTTGAAGGGGCCACTTTTTCAATTTGACACCTCCAGTGAGTTTCCATGGTTGAGCAGGGTTTTGAACCCAGGCCTCCTTAGTCCTAGTCCATCACTCTATCCGCTACAACACACTAGATTTCCCATAAGTAATGGTAGGGGAAATAAAAGTACAGAAGAAACTGGTATCTAGCTGACTAATAGTTTCATGTGGTGTTGAGAATTAACAAAAAGAGGAAATACATTTTGCAAGGTGGATATAGATTCCAGTTTATTTTGATGTGATCTTGTGATGATTAATCAATTGTTGTGAGGTACACCATATTTTTAAACACATCTGGTGACTGTGTACTTGGTAAGAACAGCTGCTTTTTAAACACTTAAAAATACAGGTTCCTTGTTTTAATTAATTTTAGTTACTGTTTATTGTTAAAGATTGGGGACCCAAAATTAAGCATGGTCCAGTCAACATTTGAGTACTTAACAAGTCCCATTGACATGATCATGTGCTCAGATCTCTTTCCGTGGAATCATTGCAACTTAAAAAAAAAACACAATTTCATCTGTCTGAATTATACCTTTAATTCATCAGGGATGTCCTGATACTTCCTTGATTTGCGTGTGTGTTTGATAAGGTTGCTTTGGAGTCTCTGCCAACTATTTTGTCTTTAAAAAGGAAAGTCATAATTCCAAATCCCAGGATGGTTTGCCTTCTCCTTCTAAGGCTGGTTCCTCCAGCATGCTTGAAAATGACAGTGGAGCACTACAGCTGCTAGTAGCGACATGATGCTTGCTTGGGCTGACCACCAAACCACAACTAGTGCAGTAAGTGTGAATCCTAGAGCCACAGAGGCACAAACAAGGTAGTTGCAGCTGTGAACTGGGAGTGCCAGACCACACTTGGAATATCAAGGCCTGATGTGTTTGTTAATGTGCAAAAACCATTAGCATTCCCCTCCCCTGGACAAGATTGAGAACTGAGACACTCCATATGTACGTACGTGGACAGAGGCGTGCTGGTACGTGGGTGGAGGAGCAGTGCAAGGCAGATGTTCTAAGCCCTTCCAGCAAATAACACCAAATGGATTCCTTTACTAGGAAAATATGCTGTGCACTAGTCCTGCAAGCCTTTTTTGGGTTGTTTTCAGTCACATTGCTCTTTCTGAAGAAACACTGCTTCTCTCTTCTGGATAACTTCCTCCTATGATTAAGGTTTAGCCCAGAAGCAGACCTACAGAGGCACATCTTAGAAAAATTAATAATAATAAGTGTGTGCCGTCAAGTCACTTCTGACTTATGGTAACCCTTTCCAGGATATTCCAGGTAGAAAATACACAGATGTGGTCTACCATTTCCTTTTTCTGGGGACATCTTGAGACTGTGCAGCTTGCCCAAGGCCACACAGGCTGGCTTTTCTGTGATGTGCAATGGGGAACTGAACTCCCAGTCTCTCGCTCCACAGCCAGACACCTCACTCACTGAGAAAACTAAACTTTTTTAAAACTACAGTTCTCAGAATCCTCCAGAATCCTGGAGTTTTGGTCCAGAAAAAGAACATTTCCAAATTCTATGTGGCGGTCCATAGGGGGAAAAGAGCCCTAGTGCTACTATTGGGCATGTGTAAGTCGAGCCAGTGTAGCCTTGGGCAAATTCCAGGGCACTCCCAGAAGAAGGGAATGGTAAACCACTTCTGAGTAGTCTATGCCTAGAAAACCCTGGAAAGGGGGTCACCCTAAGTCAAGTGGCTTAATGGCACATAAAGTGGTTTTGTGGTTTTAGTACGTGCTATGACATCATCCCCCAGATAAACTCAAATCTCCAAATGCTCAGTTTCATTAAAACAAACACACACACACACACACACAAACACACGAAGCCAAGGAAGCTGTCATTATTTTGGACATTTGCTTTGTAAACAAGCAGCCTGTTGTACAGTGTTTGTATTTCTAACCAACGAATTAAGTCATAGAATTGAGTGGCAGCCCAACCCATCTGCTCCCCCACCCCAGACAAGAAACTTCCTGTTTCATTTTAAAGCCAGGCTGCAGAGTCTTTCCTCTTGGGAAGTTGTTGCTGCCTCCCGAAAGAAATTCAGAAAAGCCAGGATTTTTGTGTAGCTCTAACGGTCCCATAGAGTCTCTATCTAAACAAAAGATAGCAGCAACACACAGGTCATTCTTCCCACTCAGTATTAGGATATTGGGGTGGGTGGGGGAAATGCACCTGCTAGCTTTCTGCCTAAACATCCAAGGATGACAAAGGACCCACAATAACCATGGAAGTCAGTGGTGTTCACCACAACTACAACCCCAAGTAAGAGCTGGTTCCTACAGTAATTTTAAAATGTGATGAACAGGTTGCATTAACATAATCTGAAGAATCTGGGGATTTTTTAAAGTAGAAAACTGGACACCTGATTTTCTAAAAGCAGCCTTGGGTTCAAGAATGGGGACGAGGCAAAGAAACTTGGTTACCAGGCCCTGTTCCTGTGCCATTATTAAACCTGATATGCAGAAATGACCAGTGAAACTTTTATTGGCATTTCATTTCTACCAAATGTCTCCTATACACTAGCAGAGCATGTGGCTTTTTCGGAAACCACAGATGCCTAGCTGTTCCTTTTGCAGATCTCTTTGGCTTTATTACTTGCAATGGGATGGGATGGTGGTACAGCTCTCCCCTTATTTTATAATGGTGGCTTCAAAGCTCCAGACAGATGTGGAAGGGATGCAGTAAAGTAGAGACTTGGTGGGCTTTTCTTGTGTTCTGAAGAGCTGCCACACGTGGCATTTATTGTTGGGTTGCGTATTCAGAAAGAAAACATACTTGGAACAGTTTTAGCCATTCCTAATGTCGCTAATGTCTCCAGCCACTGGTATCCTTAAGCAGCCTTCATTGTGGATCAGCTCCCAAGACAATGGTTGGGATGGAAATACACCGGATGAATAGCTGATTGCTTCTGCATGTGATGTACCTGGAATGTTGTGTACAGAGTTACCCAGTACAATGCTGTGGAAAATTCGCTGAACAGATGAGTAAAATTCAGCAGTGTTTTTTTTAAGGAAAAAGAAATATGAATTGGTTGCCCAGCCAAGCAACCAATCAGATGCCTACTTTTCTACCCCCAAAACAACAGCTCCATTCACACTACGCTAACTCAGCCCCATCCAGAAGATGTTGTCTTCAGTTTATAGTTCTCCTGCACATCAGCAGCCAGCACTGGTCCACCACCACCATGCAGCAGTGCAAGGGGGAGCCTCAGGGTGAGACACAACCCCTTCTTGTAACCATGGTCTGCCCCTACTCACATGTCTTTTTGGGGAAAAAATCCTCTAAGGGGGAAAAGATGGAATAGCTGTGCAGTGCCTTTTGTTACTGGAAGGAGCCCTATATCTAAAAGCACACTCTGTGCATGAGTCCAGAATCCTATTGTTCTGTACAGCAAGCATAATGTTCCACAGTGTGCACATTTGGGCTTTTTTGGGAGTTTGCACTAAGAGGTATGGAGTGCCTCCTTGCACAAACATAAATCCCATTGGAAACAATGGGAATAATCCCAAACTGGTGCAACAGCAAGTCAAACATCACAGGAGCTCTACAAGCAAAACCTTATGCTCTGGCTGTGGTGAACAGGATACGGGCCAAAGTGAAGGGTGGTTTGTGGACTGGGATGGGAGGGTGCCTCATCCCAATATTTCAGAGCGAGTTGCATCTCTGCCCCAGTCATGTGCTGTCCTCGCCAGAGCATCTGTAGGAATTGTTCCTTCAGCAGAGGCGCAAAGCTGCAAAGTGGCATGTTGCTATAATTCATCTACATAGCATGCAACACTGCAACTCAATGCTTCGTCCTACATGCCTCAAAATAAGAATTAAATTTAAGATTCATGGGTGCAAGCACATACTTTGCCCTCCCTGTACACACCCTTGCTGGTCTGAAGCAAATAACATTTACATCTGAGCTATTTGAATATATGATCTTATAGATGGCCTCATGAATCTCTTCCTGGATTCAATAATGCTTTGTGCAGACCTATTAAAGTTAAAAGAAGATGATTTAATGAGTCTTTCTAATTGAACTTATAGAGCAGGAGTCATTCCTGAAATCTAGCTATGAATGACCTTCGTTATTTTGTCCCCCAAATGACAAAGCTTGTCGTAACAGCAGTACAAAAATTTTATTGAGCCATTTGTGTAAGGATTTCCTAGAGATGTAGATGGCAGAATTTTTAAGAAGTGCAAAGATGGGGCAGGTGACATATAATATTTGGGGTCAAAGGATGATTTGGAACAAAGGAAGCACTATTAGGCCAACATATTCGTGGAGACAGAGATAGTGACACAAATAGGGATAGTCATGCTCAGTTTATTGACTGCAAGAAGGCATTTATGAACAAAAAAAGTCCAACATGGCAAGGTGATGGCACTGTTAGTAAGCAAAGGTCTTGATTTAAGAGAGATTTATATAACTGGCAGCCTGTACAGACCTCAAAAAAAGTGTAATGAAAGTTGAAGATCATATGACAAAGGACACATTGAGATATGAAGAGGAGTATAATAAGGACGTATACTCTTGCCTGACGATTTAAGTTCTGAAAATATTTTCAGAGAAGGGCATGACGATTCAGTTGGTGGTATTGTCAATAAAGACGTCATCAGTGTCTTCTAATAAGCAGATGATATACAGTGTTCTTAGCTGACAGTTTAAATCACCTGAAAATGTTAATGAATAAAAACAGTGGAGCAGCTAATGGACATGGCGTAAAAATAAATGTTAAGAAAACCAAGCTCCTGGTAATAGGTAGAAAACAAGTACAGTGGACCCTCAACTTACAGACGGCTCGACCTGCAGACTTTTCGAGTTACAGACTTCTCTGGCCGCAAAATTTAGGTTTGACTTGCGGCCGGAGAATCGACCTACAGACCAGAAAATCAAACAAAATGGACCAAAAACGGCCGGTTACGGATTAATCGGTTTTCAATGCATTGTAGGTCAATGGAGCCTCGACCTACAGACTTTTCGACCTGCAGCCACCGTTCCAATACGGATTAATTCCGTAAGTCGAGGGTCCACTGTAGCTAAAAAATGCAGTTAAAAAAACACAAATGAAAGTGTGGAACTTATTGACAAATATCAGTATATTTGAGCAGTGAGATCATAATGATATGATAGAAAACAAAGTAGAGATGGCCTGGAGCCTTATATATATAAGAAATGTGGATTTATTGTAGAATGCTAAGAATTTACTGGATCAAGAGGTTGACTAATAAAGAAGTATTAAAATGAGTAAATAAATACGGAGAAATCACAAAATACACAAAATGCAGGAAGTCAGCATATTTTGCTCATATAATAAGAAATAAAAAGGGCAGGTTGTCACAGCTAGTCATTTAAAGTAAAACAAATGGGAAGAGAAGTTCAGGAAGGAGAAGAACATGTTGACTAAAGAATATGGGAAACTGTTTTGGATGGAACACATCATTCTTTAGAGCTGTCACGTCTAAAGTTAAAATCATCATCCAGCCTCCAGTGGGAGAGGAACAACAAGAAAAAAGTGGATGAATCTAAAAACAATACAAATGGCTTCATTGCCTATGTTTCAGCCATGTAATTGTTAATGAACTTGTTGAATACTCAGTGAGTTGGAGGTGTTCAGACTTTGATTCCTCACTGTGCCTCCTGAGAGAGGAGGGCAAGCTGTACAGACCTAGAATGCAAACAGAAGAAGGTGGTTAGTAAACCACTTCTGAGTACCTTATACGTATATAGCATCATCATAAGTCAGAACTAATTTGACAGTACATAATCATTATAATTTAATTTCCTACATATTTGTGATTTCTGACCCAGGACAAGGTTCTGATCTGTTAGCCATCTTTTGTTGGTCTTCACAGCCTCAGGGATGTTCACAGGCAGGCCTAGCTATTAACTGGAGCTGACTGGTCCCTGGTGGGTCAGACGCCTGTTGCTGCTTATTCTGCTTTCAGGAAACAGAGTCACATCTGGTCTTATCATGGATGTACAAAGAAACAAAGGCAAAAGGATGTTTTTGATTGTGACATAATCCAAGTGATTTCCAGCTAATTAGAGGTTGCCTTGAATTGGGAGAAAATACCCAACGGATGTCAGGAAGTTGAAAGTCCCAGCTCACAGGGCTGCCCTGACCATTAACCAGGCTAAAGGGATGGCCTCGGGTGGAAGAGCATTGCGGGCAGCAACACAACCCTTGCCCCCCCCCCCCGATCTCTGCTCCCTGAGCTGGTTACTGCCACCGCCACCATCAACACCACTAGCCTCTCTCTTTTGGGTCTTTGGAGCCAAGGTGTTATGGGAATGATGTTTTCCCAGTAGAAGGGAAAAAAAGTCAGAGGCTTTTTTGGTGCAACTATTCTCACAATGACTTGGTTCGGAAGACCCTGAATTGTCTATTCTTGGAGTTCACCAGGAAGGGTCCCATTCCAGAAAGCAACTTAGATCATGTACAACTGATACTACTTCAGTCAATGCTTCTCTGTGGTATTGGGGACCTGGGCCACAAAAAGTGGAATCTCTCAAAAAGTGGACATTTCCTTATGTACCAGAAGCAGTATTGGCTCTGGGACAAGCTGAGATTAAAGGTAAACTAAAATAGTATGGTGGAGCATAAACTGTGTTATTGACATGCAGATCTATTAAATGTTTATCTGATAGGGCTTTCAAACAGTGCTTAGGTATCAGTGTACATGGATCATTAATTCAATATGTCATGCTGTGTACACTTAGGAACAGAACTTGGAAGAGTTACTTTTTAAAACTATAACAAACTACAGAATGTCCCATTGGAAATTAGGGACGTACAGAATCTCCAAAGTTTGGTTTGGACCCTGCGTCAGCGCTTTGGAAAACATCTCATTCCTGGCTGGGCTGATTCAGAGCCAGGCTGCTTTGACTTGGGTACAGCACCTAAGCTGAAATTTTGGAAATTTGTACTGCAGGGGGTAGGGAAAATATCCCAACAGGGAGCTCCTCCCTACATGCCTCTATATAAACACAAAACACATCCACAATTAGTTCCACACTGAGCATCCTTCATAGGGGCCTCTTTTTCTCCCTTGTTGAAGATAATTTATGTTACTGATCTATCCCAATTGTCTTGGTCTGATTCTCCACCTTCCCCTTTCCCAAAATCATTTCAGATTTAATATCACAGGCATATTGGAATGAACAACGATGGTTGCCAATAGATCCAAATTCATTCCAGCAGGAGACAACTGTTTTTCTTCCCTCTCAGAATAGAAAACCCAATTTGATTATCTCCCTGGGACTGTTACTGGAGAGGGACTGGGAACATGTTGACGATTAATCCTGGAGAGAAACATGTGACTGTGAAAGGGTGGGCATGGGTCATCTCCTGTGGTGGGAAGTTGCTCTAGCACTGTCCCCTTCTGCTGGAGTCTTATTCTATCTTGGTATTTGGAAAAAGTTGCTCTCTTAAACTACAACATCTAGAAACTTCTATTGGCTTAGGATTCTGGAAGATGTAGTCCATAAACCTGATTTTCCAAGCTCTGTCCCTTCCAGTCTGCAGGCATTTCTTCCTGGCTGGGAATTCATCTGAGAGCACCAACAGAAGTCTGGGGGGTGGGCATGCTGCAGTCTTCCTCCTCAAGGTTTTAGGAGTGGCTTTAGAAGTCAGCCCCATCTCTTTTTTTCCAGCTGTCAGCTCTGATGGAGAACAGATCTCAGAGAAGCTCATGGAACTGTGAGCTATGGTGGGGTTGTCTCTGAGGTGGGAGGAAAGCTTTAGGGCAAAAGGGGTGAAGGTGTGGGCAGAAGATGTTCTTGCATCTGAAAGAAAAGATAGAGTCGGCAGCATCTTCCAACTTTCCAGCTGTCATTTCAGAGAAATTCATTACAACCCCTGACTCATCGTTCTTTCCTGACAGCAAACAAGCATCACTCCTGCCCCACTTGGCAGAGCATGCTTTCCTCCCAGAATATTTATGGGTCACGTGAACCAAAACCCATCTCTCTCTCTCTTTTTTTTTTTTTTTCTTTTGCCCCCCTGGCAGGTGACCTCTACACTGCATCACTCTTCTACAGTTTCTCTTCTGCCTGGCAGATGGTGGAAGGCAGCATCCCACAGCTTGCATTTGCATCTACTGACTTCTCTCCTGTGATGCTGAACAGATCTAAACAGGGCCTACATTAGAACCCAGCAACAGAGCAGGGCTTAATTTTATGGTAGCATCTGGGAAGAGGCAAAATGCAAGGCTGGGGCTAGTCCTGCTGTGAAGCTGTGTGTGGGGGGGGGGGGGGGAGGCTTCTGGTAGTAGGTTTAGAGTGTCCTGAAAGGGCAGCAAATTCCTAGTAATTCAACGTGGTTTTTTGCTGTTGTTTCATGCTGTCAAATCATTTTGACTCATGATGACTCTCACAGGGATTTCAAGGTGTGTGAGATGTTCTAGGAGTGGTTGGCCGTGGTTCCTTGCAAAAACTGCACAGTCATGCGCTCCACTTTGGAATTTCTTCACACACACCTAGTAGGGCACCCCTCTGACCCTGATCTAGAGTTTCTGATATTCCCATATCAACTATCCAGAGAGCTTTTTCTACAGAGGCAAGTGGGAGCTTCAGTTTCCAAACAGCAGGGTTCAGGTCTTTCCATGATTAAATCCCATCCCCAGAGCAAAGGGCCCTCTGTTTATATCCAGTCAAGCTTTTGGCTGCAAGGGTAGGCTCTGGATCCTTGCTCTAAAATGGTGGAAGACATTTCAGTGAGGAGGAAGAGAGCAGATGGCACAGAGAGCAAGGCCCTCTTTGGGTGTGTGAAATTGTGTGGAGGGCTTCCTGTGGAGAAAGTAACAAAAACATGTGGCATCCCTTGCCTGGCATGCTTCTGATGCATGAAGAGGGCTGGGGACTACCTTAACATCTCCTGTAGCGTCATAGATGATTCTGGGAATAGGGTTAGGGTCCCTAATAACTGACCAGACCCTTTAATGATGGGCAGTAGCACAAGAATCACACGTACATAATTAGGAAGGTTGAAGTGTACTCAGGACACTTTGAGAAGGAGGGACAATGACACCATCTGGCCTCTCCCACCACATGTAGCAGCAACTAGGACTGCTGGCCAACAGGGTTCGGTCCTGAAATCCCAGGGAATGTGGGGCAGCTGATTGGGGTGCATGCTAATGACTTGCAGGCATAACATTTGACATGTTCAGGAGTACTCTTTTATTTTTACATTTTCTTGCATGCTCTAGAGATGCTGTTGACACGCACTTTAGAGTTCAGGCCAGGAATGTGTTTCGAGGACTGGAATGAGTGAAACTCGCCATGTCTCCACATAAAACACCATGCTTAATTCCCGGTGGCAAAAGTTTCTTCATCTCAGCATTAGTAATTGAGCTAGGAAGATGCAGGGAACATCAAATTGCTGCTATTGTTAATGCAAACACTTGCCTGTCAAGCATACTGCAGATTATCCAGAGTTCTAGCACTGTGTTCAAATTTACATCTGCCCTACCTCCGGCTTAGGAAACAGTGTCCCATTTTCTTTTAGCAATATACTTAATTCCCACTGCTCATTCTAGTCTGAAATGACTAATAGACTCTAAGACAAACCCTCATCCTTTAAATTCAGGATTGTGTGCCCACATTGTGTGTGTGTGTGTCCCACACACAATATTTCTCAATTGTCACTAAGGTGTCTCCTTCCTATGACATCACAAGGGTTCTTATAACAACAAAGGGTTGTAACAATTACCTAATTGTTAAACTTTGGATCCGAAATCTCAGGCTATAAAAATATGCTGACCTGGTATCACTAATCTCAGCCCTCCCAATAACTGTGTGAGGATTTTCCCTATGCCTGTTGCAAGCAAAGTGCTGGGGGGGGGGGCTGGCTGGAATTGACTGGCAATTAAGACCCATTAGCTTTACAAACCACCTGTTTCTGGTGGAGATGAAAATACTAGAAATGATCTGTTGATACCTGTGAATAAGATGCATTGAATGTATGCCTATATATGATAAATGAGTAAGGAGATTGAACATTTTTTGGTTTTGTTTGGTATATGTGTATTGCACTTCCATGGCTGTGTTTCCCATGCATTTATTTATTTATTTATTTACAAGATTTTTTAGCCACACCATTACCAATGGTCTCTGAGCGGCGTACAACAATATTAAAACTTTAAGAACATTAAAACCATTAAAAATAGGCAATATTATAATAATACCCTATATTACAAACAGTCATTAATACATTAATATTAATAAATCCTGCTGCTCATATGGCCAGCTAAAGGATACTATTTAATTAAAATGCTGGTTAAACAGAAAGGTCTTTGCCTGGCGCCGAAAAGCCAAAAGTGTTGAAGCCAGATGGATCTCTATAGGGAGGGTGTTCCAAAGTTGCGGGGCAACAGCCGAGAAGGCTCTATTTCAGCGTGCCATCCCCCCTCACCTCTTTCAGGGATGGCACCTTCAGAAGGGCCTCCTGGCCTGATCTTAGAGGACGGGCAGGCTCGTATGGAAGAAGGCGGTCCTTTAGGTAACCAGGTCCTAAGCTGTTTAGGGCTTTATATGTCAAAGTAAGCACTTTGAATTGGGCCCGAGCAGCAACCGGCAGCCAGTGTAAATTTTTCAGAACCAGAGTGATATGAGTCCGTGCGGCGGCACCACTTACCAGCCGCGCAGCCCGGTTCTGTGCCAGTTGCAGTCGCCGGACCGTAAATTTCCCATTTACTGCTGTTGTCTTGTGATTTGGGTTGTGTTGTAATGTGCCTTCATGTTTCATCCAGATTATGCCAGCTCTAACAAGATTTTCAAGGTATGTGAGATAGTTAAGGAGTAACTTTACCAGAGCCATCCTACAGTTAGTTTCCATAACAGATCAGGGATGTGAACCTAGATCCTATTCCAACATGAGTGTTTTGGGATCCAAGACTGAAATCAGACAGTATCATTAGCCTATGATTAGAAGAACACAACTTAATTTTTCAGCCATGAGTAGTAATAGATCTGAAAAGCTTATGGGTATGCAATCAGATGACTTTTTAAGGAATCAGTATACTCTTTGTGGCTAGTTTGGCCTTAAAGCTGCTTGCAGAAAAACAGCTCTGAACTGTCCAGCATCTTAGTGGATTCAAAAATCATTTGGACTTTCAGAATGCAGTGCCTGCAAAGAATTATTCAGTTTTCTTTTCAAGGTGCAGGAATACACTTGATTGCATTGGTTTTGCTCAAAGGACGCATGCATTTAGCTCTATGGGAGAAGTTTTTGCTCTCTTCTGTATACTTGTGGCTGCAACTAAAAAAAATGTTTAGTGTGAATCTTTGCAAGTGTGTTTATTCCTAGTAAACCCTCTAGGACCCACACAGCAGAGCTTGTATAAACAACAGAGAAATGACAAACAATCCCAGGGTTAGCTGGTGCAGAGGAACCAGTGAAGGCAGGGAAAGTCAGCCTTGCTGAAGCAGGAATTGGTTCTGAGCTATTTGAAGCCCTGCAGCAAAGGTAAGTCCACAAAGTCTGTTTCCACAAAGTTCAAGATTAAGCAACCTGGCAGGGCGCTCTGTGAAAATACCTGCAGGCCAGTGACTCATGCGGTGCTGTGAAGGCAGATACACAAAATAAGCTTACACCTACATACCTGTTGCCACAGCTGATCTTGAATGAATGGGATTTCCTGAATGAACAAGGCCTAGGACCAGGTTTGTTGTGTGCATCTGAACTAGTTCAGAGGGTGCTGAATTTAAAACTGAAGTGGTTGTGGACAGATTGGGCAGGAAGACTCAGTACTGAGAAAAATAGGACTGTGACATTTAGGGCTGATCTTGTGTTATGGCATAGGTGCACTGCAGGTTGACCATAGACCAGCCCTGGTTTAAATCTGACCTAGCCAGCAGCAGGCTTGTATCACCTCTGCTGACAACGTGCAGCACAACTGCAAACCGAGCTTATAAGGTTGAAGGTGGAATGAAAGGTCAAACATTTCCAGTCTAATGTCAGAGTCAAGATGTGTGCATTTCGAACTTCCGAGAAAAGCTTTTACGCTGTGTTTCCATGCCTGTGATCTTTCTTTTCACTCTCTCATGTTTGTGCATCCTTTACTGTCCATTGATGATGCTCCCACCTGGCACAAAAAGTATTCCTAATTCATGCACTGGCTCCCTCCCTCCCTCCAAGAACCAGCTGGGAAACAGGGTTGCTTATTCTCTCTGTGTGTGTGTCTAATATATTTTCTCTATCTGATCTCATGAAAGTTACTTTTTGGTGGATTCTGGGACTTCTAGTCTTAAAATAAACTTGTCCATGCTCTACTCTCTCTCTCTCTGTCTATCATGATTGTACACCATCGACATCTTATATTTTCGTAACTGTGTTCCACTGCTGGGCAGGAAAAGAGGAATATATTTATTTTAAAATAAAATGTAAGGAAGTGATGGTACTATGTGGGGGAGAGGAGAGGGAATTCTAAGGAAATGTGAAAATAGAATCTATGGGATGGTCTCAACATCCACATAAACAATATTGTGTGAACATTCCGGGCTAAGTTCTGAACTGGCAACAATTTCTTCCAGTAATACATGAAAGGGGCACACAATCACTCCACATAGTTCTGCTTTGCTGCCTTGAAGTGTAGAAGGAAACAACATACAAGTTGTAGATCTTAAGAAGTGTGGCTTGTTGCAATTTCTGGTGGTGGTGATTTGACAGTAAGATATGGTCATGTACTACTTTCTAGCTACAAATGAGAATGGTGTAAGTGGCTTGTGCATCATTTTGTGATTCTTTTTTCCATCTGCACCCATGTGCCTCCTTGAAAGCTCTTCCACAGGGTCAGAGATCCACTGAGACAGCATGGGAGATTGTGCTGGAGGCTGCATGGGGAAAAGATTGTAATAAGGCATAGTGCATCCCACAAACACCTTTAACAAGGATCATGTAGACCTTGATGCCAATTCCTCCCCATTGTGCAAGCATGTACTTAATCAGATTTCTGCAGAAGTATCACAGGATTTCCCCGTTCCCTTCCCTCGGTTGACGTATGGGAAGATGTGACTTACCTGTCATTTGGAGAAAAGCCAGGCTCAAGGGTAGAATAGCTGTATGTGTTACAATTCCATAGAAACCTCCAAGACAATGTCGTAGGCATAGAACAATGTGCTAAGCTGTATTTCAGTGATGGAGAACCTTTGTTCCTCTAGATGTCTAGCTTACAACCCCCAGAAGATCCATACAGCATGGCCAATGGCAAGGAGACTGGGAGGGCTGTAGGCCAAAACATCTAGAGGAAAAGGGGTTCCCCAGTGGCCAGCTCACCTACCCCTATCCATCTCTGCTAAAATCTAATGGGAAATACTGACTTCTTTGCACCTTCATCTCTTTGCCCAATATGGATTGAAATTCCAAACAGACAGGGACCATGACACTCATATTCAGCACACCATTGATTCTCAGCCTTTGTCCCTCCAGATCCTTTTGGATTTCAGTCCCCAGAAGCTCCAGCTAGCATGATCAAGGATTCTGGAAGCTGGAAGGCCAAAATATGCGAAGGCCAAAAATGCTGAAAACTACTGCTGTATTATAATAACTACAGCTCTTGCTGTTCTATAGTGTGAAAATAGTGTAGTGTAGAATTTACACTATGAGATATAAAGCCAAGTTGGGGCTTTGGTTTCATTTCAGTGTCTGGCCTCCTTTTACAGGCGTCACATCAGAGACAGATAAATACCTTCAGGCATCATCAGTGAGGTGCTCAGAGGCTATGGTAGAATTGCTGGGTCCTACAGTGCCTCCTTCCATAATGGCTGGACTTATAGCATGAGATCCCAGTAGATGTTTAGGAATGAAAAAAAATTAGAGTAAGCAGGAAGTGGTAGAGGAGCAGTGTTAACTTGTAGGTTCACCATTTGAAATGTAGAAGGATTATCTGAGCACATTTCTGTGTCTGCTAAGGAAACACATCCACAAAAAAACAAGAGTGTGTACATTTATTATGGAAGTAAACTTGTGTCAGGAAAGGTGGAAGAAGTCTTAGTTCTAACTAAATATGGGTGAAATCTAATGGGCATTTGTCCTGCAGTTGGTTTGGCCTAGGGATGCAATGGTTCAATCCTTTTCCTGACAATCAGACAGCATACATGCCATCGTGAACCAGCCCACCTCAAATGATGCCTACCAGCACCTGGGACTACTGGTGTGTGTGTGTGTGTGTGTGTGTGTGTGTCTGTCTCTTCACTGAAGCCACTCAATGGTCTTGAAACATGAAAAGCTTCTTTACTGCTCGCCTGTGGAGAGATAGGGAGGAAGTTTTCTATTTCTTTTTCATAGTTGCTAATACATCAATGATGTTTTGAAAGAGTTTTTTTAAAGCCCTTTCAAAGCATTGCTGTTGTGCTGTGTCAGTTAGCAACAATGAAAAACAAATTAAAATCTTCCTCTCCGTTCCCCTCTGCAGGCAAGCAGCAAAGAAGGTTCCCATTTCTCAAGATTGTTAAGCAGCTCAAGCAAAGCACAGAGGAAGAGACAGGAGAGTTTTTGTGCATCTGCTTGTTTGTTTCCCTTCAAAGGGAAAGAAGATCACACTAAATTGTGCTAAACAGCATCCTCTTTGGAGGTGCAGAGTGGCCGATCCTTGAATGTGTGTGCAAGGATCACTCCAAGTGACATACCTCAAAGCAACCCTGTTTAGCATGATCTAGACCAGTCCAGGCTGGCACAATTGTCTAATTGCACCCTATGTTAGCAATGTCAGGAGCCATGGTTTCCCCCTTCATCTCTAGAGAAGAAAATCAAGATATCCCCCCTTGGAGGAACAAGAGAAAGGCATAAGGAGAAAGAAATTGACACCAGCAAACGTAAGACAAGCAATCTAAATTGGAAGGAAGATCAGCACAGGACAGAGCACATAAAGAACACCTTAGGAAGCCTGAAGAGGCCCTTTCTCTACTGTTACCCAAGCAAAGACTCACATCTTTTTAGTGTAAGCTGAGCTGCATCCAGTCACTTCCTACAAAAAGGATCAGTAAAGATGACAGTAGGGGCGTGGGGGGCCCCCCTCCTTCTCATTCCTAGAGATTTTAGGGACCAAAACCTGAGAATAGAGCAGGCCTTTGCGATGTCACAAAGCTGAGGCAGGGAATCATTGGGAACTGCTTCTGAGCCAGCTGATAGTAGAGATGAGCCCAGAATCTGGGGAAAAAAACCCAGCTAAGCAACTAATATGGCACTCCAGAGCCAGGATGTAAGTTTGGTGGCCAAACACTTGGCAAAATGCACCCTGAAGTGAGCTGGGAAACAATGGACATTAGACACCGAGGATTTAAAACCAGCTCACACAAAAGTAAACTTTTCTGCACTGCCACTTCCCCTAGATTTTTTTTTCTCCCTGTCTGCAGATCCAGGAAAGCCTAGCAATTCCTTAAGAGTTCAGATGGTACCTCAAGACCTGGCAACCCCATAAATGAAGTGGCTGGTCTTGTAATATGACATCTCAGTCAATCTGGGACTATGAAAATGAACAGTAAATAAGAAAAGAGAGTGGGGTGGGTTGAGGGTTTCTTTTAACAGTGGTAAAGAAGGAATTCTGTGTGGTTACAACAACATGAGAAAATACTCTGCCCTCCTTTGCACTTGGTCACCTAAGAAACTCAGTATCATAGGATTGTATTTTACAGATTTGAGCTTGTGGCTCCCATGCATCCTGCTTATTCTCTCCTTCTAGGTGGCTCAGTATATTTCAGAGCTGACCAAGTATGCCAGTTTTAAAGACACACGAATACATTATTCATCACATGTAACTAAGACATGCACTCAGCCTCCTTCGGAAGGTGATGAGGGGTGAAACCACAGGCTGAACTCTCTCATCAGATACTCAACTGTCTCAGAGGCCAAGTATGGTCATGAGTAAGCATTAATAGCCACAAAGAGACACCTTGATGCAAAACAAACAAAACTTTGTTGATGGTTCAAGGACAGGAAGGCAAATGTTGTGGGTCACAGTTAAGTACTATACAAGAATTACTGGGCATGTCAGCCCTAAGTTGACACTATTTTTAAAGGGAGTAATTTATTGAAAGCTATTATTAGACAGGCTCTTCACAGTGACATGGGCTACTTGAGAAGGAGATCAGGAAACCACACTGTTTATTAATGGAACAACTCAATGTTTAGGTTTTTCATGAGGAACCTACTGCTGCAACCCTGAGTAGAAACTAAAGCCACCATTTGGGTCACAGCATCATACTTCATCAACTGAGAATCATATACATACATATTTAGAAGTAATGCCTATTGACGCTAATGAGGCTTCCTCCCAGGTAAATATGTCAGACTGCAGCCACCTATATTATTATGAGAACTTAATGTGACACTTCAACGAACCTTAACAGCGGTTGTTTTAGACTCATAATCTGCTTTGGAGAGGGGAAAAACTGTTAGCAAGATTTGTGTGAACTTAGTAAAAAGACCAATTGGGTGAGAAAAGCTCTTGCCCCTACCTAACCCATCAAAAGCGATGACAATATTTAATTTATGCACCTCTGCACGTGGCCTGAATACTTGCAGAAGCGGCACATCTGGGCCTGGTCAGTGTCCAAGAATCGTGGGGGCTGTGCTTGTACCACCTTGACTGCCATCACTGAGGAAAGGTGGAGCATTTCTGCAATAAATCAACAGCATTCATGATGCTTCTGTCTCTTCATTCCTCTATTACAGAAGTCAAAGCAGTGCACCCAAGATTTCCTGGAATCTATTCCAGTGAGAAGGGGGCTGACTTTAGTTTTGAGCACAGAGCTGCCCACAGAAGTTCAGTTACTTCATCATCTGTGCAACCCTATTCATTACTTTGAATGATAAGCAGTGTTCCCCCCCTCTTCTTGGGTGTCCGTCTGTCTGTCCGTCTATCTATCTACTGTACCTCTTTTCTTGAAGAGGTTTGAAGGATGCATTATGGCCCCACCTAGTGGTCACTGCAGATAGCTTGGCTACACTATCAGAGTTGTGGCCACTTTACATGTAAAACATACATCTTTAGTTGGGCCAAAACCCTATAGCAAAACACTGTATGTGCAAGAGCAGTCACACATGTGGTTTTCACATTTTGCTGGCTGTCCATTGTGTGATTGATTGCATAACCATCTGACAACTAGACACAATGCCCAGCCTGCAGCTTGCCCATAGGTGTCCTGGCTATAATGCAGCTTATGACAAGCTGGTCTTCTGATTCATTCATTCCCCTGTAGGTTTCATTTAGGCACATCCCTGTGGATTCTTCTGAAATGGGAGTGGTGCGCGATGCAGATTTTGACTGCTGCCTGCAAGGACTCAAAAAGCCACTTTGCTATCCATGGAGGTGAATGTGTTGGCTGACTGTTAAAAGTAGATGCCAGAGCTGGTTTCTACTGGCTGCTGAAGATATTTGAACCCTGAAAGTGCTGGTGGTTGAAGCCTTGCTGCTCTGTTATGTTAATAGTGACCAGCCTCACCAGGAAGAGGTACTTTGGAGAATGGACACCTTTTTCTAGTTCAATGCAGATTATACTTGTAAGGCAAGACAACAGTTGGACCAGGTGAATTATACCAGTCCTCAGAGTGCACGTTCCAGAAAGGCTGGCTGGCTGACACAGGCACTGTGTTTCAAGGAGAAAGCACTAAGGCTCTTTCTTCATCATCTCACTTGTGTTCCAATTTCTCCATTGCTGGTTTTGAAAACTCCTAAGCCATCCTTGTCTTTTCAGAATATAATATCTCAACACATAGAATTTACTGTAGGTGAGAGTGTTAAGTGCCAGATGTTCTTCCAAGCAGGAAAATATGAACTGCTGGATAGCTCTGTGGTTTAGGAATCTGGCTTTGGAGCCAGAGGTTGGGAGTTCTATTACCTGCTGTGCTTCCTTAACAGGGACTAGACTGAGTGATGATCCACAGGGTCCCTTCCAGCTCTGCAGTTCTAAGATTATCATTATCATAGGCAAAACTATAAAATCTTTAGTTTGCCTGATGAGCAGCTACTTTCATCACACTATTCAGCCTTGGGCTACTCTGCCCAAGGCTGAATAGAAGGGAGAACTGGCAATACCCTCATTTTGCAAAAGGTTTCCATTAACACTGGTTGTTGACAATTCTGGTGATCATCAGCTATTACATATGCCCTTATGAATGCAGCCTTAGAGACAGACAGACCTGCACACATCACTTCTGCATGCAAGGAGAGAAGATGCTGGGAGTGGGAAAGGAAACATATTGAAGGGATAGGGAGGGGAGGAGGTGATCATTGGCAAATAAGCCACTAACCAGAAGTGAGTAGGAGACTATTTGACTGCTAGCCAGATGAAGCAGCACATCAGTCATCAGAAGTATGTTTATTGTTGGATGCTTTAATTGGCCAGCTTGTTGGATTTACTCAAATGAAAGCTTTCTGTGTGAGCACACACCAGGAATGTGCAGAATGACTGCTGCCAAGCAGGACTGGCCAATATCCAAGCTAGCACACTGACTGCAGAGAAACATTTTTCATCCAGCACTCTCATCTTTCCCCCTTGCCACTCTGATCATACTTAAAAGTGCATGAGTAGGGTACACTGTAAGGCACTTCCTTATTTAATCCCTCCTTCCTTGCTGTGCCATTGTGAAAACTGTAGGCTGAAAACAAACAAGTCTTCAGCAATGCACAATTAACATGTAGAACTCCTACCATCTGGAACTTGCTGAACCTGAATTTGTATTTAAAAAGAAACCCCAATTGGTATTAGCCTGAAGTCCTAATGCTTGCCTTCTTGAACTTCCAGATATATTTGTCTGGCCCCAAGTGGAATTAGAAAGGCTACCTACAAAGGCCAACAAAGGTCCGCATAGTCAAAGCTATGGTTTTTCCAGTAGTGATGTATGGAAGTGAGAGCTGGACCATAAAGAAGACTGACCGCCAAAGAATTGATGCTTTTGAATTGTGGTGCTGGAGGAGACTCTTGAGAGTCCCCTGGACTGCAAGGAGAACAAACCTATCCATTTTGAAGGAAATCAACCCCGAGTGCTCACTGGAAGGACAGATCCTGAAGCTGAGGCTCCAATACTTTGTCCATCTCATGAGAAGAGAAGACTCCCTGGAAAAGACCCTGATGTTGGGAAAGTGTGAAGGCAAGAGGAGAAGGGGACGACAGAGGACGAGATGGCTGGACAGTGTCATCGAAGCTACCAACATGAATTTGACCAAACTCCGGGAGGCAGTGGAAGACAGGAGGGCCTGGCGTGCTCTGGTCCATGGGGTCACGAAGAGTCGGACACGACTTAACGACTAAACAACAACAACAACCTACATGGAACTTTGCTCCAATCCACCAGGGCTCTTCTCACTTCTTAAAGTGGCTCCTCTCACAAACCTACGATGTATGTACATATGTACCTATAGTGTATGGCTTCTTCCCACCTTCTAAAGTCAGCTCAGGAGATGGACTTACCTAGGATTTAAAATGTACAGGAGGCAGCAACAAAAACCATCCCAAAGAAAAGGAAAGGCAAGAAAGCAAAGTGGCTGTCCAACGAGGCCTTACAAATAGCAGAGAAGAGAAAGGAAACAAAATACAAGGGAGATAGGGAAAGTTACAGAAAATTGAATGCAGACTTCCAAAGAATAGCAAGGAGAGACAAGAGGGCCTTCTTAAATGAACAGTGCAAAGAAATAGAGGAAAATAATAGAAAGGGAAAAACCAGAGATCTGTTCAAGAAAATTGGAGATATTAAAGGAACATTTTGTGCAAAGATGGACATGATAAAGGACAAAAATGGTAGGGACCATCAAGAAGCAGAAGACATCAAGAAGAGGTGGCAAGAATACACAGAGGAATTATACCAGAAAGATCTGGATGTCCCGGACAACCCAGATAGTGTGATTGCTGACCTTGAGCCAGACATCCTGGAGAGTGAAGTCAAGTGGGCCTTAGAAAGCATGGCTAACAACAAGGCCAGTGGAGGTGATGGCATTCGAGTTGAACTATTTAAAAACTTAAAAGATGACGCTGTTAAGGTGCTACACTCAATATGCCAGCAAGTTTGGAAAACTCAGCAGTGGCCAGAGGATTGGAAAAGATCAGTCTACATCCCAATCCCAAAGAAGGGCAGTGCCAAAGAATGCTCCAACTACCGTACAATTGCACTCATTTCACATGCTAGCAAGGTTATGCTCAAAATCCTACAAGGTAGGCTTCACCGGTATGTGGACCGAGAACTCCCAGAAGTACAAGCTGGATTTCGAAGGGGCAGAGGAACTAGAGACCAAATTGCTAACATGCGCTGGATTATGGAGAAAGCCAGAGAGTTCCAGAAAAACATCTACTTCTGCTTCATTGACTACGCAAAAGCCTTTGACTGCGTGGACCACAGCAAACTATGGCAAGTTCTTAAAGAAATTGGAGTGCCTGACCACCTTATCTATCTCCTGAGAAATCTATATGTGGGACAGGAAGCAACAGTTAGAACTGGATATGGAACAAATGATTGGTTCAAAATTGGGAAAGGAGTACGACAAGGCTGTATATAGTCTCCCTGCTTATTTAACTTATATGCAGAATACATCATGCGAAAGGCAGGACTGGAGGAATCCCAAGACGGAATTAAGATTGCTGGAAGAAATATCAACAACCTCCGATATGCAGATGATACCACTCTGATGGCAGAAAGTGAGGAGCAATTAAAGAACCTCTTAATGAGGGTGAAAGAGGAGAGTGCAAAAAATGGTCTGAAGCTCAACATCAAAAAAACTAAGATCATGGCCACTGGTCCCATCACCTCCTGGCAAATAGAAGGGGAAGATATGGAGGCAGTGACAGATTTGACTTTCTTGGGCTCCATGATCACTGCAGATGGTGACAGCAGCCACGAAATTAAAAGACACCTGCTTCTTGGGAGGAAAGCGATGACAAACCTAGACAGCATCTTAAAAAACAGAGACATCACCTTGCCGACAAAGGTCCGCATAGTCAAAGCTATGGTTTTTCCAGTAGCGATGTATGGAAGTGAGAGCTGGACCATAAAGAAGACTGACCGCCAAAGAATTGATGCTTCTGAATTGTGGTGCTGGAGGAGACTCTTGAGAGTCCCTTGGACTGCAAGGAGAACAAACCTATCCACTCTGAAGGAAATCAACCCTGAGTGCTCACTGGAAGGACAGATCCTGAAGCTGAGGCTCCAATACTTTGGCATCTCATGAGAAGAGAAGACTCCCTGGAAAAGACCCTGATGTTGGGAAAGTGTGAAGGCAAGAGGAGAAGGGGACGACAGAGGACGAGATGGATGGACAGTGTCATCGAAGCTACCAACATGAATTTGACCCAACTCCGGGAGGCAGTGGAAGACAGGAGGGCCTGGAGTGCTCTGGTCCATAGGGTCACGAAGAGTCGGACACGACTTAACGACTAAACAACAACAAGGATTTAAAAATTCTTAACATCTGTAAGAGTATTGTGTTCTCTGCAGAATTTCATGCCATCTGGTAAATTTTTAAGCATGGAACTCCAGTCTCCTCCAAGGGACAGACAATTATATATTCTATTTTTTGCTCTTTAAAACAAATGTAAGAGTCTAGTAAAAAGGCAAACTGCTGGATGATAAAGAAAGGACAGTACTGCATGTCAAGCAGGTTTCAGAGCATGAGTTATTCCAAATCCTTTCAAAGAAGATAAGCCAAAGCAGACACCAGAGGGGAACTGCACTAAAACACATTGAGCAAGGCTGCAGCTGAGGAATGGACTGGTGAGTAACCTTTCTTCCTGTTTTAGGGAGCCATCTTGGGTCCTAACCCTATTAATTACATTAGAAATTCTTCCAGATACTGTATTGCAGCTTTTCATGGTTTCTGGGTAGGGTTCAGTTGCCATATTGAGGCTTTACAGAATCCCATTTTAGATCTCAAGGCAGGCTAATTGTCTTGCGCATCCTGATGGGACACAAGCACGCTGACTTTGTTCCTCTCATTGTTTATACCTTCTCTCCCATGAGGGGAAGCCCTCTTCTCTGTGCGCCCAGCTCCAGCTCAACTGGCGGGATGGTGTGTTTGTTTTTCCTTGTTGCTGGCTTTGCATTTCATGTGTATTCCTAATTACCATGTATGGATGTGAAAACTGGATAGCGAACAAAGCTGGTGGGGGAAAAATTGATTCATTAAAAATATGTGGTTGGAGAAGAGCTTTGCAGATACCCTCAGCGGCCAAAAAGACAATAATGTGGGGCCTAGATCAAATCAAGCCCAAACTCTCTCCAGAAGCAGGAATGACAAAATTGTGGGTGTCATACTTTGGAAACACAAGGAGAAAACAAGATTTGCTGGAAAAGACAGTCATGCTAGGAAAAGTGGAAGGCAGCAGGAGAAGAAGACCAAATAGGAGATAGACTGACTCCATCAAGGAAGCCCTGCGTTTACAAGAGCTAAGCAGGGCTGTTGAGGGCAGGACATTTAGGAGGCCTCTCACTCATTGGCTCCCCATAGGTCAGAGGCAACCTGATGACATGCAACAACAACACTCAAGAAAAAGGTCTTTCCCATTCCACACAACAGCTCTGGCTGGGCTTAAACTGGCAAGGCATAAGAGAGTTAATGGAAAGGCCATTCACACAGTTAGTCACATGGGGAGTTGGAACTATTTTTCTTAGGAATTGCTCTGAGCCAGCTTCTTTTTTCTAGCACAGCCTAGGTAATAAAAGGTGCAATTTCTCCACGAGGTACGGAGTACATGTCTGCTGTGGCAGCCTCTCCTCTTCCACGGCAGCATTAAGGTCTCATCAGGTCCCAACTCCTCCATCCTCTCCACGTATGAAGTTATGTGTTGGTCAGGGAGGAGAGAAGGTATAGGGGAGAACACCATTGGTCCTCCTCCAAGTCTAAACAGACACACAAACACCAACATGATTTAGTAGTGTCAATATATTTTATCTTAAAGATGCTTTACATGTAGAATAAAAAAATATGCCCAAGGAGGACATGATGCTGCCTGTTCTTCCCAAATCCTTTTGCTGCCAGAACATAGGAAAGTGGCAAGGTTTGGTAGAGGCCTCGCCCTCTCTTGCACCCTCCAGTTGTGTGGTGTGGTCCAAAGGGCAGCAAGGCTCCACATCCTACCTGGGATTAGTGTCTTAAGGGATACAGTAGGTGAAGTGGGGCTGTGAGATGTAAGAGAGGAGGGACCTCGCCAGCTACTAGGGGAGCCAGACAGTGCCCAAACTACAGTACTGGGATGTAACACAGGGTAAAGGCCCAGTATTGGGGGGTGGGGGGGTGAGAGTGAGTGAGTGAGTGAGTGAGTGGATATAAATAATTTAAGAGAGGGAGCATCACAGATATTAACTGGGCCACCCTGGGGAGGTAGGTCAGTATGACAACATGGACAGGTTAGTCAAGACAGATATTGGCAAGGGGACCCTCTTGCTCCGCTGTTCCTGGAGAAGGTCCCGAGTGCTGATAATGAACATCCTGAGCAACAGAATTCCCTAGAACCAGCCCTGTAAGGGGCTGTCCCCAGCTTCAGTGCAGGAAAATGCCACTGGTCTGAAAATGCACAGGCTCATCCCCTGAGAGAGACACAGGGCAGTCTTTGCACTATACACACAGCATGACTTTCCTAGGGCTGGAAATCCAGCTGCAAAGTCGTGGTGGTGGGATGCAGGCTCGAAACTGTGCTTGGCTCTGGGAGAGTGACAGGGTGCAAAGCCATTTGGAGGGCAGGCCAGGCCAGATCCATTTAGAGTGAAGGGGAATAGCTGTGGCTGGGTTACGTTCTTATGCCAAAGCTGCCATATGCAGCCGCTGGCTGTTCTGCGGTTCCCAGCCAAAAGACGCAGAGAACATGGACCAAAATAGATTCAAGCTCTGTGGCTGGTAACAGAACAAGGAGGTTGAGGGAGGCATTATCACTGGCTTTGCCAGCTACAGGGGACAACCAACACCTGTAAATCAAGTAGAATCTCAGGGGTAAAGTTGATGCCTCATCGCACAACAAAAGTAGACATGAAGCAAAGGAGAGAGTTCTCTAAGACAATTCATGAGAGAAAGAAAGAGATTACGTTTACAGCAACTGGACCCACTGCAAAAGAAAGAATTTGCCAAATATATGACGTACCAAGTGATATGGGGTGGACTAAGAGAGGAAATTCATGCTGGGGGGAAAGGCCTGGTCTATGCCCTTTTAAGCCTCTGTCGGCTGAGGAGAAATATGCAGAGCCAGGATCTTTGGTTGCACTACCAACTCCCAAGACTAAAAGCCAACTCCATCTATTCTTATCCCATCCACATCTCTTGCAGTGCTGTAGGATTCCCCAGAGTAACTCTGTGTCAGGATCTCAAGAATAGTATGTTGCCCTCCTCTTCTTAAATGGAGTTGCCTGAATTTGCTCCCCTTCGCACAAGGATAGGCTTAAAAACTAGCAAGGACCAGACACATCTTCAAGAACAGGAAACTGTGTGAGCCAAGTGGTAGCACCTAGCCTAAAGGAGGAAAATAAAAACATGGATTTCAGGCTGGTGGCACACAGGGATGGTGAATCTTCCCTGTGGAGGCATTTGGGGGGGCGGGGGCGGGGAGGAGTGTGGGAAGGAAATAGCAGCAGAGATTCTGGCCCCAGTTCATATTACACTCCAGCCACTGATGCGGGTTACTTATTGCTCGAGGAGCTCTACAGCCCCTACGAAGAAAAGGCGGGTGGCCCGCATCAAAGGGAGGGCACAGTGGTGTGCCAGGCCCACCAGTGGCCTGCCCAAAGGTCCTGCCTGCAGGGTCCAGCAGAGCACAGAGTCCTAGTAGCGCCCAACCTTGGCATCACCAATGGCTCCCCAGACATCAAAGACAAACTCGTCAGGGAAGGCAAAGTCACCCAGCTGTTCATCCAGGGACTCAGCAAACTCATCAGGGTTACGCTTGTCCTTGCCCAGCTCCACCATGGTAGCAGCTGTAGAGAAAGAAAAGTAGGAGATGAGCATCAGTTCTGGACCTCTGTTCCCTCCGCCCACCTCCAGTTGACATACATTTACAAAGTCCTGGCTGGACATGAGGAAGACCTCAAATTTTTTTCTGATTACCAAGAAAGAACACTACAGCAAATATAGGAGAGTTTTGAACACAAGGCTGCCGCTTCTGGATTGTTAATAGTTTGGATAGTTTAGTATCCAGATGGAAGAGGGAAGAATGCAGAGCTTGGACATGTTTCTTTTTCAGATACAAAGTTCCAGAATCTCCCTGCTAGCAAGGTCACTAATGAAGCAGCCCAGATTAAAAATGGAATTCTTCTCAACTCGGGGGGGAAAAAGTGAGAACTCACCAAGTTCTGTGTCACGGATGCCCATGTAGCTCTCCAGAAGATCATCAACCTTCTCAATGGCTTTTTCCTCAAATGCTGATGGCTATAAAAAAGAATGGTACAAGTACTGTTGGACATGCAGCAGCCTGCCTTCCTGCCTTCTCTCTCTCTCTCTCATAATTAGAAAAAGTCATCTTGATGACCTTTCTACAGCCTGCCAAGAAAGGGCTGGTAGTACTAATGGAGAGTTCTGACAAGCTCCACCTCTTCAGAAACAACGTGACAGCAATGAGAAGGAGCTCTCATCTTGTGGTTCGACAAAGACTAGCTTGGCTGCAGCTACCTACTACCATGACTAACAGTAACAATTCCATATCTTGGACCAGCCAGTTTCAATTTGGATTCACCATCAGCCCTTGTGTCACCCCTCACTCTACTTCTTTGGCATGGGAAGGAATTTAGAGAAGAGACAGGACTTTTACTTATTTAGTTATGAATCTTTCTCAGGCACTTAGATCTGACAATTTCGAAATGGTCTGCAAAATAAAAGCATGCAATGAACACAACATACAAAATTGGAAAATGATATTTATGTTGTCCATGAAATAGACAGTAGGTTGGCCTACCACAGGCCAACCTGCTGTCTTAGGTTTAGAAAAATACGTATGCATGGTGAAGGTGAAAGATTCCAGGACAGAATCTCCTCTCTTCTTACCATTTCTGAATACAGAGTAAGTGAGAGTCTAGAGAAGGAGTGTTTATGTGCTGCCATCCTTTTTACAGAGGGTCCAAGGGTTTTTAGCCATCTGCTCTCACCTACTAGTGGAAGGGAGTGGAGTCCCAGTCCTTGAGCAGAGCTACTTATCTTTCTGACAGATATGGCCTGGCTTGTCGGGTACGCACCTGCTCCTCCACAGTGGCTGGCCCCTTGGCCCGAAGCCGCAGGGTGCCTCTCCCTGTGCCAAGCTGAGCACTCCCGCCATGTTTGCCTCCTCCAGACCTCTGACTGATCATATCTGGAACAGAGAAAGAGAAGGCCTGTTGAGTCTTTCTTACCCAGTTTATGGCTCAGAAGCAACTTACGGTCACTCCCAAGGGCAAGAGCTGTATGAAAAAGCCTACCTTGTGCTGGCTCTCAACCATACCTGGCCATTTGTGAGGTCAATGTTTGAGCTCCTAATACATAATTTTCAGCATGCCACTGCCGACCTGTATGAAGCTGATTGACCTCAGCATACCCGGGGACACAGCATGTGTGTACAAGACATGTCCCTCCAGATGTTGTTCCACTGCAACTCCCATTAAGACCTTGCAACTAGTAGTGCTGACTAGGGCTGATGGAGGATCAAGTCTAACTGCACTTTGACAATCTCAGTACAGCTGTGAGTCCAGACAAGCTCTTGTCCAGTATTACAATACATTAAAATATTTGCGAGGTTAGGCCCTTGGGATACTGAGACAAGACCACCCCAACAAAGTACAAAACTCAAGCAAGTGACACCAAACCATTCCAAATCACTATCTGTCAAAACAGAACATAAGACTTTCAACAGAAATGGTCTAGAGAGGTCATTCAACCTGTGAATTACTGCTGTGAAAAAAAAAGACAAATTCTATGTTGGGCACAGTTAGAAAAAGAATCAAAAACAACATTCCTACAAATTTCCCTTATATGGTACTATACATGGTTCTGGCTTCCAAAAAGGATAAAGCTGGAAAAGCTAGAATATGTGTAGCTAGAAAAGGTATGGAAAAGGGCAAGTGAAACAATCAAAAGTCTAAAGCAACTCCTGTATAGCAAAAGGTTCCAATTTAGAGTAAAAGATGAGTAAAGAGAAACATTATAGACAGCATATAAAATTATGCATAGTGTGGTGAAAGAGGGTAAAGAGAGCCTCTCCCATGATAACAAGATATTAAGGGACGCTGATGGCAGGGAATAAAGAGTATTTCTTCACACAGTGCTTAGTTACACTCTAGAATTTATTACCACAGAATGCATTAATGGCTGAACTTGGACAACTGGACTCAGTGGCTACTTGTCATTATGACTACATAGTACTTCTAGTATCAGAAGCAGCGTATGTCTATGCCTATATAGCAGAATACCGATTGCGGGGGGGGGGGGGCATGGACAGAAGGGTGCTGTTGTGCTTGTGCCTTGTAGGTGGACTTCCTATAGGCATCTGGATGGTTGCGTTGAGAATACAAGCCTGGATTAAGCAGGTCTCTGACTTGCTTAAGTCAAAGTGCATCTACAAGGAGTGGGACGTAAGAATGGGAAGAATATTCAAGGTAAAAAAATGTGACTGAGACAGCAGGTGCCTAGCCAAAAGAAAAGGGCAAAGACACTGAGAGGAAAATAGAAACTGCATGCAGTAGCAATGACAGGACAGGATTCCCACAACAGGAGAGGGCATTTCAGGGCCCAGTTGATTTCAGCTTCAAAACTAATTGAAAGGAGGCAGGTGGGATGGGATGACGAGCATTTAGTATTCTTTTTATTTTGCTGACCAGAGCAAGGAGATACATAAGCTGCCCATGGGTTAACACTTCTGCAGCACAGAATTCCCAGCAAAAAGGCAAGCCCAAGCCCGGATGGAGAGCAACTCTTGTTCAGAATCAAGAAGTCTTCCCATAGGCAAGAACAGAAGGAGCAATTCTGGGGGAAACCAGCTGAATCAACAATGAATCAACAATCTACAAGTCTAAAATAGAAGCAGGGGAAATGAACTTGTGAGATGAAAAAAATCATTACTCTAACAAAGCTTCAATGTTACTATTCAGTGACTTAACCATCTTTAACTTTACTTTACTCACTTTAAAGTGAACCAACCAACCAACCACCCAACAGCAGATGGTAGAGTTCTAGATGTAACAAGAAAGGAGTGAGTCTTACAAGAAAGCAGTCACAGAGATTCCACAAGTGAATCAGCTCTCTTGCTGCCATTCTTCCTGGTATCACGGCACTCGTCCCCGTTCAGGAGGCATGTGTGCTCAAACAGAATTCCCCTTCACATAATCTCTGGAAGCATAGCAAGGAGATTGCATACAAGTACACCACTCCTTGATAGCCTGCAACAGACACTATCCGATACAAATCTAAAATGGATACTTCTGCTCTTGAGAAGTTCTACACTTATTCTGCAAACCTGATCAAGTTGCCTTTGCTCTCTTCCTCTAAAGCAGGGGTGTCCAACCTTTCACCTTCCCTGGGCCACATTAGAAGATGAAAATTTGGTTTGGGCCGCACATAAAATAAAATATTTGGTTTGGGCCACACCTATTGACAGGGACGGCGCAATGCAGTCACGCAGCCCCCCTCTCCCCTCCCCTCCCGCTCCTTCCTTCCTTCCCTCTCTCCCCCCCCCACCTCTCTCTCTCTCTCCCTCCCTCCCTCCCTCCCGAACTCCCTCCCTTTGCACTACAAGATGTGGCCTCTCGGAGCTAATATAATGGATGGGGCGGGTGAAGCGCGCTGGCGTCACCGTTGTGACGTGCCCCGGCCGCAAGCGCCGGCAGTGTAACTTGAAACTTTGGAATTTCTTAAAAAATAAAAAATTGCACTGGGCCGCATTACGAGCCGACCTGGGCCGCATGCGGCCCACGGGCCGCGGGTTGGACAAGTCTGCTCTAAAGAGTGATTGAGATGGTGAAACTATAATTCACAACACCCTGATCTCCTTGCCGTTTCCCTGTTTCTGCAATCATTTTGTGGCCTTTGCCACTGTCACCAGCTTGAGGTGAGTTTGGTATCTGGTAATGCAAGTTATTTACGTAGCTCTCTCACAAAGTGGTTTAGCTGACAAAGCATTCTTTATACAGTTGCAGCTGTCTGGCCTCTTCCTGATCTGAATGCTTTCTTCACTGTGGCTTACATGATGCTGTTGTACAATCGATTCTCTTTTTTTTTTTGTATATATATTTTATTGTGTTTTTTCTACTTTTCAATCCGTTGCAACCAGAGTGATTTATTACAATATATTCCATTCATTTAATCATATCTTATACTCTCTAACATAGTATTGATCTAATCTATTCTACTTAAGTTGATGTAGATTTCATCCAGGTGTAAAGAGGTTCCCATTTATTATTATCCAGTCTGTCATTTAATGTGTCTGTCAAAATATCCATTTCTGCTAGTTCCAAAATTTTTTCATTAAATTCCTTCTTTGTCGGGATCGCTGTCATTTTCCACTTACTGGCATATACAATTCTAGCTGCCGTTATCAGGTGTAAAGTCAAATATGTCTTGTTTTTTTCGAGTATAGGTGGTAATATATTCAGTAGGAAGCTTTCTGGTGTCAAGGCGATTTTAACCCCTAAAATTTTCTCTATCATTTCATGAATCATTTTCCAAAATTCCTTGGCCCTATTGCACGTCCACCACATGTGATAGAAGCTCCCTACATTCTTTTCACATTTCCAGCACTTGTTAGAAACATTTTTATACATTTTTGTTAATTTCTCTGGTGTTACAATCGATTCTCTGACCAGCAGGCTGGCGGTAGTAGCAGGAACCTCTCTGAGACAGCAAGACTAGCCTGAACATTCTTGGTACTTGGAATCAACAGAAAATGCATAAAGGCTTTCGACACATAAGAGTCTCACTGTGGCCATTTTTATTTCAGTTGTATCAAATATTTGCTCACGAAACACTGTACTGAAGTTCAAATCTTTTTTGCGGAAATCATACCCTGGTTTTGGAGATTCAGATGTTAATATCAGAAACCAGATTTTACTTCCATGGAGAAGGAGTGTTGGGTGGCAGCTTTGCATTATCATTTATGAAGCGTGTCATGTGATTCATAGTTATTTTGTTATAATCACCATGTAACAATGATACATTAAAGTGCTACTTATGCATCAAGCCAAACAATTCTTTCCACATGTTTGTAGGCTGGAGTCACTAATATTTATTTTTAAATTGCCACTATTTAATTGTCATGCCCCTCACCATCACCACTACTGGAATCAAGCCTCGTAGGTTTGGGTCAATTTAAGAGCCAAACACATCAGACTGCTTACATATGCAGAACACATATGGATCTTCAGTATAAAATTGCCTTGTAATAAGAAAAGGGGCTGTGAAACTGCACCTTTAATATGTCCACTTAGAATTTTCAAAGTAATAAAGTGAATTTATTGTCTTCATTGGCCTTTTTGAGTCATTTTTATCAGGCATTATTATAGAAAAAACTAGGAATGTTCCACCTCCATCTGCTGGAAGAATTCCATCTAGTTTTGCAGATCAAGGATATTATTCTTTGTTTCTTGACTATATTAACATAGAATTCTGTATCACCAGATGTTGCCTCAAATCTAATGCTTTTTAATGAAGTCAGCAACCTCTCATCTGTGACAGCTCGTTCATATATTCATGTTTCTCAGTTCATAACTGCATCATCTTCTGAGAACTTGCATCTGTCAATTAAACGTTTCTCCAACTATAAACAGCAGTGAGTGTTTGGAAAGAGATGCATCTTGTGTTCAGGGAAGTAAACAATAATCATACATAGTACTTTATTTTGAAAATACTTTGAAGGGGTAGGAGAGTACCTGGAGATTGTTGTGCAAGTACTCGCAATTCTGACAAGCATAACTGATAAAAAAAGATCTGAATGAGAATATTCCATTTGCACAGTTCATTCCCATTAAGCATGCATTTCTCAAGGTTATTGAGAGCCAATTATATCTGTTTTCACTTCCGCTCCACAACAAACAATCACAAGCTCCTTTGACGTCATAATATCAGATGTTCTTCCTTAGTTGTACATACATTAAAATATTTTGTGGCTTGTTCAAGGACAGAAACACATTCTGGCAAATTGCTGCCATCCATAAACTAGAATATATTATATTAAAATGTAGCTGGATAAAAAGCAAATACTGCCATGAGAACTTAAGATGGAACACCTGCTTTGAAGGTTTTATTATGAAGATTTTTTTTAATTGAATACAATCAGATTTTGAACACATACATGCAGATATACTCAGAAATTTGTTCTAATAATTTTGTTCTGACAACTTGTCCTTGTAACTTCTTGCCTTGGAGATGGTGACAGAAAATTTAGCCACTCAGATGACAATTTTTTAAAACTGCCATTTGTAGCCAAATCAAATGTATCCTGGAGTCAGGTTCTGAATCATAATCTCCTACCCCAAACTGGAATCCTTATATGATGTTCCCAGTCCTCTCAGTTTTCTAGAAAGCTAACATTCTTCAAGGGCAACATTAACACAGGAGAACACAATGGACACAAACTATACGACACAGGAGACAACAGGCAGGAAGCCTGTGAAAGACAAGATTAGCCATCTTCAAACTGGTGCGCTCCAGGTAGGCTGGACCAGAACTCTCATAATTCCATAGCCAGCTACACCTCAAGTGTGCATGAGTTTGGGGAATCTGGTCAAAACAATAACTGGGGATTACTTTCTTTAGTCAACCTTGTATTCATAGGTGAGGAACAGATCAATAAGAATATAGTAGCGTTAGCTTGCAAACTACCATCTTCATTCAGAATGTTAACAGCAGTGCAGGGCTTGAGAATAGATGAACTGATACCAAATCACTTTTCTGTATAACCCTAGTTGAATAAATACAAAAATCCTTCCCTAAGGAATTAGCAGTGTTAGTTCAAACCACTCCTCTAAAAAGAACATTTCTATCATAATGGGAGTGTGTGAAGATTCCAGAAAAGCATTGAAAAAGGCATCAAACATCGAGGTTTTCAAATTTCCATTGTTCCATACAGAAAACAGCCAGTATCTTCTAATTTATGGGAGGCAGTCCCTAGTGTGTGGTCCTCAAAAAAAGAAAGAAAAAAAGAATTGGCAGGTCAAAGCACCGGTTGAGATTCCAAGAACTCACCACTCTAGGAATGTAGCTTGGCTGAGACAGTAACTATTTTGTCATGACGATTCCAGGGCTCTTTAGTCTTGCCAGTTCATGAGGCATGTGTGAGCACGGTGGCAATAATACATTCTTAGATATGCAAATTTTAAAATGCCAGAAAAGAAATTATACAAATTTAACAAGGGGCATGTTAACATTTCAGGTTAGAATGGACTTTCCAGCTGTGGATAGACATAGGTCCTCTGATTTTAAAAAAGTTACTTATCAAGGGAAGAGGATAGATGCTTATGTTAGCAAAATCAAAGCAACCTGTCAAGAAACCACTGCAAGAGATACTCTGAGTACAGTTGTGGACAATCTCAGAGCCTTAAGACATAAGAAATATGTAAACAGAGATTCCTGAATAAGAGGCAACAGGCCATTGCAGAGCAAAAGCTGCACATCCATTCTTCATACCTCTAGTTCTTCATTTGCAAAGAAAGACAACCAATTTATTATACTTAGTCAAGATGAAACCCAGTAAATAGGCTGATGTGCCAGGCCTCAGAAGACCTGGGTTTAAATCCCCTCTCAGTCATGAAAGCTCACTGGGGGGTAGGGGGTGGCACTGGTAAAACTACTCCTTAAATATCTCACTTTCCTTGAAAATGATCAGGTTTCCTAAAAGATAGTTCCAACAAGATGCAAATAACAACAGCAGCAACATACTTGCTTAGAATTGCCTCCATATAATCAGGCATTGTATTGGACAATTATTACTCCAGCTGACAAGAAGATCCACATTTGTGAGACTGATCATCCTCTCATTTCTGAGGGATCAGTAAGCAATCTCTATCTTTGCTTTACATTTCCACAGGATCATAGGAAGCTGACCGACAGTAAGTTCATCCAGTAGGCCCTCTAGCTCAAGGGAGCTAGATGGCCTGTTGCCTACTATGGGGGTAGGGAGCCTGGAGCCCACCATACATTTCATGCTATAGCTCTCAAGCACGTGCTCTACAATGACTGACATACTGCTCCACATGATGCAGCCCTCTCCTAAATCACAGGCCTTCGAGCAGAAAGCAACCCCCTTCCACTTTTGCCATACAGCAGCCAGCTTTCTGTTGGGTCATGTTTATACTGATGATCAACTATGTACTCAAATGCACTGCCCCCAAGGAGAAGCCGGACTGTCCCACAAGTCCAGGATGCACAGGCCCCTTATTTGTTTATGCATACACAACTGTGGTGTTGTCTGTAATCACAAACATCAGATTTTCTTCTGGGGGGGTACCTTGTGGCTTGAAATGCCAATGGGCTGACTATGTTTTCCTATTGCCATCTCCAGACAAGGCTGATGCAAGATGTTTTTCTGCCGGAGGTGAAGACCATTTGCCTCTTGCCCTAATAGAGGGCCTACTGGATGAATTTGGTGTTGAACTTCACTTCAGTGATAGTGACAAAATAATCTCCTCCACTGCCTTTAAGAGCAGGAGGCTGGTTTAAAGGGTCCAACAGAGGAGAATGGCCAGGGGCTGCTATAGCTGCTCTCTAGCACCTGCCACTAAGGCAGTTACCTCGCCTTCCCTCTGCCTAGAGGGAAGACAGACCCTGTTGCCGGCGACCTTGGCTCATCAGATGTCACTCCTTCCTACTTCTATTGTATTTATCATCAGCGGGCTAGTTTAGGGGCTTGAAAAGAGGGAACAGCCTGGAAGCTCGAGAGAAATGGCTAGAAGTTACCTGCTTGGCTCCGCAGCCTCTGCCACCCAGCATGTGCACTGTTCTTTCAAGTGGAAGGATGTGCTGTGCTGCTCATGACCTTGCTTATAATGGTACAAAAATTAGTAATCCATAATTCTAAGCAGAAAAGCCTAATTAGCCAAGATAGCTGAGTGGTGACTTCCTGAAACTGCAGCACATGGGTATGGCTGGATAGAATCATTGAGAGTCAGAGGCATTGCTGGAAGAAGTTTTGCAAAACAGTAAACAAACTGCAGAAATATTAAAACACAAACAATAGGTCAACTGCAGGCAGTTCTTGTGTCCCTTGCGCCTTGCCCTAGGATCCTAGGGCAGAAGCTACCAAGAGGCAGGGGAAGGAGCCCTGCACACACTCTTGCAAGCGAGGCAATGGCTTCGCAGTCCATATGGATGATAGCCCAGCTACACTGCCAGCAACCTGGGGTTTGCTACGCCCAGTTATTCAGCAAGGGAAATGAAGAGTGGGAACTGCCTACTCACAGCTTTCTGGCATCATCCCTAGCAGCAGCTGTCTGGCTCTCTGCCCACTAACACATACCCACCCACAGAGTCTTCCTGCGTTTTGCTACCCTCTGAGGGGGAATCAGCATTTTATGGGCTTTGGCTCTTCCAGGTTTAAAAGCAGGAAAGGCTATTCTACTCAAAGGACTGTCACTACCAATCAAAGTGAGTTTGGAGATGAGGTCCAACTTATGGCCCTGTATGGACTTGCACTGTGAAAGGCCCAACACCAAGCTGGTTCTAAGAACCAGAACATGGTCTTATAAGGAAGAACAGAGTGCAAACTTTAGCCAGAGAGCCTTCTGTATATCTTACTCATTGATCACTATTAAGGTAAGGCAGATTCACAAAAGAGCTACGTACCATCCCCAAACAGCCCAAGCTACCCCAAAAAATGTATTTCCCTCTATGAGCCTGTCTGTGTTTTGAGATGATCAGGGGAGGCTTTTCTCTCAGCCCCACCACCTTCATAGGTGGTGTTGTAGTTTTGACTTATATACTGCTAGAGCACTGCACTTGGCAGGGTCATGGGAGAGGGCCTTCTCCGTTGCTGCTCCCAGACTCTGGAACTCCCTCCCACAGAAGGCTGGCCCCATCTTTGCTGTCCTTCCACAAGCAGGCAAAGACCTTTCTCTTCAGACACATTTTTCCTTGACAACTGGCTGTCTACGAAACAATAAACAGAATGGTTTATATTATGTTGCTTATAAATCTGTTTTGTGTAATGCTTTTACCTAACATTTTTAACACAATATTATTAATTCTTCTTTAATATTTCAATAATTTACTGTTTTTAAGCTTTTAAGGTTGTGTTTTAATTATGTAAGTCATCTTGGGTCCTTTTTTTAGAGGAAAGGAGGAGTAAAATATTTTAATTAAATAAATAAATAAATATGCAGCAGTGTTTAACATTTTAAGGAAAAAGGAGTGAACAGATATTCACCCAGGTGCATTTCCATTGCTTCATGCAATCAGCAGCCCACCGTTACCGACAGGCCCTCACAATGCACCCCCAGCAGTGCTTTAGCTTGCTAACAGATCCCTATAGCAAGGCTAGGAATTCACAGGCAGAGGCTGTACAAACAAGGCCTGGTTGTTTTTGCTAGTCCGGCAAGGACTTGATTTGGCCAGAAGCTGGGCAGCAGCCCCAGATGTTCCTGGCTCTTCTCTTGTAGGTTTCCTGTCTCTGTTTCGTTTATGACACAACTGGGACATTACATAGAACGGTGCAATTCCAACTGGGTAGGAAAGCCACACAGTATTCTTGGCTTGCTCTGCCTTAAGATTTCACTGAGTGCTCAGCCAACAACCGCTTTCATCACCTTCACTGAATACCTTTCACTTACTGAAGAGCAACAGACCCCAATGACAGAGCTAATCTGGAGGAAAGCTGGAGGCAGAGCAAGCTGCAGAAGCATATCAGTGCATGCCAGCCATTAATCAGAGATAGGGAAGTTACTTTTTTTGACTACAGCTCCCAGAATCCCCAAGCCAGCAATGGGAGATATAGTCCCCCAAAAATAAAGGTCACCAATTTTTGGAATTAATCATACAGCTGAGGACCTCTGAAGAACTGGAAGGAGGAATGCTGAACAGGAACAATGAACACCAACAGAACCAGGGCAAGGAGGGGACGCGGGGATTTCCTAGTCAGATAGAGAGTTGTGCACCTTCGACCCCAGTCTGATTAATTCTAAGGGCTGTCCTAGAACAGTCTCTCTATATTACAGAGAGAGAACCAGGGCCATTCAGTCATTATGCAATCGATCAAGTGAGCGAAAGTGATGCTAAGCCCTAAATGACTTGGTTTTAGGCTATCTGAAAGACAACATCTCCCTATATGAGCCTGCCAGATATTTCAGATGCTTGTGAGAGGCCTTTCTTTCAATCTCCCCAGCCTCACAGGCAAGGAAATGGTTTTAATGAGTTATATTTTTCCCCTTTCAAAATGTACTTTTAAATTATTTTAATTTTTAAAGTAATTTTAACTTGCAATACATTTGCGTTTTAATACTGTAGTTTATTGTATTTCTGACTGTTTTAATATTTGTTTTTTACAAATTGCTTTGCAAGCCCGACTGGTCCCTTCGCTGAGAAACAGGCAGGGCATAAAACAAACTAACTAACAAATACTCCTTCAGCTCCTCAGGGATTCACAGAAGTTGGCACAGCAGTTCTGCCAGAAGGCCTGAACTCCCTGCAGCACCTGCTCCAGTCTAAATAAAATTAGAGGAATGCTAAGGTAGAAAGTTGACACCTGGTGGTTACCAGGAGAGACAGCAGGTCAGTTTACATCCCAGGTGCAAAGCATACTTGCAGATTTCCAGGAAGGGATGCCATGTGGCCAGGTGGGCAGAGAAGGGATGCTATTTGCCTGGCCACAACCCTCACAGTGATGGACCAACACAAACCACAATCCTATAGATCAAGCCACATCACATAAAAACATGTAACTTGTGATTTCCATCAAAGGCACACAGTGGCTGAAACCCAATACTAGGTAAAGGTTCCCCTTGACATTTAGTCCAGTCGTGTCCGACTCTAGGGTGCGGTGCTCATCCCCGTTTCCAAGCCGTAGAGCCAGCGTTTGTCCGAAGACAGTTTCCGTGGTCACGTGGCCAGCGCGACTAGACACGGAACGCCGTTTCCTTCCCACCATGGTTGGTACCTATTTATCTACTCGCATTTTTACATGCTTTCGAACTGTTAGGTTGGCAGGAGCTGGGACAAGCGACAGGAGCTCACTCCGTCACGTGGATTCGATCTTACGACTGCTGGTCTTCTGACCTTGCAGCACAGAGGCTTCTGCGGTTTAACCCACAGCGCCACCACGTCCCTTGAAACCCAATACTAAGTCACAACTAGAGGAGCCCCATTAAATCAATGGGGATCTGTTGAGTTAACAGCTGTGTAAGTTCCAGTGATTCTATGAGCCTACTCTAATTGTGACTTTCAGCCAACATCTATCATCCACTTAAGTAAAACCTGAGATTGTACTAAGACTCTTCACTTGGCCATTTTTAAAGTAGCCTGGTTCCCACTCCAGCTCTCAATTTGTCTTTAATGACAATGCTGGTTGATGGCCAGGACAACATTAGCTTACAGTTTTACCAAATTCAAAATGAGCAGACCTCTCATTGGGAGGGAACGTTATGAGAATGCTGAAATCCTACTGGACCTCATTATTAAACTATTAGGTTGTGAGAACTTGCTTTGTCTATATTACTGGCAGGAAAAAAATACATTGGGACATGCATTTCTGACTACCAGTCATGTATTTTCAGATAAACACTCCAGCCCACATAATATACTAAACAGGATATTTTTCATCCTGATGTGTGAAGGCAAACATAAACAAGATAAGATTTATTATTAATAGATCTCTAGCCGGCTCTTTTTGCAGTGTAAATAGCAGCACCAAATTTTGAGACAGTGAGATAAAGCCAAATCAGCAGATCCCAAAATTCTTTTCTATGGAAGTAAAACCTCTTTCTGGAAACAAGAAATCCACCTCATAGCTAAATTCTCCTGGCCTGGAAAATAACTGTATGGATTAAACGACTAAGATGACAACTCAGTCAGGTTAAGTGAGTGCTTACAAAACAATCTTGTGTTCAGGCTAAAAGAACAAAAGGACAATGAAATCAGTAAGAAGTCCAACAATTAAGATGCAGATTAATTTTGGGATGATTGCTAGCAAAGGTGGTTCCACTGAAAAGGTGCTTCTGTGTGTGTGTGTATGCGTACCTCTCTTTCCTGGATAGTCAACACAGCTGAGAACAGTAACCTCCACACTGGCATGTCATGTGGAAAGGAAGGAGTCAACACAGTCAGAACTGAAATACTAACAAGGAGTAAATTAGCAGTCGTGAGGACAGCGGGCAGTGAAGGACAGAAGCTTGCGCAACACTCAAAGCCAAGAAGGAAATAACTGGGAAAATGGAAAATCATCCACCTTCCCCAAACTGCAGTGAGTCACTCAAAGAGGAAGGAATTTGCAGTGGCAGAGGCAGGCTGAAATGATGGATATGGTGAAGAGCAAACAGAAGGGAATGTGGTACATTTAGATACTGGAACTCTTGAGGCGAATTCTGGGTAGCGAGATGAAACATTAATGAATAATGGATAGACCAGGAGCAAAGAGTTTTAGATTTTTGTAGCTACCCAATTATGCAAACTTGCAGCAACCCCTCTCTCTCCTAACAGAGCACTATAACCCCTGAAAGCTGCTTAATATCAGGATTCAAAGACACCCTGCACAGCAACCCACCTAACATAAATCCAGATGAAAGAAGAACAGCGATAGCCCAGGACTGCCTAAAAAGAAGGATCCTGTTGGGAACTCTGTTCTAACACCAGAATAATGCAGGAGGATATTGAAACAAGATGGAGCTCTGCCTGTCTCTTCAGTGCAGAGCTTCCTGCCCATCACCTTCCAAGGGCTGGGGCGTTCAAGCTCCCAGCCTTGTTTCACGTACCTCACTTCCTTAGAACTCCTCTGAGAGACTGTGACATTGCTTTCGTGTCCTTCCTTCCTGTTGCCGCCAGAACTGGCTCTGTGTACCGGCTAAGTGCGGAATCCCTCCCTTACAGACACACCAAAGCTTCTGAATCAAGAGGCAAGGACAGAATAAAGTGGGAAGGTTGGGTGGGAAAGGGGAGGAGGTGGAACAGAATACTTCTGCCATCAGGGTAGAGGTGCTCCATGCACCTCCAAAGCAACCAGGAGTGCCCAAGCATATACACATTCCACCCCACATAGCCTTCCCTTTCAGAAAAGCTCTGGGTGTGAGTGCATGTGCACTCGCCATGCTCACTTGATGTGACAAAACGCTCATGACAAGGAGTGTATCTGTGGAAGTCTTTATAGAAGAGAAAGCTTCTCTGAAAGAATACAAGGGCCTCTTTCAAATGTCTCCTTGCACGGCCCGTCCAGAATACCCTGCAACTTGAAGCAGAGCCTCTCTCTGCTGCTGGGGCCAAGGCAGACAATTCCAAGAGGTCTTGCTGCACTGTTCAGATGACAGTTCTTGCTTTCATCCTTCCCTCCCTCGCTGGTGGTGGTGCCTGAAACAGGCTGCTTCACTCACCTCTTGTAGGACAAGGCTGACCTCCCGTTTGTCTAAGCCTGATAACAAGAGAGGTGACTTAAAGGTACAGAACGCTTGCTAGCTGGTGCCATCCTGACCTCTGCTGGTGAAAGAAAGCTGCTGCAATACAGTTCTGGAAGCAGAACTGTGCCAGATCTGAACCCACATGCTGGCTGCCTCCAGAGATGTTTTCACATAACACCCACATGATTTGTGCTGAGTGAATTCTATCGACCCACTGCCAGACAAAAAGAGGAGAAGCACTTGGTAAGAAATCAAATGTACATTTTAGATCAGCCATCCTTAATAAGATCCATATGGGCCCTTGGGTGGCCCTGAGACATTTGAAGGGGGCACAGACTGGAAACAATTCGGCACGCACCATCTTATAAGGTTCATTATGTGTCGCATAGAATCTTGATTCGCCCTGTATTACTTTCATATTGCATTTATGGCCGTGGCCTTAAAAAAGGGTGAGAATGGCCATTTTAGATTATACATGTTTTCAGGTTATAAATCCCAGAGATTATGGGGGGAAAGTTTCACAATACATATGAAAAGCTCCTCTGTCATTTCAAACCATATAGTGTTTATTTATTTTTATTTATTTATTTATTCGATTTTTATCCCGCCCTTTTAGACAGAGTCTACTCAGGGCGGGTTCCATAAACATTAAATATAAAACAACTTGAACAATTAAAATTAAAATTGTTGCATTAGGCATCCAGCTGCAATTTGAGCCTGCATCATGTTTGTGAAAATGACATGCAAATAATATCAATCGCAGACAACAACTTAGGTTGGAAGAGGCAGCTTATTTGAGTCAAACACCTTTGCAGAATGACTCTTGTGCAAAGCTGACCATTCTGTCATAGATGGCTTTTCCCTTGCTGCAGCAGCATTAGCCTCTGCTGGCCTGTTTACAGCACAACACTCCACAGGAGCCATTCATTGTGTCCAACCCTTTGAAAGAACAAAGAAAAATTCTATACCCCTGCAGTTCCAAGTCTGCGCCTGGGAAAATGCATGGACAAATCAAGCAAATCAAACAGATTTGCCAAATATTTTTCATGACTGATGGATCAACAAGTGGGGGGGGGAAAGAGGGAAGATGGGCATAGAAGCCTTCTTCCTGACCAGCAACTGGAAGCCATGTTCCGCCATCTGTCTGGCTTAAGACTTCAGCAGGCACGATGACCCATATACAGTCAAGTGCTGTCAGGTCAGCCAAGTTGATGCAGGAGCTAAAGGGCTAGAAAGCTACTTTTTAAAGACTAACAGAGATTCTCAGGAAGCTGGACTCTAAATGCAAAACTACAGCTGATGTGCTCTCTCTATATGGTCATAGAACTGTAGCCAGAATTTGGGGGGGGGGGGGGAATTTTGGACTTTAACTCCCAGAATCCCCTAGCTAGCATGGCCATGCTGGCTGGGGGATGTGGAGAGTTGCAGTGGAAGAACATAATTTCCCCCCAATGCCTGGTTGAAAGCATACATCCAGCCCCAATGTTGTGCATGTGGTTTTTTCCCCAGGGATGTTGGCAAGTCTTTCGGTCTGAGTCCCAAGGCCAAGTTTGAGTCTTTGGTACCTGGTACCAAGTCCTGTAATGGCATTCCGTGTCTAGTCGCGCTGGCCACATGACCACGGAAACTGTCTACAGACAAACCCTGGCTCCATGGCTTGGAAACGGGGATGAGCACTGCCCCCTAGAGTCGGATACGACTAGACAATTGTCAAGGGGAACCTTTACCTTTACCTTACCAAGTCCTGAGTCCCAACTACGAGCTCCTATTAAAAATAAGGTTTTTAACCCAGAAAAAAGGGTGGGTTGTTTGGGTTCCAAGTCGCAAGTTGAGTGAGTCATTGAAAGAAAAAAACGAGAGTCACCAGTGCGACTTAGGTCTGACTTGACAGTGAGTCCCATGACCTAAGTCCCCATCCCTGTTTTTTTTCCTATGTCCTACCAGCTTCTCTCTGAAAAAAAAAAAGGCCTAGGGATAACCATTCTGATTCTCATTCCTCCTCCGCATTTGCAATATGGAAAAGTCTCTTGCTCCCCTCTTCAAGAAGTAGGATGTCATGCAGTACTCAAATCTGATTTCAGAAGAACTCTAGACACGATTAGGTCGGACCTCAGGAAAGAATAAGCTATCATTCCCCCACCATACAACTGGGTGAAAGGAGAAAGGAAGAGAAGGGTTGGAACCAACCTGCCTTTGGCTCTGGTCCTGCCCACTGCCAGCATACAAACTCCAATATATTAGCCTAGAAGGAATCCTTGACAGAAAAAGAATAAGCTACCCCTGCCATCAAGTTCATCAGTTCTAAGACACACACACACACTGTATTTAGAGACACTCCGAGAGGGCAAACTTCCCTTTGCTCTGCACAAAATGAAACAGAGCCTATCCAGTTCCACTAACATAAGCAAACTGCTTACTGAATTAAAAGTGTGGCTATGCTTCCCTCAACCCATTTTACATACATTAGGAAAACAGGTAGTACATTTGATTAACTGCAAAATTACATTTCATCTTGTATGTTTTGGGTGAAATGACAGCCATGTAACACTCTGCCCATATTCCCTGTACGGAGTAACAGAACACAAGGAAACAATCAAGCACGTGCCCTCTGTCAACTTTCTCATGTTAAACTAGGTCTCTGAGAAGCACTGAAATGGCTCTTCCTGCTCACAGAAATTATCCACCTGCTTATGGAAAGGTCAACAGAATTCAGTTACCATTTTTTGGTATATTATGATTGTGGGAAATCACACCACATAAAAAGTGGGAAAAACAAACAAACAAGAATCTGTCTAAATATCTAAATCAATAAGTAGGTTCTTGCAAGAAAAATACTGGAGACAAATTCCATTGAAATGAAAATGCCTAACTCCACTAGAAATCCCAAGAATGTCCTCAGATGTGCAGTGTTTAAAATGACATGTTTTTCAACAAGCTATGCAGATTGCTGGAGAGCAACATTTTATTCCTGTCCTGAACTCTTCAAAATGAGGTTATTTTGCTTCTGACCAGGCATTAGGAAACTGAGTGAGCAAGTCCAACACAATGGTAATTGGGTTATTTCTACCTTTTAAACTAGCTTTTGTGTTTTGTCATCTTATTTTAAAAATATACACCAATAATCTAGAAACTGATGATTTAAAACATCCTGTGCCTTTTCCAAACTTTAAAATACTTCTGGTCCTTTTTCACTCTTTAGTAACTGGGATGACTGAAGACAAAGTGCATACCCTCAAGCCTCAATGAGCAAGATACTCAGACTTCAGTCAATGAAACACGTCTCCTAGTTTATTCACAGATTTTTATTAACCTTCCCATTAACAAATACATTGCAAGACATGCCTTGCAAGTGGCAGAGCATAATTGGAGATTCCATTTCATGCATCTCCAACTAGGGATCCAGTAAGACTGAGTCTGAATGTAAGAGGCCCATCGCTATGACATTTCTTCTAGTATTGTGATAATACAAGCAAAGGCGGGGGGAAAGCAACTGTTAGTCTGAGAAACAGTACCAGCGAAGACAGATAGCTCATTTGTAACTCCCCGTCCTTTAATACTGTTATTGTTCCCACTGAAGCCTGGAAGAAGTCTGAGGATAATACTGTATTATTTACTTATTTATGCAACACATTTACATCCCACATTTTTCTCCAAGGAACTCAGAGAAAAGGATATGGCTTTCTTTCTTTCAGCCTTACAACAACCCTGTGAGGTCAGACGAGGAGAGTATGACTAGCCCAAAGTCACCCAGTGAGTTTCATGGCCAAGTGGTGACTTTAACCTTAGGTCTACCAAGTTCCAGTTCAACATTTTAATTAATACATCACAAGGGTAGATCTTAACCTTACACTTCTCAGAAAACGAGACAACACCTAGGGTCTACAGGTTACACTTACCAAAAGCCTTCTGGGGCTCAGTGAGTTTCAGTGTGAAAGTTCGGCCTTTGGGCAAGTCCTTCAGCATTTTGGCGACCTCATAATGCCTACAGCCGATGAGACTCTGACCATTGATGGATTCTATCATGTCCCCCACATTGATGACTTTGATCCGGTCAATAACACTCCCTTCCTTGATTCTCTGCCAACAACAGATGGGAGTAGTCATTACGCAAATTTAGATCAACTCACTTACTGATCCCAGACACAAACTACCTTGAAAATATCAAAAAGCAACACTGCCAAAAAAGAAAAGTCTATCATCGTAGAGGAAAGCTCCTACTTAGCTCTGCCTCATTCAGCCATTCCAGACTCACCTCCTTGTGCGAATGACATCTGTCAGCCTATTTGGGGGAAGGTATTATGTGTGGATGAGAAAAAGACACTGAAGTTCATGATAAATCAAACTAAGTGCAGAATTATTGTTCTCTTGAAGGCTTTCCTAATACCTTTCTATAGTTTGGCAATGGGTGTGCCAAAATCAACCTTGTGGTCTTCTGCCTTTGTTCTTACATACAGCCTGCCATTTCTTTGTGTGGTGACTGTCGCCCATGTCAGGCTTCTGAGTGAAGTGAACCATGTAGCAATCAGCAGCAAAGAACGAAGCTGACTGTTGAGAATGTTCACGCCTCTGTCCCATATCCTTCTGCCCATTTCTCCATTAAGCTCTATTATGATCCAACGGTGTGGGCATGCATTGTATATTCTGCTCTGATTCAACACTGAATCTGCAATTCTCCTGAAGATCATGTATCATTATTATGCCTATATTTCTAACTGACTCACAGTGCCTGTGAACACTGGCCCAACCAGTCTGGCATCCTGTTTCCGGAAGAAGCAGCAGCTGCTAAATACCTTACAAGTGGCACAACACCACCTACCAAGCACAGTTCTACTCCTGGAAGCAGGTAAGAAGAGAACAGCTTCTGGATTACCAGATGCCTCACACTAAAGGGAGAGTACTATCCTAATTCTCTGAATCTACCTCCTTCTTGAACCACATTTCTCAGACAGACTGCCCACATGCTACAAGAAGTTATTAGAATTCCTACTCTTTGTGTAAAATACTAGTTTCTGTGGCATTTTGCCTGTGAGAGCAGAAATCTATGATGTCAACATAAGAACATAAGAAGAGCCCTGCAGGATCAGGCCAAGGGCCCATCTAGTCCAGCTTCCTGTATCTCACAATGGCCCCACCAGATGCCTCTGGGAGCACATGAGACCACTAGAGACCTGTCTCCTGATCCCCCTCCCCTGCAGCTGGCATTTTGAGGTCCCTTTCTTTGAAGCCTAGAGATTATACATCCCCATCATGGCTTGTAACCTGTGATGGACTTTTCTTCCAGAAATCTGTACATCCCCTTTTAAAGGCATCTAGGCCAGAGGCCATCACCACATCCTGTGGCAAGGCGTTCCACAGACTAACAACATGCTGGGTAAAGCAATATTTTTTGTCTGTTCTCACTCTCCCAACACTCAATTTGAGTGGATGTCCCCTGATTATAGTATTGCATGAGAGGGAAAAGAGCTTCCCTCTGTCCACTTTATCCATCCCCTGCATAATTTTATATGTCTCAATCATGTCCCCCCTCAGGCTCCTTTTCCCTAGACCAAGGGTCTCCAAACTACGACCCGCGGGCCACATCCGGCCCACCTTGCCTTTTTATCTGGGCGGGAGGACGGACAGGCGGGTTGGGGCATGCAGGCATGCATACGCACGTGTTCCTTTGGTCCTCAAAAATGTGGAAAATATATTATGTGGCCCTCACGGTGAAAAGTTTGGAAACCCCTGCTAGAGACTAAAGAGCCCCAAACGCTGTAGCATTTCCTCATAAGGGAGGCACCCCAGTCCAGTAATCATGACCATTATCTGTGGCCCATGTGTATCAGGATGGCATGCTTTGGCGTGTAATATAATGGTTACACGGATTACACAGAGAAAGCGGCTATAGGTGATTCCTGATACAAGCAACCCCTCAGAAAGTGTAGCCTGCTGAAGAAAAATAGGGCAGAGAGGTGACTAGAACTAGAGAAAGTGTATTATTGAGGAGAGCAAGCTTTCATAATTGCTAAACCAAAACAAGCAGGCAACACTGACTTGAGAAATTCTGTTTCACAGGGTCTACTTAAGCAACAAAATTTAAAAGTGCTTATTTAAAGAACTAGAACAGCAGAAGTCTGCAGTTTGTATTCACTCTGGGGTTGTCTTGTGCCACTTTTAAGAGGGCAAAGACCGGACCCTCTTTCAGATCATCCTGTGACAACACAGTCATTTCCTCTAAGACAGAGAGGCAGATTTACACAAGTGGAACACTGTAATTATCTATTAACTGCACAGTAGTTATTGTGACCATTTTTGATTATGTGACATGAAGACTGCCTCTCTGCCCAAACATGCAAGACTGATCTTTCTATCACTAGCCTCATGTCTCCCTTTACATCTCCCTCAGAAAACACACACTGTGCTTCTCCGAAGAGTTTCCACCCGTTTTGACATAACAAGAAGTTTTAAAGACCAATCCCAGGCCCATAATTTATTTCTGGCAAGTAAGCATTTATGGGCATGCAGGCAGACAGTGCCTCTAACTAAAGGGGAGCAGGATGAAAGAGGGCACTCTGTTCTCTGGCAGGACTGCACTGGCACCAGGTTCAACATACTTAACATGGCACAAGAGGAAGCAGGTATGGGCTGGGATTTGCAATCTTCTGCCCTTGGTGCAGGCTCAGAACCATGGAAGAAAAGAGAGATTCAGAATTTTAAAGAATTTAAGTAGCCAATTCTTAAATTATGCCCCAATTGTATCAAGAGGTCATTACATACATCCCAAAGAGGATTAAGGCTTTAGCAAAGCTGGATTCCTCAGAGTTACAGCTCTGTTCTAAATGCTTAGGACAAGGCTGGGAAAACTTTTAATGTCAAGAGCTGTATTGCCTCAAGGATAATCTATCAGGGTGTGGAGCTGCATGTCAGTGGGGTTCAGGGCCAAAACCAAAGGATGACCCTTTCCATCTCACAGCCAATCCATCTTTATTTCTTCAGCCATGTGCCAACAACAACAAAGTCTTTCCTCAGTCCTTTTTCTCAGGGGAGTCCCAAGTCAGTTTTGGCAGCAGTCTGAACTGTCCAGTTACAAAATGCAACATGAAATTAGGATGAGGGTCCGAAATTGGCCACCACTGATCTGAAAGCACACCCTATCTGAAACAGAATTCCAGGTATTTATTTTTATTTTTTCTAAGGAAAAAATAATAAGTTCTAGTCTTCATGGTTCCTGCGAATGATATGGATAATTAAAACAGGAATGGGGTGAGACTGATGATGTAACAGGACAGATTCCTATACTTCATATACAGCTTCATTAAATAGTGCCTAGCCAGCTCTGTCAATACATTTATCTCTATGATCACCATCTCACAAATGATCTCTGACAGGAGGAATAACTTAGACTCATAGAATTATAAAACTGCAGAATTCCAAATGTCATCCAGAAAATCTGCAGCTAAAACATTTCTGACAGATGGGCATCCAAACACTAATTTAAAACCTACAGCAAAGAAGAATCCACCACCTTCTGAGGTAACCCAGTCCACTGTCAGATAGTGTTTACCCTTCTGAGTGTCCACACATGGGCTGAAACCTAGTTACTTAGCATAGTGAGTTGCAACTAGAGTAAGCCCATTGAATCAGTGGGGATTTGTTGAGTCAACTCCTCCATAAACTCCAATGATTCAATGGGCCTACTTCAACTATAATTTACTATGCTAAGAAGAGGATTTCAGCCCATGACTCTTTTACCTAGATCTTTTAACATATCAAAACAGCACATTTTCATTATTAAAAAGCTTACTTACACACACACACACAAGCTTTTTAATAATGAAGATGTATTAAGAAATCATGTTTTGTGCAGAAAAGGTCTGAGGCATATATACTCTGGAATTATGTGCATTATGAAACTACTTGGAAGGAATAAAAAGCCTTCTTAATCAGGATGGAAAGACAACAACTTAATCAGAGTGGGAAGAGGGGGGAAAAGAGTAATTGACCTTTTCTAGAAATGGCTGCGCTTGAACTCACTATTTCAGTAAAATCCTTTTGCCCTCAGAAGGCTCACTGAATGAGGATTATGGATAAGCACTAGTCATAATACCCTTCTCAAGAAAACTACTCTTAATAGATAAGGGGGGTGTTGTTACATAGCCTGTCTGAAGCTGAGAGATGAGGCAGGATAGCACGAATACCATAGAGATAATTAAAACACTGAAAAAGTTCCACAGGTGGAAGCTCTTATCTCCCAACAGCCAGCAAGAATTCAATTTTTTTTAAAAATGAATCAGGATAAAGTGGGGCTATCCACAGATACCTTGATGAAAGCATAGCCAGCACCGTTGTCAGTGATGGTCAACCCAAGGGCCTCCTCAGATTTGAACACATCAACCTCCTTCCTCTGGCCTTTTGTATGGGCAAAGATAAAGTCTTCCAGGCCAATCTGGCCACCCAACAATTTGTCCATGTCCACTTTGTGGGTATTTAAGGTACAGAACATCACCTAGAAGTATTGAGAAAGAAGAAGAAAGAATCAGATGCTACAGACACCTTAACTGCTGTGTAATATTTGGCTCAACAGACACAGTGGGACTACTCCTTCAAAAATATGGGGCACAGATGTTTTGTGCCAGTGGCCTTTAGCTTAGGTTCACAGACATTTCCCCACACAAAGGCAGACACATCTAAATCGTGGTACCGCCCCACACAGTCAGCCAGGTGTAGAACCTTCCTAATGCTTAAATGGGTATTGCAGTGTGCTTACCTCAGCTGGTGAGATTTTAAAGGCCTCTGCTATTTTACTGTATAACTCCTTCACATTGGTGAAGCCCTCAATCCGGCCAGTAGGACTTCCATGGGCAAGCTGAGTGTGGAATACCAGGCGAGGGCGAAGACTGGCTGGGGGAGGGGGAAGGCCTGGCTGAAGGGTTGCCACACTGCCAACACTGCCTACCCCCACCCCACCCAGGCTGCTACGGATGGGCTCAGCTTCCTCATTCTCCACCAGTGGAGGGGCCTTCTTCCGACGACCTAGTCCAAGCGGCATGAGGGAGATGTGGGCCAGGTAGCAGTGAGGGTTGGTCACCCAATATATGGATCTGGAGGTAGAAAAGGCACACAGGATCAATAACATGGAAGCCCTGTGGGTCATTTGAAATGATAAACAGATTAAAAAGCAAAAGCAATAAGCAGGCTCTGGAAAAAGGCATTGACTACTAGGGAATATGTTTTCAACACAATACTTGGATCTAGGAAAGAGAAACTTTGGCTAGACAGGTGCAGAACTTTTCTCCCCAGAAAATACCAGTTCTGTGTCTGTGTCCTCAGGTTAGGTTGATTCACTTTATAAGTGAGCAAGTATAGCAGCCTTACAAATAAACTCACACGATCAAAATATTACCAGCCTGCTGTCTATACATATCCTTTGGGACACAGCAATCGCTTAAAAGGAAGAAGTGAAAAATCCTTTTGAAAGTTTAAATGCCCTGCAGCTTCACCATCTATTCAACCAGACCAGACAAATTACTACAGGAGAGCTGCTTCTTTGGAACATATTGTCCTCTTGCAGAAAATTACAGGCTTATGTAGGCAAGCAACCATCAGTGAATGCAGCTCACAACCACATTTACATCTTTGAACACAGCTTAACTTGCTCCATCTCACACACGTTAAGTTCCATAAAAACATAATGAGGGAGTGGGTTAAGGGGAGACTAGGTAACTACACTGCATGGGGGTGTGTGCACAAATGTGCTCTACCCTGTTTCCCCTAAAATAAGACCTAACCTGAAAATAAGCCCTAGTATGATTTTTCAGGATGCTCGTAATATAAGCCCTACCCCAAAAATAAGCCCCAGTTAAGTGAAACCCCGCCCTCCACCACTGTGCAGCAACCAGAAGAAGATGACATGACTATCTGAATAACATAGATTGTTGTACATGAAAAAAATAAAACATCCCCTGAAAATAAGCCCTAATTTTATGGAGCATTTTATGGGGCAAAAATTAATATAAGACCCTGTCTTATTTTCGGGGAAACAGGGTGTACTTCCTATCAGGCTTTACTTTTTTTTTTCTTTTAAAACCTTTATACTATTATTGGCTACATTTTATTTAACACAACAATGAACAATCAACTACTCAAATTTCAATGTGACCACAACACAGGAAAACAATGTAATACTAATGCAATTTCCAAAAATGTTTCTTTCAGAGTCTGAAAAATGTTGAAGCCACAAGGAAAACCTGCTTCCTCCCCTCATTTTTTATTTTGGAGAAAAATATGCAACGCTTAGCATCTTTTACAGCTCTTAGGTGTGTTTTTTTAATGTTCATAAAGAAAGAGAAATAAGAGGTATTATATCAGGATTGGGAGAAGATGAAGCAATAAATGAGCTGGGGCAGAGCCATCCTGCAGTTTTGCTCATATAAGTCCATTCATAGTCTCTCTCTCTCTCTCACACACACACACACCGCATTTCCCTCCTTTCTCCCATTCCCTTGCAGCAGCTCTGTTCCCCAGGCAGCTATAAGGCTTTGAAACAAAGCATCCATTGGAGCTAAAGAGTGCTTGTTTCACAGCCTTACTGTACAGTTGAAGGGGGATTTTAAGGGGGTTGCAGTGCCAATTGAGCCCTTTAAAAATGCTCCAAAGCCCCCTGTGCCTAAAACTCCTCAAAACAGTAATCTGGCTTTTAAATTAGAACCTAATGTTGATCCTAGTGGAAGCTTTTAAAAAAAACTAATTGCTATGAGGAGTTCAGGTCAATGAAGGGGAACGAGCCGCCAACAAGATTTGTGGGAGGCAGGCCACATCCAGCAGTTTGTTCACACCAATGCCATAGAAAGAACTTTCACTTCATTTAGAAATATAATATTTTCAGTGAAAGGAAAGGGGAAAGCCTCTAAACAACAATCAATACAATTTTGGAAAGGAAGATCGTATTAAAAGTATTGTTCTAAGGGGTCCTGTGGGTATGGGGTGCATGGTGGTTTAGATTGTGTAGTAAGGGTTTTTTTTTCACTTTTGTATTTGTTTTTGTTCTGAAAAAAATAAAAATAAAAAAAGAAATATAATATTTTCGAATTGATTTATTTCACGTTTTACTTCACAGTAATCAAATGTGTACGGAAAGTGAATTCTATGAACATGGGATCTCTTCTCTTGCAGATTCTGTTCAGAGTCTCATCTTTGTCGAAAGGTGAGGTCTTGAGAAGAAAAACCTTACTGTTCTTTTCTTTCTACATTTTATTTATTTTTCTCCATGTTTTACTTATTTTCCCCACATCACAGGGCACTTATAATGCCATGGGTATTTCAGGAACCTAATAGGGGAGCAAACATTTCTATCTTCTGGCTACAAAGCTCCCACTTGACGCTTGAGTTCAGCATAGCAGAAGCCTCTGTCCAAGATTAAATCTCCGTCTGAACCCAGAACTCTTCTTTGCTCTACAATGTTCACATCGATAAACATTACAAATATTTACAGGTCCAAGTATCCTTCCTTAAAGACTGACTAAACCCAACAAGAAAAGCCATGAAGTAAATACGATCAGATAAACATGTAGATGTTCCAATGTTGTTCTTGTAGTTCTAAATGTGAAAGAGAAACACATTCCTCAATGCCTGGGTTGGAATGCACATGTAAACCGAAATGCTATATTACTATAGAATCAAAGCCACCTACCAACTAGACAAACATAACAACAAAGTGCCCTAGTAAATCCTTCATTTCTAAGGCTCTGGTTCCCTCTTAAAGAGAAGGAACTTTAGGAAATGAGCAGGGCCACAAGACCTCTCTCTGTAGACTGTATGTGTCGCTCAATCAGATACGGTATGAGAACACGCAAGTAGACAGCACAGGCACAACAGGAGCCCTTCCAGTCAGTCTCTGTTCTGGGATCAGGGTGGAGCAAGTTGATTCAGAGCAGAGAAACTGGCCACAGGGAGTTCCCTAGAGAGGGTGGGGACAGCAAGGGAATTCAGCCAAACACTGTGTGCTTCACAATAAAGGAGAGCAGGGCCAAACTACAGGGCACAACACTTCCCAATCTAAGTATTACTCTCTTCTCTGATACCACCAGAAGCAGCTATTTTCAAAGAAGCATTCTGTCTTGTTTCATACTGCCAATTCCATTGCGGTCCAGCTCATCATATCATTTTCTACTACCAAAAGCCATTGCACTACTTTAAACTTATATCCCTCCCTCTTGGCATCTCTCCCAAAAGTCTGCCACAGCACTTTGACCCACTTTTGACCAATCTAAGTCCTGATTTCACTATATTCTTATCCTCGCTGCCATTTCAAACAACTGTTCAGGACATAATCACTCTCCAAAATTCAACCCTACCAAGACAGTAGGCATTTACGGGCCTTCAAATTAGCTCTAAATGCTCGTTTCTTGCCAAGAGCCAAGAATGTTAGATTTTAATTTGTCTAGACAGCAGACATACAAAAGACAAAGGGCTGACAGCTCCCACCATAAAAGAAGTACAATAGGAAAGATATTATTTTATACGATAAGGCATATTGAGCATGTGAAGTACTTTAAATTTACAAATTTAATCTTTATTGTAAAATGAGTTCGTTTGTAAATCTAACAGTTTAGATTTGAACTACTGTGAAACACCACTAAGATTTCAAAAGTTGGCTCGCTTAAAGCACTGTATATTTTGGGGGAGGGCCAAATAACTTCAGAAATCTGTTCCATAAATTCCTTGTATAGCTCATTGCTAAGTTTTGTTGACGTTCCATTGTGAGCTAGGGACTTCTGTATAAGACCACTAAGATGCTAAGCTTTAAGTAACTAGAGAACTTAAACAGATCCACAACAAATCCACTGCATTATGACAGGAATTACTTCATCTAGACCTAAACAATCAGAAAACCGCCTAGAGTGGTCATAATTGACCAGATAGGCGGGATATAAATGAAATAAATAAATAAATAAATAAATAAATAAATAAATAAATAAATAAATAAATAAATAAAGTGTATTGCCCAGCTTCTTTTTAAACCTTCCTATGGCAATGCCATAGGAAATCAACCCTGAGTGCTCACTGGAAGGACAGAACCTGAAGCTGAGGCTCCAATACTTTGGCCATCTCATGAGAAGAGAAGACTCCCTGGAAAAGACCCTGATGTTGGGAAAGTGTGAAGGCAAGAGGAGAAGGGGACGACAGAGGACGAGATGGTTGGACAGTGTCACCAAAGCTACCAACATGAATTTGACCCAACTCCGGGAGGCAGTGGAAGACAGGAGGGCCTGGCGTGCTCTGGTCCATGGGGTCACGAAGAGTCGGATACATCTTAACGACTAAACAACAACAACAATGGCAATGCCCATCACCTTACTAGACAACTTGTCCCATACAATCACTGGTTTTACAGCTATGGATTCACTTGCAAAAAATCTACAAAAGCTGTCATTTCCTGCGATTAAATGCACTACTACTCAATTTTAATTTATTTATTCGGCTTTTTAAACATTAAAAATGCATCCACTTGCACTTTACATCACTTGTTGACAAACATATTTATTTAATCTTCACCTGTCCTCTAACACTCCAATCCTATACACATATTTATCTGGAGGTGCCCAACCTGACCTACTCCTAAACTAGGACTGCAGGCTGTACTGGCCAGAATCCTGTTCATTAAGGTCTAATGGGTCAGGTGTTCTACTCCTGCAACAAAGACTACACAAGTCAAATATCATTGGTCAATGTGGTTCCCATTTTGACTTATTGTGCAATATGCCAGCGAAAGTGTTTCATGGATAGTACTTCTGCCTGGGCACAATTGTAGCTACTCCACAGGATTTCAGCCATTTGGCTTCATTCTAAAGAAGGCTAGGAGGACAAAGTAGGAAAGAAATAACAAAGATTGACAAAACAACAGCAAGGAGAGGAGGGGTAAGGCCTTGTATATTAAATAATAATAATTGTGTACAATCAAGCCAGTACAGGCATGGCGACCCTTTTAGAGGTTTTCTAGGTAAAGAATACTCTGATGTTGTTTATCATTTCCTTCTTCTGGGGGCACCTTGAAGTTGTGCTGATTGTCCAAGGCCACACAGGCTGACTCTTCTGGAATGCATGGTGGGGAACTGAACTCCCACCCTCTGGCTCCTCAGCCAGCTACCTAACTCACTGAGCTATGCAGTCAGCTACCTTGTATATTACTCCTCCATATCAAGAAGAAGAATTGGAGAAAGTTAACTATTGTTTCAAATACCTGGGTCAGAATATTAAAAGTTATTTTAAAAAAAACACTTGCCTTTTTTTCAAAACAAGAGACCATGATTACCTTCCCAGGAGGTAGTGGTGCTAATCTGCTGCACCATAAAGTCCTGTGTCATCTTTAAGATTAATGATTAAATGGTGGCTTCCACTTATGTGGACTAATGTATGACCCCAATTACCGTCAAATCCTTATCAACTGAAGTATGGCCTAGCTATGCTTCCTAATACTATAAGCATATTATGACAGACTGTGCCTATATTCTAGGCCAGTAAAGCTCATGCAAGCAATGCTGACATCACCAATATCATTACTACGAAGGAGTGGAGAAGACATGTTTTTAAAAACAAGCTATTTTCCCCCTAGAGTGATAGAAACGTCTGAAGAAAGAAAATATAACTGGACATATCTTCAGAGCTTTCCATTATTGCTTGCTGGATTCAACAAGGAATGATAACAAATTGTACCTCTTGCTGCAGTGGGTGCAGTTTCCTGCCTCAGGAAGTGGTGACCAGTGACCTCTTGGTGAGAGGTGAATAAGGGTCTAGAGACACCAGGTGGGAAAAGAGCATAAACTGGCAGGTCTATGAGGAAGGGTGGGCTGCTGTGTACATATCTGCATGGAATGGGCAGCTCATATTTCACTATTAATATATATCATGACTTAGGAATATGCACCAAAGGCACCCATATTCTGTCATCAGAATAAATTATAGACACCTCCCTAGATTTTCCAGGTTACGAATATTCTGGCAGTAAAATTCCAGATTTCAAGGATTTTGGAATATTTTATAAAATGTAGAAAAAGAAGCAATTGTTGAAAAGACTAGCAGTGATGGAGGTAGAAGATTGTGGCCACAGAAGAAGAATAACTCTACCACATGCTACCCTACAACTACTGGAAGTGCTTTTAGACTTCTACTTTCAATCTTCCTTGAATTACTTAGCAATCAAAGTTAGAAACATTATTTTTTCTTTGCACTTCTAGACTGCTCAATAATCAGGTTCTGGCACAAGTGAAAAATGAAAAATTCTAAAAGCATTTATTTAAATACCTCATTTATTTAAAAAAAAGGTATTCACTTGGTGCAAAAACAAACAAACAAACCCTGCAGCTGCCATGTGAGCCTCTCTGGATAGGGCACTTGCACCAGCAAGGGACCATGACAGAAATGTCTTCCTTCTGTTGCCACCCTTCTCAACCTATTTGGTGGGAATATCTGGAAAAAGGCGTGGATAATGAACCTAGGGTCCAGACAAATAAACATGGGAAATGTCAATCTTTTAGCTAAACTGTCCCGTGCTGTCCAAGGCTTTACACGACAGAAACAGCACTGCGAATTTCAAAACCCAGAGATTCTCAAGTGTCAGATGCCACATCCCTGATGTGTGCTCAGTTGCCAGGTTTGAGACAGCTCTGGCTGTAAGTTAAAGCCTAGTAAGCACAGGGGGTTTGCCAATGCCTGCTTTATATCATTTTGCCTAAGGCTGAGTTAGGGAGTAGACTGTATGCCCCTCAGTGATGTAAGCAAGAAGGTGAGCTAATCCTTTCTGTGCCTGTGAAGGCTGAAATGGAGGGAGTAGTCAACTGTTGGAGAGAAATAGGCCACAGATGATGTTCTAATTTCTGAAGAGAAAGAACTCAGTTGTTACAACAACAAAAGAGGGAGACCCTATTAGGCCCAAAGCCAACACTTTACAGATCCAAGCACAACCCCACAGCAGCACAGAGAAACAGCTAATTTAACCAGTAGAAAACAGACAAGGAGATCTGTCCCATGCACTGGGCAAGAGACAAATTAACATACACAGTATTTAGTTTTTCTGTTTACAACTTCCCACAAAACAGCAATGCTGACCACAGGGAAGGGATATTAAATATATTCAGAAAGACAGGAAAACCAGTTTCCTCTGCTGCTAGACATCTGGGTGTTGCTAGCAAATTATCCTCAATACCTACTCTACAATTAAAGGAAAACAAAGGTCAGTATCAGCGGTGAAACTAACCCTTCCCTGACAGAACCTAAAGGAAACCTGCTAGGATACTCTCTCAGTCTCTTGCAATAAGGAAGAACTTGCATACAAAACCAGAAAATACATTTTAAACAAACAGCCTTTGAAACAACCACTTGTTAAATCTTTGGATCATAAAACACAGATTTTCAAAGAGTTTCAGTCTGTGTGACAAAAACAAAAATATTGTGGCACCTTTAAGACTAACAGATTTATTTCAGTATGAGCTTTCATGGATTACAGTCTGCTTCCTCTGACACACAAGAGCACAATATTTAGGCCACAGATTTGTCTACAGGGTGTACAGGGCTAAATACACAAATTGAGTTATCTCTAATTAAGAAAATGCCCTAAGATTTCACTCCTCAGAAAATAATTCTGGCGGGGAGGAGGACTTGTGTTTAAATCTTACTCTGTTCCCTAAGGTCAGCAGGAAAGAGAGATGATAAACTCCCTGGATATTTAGGAGAATGGTAACTTGGTTACAATCCAAAGTTCCAATTAAAGAACCGAGAACGCTGGCTCCCGTTCCAACTGACGCTCCTTGGGGCGAAACGTCTCGGGGGGGGGGGGCAACGACACCTTCCTTCGTATTCTGTATCCAAGCAACTTCGGCTAGGGTTGGTACATGTGCAAACAGGCAGGAAGCTTCTTCCCGCAGGGTGGGGGCGGGGAAAGAACGCTGGATGCCAGGACACCTGGGTTCTTTCCCCACCACCCTCAACTCAGCCTTACCAAAAGCTTCCTTTTATCTCCCCCCTCCCCCCCCCCCCAGCATCCGAATCCCATTTGGGCAAAGGCAGCCGGCCACCCTCTCACCGCGGCGCTGTCCTCCTCACCAGCCGCGCGTCCCTCCCCCGCGTCTTACCCTCGTCCGTTTCCTCGCCGGGCCCGTCCCTCAGCCAAACTACAGCCCAAGCCCAGCGAGGCCTGTCCCCCCCAGTAGGGGGCGGGCCCCAACACCGCGCCTACCATCCAATCGGATCACACTTCGCATACTTCCTCGACGAATCACAGTTGACTCCGCTAAGGCGGAACATTCCTGGTCTTTCACACCAAGTCACTCCTCCCTCCCTGTCAAGGTGCGATAGCAAAAACCGGGCAGGGCGAGGAGCAGAAACACGAAGGGATGGAGCATACCATCCTTGAAAAATTGGGGGGGGGGGGAATGAATCGAACGTATCCTGAAAAGCTACAGAGATATCACCTACACAGCAACCACCATTACGTGACTCCACCCCCCCCCCCGGCTGAAGCTTACGTTTGGTTCGTGTTCCCATAGCGTTCTATTAGCCCGTTCTGTCGCTACGGGGTCCTGGAACCAAAAGGGCGGGCGGGGTTTAAGCCAGAGGCGGACGGCCTTTCTCGCTTCTCCGGTGCGTGCCGTGAAGGAGCAACACAGACATATCATTCCGACTACGCCGAATTAGCTTTTCCATCCGTTTCTCGGGGACTACAGCTCACCGACCGACGCCTGGCTCCTGAAACGTAGTTTCCTCCTTCAGAGACTTGTATTTTGATACAAGCGCTGGTTACCAGAGCCTTGTAAAATCCATATGAGCAGAATACGTCAGCGTCTGGGTGCGTGCGTGATGTCCTGACATGAAATAAGGGAGGTTCTGCAGATATACCCGGGTTTGGCCTGGGCTAACTCCAGGAATGCTGGCTTTGAGAACAAGAAAGGCAGAAATGTATAGGCCACTTCCAAAAATGTAAGTCCGAGTATATCATACAGGACTTCTCTGTAACCAGTTTGCCCTCCTTTCTTCTCTGCATTCAAAGACGGGCAGACTCCCAACTAGTTTTGAGCCCCTGGAGTGGAAAAAAAAAACAAGCAAGTCAAACCACCAGATCTTATTATTGACCTACACTACAAATAACATGGACTCGTAACTGACATAGTAACCTTCCAATATAAGTGAGATATTTAAGGAGCAGTTTTTATCAGTTACACTCCCTCAGCGAGCTTCCATGGCAGAGCTTGAGATTCAAACCCAGGCCTCCTGAGTCCTAGTCTATCATCACCTTATCCACTACACCAGGTTGGGTGGGTATCTCACAATTTTTTCTTCTTCCATTAAGTGATGCAATGCCTCAGAGATTGCCTACCAGAGTCTTAAAAGAGATTTCACTTTCCTTGCCCCTAGGTGGAGAAGCAAAATAAGAGTTCAATTTGCCAATAGTGGCTTGCTTATTAAGCCACTTCATGATATTGGAAAGTCCAATCGGAAAGAGGCTCAACAGCCAGGAAGGTTCGGTTTTGATCTATTTCTAGTGACTCCACATGCTGGAAAGGGAAAAATGTGAGTAGGACTGCTTTGAGGATGTTGTTTGGTTTGCTCCAGTGATTATGTCATGTGATTGCCAGAAAAAAGAGCAAACCAATTAGTCCGAGCAACAGACCAAACAGCAGGACAAATGCCCATCTGATGGAGCCCTAAGAGTGACAAGACTAAAAACACAACTCAAAAGATCTTGCAATATAGCAAGGAGTAATTTAAAGGAAATCAATTATACGTTCCAAGTGATTCTGGCAATCTCTCCATTTCCCTTTTCCCATTTGTCATATTTTCATACCTACACCTACCTCTCTAGCCAAGTGACTCCTGCCTGCTTCCTAACTAGAAGGAAAGGGCAGGTCCCTTGCCTCTGTGCTTTATCTGTTGAACTTTTAGCTACCTCAGGCTTTTGTACCAGTGAAGGGGAGAAGGGAGAAAGAAAATGAGGGTGAGTTAGTAAGTCAGCTGCACGGCTTTGAAAGCAGACATAGAAGCAGTTAACATTTCTAATTTGGGAGCAGGGTATGTTTTGCTGCTCCTCAGATGCATCATGGCGGAGGGGATAAACAGGACAACGGAGGGGCAGTATCTGACTGAATGCCTCTGTATGGGTACCCAGTTCCATCCTGGTTCTGCCTAACACCCTGAATGTGCCCAACATTAGCTCCTCTGATTTCTACCCCAACAACTACAAAAAGCACCTGTCACCACTGATTTAGAAATGCCAGTACACCGTGAGTAGGTGCCAAATCGCATTACAAACGTCAGATTCTATTTGTTCCTTGGCTTCTCATACTTGCTGAGTCATTTTTTTTTGCTATATCCCAAACTTTTTGTACCTTCTATTAACCCAAAAATAAATAAATAAATAAAATAAAAGTAAGTCATCATGCAGAATGTCATTATTTGAGATAACAGATATGCTCAGTGGCACTAACTCAGGAAACAATACAAGGTGCCTTGCAAAGTTTCTTATTTCCCATTGTGTTAACTGCCCAGATTTATTCTCCGCCAGGCATGGTTACCATAGATAGTGGTAATGGTCCTGGGTTCCCAGCATTTCTTCAACAATCTATTGTATGAGATCCCAATTATGTAGCCTATGGTTTCTAACTTAAATGCTCAAAGGGTGCCCAATTGTTGACACATTTGACATTTGTGGCCCAACAGCTCCTGAAATTAATGGGCTGGGCCTGCCTAAATCTGCATAAGGCCAAATGTACATCACAGTGGGACCATTGAACATAATAGCATAGGGTGGCACACCACACATAGCCCCTCCCATGTTGTGGCTAGAACGAGTAATTCGGGTTGATCTAGGTGGGAGGAGGCGTTCCGCTAGATATCGAGGTCCTAAACTGTTTAGGGCTTTATATGTCATCATTAACACTTTGAAATCAATGCGGAAACGAACGGGCAGCCAATGCAAGGCAGCCAGAGTGGGGGAAATATGCTGATATTTTCTCGTCCCACTGAGAAGTCTGGCCGCCGCATTCTGCACCATTTGAAGCTTCTGCATCAGTCTCAAAGGTAGCCCCACGTAGAGTGCATTACAGTCGTCTAATCTCGAGACTACAAGCGCATGGACCAGAGTGGTGAGTGCCCCAACATCAAGATAGGGACGCAGCTGGGCAATCCACCACAGATGGAAATAGGCGGAGCGGACCACTGATGCCACCTGGGTTTCCATGGTGAGCGCCGGATCCAGATGGACCCCCAAGCTGCGAACCTCACTCTTTGCGGTGAGAGTCACTCCCCCAAAGGAGTGGGAGTTTCCCAAACCACCAATGGAGGGGCCACCCACCCTCAGGACCTCCGTCTTGTCCGGGTTCAGCCTCAGTCGATTCTCCTGCATCCATTGCAGTACAGCCTCCAGGCAGCGCTGAAGGGATGGAATGGCATCCACTGTGGTTGGAGAAAAGGAGATGTAGAGCTGTGTGTCATCAGCATACTGATGGCACGAAGCCCCACATCCCCTGATGACCCCACCCAGCGGCCTCATGTAGATATTAAACAGCATTGGGAAGATAATCGAGCCCTGCGGAACCCCACAATTGAGACTACACGGGGCCGAAACACTCTCCCCAAGCTGTACTCTCTGGGGACGGTCCTCCAAGAGGGATCGGAGCCAGGCAAGCACCAGACCACCGATTCCCAGCTCGGAGAGCCTCCCCAGGAGGATACCGTGGTCGACGGTATCGAAGGCTGCTGAGATATCGAGGAGGACCAACAAAGACATTTTGCCCCTGCCGGCCTCCCTCAGCAGGTCATCAAATAGGGCGACCAATGCCATTTCCGTACTGTGGCGCAGCCTGAAGCCCGACTGGAATGGATCCAGGGCATTGGTTTCATCCAAAAGAGCCTGGAGCTCGTCAGCCACCACCCTCTCTACCACTTTGCTGAGGAAAGAAACATTGGCGACGGGCCTATAATTGCCAATGTTGTCCACCGCCAAACTTGGTTTCTTCCTTATGGGCCTAATGAGTGTCTCCTTGAGGGCAAGGGGAACCTTGCTCTCCTGGAGAGACCCATTAATTATTGCCGTGTCCCATTCAGTTGTTATAGGCCTGGCTGCTTTGATTAGCCAGGTCGGGCAAGGGTCAAGGGAGGAGGTGGTGGCACGACAGCGGTCAAGGGCTTTGTCCACCATATTTATCAAAGTATTTATAATACTAATGATTTTATTTTACATATTCCTGACTCTCAACATAGGATTTGGTACTTCCATGCAGCTGCTCTCTCAGGGTGCAATCACACAACTGGAAAGGTGCACATCTGACCACACTAGTAAGGGTCACTTTGCAAGGAGTGATCTCACTTAAAGCAACTTTTCCATCTGCCATGGAGTTGTTCCAGCCCACCCCCCACAAAAAAACTAGTAGTACTACAGCTGGACCAAAAAGGACCAGCTTGGGCACCGGGCTAGAACGCAATTCCCCATGTGTTGTGTGATCACTGAGAAATAGATTGCACTAGACTGTTCCACAAGTGGTCCAAAATGTGATCTATTTCCCTGTGTGATCACAGCTTGAGTCAGAATTTTAACAGAGGTTCACACAATCCCAAGAAACCTTTCCTGGTCAGACACTACAAGATCAGAGTCTATAAGCACAGAAGTAAAACTGAAACTCTGCTGTAATATTTACATTAATGTTTACAGTAGTGAACTGAACATTTATTTATACTACAATCTATAATGGAAAACAGTCTATTGAATTGACTATGCCATAAGTTCTTAACCTGTGGTCTACAGACCCTCAGGGGGACGCAGTGTCTTCACAGGAGGTCCACGAAGGCTTGAATAAATGTTATGATCTTTTGCAGTTAAAATAGAAAGAAAGAAAGAAAATGTAGAACAAAATCTTAATTTCCTTTGCCTATTTGTGTAAAACTTGGCTTTTCTAACCCATGGCCTCCATTAAAAACTAACAAAATTAAAAAATCAGTTATGTTTGATAACAAATAACTGTTTGATATTTCTGCACACAGTGAGAACATGGAAGTGAATGATGCTGAGTGGTTGAGAGACAGCATGTGACATTTCTTGCTACCGCTCAGTCAGTCATAAGCCACAGTAAGAAAGAGTCGGAGTCAGTCAGTGTCGGTGTGCGTGAGTGTTCGGACTTACTGTACTTCACGATTGTGTTTCTTCTTTGATTTCTGCTAATAAAATGGTTTAGTTTTTGTTGGGTAAAATGATTTTTAGATACAGTATTGTCACAGTAAATTTTGTAATGATACATTTTGGCTAAGCCTCAGAATGGATTGCTGGCTGAATTTGGAACATAAAAGAACTGATGCTGGTGAAGAGGGTGTATCCTGTTCAAACCAAATGAAACTTCTTCCAGTCATCTTAAAAAGTGTCACCTGTCAGTCGATGGGAATATCTGTCGATGAGACCCTTCATGAGAAACTTTAAATAAATATTTGATGCACTTTAGGGTTTTACATCTTGAGTTAAGTCTTGGTGGTCCATGGCAATGAAAGATATTTAAAGTCTGTGGTAAAGAAAAAGTTAAGAACCACTGGACTATGCCATTTAAACCTAAATACGAATAATGCTTAATTGTTAGCAAACCCTAACCACCTCACTGCTCATCCCTAACTCCATTTGCAAATTAACATGCTCTAGTTCCAGTACGAATGCCTTTTGTTTCTTAACCACTTACTGATCCATAAGACCATCTATCACATGACTGCTAAATTTGCTCAGAAATCTTTGTCAAGGCAAATCTTGTTCAGGTAAACATCTAACTGAATCACTGCGATTCATAGGCTTGCCAGCACTCTCAAAGAACTCTAAAACATAACTCAAACCCAGACTTACAGTTTTAGAAGTAATTTGTTGCTTCTTTTTGATCAAGATATCCTCATCTATGTGCTTGTTAATTTTAATTATTTTTTTTCCTATCATTTTATCAATTAGTAGGATTTACGTCATTCATCTTACAATTTTCTGGATCCCCTTTTGGCCACTATTTAATATTTTTACCAAAGGCTATCCTGGAAACATGTTACTTTTTGTTTTGTTATAAGATCATAAATTTCATACGAGTCTTGTTACAAACTCTCTGATAACTATTACATGGATTCAATGGTCAGAATCCTATCAGTTATGCCTACTGGTGTCAAGTTTCAGCCACAATTGCAACCAAATTAGACATCCATGTAGGGATTTCCTATCACGCACCAATTAGATGGTGTACAACAGGACACACCTATTCTATCTTCTTAACTTGTGGCAATCTGCCACCAAAAGTATGCCATGAAGTCAGAACTGACTCATAGCAACCCTAATAAGTCTTTCAAGCTAAGTGAGACATTTTAAGGAGTGGCTTTTTACAACACCAGTGAGCTTCTGTGGCCGAGCAGGGATTTGAATCCAGGTGTACTGAGCCGTAGTCTGTCACTGAAAGCTACAGTCTCATAAATTTATAAGAGGATCCAACCAATGCTTTTTCCGTTTATTAAGAAGAGCTAGGTCATCTCTGCCATCACCAATATGTCAAACTCCCATCTTGAAGATCATGAATGTTTTCCCTAAATTTTCTTCAGTACAGACAGTGAAGATTCTTGCATCTGCAATCTCTTCACTTTCAATCCTGTCATCATCCAATGGTCCAATTATCACCTATGGCTATTTTGTCTTAAGTTTGTGTCTTCAGCAAAATTTATGAAAGTTGTTTCTTCCTCATTGTTACAGTGCAAGTTTGTGTTCCATTTTGTCCAGGGAGCACTTCCATTCCCTAAAGGAACGCCTGTATTTCTAACATCTTTCTCGATACGGCTTGTTAACCACACTTGTGACAGGTTGGCTTCCTTGATATGGTTTCTGATCTGTGGTATACATTGTAGCAGAAATTGTAATTCTTTGGAGTAGCTAAATTTGACCCCCATGCCATTCTATTTAAATTATTTTGATCCAGACCATATTTGTCATCTCTTGTTTTGACATCAAGAGTAAACATAATTGAAGCAGAAGCAACTATGGCATGGTCGAGCACAATTCAAGGTGTGATTTTCTTTGTATCTGATAGCAAACTGGTGAACACTTTACTTAATAAAGAGGAGTTTCAGCTTCCAGCAAAGTTAGAGGTCCTTTATGTGTATTTTGGTATATTTATTGTTACTCACATTTTTCTACATTGTTGTCCTACATGAAAACCTCCAACTTACCTGTTTCATTGTAATCCAACCTTCAGAAAGAAGTAGAATTGCTCGTGCAGAATGGAAGCAGCTCTGGTCTCTCCCCACCATCACCCCTCTTTATACATGGAGAGCAGCAAGTGAACAGTGAAGAGCTCCATACCTCTTGAAACTCTCCATGATCCTGAATCAGGGTCACCACTCAGATCAACAGCTCCCACAGACTTGAGCTTTTCTTCTTTATATTTGTTACCCTCCATGTATATGAGGGTGACAAGACAGGAACAAAGGTGTTTAGGGCTAGAGCACCCCTCTCTGTGCATGAATTTTACCCCGTTTTGTTCACCTGAATACATGGTTTTGATCACCTGGCAATTTTGCAAACACATAAATACTAACAGTGAGAAAATGCTTGAAGCATTATTTGAGAGATAAGTATCTTCTTCATTTATGAGACTAGTCTGAGTGCTTATGTTTTAAAATGTTTTCTCAACTTATTATTCAATAATCTTTTTATATGTCCTTCCCCCTGACATGCTAGTTTGTCTAATGCAAAATAGCCAGTGCATTGAAAACACATGTTCTAACTTCCTCTTATATTAAACATAGTATTTGAAAAAGATCCTTGGGTTCATGAAAGAAAAGTGTAAAAAAAATCAATTGCCAATTTGTGTAAAAATAATATATGTGCTGTGAATAAACAATGACGTGAAAATAAAGAGAACCTCAGGAATTCAAGTTAACAGTTTCTCTGAATTGTTAAGGCGTGGCTCCTGTGGTGGGCAAAACAGAACGGAGGAGTGGAATACCAGAACATCTGGTACAGAGGAATGGAGCTACCACCAGCACTCCCTCTCCCTTTGTCCTGAAATCTGTGATTCTGACCAGGTGCTGTGAGCCCATTACTGTGAACAGAGAGCACAACAAATAATCCATGCTTGTAAATACTGTACTATAATCAGGCATACCAGAAATGAACCTTTAGGGTGGAAACTCTAATATTCCAGAAAGAACTCAGGACAATGGTTTTACCAGAGGACAGTTGAAGGACCTACAAATAAAGAACTTGGTCACATTGTGTAAAAGCTACAACTGCAAAGCAGGGATTTTATGCTTGAAGTCTTCCTATGAATTAGGGATGGGAAAAAGTGTTCACTAAATTCCACATAGGAATATCAAGAATTTTTAAAGCTTTTAACATTTGAGAGTCCTTATTTCAGCCAAGAGTCCTCACAGCTCAATTTCCTTAAGATGTCTGTAGTGTCCTTTCTCTTAAGAAGTACATACATGCACTGTATGCACGGGACTGGTTGATCAGTACAAATAATGCAAACAACCTATCTGCTGCTTCTAATGCTTGTATTTTATTTAAAACCGCACTCAATTTTTTGCACAAAATATTAATCAGTGGCAGGGATCGAAAGTGTCGGGATCTCTCACCTGTTGAGAAACACTTGCATATGCAAAACACAGGTGCAAATTTAAGCCCCTATGACAGAATCATTTTTAGTTAGTTAATATTCCCTTAACTAAACCTGATGGGCATGGTAGTAATCCACTTTAGGAATTATACAATTACTGTAAGTGTGGAATGCACTGAACATGGAAACTCAGGCTGCAAATACATTGACAAACACAGGATTTGCTCTGCAATGAGCACGGGTGAATTTGAAGTACTTTTCAATAATTGCACAACACAAAAGCCAATGTGAATCAGACCAACCTTTTTTTTTTTTTTTTTTTTGCTTGATTTGGAGTTTTTTGCCCTGCTGCAGGGGGCTTCTGCTTTTTAGAAGCTGGAACAATATGAAGTTTGCTTCCTGTGTGATTGTTTCCTTCTACAAAAGGAAGGGGTGTAACTGGTGGTATGATGATGTATTAAGCTGGAGCATGATGTTTTGGGACAGCAGAAACACCATTCCCACAATCTGACTCCCTCATCACTCTGAAGTATTTTTTTTTTTTAAAACAAGCAAGTTTAGCAGTAGATCATCTTATTACTGCTTTGATACATTTGTTTAGTACTAGATCACCTGTGCATAGTTTTAAAAAAAAGATAAGAAAGGAGAGCCAGGGATAGCTGGGTGGGCAATATCAAAGGAAGGGGGGCTATGAGCATCCGATTAAGGGCCAGTCCAGAAACTGGTGCTGAAACAATCCAGGTTCTTTGTGTGATCACCTAATCTGAATACAGCTGTAAAAGAGACTGCAAATCAAGTTGCACTAGGGGTTTAAATCTTTGCCAGTGTAGTCACACTTTCACTATTACCATATTTTTCAGTGTATGAGATGCTACTTTTTTTCTAAAATCATTACACTAAAAATTGAGGGGTGTCTTTTACACAGAAGTAAGTCGAGATAGCTGAGGAGAATAAAACAGCACATACCTTGCCTCTGTAAACAGGCTTCCTTCAGTCACGAAGCTTAGCTTCCTACAGTCAGGAGACTTAGCTTCCTCCAATCACGAGCTTTATGGAACTGATGTCAGCTGGTGCTGTACAAACCAATTGGAACACAACTCGTTGGAGGTGGAGCCTGTAGGCTCAGATTCAACAGGGACTCAAAATGTCCGACTGCTCAGAGCCCAGAGGCTGAATCCTCAAAGCTAAGTTTTCTTAATTTGGGGGTTAGAAAAAGGGGGTCATCTTATAAATGGGGGGTGTTATAAATGGAAAAATACAGTACTTAGTAGCTCCCCTTACTTATATAATTTCTCACATAGTGGAATGTGAAAAAGGGAGAAACCCCCCCCCCCCCATCATAATTCAAAGAGAGCTACCAGAGGCAAGATTCCACTAAGGAAAATTAGAAACTGGTGAAGACACAAAACTATCTCTTTGGTCTGTCTTCTGCACCAGAGAATGCTATTTTGAGAATCAGCAGTGGAAAATATAGCTTGAGTAGTGTGACGATATGCTATTAGAACACATCTTTTTCCTTGAAGATTCCTTCTGGGCTTCAAGTAATTTAGAAAGATCATCTGGTGTGGTCTTAAGATTCCTCCTACTCAGAGCCACACATTTAACATGGGGAATGGTCCCACTACTGTCTCAGATGTTTTCCACTATTGTTAAACACATTTTGAAAATATACCTATTTTAGCAACTGTTCCTAAAGCAGTCCCAGATATTCTTACAACGTAAGTACTGTATTTTAATTCTGGACACTTATTTTTAATCACTCACTTCTACAGTACACTGCTACTCAGTGTGGTCTAGTAGTGGTGTCCTGCCTCACTGGCTAAAAACCAATGTAGGCTTCTATAGTAATTTTTCCTACAATAGAATCACGTATGACTGTTAACAAGTTCACAAAAAATGTACTACTTTAAACATAACACAATTATTTTTATGCCAACATCAAATCCATGATCACTCTTTGGAATTCATACTTAAAAATCTTTGGAAGATATACTAGGTTACATTTGTGTCATACAGCACTTTGATCAGGTGAAACTGTAGGTAACCAATAGTGACCAAATATCAGGATATCCCTAGACAAAGTGATTATCTATCGCAATTTCAATAACATACTGGTTATATAAAGTAATGAAGAAGCCATCTTGTAAAAAAGAAAAAAAACTAAGCAGGATACATTTCTGGAAGCACTGACTCATGTTGCTTTCCTCCTCCCATTCAACAATACTAGCCTAATCCTCCTTTAGAATCAGAAAGCACAGCAGATTTATTCAAAGCATCTGGTGGCAGGAAATTCATGTAGTTAATTAGCACAGTAACTGTGTATTTGTATTATGTCTGTAGATAATGCATTCGACTTCAGCCTTCAGTTATATGCAAACTCCAGTATTATGTGGGCATTTTTTAAAACCAGGACTATGGTTCAGTAAACTCTGGGTCTGGTGTCATGCTCCATAACAGATTAATATGCACTCAAATTTAAATTCAAACATCTGCGTTCAACTATTACTTGTTAAATCAGTTTTATTTCAGTATTTACAAAGAGCAGTACTATTCTTCGACTAGAAACAAAAAACATTACAAAAAATACCTACTCCTGTACATACTTTTCAAAGGTTCAACCTCTTTGAAATCTGTTAATTAAATTAAGTTTTCAGCTGTAAATATTTGACACAGATCTTCTGCCAGCCCAATCATTAGACACAAGCCCAATGACATAACAGGGCCAAACTTGATAAACAAACATCAATAGGCAGGAAAGAGTCAGAGATTTCACTAAGAAACCTTTAAGTCTCTTTACTTGTTTTCCAGAAGCTGCCGAATTATTTTGACAGCATCTTACCATGCTATTAGACATCAGATCCTACCCCACCCTTTTGAAAAAAAGGGCACATTATTTTGATGACTAGGTTTAAGACTGTCTTCCTCACAGGATCATCAGTCCATGACACCATTTAAAAAGGTCTTATTAAGGGCACTCAAGCAGCAAGGAAGAGGAAAAATGAACAATGAGGGTGCCTCACTGGGAATTGAGTGCAGAATGTGACAAGAGACAACACAGTACAGCAAATATGAGATATTGGAGAAGTTTACTTTTCAAGTCCAGTTTAAGTTTCAGTCTCGTTCTTCCCAATAAAAGATCTACATGGGTGTGCCCTAACTAGGGCTAAGCGAACAAGTGAAGGCAGGAATCATGACTGGTTGTCATCCTCAAATTCAATTATGATATGCTCTGCCAATTCCTTCTGTCAGCAACTGCTCATTGCTCCAGATGTTTTGAGCAATGACAATCTGGGTCTAAAGTCACTGAGCAGTGCAATAAATTCATCTTGCAAGATTTAGATTCTCTGAAAAACCTTTAGTAACATGACATCACGCCCATACCAAAACAGACCCCCAAATCCACCTTCCAGTCCAAAATCGTGTTGGAGGCACTGCAGTCCAGTTCTGGCAGATTTACTATATGGGCAAGATCTGTTCTAGGACACTTTTGGAAGACTGTGGGATTCTGTCTGGGAATCTTACATCAAATTCAACAATAAGATCCCCTCGTTGGTTTGGATTCTTGGGAAATGGAAGGCCTTCTCCAGGAATTCTTCGCTTCATTCCAGGCTTAATGACATCCTTGAATGCCATTGGTATGGACCTACCATCCAACGTTGGCGTATTCAGTGTGCAGCCACACAGAGCCTAAATAAAAAACAAGCCAAAGTAAGTTATTTTCAGTTTCCCTTTAGTTTCCTCTGGGGGAAAAAAATCCCCATTCAACCTAGTGAAAACTTTGTGTATTATATTATCTGAAATTTTTAAACTGACAATTACCCAAAATTCATTGGAAAAACATTGAAAAAATCAAGGTAACTGTTTAGCTTCTAATTGTGTCTCAAAGACCATGGTATCTGCTTCATCAGCATGCTCTCGTGATGTTGTGGTATCATCTTGATGGAAACATAGTCCTATTGACTAATCAAGCATGTGCCAAGTTGAGGTGTGCAAATCCCAACTCCTAGGATTCTGCAAAATTGTAATCCACAGACACAAATCTGCACAACTCTAGTATCAATCATGTAGATATGCACTTGTTGCTTCTGAGTGTCTCAGAGATCTGTTTCATTCACTTTTAAAATCTAAGCATCTCAATCTATTACATAGAAATGTATGAGAACAAGGTATGCAAGAAAACATTTGAAATGGGGAGGAAAAAAAAATAAACATCTCTACTTCATTGATACCAGCAAGCCTGACATTTCCACTTACCTCACGGAGGCTGATCTTCGCTGGGTATATAATATCAGACCCATCTCTCTTAAAAATGCTGTGTGGCTTGTCCTTTAAAACAAAGACAATATCAGCTGGAATGTTGTTTGGCATTTGGTCTCCTTCTTTGGGGAATGTAATCTTAGTTCCTTCTTTCCAGCCACGTTTCACTTCAATTGTTAGAATCTTATCTTCATTACGTGTGGTCTTCCCATCTGGGTTGAGGCGTTTATGAGAAATTTTCATTTTCTTGGTGCATCCACTGTAAATCTCCTCCAACGATACTCTCAATTCATGAGTGATAGCAGGGTCTTGTTTCCTGCGCATATTTTCACGGCCCCCACGTGCACGAGAAAAACCAATGTTGCCAAAGTTCTGAAAGCCTGCAAAGGGATCATCAACGTCCATATCTTCCTCTCCATTTCTCTGGACAAAGAAAGTATCAAAAGGATTCCGCCCACCAAAGAATTCTGCAAACATGGCATGAGGATCTCCATGAAAAGTGTAGGTGAATGAAGTGCCATTGGGGCCTCCTCCACTGCAGCTGGGACCACCTCCTTTTAGTCCTGAAATACAGGTAAGACTGAATTAAGTCTCTTTCCACAGATCCTCAACTACAGTCATTAATATTACACTAGAAGCTCTAATCCCTGAAGTCTCTATTCTCTACACTCTTTTCCATTCCTCAAATTTATTAAAGGTTATGTCACTCTCAACAAGATTATAGCAATACTTTAGAGTAAGTACTGCATCAAACAGCTGATTGTAAAATATTACAGGGTGAAAATGCAAAAGAGGTATTCTTAGAACTTGTATAACCATTCTTCCTATCATTTTCCTCTCACAGTTCCCCCTTTTAATTAAACGTGCTACTGTCCAAATTGCATCAAAAATTCTACAGTTCACATTCATCAGCAATCTCAATAGAATCAAGGCTGCTACAGGCAAAATGTAACTTAAAATAATCCCCTCTTTTAAGCATCTGTTCGAAGTATGTTATTGAACAGATATTTAAAATAAACCTTGATAAAACAGTCCTATCAAGCAAGAACAATTCCATGACTGACAGGTTAGCATAACAGTATGCTGGAATATTCTAGCAACTGCCAGAAGACTTCTATAGCCAAAAGCTCCACCTATCTCAGACAGACTGATATGCAGCCAAAGGTATACAGCCAATACATATTGCCAACACCCATTTACTGGAAAAATAACTATGCTAAAAATACATGCTGTGCAATAGAAACCAATACAGAGAATCTCTACAAATTCAGTACAATCTATACAATTATATAAAGGGCTATTTCAGTTACAACAAATCAATTCCTGTCATGAATGGAGCTCATGTTCTGCATACTAAAAACTTCATGATCAAACAACCCATATTCATCTGTTGAAAAATAAATACACAAAGTGATCTTCAATACTATTTTAAAAAAGCAAATAAACAAAGCCTGCAAAGTAGAAATTGTGAAACACAACCTTAAATGGGGGGAGGAGGATAGTACTTTCACCTCTGGCCTAATTATTTTTACTTCATTTTCAAGTAAGCTTCCCAGGCAGGAAGAACCTGTAGAGTAATACTGGATTTCAAAGGAGTGACCTTATTACAGTAAGAACAATTCAAAGATGGCAACTCCTCTGGCCAGTTTCCAGGAGGAAAAAAAAAACTTGAGTAAAAGAACTTGTTTTCTTTTTATCTGCTACTTTCCCCTCCTCTTTAGTTTTCTTGGAAAACGAGTCCCAACTTGCTGAATTGTCAGTTTGACAGCCACTCCAAAGAGAAATGGGAGACCCCCCCAAAAATAATAATAATAATTAAAAACTGCAAAAAAACATGAACTGCACAATCTGGGATCTGAACGCCGAGACCTTACCCTTTTTTCAACGAGAGGAGAGAAAGAAGGTGTGTGTGTGGGGGGGAAATACGGCCGAAGGAATGAACGAAGCTTGAGTCTACGGCGCTTACCGATCTAACTTAAGCGAAAAGAAAAGGCTACTTTGGCTGAAGCAATGCCAAGACAAAACAATCGACTGATCAAGCCGAAAGGCCTCTCTCTCTCGACCCTTTTTGGGAAGGTCGGTCTGAGGGTGACCCCGAAATTTCGGCTCCCCATTTCCTTTCCTCGTTCCAGCAAGAGCCTTTTCGCCCGCCTCCCCTCCTCGGCAACAGCCAGAAGCCCCGCACCGTCTCCCCCGACCCGTTACGGCGGATCTGGGGACAAAGCCTGCCGGAGCCTTTCCTCCGCCAGCAGAACAGGATCCCGGGGAGCCGCGGCCCTTCCTTGTGCGGGAGAGGCCGGCCCACCGCTTCGCCCTCCCCGCCACCAACCCCCGCACGCTTCCCACACCCGGCTCCGGCCCCTCCCCGGGGACGCACCTTCCTCGCCGAACTTGTCGAAGATCTCCCGCTTCTTGGGGTCGCTCAGCACGTCGTACGCCTCGGCGATCTCTTTGAACCGCTCCTCCGCTCCGGGGTCCTTGTTCTTGTCCGGGTGATAGCGCAGCGCTTGCTTGCGGTACGCCTTCTTAATGTCGTCCTCGCTGGCGCCGCGGGACAGGCCCAAAATACGGTAATAGTCCTTCCCCATCGCTTCTTAACGAGCAATGGCACCCTAGCGCCAGTTTCCTTGGCTGGACCCGCTCTAATTAGGGGGCCGGTGCTTCCCCGCTCCGCATTTATATGGCGGGCGGAGGAATCTTCCAGAGCTTACTACAACCTTCTCCTCTCAAGCTCCGCCTATCCATTCTGCTTTCACCAATCGCCACCTCCCATTCGAGGGTTCTTGACCAATGAGGTTACGATATGCGAAGCGTATCGCGGGGAGATAACGGTTGGCGAAAGCCCACCCCCTGCCGGAGCTGCGGAGGTGACAAGCCTTCATTCCACCTCCAACGATTCTCGCCCGAGTTCTAAACGCAAGTTGCTCCGTCTCTACGTTTTGGCAAATCAGAAGCGCCGAAGGATCCCACGTGCTGACGTCATAGCTTGCATGGACGTGGCAACGCCCACTGTTTTACTCAAAGCGCCTTACGGAGCGCTGGAAGTTCGAGCTTATTGGTGCTCCCTTAAGTGACAGACATAAACTCCACCCACAAATCATGCCCTCGTTTGCTCTCACCTCCCTCTTCTCTCTCAGTATGTTTTTTACAGGGTGGGCTGCTGCCTGTAACTATTATCACTGTGCACAAGAACGATTTTAAACGACAAATTCCCAATTCATTACAGCAGTGGTTCCCAACCTTGGGTAACCCAGGTGTTTTTGGACTGCAACTCCCAGAATCCCTCGCCGTGTGCTGATGGTGAAGGCTTCTGGGAATTGCAGTCCAAGAACACCTGGATTAGGAACCAGTGCTTTACAAGAATGGGATAATTCGGGGTTCTGCAGGTATTGTTGGAGTACTAGCCAGCGCAGCAAGATATGAGGAAAGATGGCAGTTGCAGCCAAGCAGTACCTGATACTAGTTGTCCACGCTTGTTATAACCAGTGTTATGTCTGAGAAGGAAGCCAAACATAATACCGCTCATTTAATAATGTGACAAGTTGCTATCTATTCTTCTTATGTACCATCAAGTTATTTCTGCCTTATACAGACCCCATGAATTAATAACCTCCAAAATGCCCTATCATTAAGAGCTTTGTTTTAGTTTGGCAAACTAACATCCACGGCTTCCCTTACTGAGTCAACCCATCTCCTGTTGGATTTTCTGTCTTTAGGGCTTTCTGGCATTGCAACAACTCTTGTCTTCTCATGATAAGCTCAAAATAGCCTCCATTTAGCAATTCTAGCGTCTAGTGAGAATGCAAGCTTGACGCATTTATTGATGTTGGTATTGTTCTGTGCTATCAAGTTGCTTCAGACTTTGCGTGACCCTAATAGGGTTTTCAAGTTGTATGAGATGTGCAAGGTGTGATTTACTTTTGCCACATCCCCATGAGTTTCATGGCTGAGTGAGCATTTGAACCAGTATCTCTCGAGTTCTAGTGCAGTACTTTATTTGCTACACCACACTGGCTCTCTGATTTGATCTAGAAGCCCCTTGTCTTTCTGGTGGTCCTTGGTACCCATAAAGCTCTCCTCCAACACCATATTCAAATTAATGCATTTTTTACTGTCAGCTCCTATCATTTTCCAGTTTTCATATCTGTACACCACAATCAGATATACCACAGTACAGATGACCTTGGTCTTGACCTTCACTGATACATCATACCTCATTCTTAATTATCTTTTCTAGCCTCTTCATTCCTGCCTTTGCAAATGTCAGTCTTTTGCTTTCTTAGTTGAAATCTCAATTTTGATTGATGACTGAATGTTGGTGTAGATAATATATGACAATTCTGATTTATTGATTTCCACCATTAAATTTATGCAATTCTTCTTTAGTCATTATTTTTGTTTTCTTAACATTCAACTGTAACCCTGCTTTTGTGTTTAACCTTCATCAATATTCATCTCAACTCATTGTTACTTTCTGCCAGTAACATGGTGTTATTTACATGTCTCAAATTACTGGTGTTTTTTCTCCCAGTTTTCACTTTTCCTTCATCTGAATCTAATTCAACCTTCTCTGTGATGTGTTCTGCATATAGATTGAAAGATAGGAAATAAAATACATATTGCCTGATAACTTTGTAAATCATTCTGTTTCTCCACATTCTGTACTAGCAGTAGCCTCTTTTCTAGAGTGTAGGTTAGGCATTACAACAATCAAATATTGTAGCACTCTTATTTCTTTCAGAACAATCCATAAATTATCATGATCCACAAGTCAAAAGCTTTGCTGTAATTTACAAAGCACAGACATATTCTTATTAAATTCTTCAATATGCTCTTGTAGCCAATGTGTATTTGCAATATGATCTCTAGTGTATTTGTTTCTGAATCCAGCTTGAACATCTGCCAATTTTTCTTTCTCCATATATAGTAAAAGATTTGTTGCCAAATCTTGCTTATTTTGGAAATTCATCCATATCTATACTACCTGACAGCTTCAGTACCCACAAATCACTTAATCAGCTAGCTGTATATGCCTTAACCAACCTTGGACCACTTAAGTCAAATGACAAGGAAGCTCATAGTCACTGTAAGTACAATCCTATGCACAGGGACATCCCAAGACATTCTGCTGAATGAGCTAGAGATGCAAATCCCTGGTTGAGGTGCGTAAGTGACTTTGAGGCAGAAGATCTCACACAATCCCCTCTCTCTGTTTGGCAGTAAATTATAGTAGTGATAGACAATTCCATATTGTCATCTAAGATCAGGCTTTGTAACTCTCATCTTCCAAATCCATGCAGAGAAATAAAGTTGAGATCCACTGACAGGATAGTGACAATCTTCATAGTTATGTTCTGCAACATTTTATCATCAGCACCTGTCGCCTGAGTTTAGTGGTAGAGCGAGGTCTGATAATGAATTAAATAAATAATGCTTGCCAAGACTTTTGTTGTTCTTATGTACTACCAAGACACACATCTGACTTTAAAGTGACTGTGATAAGGGTCTCAAGGTATGTGAGATATTTAGGGTGTAGTTTTACTAGTCCCATCTCCCAGTAAGGACCTGTCCAGACAGACGCATTTGGAGGAGTCTGGTTTCTGCTTGAAAGATTCTTATTCTTAGTGCAATGCATTTTATCTCTCACTTGAGAGATCTTTCCATTCACACTGGAGATATTTATTCTCCCTCAAGAAAGGTCCACACAGGTCCTTGGATTGCCAGTTTACTCAGTTTGCTTATGAGCAAAGTTTACCCAGTTTACTTGTAAGTAAGTTTACCTGGTTTGTTCACAAGTAAGAAGGCAGGAGCAGAGGACAGTGGTGGTACAAGGGGAAAACATTGGGATGAACGTTGAGGAGATGGAAGAAAGTTAACCCCTTCTTCACACCTTTATCCTCCACTGGGGCTCTGTTGGGATTGCACTGCTTAGTGGGAACATAACCCATAAAGTCAATTAGCCCCATTTCCCTGTGGCTGTTGTTCAGCAAGCTGTGGTGACTTTCCTTTTTTTTTTTTTTTTTTTGGTCTGTTTGTTAAATAAAGTAAGTGGCATATCAAAACAGCAATGCATCAACCTAGTGTGGTATTAGAATTCTGTGACATCAGTCAGGCAAATATTAAAAGAAAGAAGGTGAAAATAGAGGAGGGGGCTTCTCCATCCTTCCTTTTAATTCTACCTATTACATCACAGGGTTGTCTCCTCAGTTAATGCCACCCACGGCTCCATTTGGGAACAGGCTTACTGCCCTGTTGGCTACACAACGGGATAATTAGGAGTGCGCTGAACCATATCCCCCCTCCCCCACCAAAAACCCACCAGAAGACCCTAGTGCTTTGACAGAAAGGAGCGAGACAGCATTAGGTAAGATGGATCGATCCAAGTAGAAACATGTGTGTATGCTGTAATTTGTTTTGCACTAACCCGTACCAACAGCAATCCAAAAGCAATCTATATATCCATCTGAACAGGCTCTACATTTCCATGGCTGAGTGGGGATTTCAACTCAGGTATTGGGAGTCCTAGTCCATCACTCTACCCACTGCACTACACTGGCTCCCCAAGCAATTAGGCTTGGAGCTCTTTTTGGATTTTCTTTTCTTAATTGCACGTTTCTGACCCAGGAAAGTGGTCAGACCCCATAACAGCATTTCTCCCATCTCCTAGGTAAGCAGGGATTACGTTCATCGTGGACAGGTAAAGGAGGGAAAGATGGTGGCTAATAAATAATTCAAGAAGGTATAAAAGAAAGCTCCCCTGTCAGCTCTTCATACCCTGTTTCCCCGAAAATAAGACCTAACCTGAAAACAAGCCCTAGTATGATTTTTCAGGATGCTTGTAATATAAGCCCTACCCCAAAAATAAGCCCCAGTTAAGTGAAACCCTGCCCTCCACCATTGTGCAGCAACCAGAAGATGACATGACTGTATTTGAATAAATGTAGATTGTTGTACATGAAAAAAATAAAACATCCCTTGAAAATAAGCCCTAATGCGTTTTTTGGAGCAAAAATTAATATAAGACCCTGTCTTATTTTTGGGGAAACAGGTTAGAAGCTAGTCAGGGAATACGCTTTACAGAATAAATAATAATAAGCTTAACATTTGCAGTTCTTTGTCTATAGAGGTAGTATACATGTTATGTGACATCAAATCACATCCAGCTTCTGGCAACTTATGGCCTACCATTTATGACACTCAAAATCAGGTAACTGAGGCAGCCACTTCACTCTGCCCAAAAGGCTGTTCCTGCTTTAGTCCCACTGTACTAAAGGGAGCTTACTCAAATATATATGCACAGGACTCCACTCCAGTTTTAGACTAACTGATACTCAAACACTTGAGCTTTCTTTCCGTCCTTCTTAAGATATTTTGTATGGCAAAGACCAAGTAGTACTGTAGTTCTTTATACTGTGCAATGAAGTAACTAAAATAACATGGTAGCAGCTTCAGAGATGCAGGAAATTATGCTGTGACTAGAGTCATAACGCCTTTTAGAAATTGTTTCAATTTACATCTACTATAAAATAATCACAGTCATATGCTCTGCATAAGAAAACACTAGCATATGTATTGTCTTTCCAGAGAACTGTTCTGTGGAAAATGTGATTGGGTACTGAGAACCTCTGTATAGCTGTGTTGCTTATCCTTTGTAATTATGTGGGAATGCAGTGTTCTGGAATATTGATGAAGTAGTGACATTTTGTAAGAGCTGGAATAATCCATAAAAGAACCATGCCACAGGTTTCTACTTTCATTGTTCTAAAGCACATTTGTGGCAATCGTGGTGGTAATAGACGATTTCTCAAAGATTTAAACTAATCCTACATGCACTTGTTTGAAAGTATGTTTCATGAACAGAGTGAGGCTGACTCCTCCATAAACACATACAGGCTTGGTCTATATGCTGTGGTAGTGGATGCAAGTAATAAGACATTAAGAAACCTCAAGGGTCATCTAATCCAGTCTCCTGTTGATACGGGAAGTCCACATTTAAAGCACCCCCACTAACTGAACGTTCAATCACTGTCTAAAACCTTCCAACGAAGACAAGTCCCCCACCACCACCTTTTGAGCTAATCCATTCCACTGCCAAACCACTTTTACCGTCAGGAAGTTCTTCATAATGTTTAGTTTAAAATTTTATCATTGTAATTTAAATCCATGAGTACTTGTCATAACCGCAGAGCCACAGAAACAAATTTGCTCCATTTGCCATGTTATAGACCTTCAAATATCTCACTAATGGAACTGTTTGAACCATATAATGAATGGATGCTAAACCCAGGCTCTACCTGCTAGAATGCTGATTCATCTATGATTAAGTTTCAAATTTACTTTGCTGACAAAATTAAAAAACAAAAGAAAAACAAAAGAACCACCACTGGTATTGAATTTTATCTGTGCTTCCTAAGTTTCAATGGAATTAAGATGCTCAGGTTTGTTAAGACGTTCAAGGTTGTTTATGTGGTTCATAAAAACATGAAAAGAGTCATGTTCGACCAATCAAAGGCTAGTTTAGCAATCTTTCCCCACCACCTACCAGCAGGAAATCCACAAGAGGAACATAGGTGCAACAGCATCCCCCTTCTCATCTTCCCCAACAACCGGTATACAGAGGCATACTGCCTCAGTATGAGGTGATATATAGCTATCCTGCTGAATAGCCATTGGAGAGCTCTTCCCTCTATACATTTACCTTCTAGGCCCATTTCGAAGCTTCCTACATTGGCAGTTATCAATACCTATATTGGCACTGAATTCTAATGTTTAACTACGCACTGTGTAAGAAAGTTCTTTTTATCTGTTCTGATCTCTCACAACTCAGCATAAATGGGTCACTCTGGATTCTAGTGTTAATGAAAAATGAGGAAATGGTTCTCTCCATGCACTCTTCACACCATATAGGGTGTGAAGAGTGCATCCATTAGAGCTTTTGAGGAACCATTCCACCTCAGGTTCAGCCTACCCCTAGCTAGCTGAGTCTTTGCTAGAGGAGCACGGCCCCACCTGTGGTCCTTTCTGGCTGGGGAAGTGATGAGGCATGGTGAAAATGAAGCACTGGCTGCAGGAAATAAGAACATTTTTTAATTTGAGGGTAAGGTGTATTTTTCTACAGACAAGTTCACACACTGAGTTACAGTGTGTGAATGAATGAGATGGGGTGAGGCAGTGTCTGAATGAATGCCTGTGTCAGGTCAGAAATAATGACACCTGAACATCCTCTAGGGGGGAAAAAATCAGAAGCCTGTGTTTGTCACAGCTGGCATTTATCCCAATTAAGGGTTAATTCCAGAATGAAACCAGACAATCATTTCCAATCATAACCGAGTTCATTTGGGTATCTAGGTATAAATCTTTTCACAGCTGCAATAATTCCAGGTGAAATTAGCTTGTCTATTTCTACAAGTTTTATTTCTTGACATTGCTTCTATGTTCCATAAGCAAAAAATCTTCGAAGTCTGAAAACATCCAAAAGTTTTACAGCTTTGAAAAAAATGTAGGCATGAATGCTTAAACTTAAATCCACTCTTGCAGCTTGTGAAAAGCTGCAGATGTGATTGCCATCCAAAATACTTACAACTATGAGAAACTGCAAAACAAATACACTCAAAATCAAAACTTAAGTTATAGCTAATAGTTAAATTATGTTTGAATCAAAAAATAAAACTTACAGCCTAAAAGAGGCACATTGAAAAACTGAGAATACATATCTTCAAATACTGATGTTTTTAAGATAAAATATATTAAAGAAAATTACTTTCTTAGACTCTAAGCATATTACTGGACACATGTGACAAATCATTAATGTTCTCACCCAGCCAAGTCAACCTTGTGCCAGTTTGCATCAACATAGGGAAATCCATGTTGATTGTTGTTCTTTGATGTCTGGTGCCCAAAGTGGCATGGAGTTGCGATGATGAGTTGAATTCTTGTGTATGTGTATTATCTTTCTATATTTATAATTCTTTCAATTGTTTTCCTTTACCTTCTAAGTATATAAAAAAAATCTTCTCCAGGGCCCTGAAAGTCCAAGAAAAAAAAGTTGATAAGAATCTCAATTGTTCTTGCACATATTTTATTTATTTATTTATTTATTTATTATATTTATATCCCGCCCATCTAGCCATTCGACTACTCTGGGCGGCATACATCGAACAAAATAAACAATTAAAATAACGTCAATATTCAAAAATAATTAATCATTCAAGATGGAAAAAGACAAAGAAGATAGATCAAATAGTGTTCGGAGGGAAGGCCTGCCTGAAAAGCCAGGTTTTTAATTGGCTTTTAAAAATACTCAGCGAAGGGGCCATACGGATCTCTGAAGGTAGATTATTCCATAATCGAGGAGCCACTGCCGAGAAGGCCCGGTTTCTTGTTTTTTCCTTCCGGGCCTCCCTCGGCATTAGGCTCCTCAGTCGCACCTCCTGACTAGATCAAGTGATACGGGTAGATTTTGGTGGGAGAAGGCGTTCCGTCAGATAGCGAGGTCCTAAACTGTTTAGGGCTTTGTATGTAATCATTAAAACTTTGAAATCGACGCGGAAGTGCACGGGCAGCCAGTGCAATGCGGCCAGAGTGGGAGAGATACGATGGTGTTTTCTCACCCCACTAAGAAGTCTGGCCGCCGCACTCTGCACCATTTGAAGCTTCCGCATCAGTCTCAAAGGTAGCCCCACGTAGAGCGCATTACAGTGGACTAATTTCAAGATTACAAGCGCATGCACTAAAGTGGTGAGTGCCCCAGCATCAAGATAGGGACGCAGCTGGGCAATCCGCCAAAGGTGGAAATAGGCGGAGCGGACCACTGATGTCACCTGGGTTTCCATGGTGAGCGCCAGTTCCAGATGTATCCCCAAGCTACGAACCTCACTCTTCGCGGTGAGAGTTACCCCCCAAATGAGAGGGAGTTTCCCAAACCACCAATGGAGGGGCCACCCACCCTCAGGACCTCCGTCTTGTCCGGGTTCAGCCTCAACCCATTTTCCTGCATCCATTGCAGAACAGCCTCCAAGCAGTGCTGAAGGGACAGAACGGCATCCACTGTAGTTGGAGAAAAGGAGATGTAGAGCTGTGTGTCATCAGCATACTGATGGCACGATGCCCCACACCCCCTGATGACCCCTCCCAGCGGCCTTATATAGATATTAAACAGCATTGAGGAGATGATCGAGCCCTGCGGAACCCCACAATTGAGGCTCCATGGGGCCGAAACCCTCTCCCCAAGCTGTACTCTCTGAGGACGGTCCTCCAAGAAGGATTGGAGCCAAGCAAACGCCAGGCCGCCAATTCCCAACTCGGAGAGCCTGCTCAGGAGGATACCGTGGTCGACGGTATCAAAGGCCGCTGAGATATCGAGGAGGACCAACAGGGACGTTTTTCCCCTGTCAGCCTCCCTCAATAGGTCATCATACAGGGCGACCAATGCTGTTTCTGTACCATGGCGCGGCCTGAAACCCGACTGGAATGGATCCAGGGCATTTGTTTCATCCAAGTGCACCTGAAGCTGATCGGCCACCACCCTCTCCACCACTTTGCTCATGAAATAAACGTTGGCGACGGGCCTGTAATTGCCAATATCATCTGCCACCAAATTTAGTTTCTTTCTTATGGGCCTAATGAGTGTCTTCTTGAGGGCAAGGGGAACCCTGCCCTCAAGGAAAGATCCATTAATTATCGCCGTTGCCCATTCTGTTGTTATAGGCCTAGCTGCTTTGATTAGCCAGGCCGGGCAAGGGTCAAGAGATGAGGTGGTGGCACGACAGCGATCAAGTGCCTTGTCCACAATCTCTGGTGTCACCGGCTGAAAATGATCAATTCTCACCGGGCAAGGCGGAGCGCTGGACATCTCTGCTCGACTCACTGTGTCCAAAAAAGGAGAAAGTTCCCAGCGGATGGCCTCCACTTTAGATTTAAAAAATGCTGCAAATTGGTCTGGTGAGATACTAGGGGGAGGCCCATCACCTAGACCAATTCCGCGAACTATGCAGAAAAGCTCCGCCTGCTGATTTGAAGCTTCGCTTATCCGGTCAGCGAAGTGTGCTCGCCTAGCAGCCTTTACCTTAGCAAGGTAAAGGTTATTCGCGACCCTGACAGCTACTCGATTCTGAACCGTCGGGTCTCTTCTCCACTTGCACTCTAGCCTTCTCCTAGTTTGCTTCATCGCTCTCAGGCAACGGGCCTATAATTGCTAATTTCGTCCACCGCCAAACTAGGTTTCTTCCTTATGGGCCTAATGAGCGTCTCCTTGAGGGCAGGAGGTACCCTGCCCTCAAGGAAAGACCCATTAATTATTACTGTGGCCCATTCAGTTGTTATAGGCCTGGCTGCTTTGATTAGCCAGGCCGGGCAAGGGTGAAGGGATGAGGTGGTGGCCCGACAGCAATCAAGCGCTTTGTCCACAATGTCCGGCGTCACAGGCTGAAAGAAATCAAAAGTCACCGGGCACGGCGGAGCGCTGGACATCTCTGCTCGATCCACTGTATCCAAAAAAGGAGAGAGCTCCCGGCGGATGGCCTCCACTTTAGATTTAAAAAATGCTGCAAATTGGTCCGGTGAGATATTAGGGGGAGGCCCATCACTTAGACCAATTCCGGATAGGTCACGCACAATACGGAAGAGCTCCGCCTGCTGATTTGAAGCTTCGCTTATCCGGTTAGCGAGATGTACTCAGCTAGCAGCCTTTACCTTGGCCAGGTAAAGGTTAGTCGTGACCCTGACAGCTATCCAATTATAATCCGTCGGGTTCTTTCTCCACTTGGGCTCTAGCCTTCTCCTAAATTGCTTCATCGCTCGTAGGTCCTGAGTAAACCAGGACACAGGCCGAGCTCTGCACTGGAGAGGGCGTTTAGGAGCGATCGTGTCTACAGCCCTGGTGGCGGCGGTAAACCATCCATCGACCAGAGCCTCGACAGGAGCACCAGTCAGGTCAGTTGAAATCCCTCTCATGGCATCCTGGAATCCTATGGGATCCAGTAGCCTTCGAGGGCGGACCATAGAAATAGGTCCATGCTCCCTGCGAGGAGGGAGAGCCACGGAGAGATTACATTTTATTAGGTGGTGATCTGACCATGACAAGGGTACCGACACAAGGTCATTCACCATCAGACCACGCTCGCTCCAATTGGTGGAAAAAAACAGGTCTAGCATATGACCACCCACGTGTGTGGGGCCATTGACATGTTGGGACATGTTCAAGGAAGCCATGGTTTCCAAGAACTCAAGAGCTGGACCGGAAGTCTCCGCCTCCGCGTGGATGTTGAAGTCCCCCAAGACCATGAGCCTCAGGGACTCCAACAGTGCCGCAGAGACAAAGTCCGCCAGCTCTGGTAAGGAAATGGCTGGGTCGCGGGGAGCGCGGTAACCCAGCAAGATCCCAATACCATCCCTGGCCCCAACCGACATGTGGAGGGCCTCCAGACCCGGCTTTACCACCATGAAGTGCCTAGTAACCTCTAGAGTGTTTTTATATACAATGGCTACTCCCCCCCACCCGCCCCTCCAGTCTGCCCTGGTGCTGGACAGCATAACCGGGTGGACAGGCCAGTGTCAGGGGTGGACCTACCTCCCCGCCTATCCACGTTTCTGTTATGCACGCCAGGTCTGCATCCTCCTCCAGAATAAGATCATAAATAATCTGGCATTTATTAGATACAGACCTGGCGTTCAACAGCACCAGTTTCAGAGTGGAGGGTGAGCTGATCTGACTACCTCAATATTGTCGTTTGGCCACAGACCCAGAACAGTGAACAGCCTTCAAACATCTGTTCACCGTTCTTCTAACACGAGTAGGGGCTGTGCCAACGCCATATCTCCCTCTACCCGTGATCACCGAGATGTTCAATGGCCCCACGCTGGGAGGGCAAGCCTTCCACTCCATATCAAAAAAGAAAACTCAAAAAAGAACCCTAAATTAATACAAACAAATTATATAGTGATAACAAATTAATTAACATAGAAAAAATACTATTAACTAAACATCTATCATTAAACAGCAATTAGTTTAAAGTGCAAATTATACAAAAAACGAAAAAAGGAAATGAAAAAGAAAAGAAACACAATAAAGTAAAACGTAAAATAACACATAAAATGAAACAAAAATAAAATAAAATATATAATAAATAAACCCACAATTATTTTCCCCTCATGTAGTCCTGTTCTGCCTTACTTCATCTAGGACTCTTGTCCTTCCTGATGTTATTACAGTAGATGTTATTAAAATCGTAAGGGTGCAGTTCTCACAGGCGAGGCATGTTTCAAAAATTTCGGTAGTAAACAGAGGAAGCAACAGTAGCACAAAGATTAAAACTGGAAGTGGCGTTACTGTTGCCATTTTCTTCCCTCGGAGGACAGTTGGACAACCATCGCTGGCCGTGCTAGGGGAACGAGCAGGGAAAATAAGTCCTGGCAGTGTTCTTGTTGTTGTAGCTCCCAGCATGGCGGCTTGTAAGGACAGCCGGCAGAGACCCACGGCGAGCAGATTTTTCGCCCCCAAGGCGGATTTTCGGCTTTCTCCCGGCCGGGACTTCAAATACACCGCCCTGCTCTGCCAAACCTCCCGACATCCTCCAACAATTATAAGAGACTCGGTGGCTTTCTGATGGTCTCCGGGCTCTCTCTGGCAGGGCTTCTCGCCAGTCTCCAGCAATTTCCAGCGGTGATCTTTTCGGGACCGTGCGATGTTCTTCCGAGCTCCGCTGGTCGACCACTTCCAGGCCCCGCGTTCCGAGCTCCAGCGTCGGTCTCCATCTCCATTCTCGCCCGCGCTCGCCCGCCGCTTACCCTGCGGCTCGAAATTGTAGCGCCAGCCTCCAAACCAGCCTTTTCCTCGCCCACCACAATGCGACAGCGTCGGATCAGGTAGGAGACCTGACAACACAAAATAAAGCAGAAAAGGGCAAAAGGGGAAAGAAGAAGAAAAATAAAAATAATAGAGAAAAGCAAACCGGTGCGGCGGCAAAAACGCTACCCGCCAATCACCGGCGCCATCTTGAATTAGTCCTAGAAAAGTCAACCTTTTAAGTCCCCGGCTGTGTTGTTGCTCTTCCCTCTTGTTGCTCATCTCTCTCCTGACTCCTTGGAAGAAGTGGTTTGATAGTCTCTTCACTGTAATTATGCTGCATCCTCACTTCATATAAATCAAGACGTTGCTCTAACTCTAGTGGCTGGAGGGAGATGTCATCCTCAGTCTGCAGTCTTTCTTGGATAATGTTAAATGTCCATGTTGGATGCCTTGGTTGACAAATCAGGGTATCTTATTGAAGCAGAACTTCAACGTAGTTCTAGAGCGTATGTAGAATGTAAATTCAAGTAGCAAGACAGCAGGCAAGTGTAGCATTCTCCTCAGAGAAACTAGGCTAAACTAAGCAAATTCTGTGCGCCATGTTTACACCCATCGTACACCTTTCTTGACCTTTTGAGAGCATTTTCATACTGTAACTTCAAGGGTTTGTAACAGAATCTGGCAGGCTGCCACTATGATAATGTTATTTTTTTGACTAAAATTCTGCAAAGTTTGGATGAATAAAGGCCAGTTGTACCAGAGTCCTCAAATGCCAGAATACTGTAGCTCCAACATATTGGAATTACAAAGAATGCAAGCTATAGGACCTGCAAACACCACCTCCATATTTACGCATTGTAATATAAACAAGTTCGGTCAGGATGTTATTGTATAGTGACCTTGCTTAGCTGGAGAGCTGCCTAATTGTTTTGCAATGACTATAGTAAACTATTGTTCAAGGCTCAATTTTAAATGCACTTTAATTTTTACGACTGCTTTTTCTACACACATCCTGAATTATTTTACGCTCTATGCACACAAACTTGACAGGTACCTGTGTGTGTGTACCCACTTTTGTCCCAAACACTGTTGACCATTGGCTACTGTGCCTTCTTCCTCACCAACCACAATGAACATCAGCTATTAGTGACACCATGTATACACCTTGACCTAGCTTGCCCTTACTTATCTTTTCATCTAAGTTAAACAGCTCAAATTGTTGTAACCTTTTATTCCCCTTTTCTAGCTTTTCAATATCATTTTACAGATTCAGTAACCAGAACTGTACATAGTATTCTGGATAGGGCAGTATCATGGATTTGCATAAGGACAGCATGAGACTGATAATTTTACTTTTAAAATCATGCCCAACATAGAATTTGCCTTTTATAATAACAGCTACAGAACAGATTGACATTTTCATGGAGCTGTTTGCTGCAATTCCAAGAACTCTCTCTTGCTGATGTCAGTTCAGATTCCATCAATATACAGTATGTGCAGTCAGATCCCCCCCCCCCCCATTTGCCTCATTTTATCTGTCCTGGCATTGAATGTAATTGCCACTTTAATGTCCATCTTGCCAGTTCAGAGATATTCTTCTGAGCCTTTTACTATATGTTATTATTATAGCCAACTTATAATTTTGTGTCATCAGCAAGCATAGCAACCTCACTATTAATCCCAAACTCCAGGTCATATATAAGCAAATGTAAAAGCTGCAGCCCCAATACAGATCTGTGAGGGATCCCTCTAACTGCTCATATCCCTTGAAAACTATTCCTACTCTCTGCTTCCTGTTTCTTAACCTGTTTCCACACCATTAGAGATTTCCTTCTTATCCAACAATAAGACATTTGGATAAGTTATCATTAATTGCAAACAGGCGAGAGAACAAGAATCAAAAGGGAAGAATAAACAGGCGATTCTCACAATTGGAAGAAAGCATCAGAGTCCTTCAAAGAGCTCCATTAAGATTAAATTATTTTATTTCACAACAATGTAGAGCCTAGAATGAACAATAGGGTTGCCAAATCTGCAGATGGTAAAAACCCAAGAACACTACAAAGAGCTCCAGGCGTGCTTCCACAGTAGGTGTCTGCTGTGAAATTTCCACTCTTACCTCACTCATTTGACCAGATTTCTATGTGACATCCATTGGGTGTGCCTCACATGGGGAAATGATATTTCCTGTCACTTTATAGTCCACCCATGACTGCTCTCTCCCAAAAGACTGGTAACTTGAACCCTGGCTTCTTTATTACTTCCAAATTAAAAAACACACACATTAACAGAAAGAGGTACTGCCAAGGGCTCAAGAAAGAAAGAGAAATTAATCATTTCTGGCATATTTAAAACTGCATACGTTCTTGCATATGCACATATCTCACATCTTATTATTCTGGATTTTCCTCATTAGATAAGAAAAAAAAGCAAGCTTCAATGCCTAGATTTAAAAGTGCTGCCAACTTAGATGGCTTTAAAAGCAGGTTAGGCATATTAAAGGCAGTAGATCTGCTACGCCAATCAACCAGGATACCTAAATAAAACCTCCATGTTTAGAGGCAATATACCAGGAATGCCATTTACTAGAAACATGAGAGGGGGTCATTACCTTCACGCCCTTCTTCTGAATTTCCTTGAGGCCATTCTGAGAAGAAGATACTGTACCAGATGGGTCCCTATTCTGATCTAGAAGGAGCTTCCCTTTCTGTTCCTACTTGTTCGTGTATATTACAGCATTCGGAGAAAGGCATGTTTAGACATAACTGTTGCCTGCAAGGATTGTTAAAGAGAGACACAGGAGGCAGATTAACTGATTAAGGCTGAAAAGAAGAACAAGAGACTACACAATAAACTCTAAAAGAACCGGGCTAAAACAGCCATTTGCTACTTCAGTGTTTGAAGCAGAAGACAGAGATTTGTTTCACAGGAAATCATAAAATAACCTGTGACCGCAGTGATCAAAACAGATACAATGGTTACATTATCTCATCAAAACAGAAATAAACTATGTAGATTATAGATATAGGGATCTGACTGTAGTCTGTATGGATTACACATAATCACTGAATATATACTTTATCTGTATCTCTTATTTTATACGGCGCAACAGATGTCTAAATTGCTCTGCCAAGAAGCTGGAATCTGAAAAATTAACAGGAAGAGTTACAGGAAATATTTTAAGGTTCAAGCTAAAGAATGCAGAATTATATTCCTCCTAGGATCCCTTCTGATACATTTATAGTAGAAGTCTTACGGGAAACATCTAGTATCTCCAGCATCTGCCCAGCCTCTTTCCAGTCTGAAACTCTCTTTCAGGGATTGTGTGTTTCGGTGAGCAGCTAGTGATCAAAAATAAAGGATATACTATTATTTCCTCTCCGTGTTTTCGCCTTGAAGTTGCCACTACACAGCAGATGATCATTAGCGTTGTGATAGTCTCATCCATCTAGCAGCACAATCTCTTCTTTTTCCTTCGCAGTTCTTTGAGCAGGGACAGTTAGACTTTAGCCTGCTGCTTTCTCAGTTATGCTTCTTCCAAATGATGGGTGAGCAGGGGCAGATCTAGGTGGGTTCAAGCAGTCTAGGTGGGTTCCTGAAAGATTTCTCAGGCTCGTGACAAGATTAAATCCAAAACGCACCCAGATCTGTCCTTGTTAATGCTACAATTTCCCATTAACTGTCTCAAATCTCTTGCTTACATACATAATGGAATTTCAATTGAAAGGCCCTCTCTGCTCCCATATCAAGTATTTATTCAGCTGAGTGCATGGAACAGCAAGAAAAAGACAACAAAAACACAAGATTCTGCAGAAATAAAATAAAAGCAACAACAAAACCACTTGTCATACTGAACAGGATAGAATGAGTTGATTGAAAACTCAGGAAAAATGTCATTAATTTATCGATATGTTTTGCTGACAGCTTGGAAACTTGTCCTGACAGATGTCAGCAAAATAGGAGTAGAAACAGATTACAAATACAGTACCAAATTAGAGCACGTCAAGCCCTAATTACAGTATTAAAAAAAATTCCCCTCCAAAAGGGCAAGACTTAAAATACATGAAGACAAAAATATATGAATCACAACATGATATGACTCTTAAAGGAAAAGGAAAGGAAAGGAGAACGTCTTTACATAGAAAAGATCATCTTAAACAAGTTGTTGAACATTCGTTTCTGACTCTGGATATTGGAACACTGAAAAATTAAAGCATCTAAGAGTATAATTACTCCTAAAATAATTCAGTTATAATTTATATAACCTAATTAATGGGGGGGAAAAAGAGGAGTAAGAGATGGAGATTCTTCTATGAAACATTTTGAATTAACATTCTGAAGGAATGTGGGGTCTCTGTGAGATTAAAAACATGCAAATTAGTGACTTTGTAGATAGTAGTTGGGGCACAATGGCTTGGCTTGCTGATAATAATTTGGTATTGCTTCCAAAAGTGTGCCCTAGTTATGACAATGCTAATTATGGCTTATGTGCCATCAAGTTGCATCCAACTTTAAAATGACCCTAATTAGGCTTTCAGTGAACTAAAATGGACGGGAATGGGTGAATTCAATTCAGACGATTATCATATCTACTATTGTGGGCAAGAATCCCATAGACGAAATGGAGTAGCCCTCATAGTCAACAAAAGAGTGGGAAAAGCTGTACTGGGATACAATCGCAAAAATGATAGAATGATTTCAATACGAATCCAAGGCAGACCTTTCAACATCACAGTAATCCAAGTTTATGCACCAACCACCGATGCTGAAGAGGCTGAAATTGACCAATTCTATGAAGATTTACAACACCTTCTAGAACTGACACCAAAGAAAGATGTTCTTCTCATTATAGGGGACTGGAATGCTAAATTAGGGAGTCAAGAGATAAAAGGAACAACAGGTAAGTTTGGCCTTGGAGTTCAAAATGAAGCAGGGCAAAGGCTAATAGAGTTTTGTCAAGAGAACAAGCTGGTCATCACAAACACTCTTTTCCAACAACACAAGAGGCAACTCTACACATGGACATCACCAGATGGGCAATACCGAAACCAGATTGATTATGTTCTCCGCAGCCAAAGATGGAGAAGCTCTATACAGTCAGCAAAAACAAGACCTGGAGCTGATTGTGGCTCTGATCATCAGCTTCTTATAGCAAAACTCAAGCTTAAACTGAAGAAAGTAGGAAAAACCACTGCGCTAGTCAGGTATAATCTAAACCAAATCCCTTATGAATACACAGTGGAAGGGAAGAACAGATTTAAGGAACTAGATTTGGTGGACAGAGTGCCTGAAGAACTATGGATGGAGGCTCGTAACATTGTACAGGAGGCAGCAACAAAAACCATCCCAAAGAAAAGGAAATGCAAGAAAGCAAAGTGGCTGTCCAACGAGGCCTTACAAATAGCAGAGAAGAGAAGGGAAACAAAATGCAAGGGAGATAGGGAAAGTTACAGAAAATGGAATGCAGACTTCCAAAGAATAGCAAGGAGAGACAAGAGGGCCGTCTTAAATGAACAGTGCAAAGAAATAGAGGAAAATAATAGAAAGGAAAAACTCCCAGAAGTACAAGCTGGATTTCTAAGGGGCAGAGGAACTAGAGACCAAATTGCTAACATGAGCTGGATTATGGAGAAAGCCAGAGAGTTCCAGAATAACATCTACTTCTGCTTCATTGACTACGCAAAAGCTTTGACTGCGTGGACCACAGCAAACTATGGCAAGTTCTTAAAGAAATGGGAGTGCCTGACCACCTTATCTATCTCCTGAGAAATCTATATGTGGGACAGGAAGCAACAGTTAGAACTGGATATGGAACAACTGATTGGTTCAAAATTGGGAAAGGAGTACAACAAGGCTGTATATTGTCTCCCTGCTTATTTAACTTATATGCAGAATACATCATGCGAAAGGCAGGACTGGAGGAATCCCAAACCGGAATTAAGATTGCCGGAAGAAATATCAACAACCTCAGAAATGCAGATGATACCACTCTGATGGCAGAAAGTGAGGAGGAATTAAAGAACCTCTTAATGAGGGTGAAAGAGGAGAGTGCCAAAAATGGTCTGAAGCTCAACATCAAAAAAACTAAGATCATGGCCACTGGTCCCATCACCTCCTGGCAAATAGAAGGGGAAGATATGGAGGCAGTGACAGATTTTACTTTCTTGAGCTCCATGATCACTGCAGATGGGGACAGCAGCCACGAAATTAAAAGACGCCTGCTTCTTGGGAGGAAAGCGATGACAAACCTAGACAGCATCTTAAAAAGCAGAGACATCACCTTGCCGACAAAGGTCTGCATAGTCAAAGCTATGGTTTTTCCAGTAGCGATGTATGGAAGTGAGAGCTGGATCATAAAGAAGACTGACCGCCGAAGAATTTATGCTTTTGAATTGTGGTGCTGGAGGAGACTCTTCCTTGGACTGCAAGGAGAACAAACCTATCCACTCTGAAGGAAATCAACCCTGAGTGCTCAGTGGAAGGACAGATCCTGAAGCTGAGGCTCCAATACTTTGGCATCTCATGAGAAGAGAAGACTCCCTGGAAAAGCCCCTGATGTTGGGAAAGTGTGAAGGCAAGAGGACGAGATGGTTGGACAGTGTCATCAAAGCTACCAACATGAATTTGACCAAACTCCAGGAGGCAGTGGAAGACAGGAGGGCCTGGCGTGCTCTGGTCCATGGGGTCACGAAGAGTCGGACACGATTTAACGACTAAACAACAACAATTAGGCTTTCAAGGTATGTGAGAGATTCAAGGAGTGGTTTAACCAGTTCCTCCTCCTGTGAATCTCCATGGCCAAGTGGGGTTTTTAAACCAGCTGTCCACTTTATCCACTACAACATCACACTAGCTCTCAATGAAAGCTAGTGTCAGAATAAAGGCATTTTTCTTTTTTAAAGTTCATGCCTTCATTTTTAAAAACTGTTTTTGAAAAGCTAAAAAAATGATACACAGTTCCCTTCTGTTATTAAATACACAGCAGTTGTTTCTAGATTAGCACAAAGGATCCAGAAAATTACTCCACTTTACTATCTTTCCCTTAAGGGCCAGGGTTTATGTGCTTAGTTGGAATAACAACTCTGAAGTCTATTCCTGTTTCTATGGTTTTTCTGTACCTGTACTCTTGGATATTATTGAATTGCTATTTGTTCAGCACTGAATCATTTGAGGAAGGTTTTAATATATAGCATATTATGGCCAAAATCCTTTGGGATGAGCTCAGCCTATGCAATGGGAATGAAAGGACTTTCTTTTTCAATTTCAGGGTGCCTGTGACTTTGTATCACAACTTGAAAGTTGTGCACACCCTGAAACAAAAAACGGAAATCTTTAATCAATGGCAGGCTGCTGTTGCTGTCATTCCTGTTGTGCAAGATTTTGACTTTTATGTACAATATAATGTACATCATGTATTAAAGTACTGTACATGATTTGTATATGTCATACAATTATGTAGATTTTGCATGAGAAAAGATCTGAAATATCAACAGGCACCAAATAATTATTTTTCTCTTCCCAGAATCTTTCAAAAGATAACTAGACCCAGGGCTTGGATACGCTGGCAAGAAGAACTGCTGTAGAATCGGGTTTTCTTAAATAAATTTGATTTTAAAAATCCTGGCTACAAAATGCAAAAGGAAATGCATTTTTTTTTTGTCCAGGAATCATGTTTTTTTTTAAAATCAGAAGCAAGATATTTTACTGGGCCAGCAGAGCTTTATTTTCTAACACAGATGTAAAATTGATTTTTTTTCTCCATTGGTTTGGCATAATTGAATGCCTCTGTTGGTACAAATTATATTTGCTGCCTTTTTATTATTTTTCCCCAAGGGGATATCCATAGTCTGACATGACAGTGGAAATTTACCAGCCAAGGAAAAGCACTCCCTCCTCCTTGGCAAAGTGAAGAAGCTCCTGATGCTGTAATTTCTCTGGTCAGTTTCACTTGGCCAAGAAGGAGGGAGTGTGTTCCCCCTTTCTCTTTCTGCTGGCTTCTAAATTTCAAGGATCATGTCAGACTATAGATACCTGCCATGGAAATAAAAAATAAAAAAATAAGGCATACAGCGCGAATATGGATGGCTGCAGGAAAAGCCTCAAATGTAACATGGCCTTAAGCTCCCTTCCCTAGGGTCCCAATTCTGGAGCCGATGCTCCTTTAAGACAAGCGTTGGAGGTAGAGCAGAAGGCAAGTAAGCTAGGCATCAACTGACCAACCCATGCTTGGGGTGACTTGGCTAGCTAGGATGAAGTGCTGCAGAATCTGTGGGTGGCTAGGGAGCAAGGGGGTGGGGTGGGGGACTGGTGGGGAGGGGAACGGGAAGGGTCACAATCCCAGCACAGGGTGACAGGGCAAAGGGGAGGCGTAAGCAAGGCGGGGAAAGTGAGGAAGGGGTTGTCAAGGCACCTGAAGGTGAACTGATATTCAAATATTGAGTCCCAGACCATTTTTAATTACTAGAAATACATCAAATTAATTTAAGTCAAAGTGAAGGCATGTACCAATTTAAATACCATGTGACTTTACATCAATATATAAAAAGTTGGATGTGGAATCGATGCAAATTGAATATGTTATCAAGCCCAGGCAGACTAGATGCCAATGTGTTGAGCTGGTAATGAGAACACAGGGAGTAATTCCAGATGTGTTGGGACAGGCAACACTGGGAGGGCCCAGTGCTTTCCAGTACACCCAGCAATAAATACCCTGTCCATCTGTGGAAACCAATATGACTATGATCTATTAAAATCTGCAACCAAAAATGCCGGAACAATCCAGAGCAACCCCGCAGTGACTGGAGACAAGTCTTTAGAACCAGTATTTGAGAAACCCTGCTTTAGCACTAGTGTTCTATTTCTGATAACATTGTGTGAGGGTTCGGGTTTTATCTCTTGAACAGCTCCAAATAAATCAGCAGTCTGACGTGGTTTGGAAATCGGTGAAACATTTATTGCATTGCTTAACAAAAACCCAGTGTCAGCAAACGTGTTCCAACCTTCTCTCCCATCCAACAACGGGTCGGATGGGGGTTTCCATTCTTCAACCTTAAAGGGGTTTCCCCCTTGAACATCCCACGGTCCCAGCCAATCCCCAGCATTCCTGTGGTTCAAAATCTGTCCTGTCTCCCCTTCCAGTAAGGGAATGGTTTCGTTGTCTCGGTCCTCCAGCCAGGCCAGCTCTCTGGAGACGGTGGGGGTCTGCCAGGGTCCCCAGGTTGCCCCCTCATTTGCATCTCCCTCACCGTCCATTCTAATCTTTCTCTTCTTTCTCTCTCCACTTTCTCCCTTTCTTCTTTCAACTTCCTCCTCCACTCCTTAGTCTCTCTTTCTCCCCAATAGGAAGGCTTTGGGGTACTTTCTCTCCTTCTCCGGGCATCAGCCTCTTCTTTTAGTATTCTCAGTTTTTCCACCTTCCCAGTCCATGGGTCCTCTAGCCAAATCCATTCCCAACCTGCCGGCAGCTCCTCCTTCCTCCCCTTTATATCCGCCAGCCCTGCCTCCACCTCTACCCGTGGTTTCCGTTCTGTTCCCGCCAAAATTGTCCCGGGTTCTTTAACTGTCAGTCCCTTCAAACTTTCCTCTATCTTCCCCGAGTCTGGTCCCGGTGGCTTTATCTTCCTGGGAGGGGGAATTGGCAGGGTCTGCACTTCTTTGTCGGCAGTAGGCGGGAGGGAGGCACTCCTGTGAGAGGGGCTTTACTCTCACCTCCAGCCTTACACATTGTTCTGACTAGGTTCACTGTAACAAGTACACAATCTGGAGCTGATTAAAACAATAATATTAATTAATTCATTAATTCATTCTTTCTCTCTCTCTCTTTCTTATGAAGAGAAATTACCTCAGTGCCATCAATTTATCTACTTAATCCTCTCTTATTTGGGATTCTCTCAGACAGATAGCTCCTATGCAGCTATTCCATCCATGTAATCCATGGATTTTCTGTGGTTAAGAAAAAAGGCTGATAAAACTGTGATGAAAATTAGGATAGTTGCAAATGGAAGACAATGTTATTTGACTTTCCTTCAAGTTCTATGAATGATGCAGGATCACTGCACATTTAAAACCTTGCCTGGAAGTGCTACTGCATGTTGGATTCCAAGCTGGACATCATGCAAATGCAGGATGCTACTTTTAGCACCATTTCTTCATAACCAACCTGCCAGAGCTGGAAAAAATTACTCTTTTGGGTTACAACCCCAAGAACTCCAGGGCCAGCAGAACATTCTTCATTCTAGTATCTTATGGTGATTTATGTCAATAGACCTCACCCCATTTGACTCTGGGGGAACCTTTTGGTGTCTTGGATCAAACTTTCTGCCATCTACATAAAATCATACATGTAGTTGAGATGAGAGCTTGAGGAGGGAGAGGAATTATTAGAAGTGGAATATTTTAATACTAAAAACTTGTTTGTATGGTTAAGACTGCTGGGTGTGGTGCTGGGAATGATGATGCAGAGAAAATAATAATTGTCCAGCTCATTAGGTTAGCTGTTTTAATTTAAAAAAAAAAAACCCAAAAAACCCCTGCACTCCATGTACCAATGCGTAAAGGACTGCTTTGCCAATGGCACTATCCCTTTCAATCAGTAATATTTTGAGAGCCTCTAAGTGGTACAAGTTTTAGCAGTTCTCCTAGAAACAAGCAACCCGATTACATGATGCCCCACACAACTAGGTCTGCTAGTGAAGAGCAGAAGCAACTCTTTAATCAGTACCACTAACAATGATTCTTTTAGTCTATAGTTTTGTATGGAAGCCCAGTCTAACTACCAAGGTAGCTGACATTACATGGATCTGGAGTAATGTAAATTAACAAAAAGACTGTTAACTGAAACACAAGATTAAGCATAAGTAACCTAACTTATTGCTGACAGACTATGACCCTGGAGATCAGGGTTCAAATCCCTACTTGGTCATGGAAACTCACTGGAGGAGTTGAGTGGTAAAACTATTCCTTAAATATTGCAATTATCTTGAAAGCCCTATTAGAACAATGTAAGTTGGTCCAGACTTGATGACACGTAACTAACTTTAAACCAGCGGTGAGTTAAGTTTGATTTTGTTGTTATGTGCCGTCAAGTCGCCCTCAACTTATGGCAACACCATGAATGACCTCCAAAATGTCCTGTCCTCAACAGCCCTACTCAGCTTTTATAAACTCAAGCCTGTGGCTTCCTTTAGAGAGTCAGTCCATCTCATATTTGGTCTTCCTCTTTTCCTGCTGCCTTCCAACTTTCCCAGCATTATTTTCTTTTCCAGAGAATCCTGCCTTCTCATGATATGCCCAAAGTAGGACAACCTCAGTTTCAACGTTTTTGCCTTCAAAGATAGAACAGCTATATGAACCACTAAAATATTAAAAACAGACAAGCTTCTGAGTGCAGCAAGACTCTTCATCATCTGGGTATTGGAGAGTTGGAAGGAGGAACAGTAGAATAATAATAATTTAAAAAATACTGGTAATTATTTTCAGACGTTGCAGTGTCAGGATCCAAAAGCTTATTCAGATGGAGTATTTGTTCCTCTAAAAGTACTGGGTTGTTTTGATATTTTCCCAGCTTCTAGGCCAGGCAGTAGTGGCTGTTGCTTTCTTCCAGGAAATAAAGCAATAAATCCCACTTATTTAAAATTTTCTTGATTCAAAAGTCAATGGACAAAAAACCTGCCTTATCATCAGAATAAAATATTACTTCAATCACACCCTTTTAAAAATCAGAATGTCCTCAGGTCTTTATTTTGGGTCTCTCTTTTGATCAGCGTTTCTCTATCAATAACCCCCTCCAAATCATGGCACGACATAACACAACAAAGATGTGCAGTCAAAACCTTCCACAAGGGCATGGCATAGTGACATGTGAGCATAATGCATGTGGACAGCATATGCTTATACACCACACTTGTGCATTTTCTGTTTGTGCATGCAGAGGTTTGTTCCTTTTCATCCTACTCAGTATCATTTAGAAGTCTATGTACAGTGGAAGAGAAGACTCACTGAAATTTAATGGACATAAGGTAGAACAGAAGCAGCATAATGAATTTCAATAGAACTTTATGTAGCATGAATGACATTAGAAGGGGAAAAAACCTCCAAAAAGACTGAAGGAGCCCAGATGACTATAAACAGTATTTTTAAAATGGTTTAGATATTTTCTGGTATTTTCCTTATCATAACATTGAGAATTTTGAATGACTTGTCAAAGGATCCTTATGTCTTGATTATAGTTTTGATTATAGTTGGAGGTTCCAGCAAAGCCTACATGATTTACTTTGTGAGTTGTTATTAGCCACTTTTGAGATCAGCTTACATAATACAAATTTTGCATTCCCTGAATATTGAACTACACAAATGTTCTTATGCAACTTCACATATTGTGCATAAAAATCTGTGACAGTGCCAGGTAACAGGTTTATCAGGTCTGGCAGTCTGGATTCCTTATCTACTAAGAAAGGGAGAAAATCTGTATAACCTTTCTTTTTCTGTTTTGTTGTGTGTAGACATGGTATCCCCCTCCCCCATCACCAGCTGAAACTATATGTTCCTTCTGTGGTTCCTTTCATTCCATGTAATGGTTCTTCAGCATAATTAATAAATTAATATAGCAGATGAGCGTAATCTACTCAGATCTAAATAGTAGATCTAAATGGTAGTTGTTAACAATCATCTGTCAAGGTGAAAAGCATGACAGTTGAACAGAACCGAGAGAATAAAACATTGTTTCCATTCATGCAATGTACCCTCTAATTTTCAGCCCCGCTAGGCGGGGCTCCGCCTCTCTCTCTCTCTCTCTCGGCTTTGCCCCTGCGTACGCACACAACTCTGCCTCCTTACACGCTGGGTTCCGTCGCGACCGGAACCTAACGCGATCACTGCACAGAGAAGGAAGAGAGCTGCGTGGAGGGAAGCGGAGTCATGCGCGCGCACCCAGCTTAGCAGGAACCTTGCATTCATGATAAAGTCAAGAGATAACAATTATTCCAAGCAACATCAGCTTGTCTAATTCTGCAAGCTTTATTTATCTACATTGCGTCTATGCTGGTGTTGTCCAGTACTTCTGTCTTTTGAAATAGAATTTCATGTCCAGCTTGTTTCAGGGCATGTTCAGCTACTGCCGATTTTTCCGGTTGTTTTAGTCTGCAGTGTCTTTCATGTTCTTTGATTCTGGTATGGATGCTGCGTTTTGTGGTCCCAATATATACCTGGCCACAACTGCAAGGTATCCGGTATATTCCTGCAGTGGTGAGGGGGTCCCTTTTGTCCTTTGCTGACAGTAACATTTGTTGTATTTTTGTGGTGGGCCTGAATACTGTTTGTAGGTTGTGTTTTTTCAAAAGTTTCCCCATGTGGTCTGTGACCCCTTTGATGTATGGCAGAAATACTTTTGTTTGTGGGTGGCTGTTTTTCTTCTTCAGTTCAGTGTTGTTTTCTCAGTTTGATGGCTCTTGTGATTTCATTCTTGGAATAGCCATTTGCCTGTAGGGCCCAATTCAGATGGTTGAGTTCGGTGCTGAGAAATTGAGCTTCACAGTTATGATTCGCAGGGTCTACCAGTGTTTTGATTATGCCTCTTTTTTGTCGTGGATGGTGGTTGGAGTTTTTGTGTAGGTAGTGGTCTTGTAAACAGCCACCCACAAATGAAGTATTTCTGCCATACATCAAAGGGGCCATGGACCGCATGGGGAAACTTTTGAAAAAACACAACCTACAAAGAGTATTCAGGCTCACCATAAAAATACAACAAATGTTACGGTCAGCAAAGGACAAAAGGGACCCCCTCACCACTGTGGATGTTTGTGTTAAAAACTAGTGTTTTAAGAATACCTTACTATTAATAAGATTGCTGTAAAGCAGTGGTTCCCAACTTTGAGTCCCCCAATGTTCTTAACATAAGAACATGAGAAGAGCCCTGCTGGATCAGGCCAAGGGCCCATCTAGTCCAGCTGCCTGTATCTCACAGTGGCTCCACCAGATGCCTCTGGGAGCACACCAGACCACTAGATACCTGTCTCCTGATACCCCTCCCCTGCATCTAGCATTTTGAGGTATATCCCCTTTATATTATACACCTTGGGCTACAACTCCCAGAACCTGACTGAAGAAGCTACTTGGATGAGCAGTGAAACACTTAAACCTAATAAGAAAGAAGTCCAGTTGCCATGATTCAGCTTCCAAATAACCTCACCTGGATGACTGAGAATCTTCACAAACTCCCAGAAACCTTCACCACTAGCTGTGCTGGCTAGGATTTTGGGGAGCTGTAGTCCAAGAACATCTGGGGACCCAAGGCTGGGAACCACTGTTGTAAAGGAATGATGAAGTAATTATTGCTATCTGTACTTTTTGTCTATACCACATATGCCTGGAACTTAGAAGTCAGTCCTCCATCCTCTTACTGAAAGGGGCTGTAGTCCACAAAAACTTATGTCATAACATATTCATTAATTCTCAATGTACAACAGAGTTGTCATTGCTTTTACTCCAGCAAAGTAAGAAAGCTAACACTCTAGAAATTATTTCAATATTATGTTTTCCAAAAACAAGGGAGCTTTATTAATATCCAGTGAGGATGAGGGCAAGGGTAGATAGGTACCTTGACAGCACAGGTGAGATGCACTGGATAGAATGTTGGACTTGGGAGGCTTGGGTTCAAATTTGAGCATAATCCTAAAATATATTATTGGGTACTTTTTACCCATCAACATTTCTCACCATAACTTACTTCACAAGATGTTTCCCTAAAAAGAATGAACTATGGGATAACTTCCATGCCTAGCCTTCAAAGAAAGGGAATGGGAGAACAAAAATGTTAACTAATACAAAATGGAAGACTTCATAGGGTTGTTGGTTATAATTAAATTCCTGCTGCTTTGATCTCAAGTGGAAACAGCTGTTGTAACATACATATGATTGTCTTCACCATTTTATGGTAGCTACATGTTACTGTACAGATGGCTACATTTTATTAGTGGAAAAAAGATTGTTAGTTAGCATATTGTGTAATACCACCTCAGATTGCACTGACAGGTCTAGAGTCAGGTTTGGGTGTGTCTGGAGGAGATCCTGGGTGATGAATCACAAATCTGTGTTTAGTCTACTTTTGTGGAGGTAAGAAGGTGCCCAGGGCACTTTTTTAAAAAAAAGGAAAGTGCATGATCATCTAAAAAAGTTAAGAGACAGCAAAAGACCTACACTCTGTATACATAGCCTCTTGCATTATTAAACATTTGGCCAGTATCACAAAGATTGGACGGTGTGTGAAATATATGTAAGAATTATTGCTTTTTGTTGTTGTTATGTGCCATCAAGTGAAAATATATAACAACCCTAACATGGCTTTTAAGGTAAGTGAGATATTTAAGAAGGGAATTTCCATAGCACAGTGGGGACTTGAACCCAGCAATCCTGAGTCCTAGATCATCAGTATATCCACTGCATCACCCTGGTCTTATTTTTCTACTTCAGGCAAAACTGGATTGAGTTCTTTGCCATATGAGGAACAAGTGGAGAACATAATATGCATAGTTACAGAGAATCTTCCTGAGCTTTTACAAACACAAACATTAAGGAACAATCAGAGGTGATATTAAGCATTTGCTCTATATTCTATGAGTAGTGTCCTTGCAGATAACTCCTGTTAGTCACAAACCATTTAGGGGCTTGCAACATGCTCAAATGAAACAGGCAGATGTATACGTTACACAACTGTAACCCTGGGGACAGACAAAAGGACAAATCTCTCAGTGCAAAGAAAAGAATCACAAATCTTCCAAGTATGTGAAGTTTCAGCACTTTCCCTGAGAACCTAACATTGGGGCAGGAAGACAGAACATGATGAGGCATGCATCTGCATAGGCTGCTTCACTGATTATCTGAAGGAGGCAGAAAATGTTTATACACTTAGGTTGAAAACCACATAATCATGATAAATCCCCACTGCCATTCTTTCACAACAATCCTATCCATATCACCCAGAAACACACATGTACATACAACACTAACTTATACTGAATCATAGATTATGGAAAAATATGTCAGGCAGAGGTAATTTTCATCATCATAATGCTGAAATTGCTCACTAGTCCCAGATACTTAGTCACACAAAAGTTTTAAAGCAAGCTCAATTGGTAAACTTAATAAAGAGTTAACGTTTATTTGCCCTTGCTCTGAGACACAAGCACTGTCCTACTCCATATAATGTACTGTATCTTACATGTCTAGAGGGACGACTGCTTCAAAATCCATACTCTTATCTCCAATCATAGTTATTGTAAGGGGACAATGTTATTTAATATACAGTATGACACCAGAAGACAATTACACCAAAGGAACCGGACACATAGTTCATGATAGTTTGGGCAACCATAGATTATAGAGCTACACCTCCAGATCAGTGTTTTCTACACAATACTCAATCAATGCACCCCCAAGCCAAAAAATAGCCAAAATCCATAATGTCTGACTTTTCAATTAGAACCTGTGTGATGCACCATCACGTCAATACCAACATATACTAAGTCTACTAGGGCTTTCAAAGTAAATAAGATATTTAAGAAATGGTTTTACCAGTGTCCCCACCCCCGAGTTTCCATGGCTGAGTGGGAATCCAGATCTCTAGATCTACTTCATCACTTTATCTACTGCACCACCATGGGCATGGAACACAGACCCTCCTATACTCAAGACATGGTCTATTGTTGTTCTATAGTCCTCCGAGTTCATTGTGGGTTATTCTCAGTTGTGTGCAGGAATGTGACATTTAGACACTATGAGATTTCCATTAGCTCAGGGTCCAACTACACAGTGAAGGAAATGTAAATTCACTTTTGAAGTTGCATTGGAGAATTTGGGTCTGTTCAGTTAAAACGGCCACACAAGAGAAAAGCCCTATTTACTGCCTGTTTCCAGCTCTACTGAAGCCCTATAGAAGGCATAGTTAAAAGTAACTGCCTAAACAAGGGTTTCCTCCTCTGGTTTCCTCCTCATTATCCCCCCACCCCCTTGATTAGGTACCCTAGTGTGAATGCTGGCACCAAGGTGTTTTGAAAAAAAGGATTGCTGGCCTTGCAAGCTGTTCCTAAGTTGCTAAAAAAAAACAAGTTTTGCCATGGCAAGTTGTGCTCAACCTTAGCAATAAAAAAAAAAAAAAAAAAGGAAAAAAGGAAAGTCCTGCCAAGACTTCCAGGAGAGGCTTTGTGTTGTACTTCATTGTAAAAAGAGAAAAAGAAAAAAAATGTTGCCCATGGGCTTTGCTCACTGTTCCCAAGTGTGTGCTGGTATGGCAGCTTTTCTACACCAGTTCAAGCAACCACATGCCTGAACTGATGCAAATTGTTCTGTTTGTTTAAAAAGTAGAAGCCCTCACAGAGAGAGAGAGAAACTACAAATTTGGATGGAAAATTCCAGCCTGATTCACATTTCCCTTTGCGTTATGTGATTAAGAGGAAAAAAAAAAGCAAATCAGACCGCCCCAACCCGTATCATTTCCCACATTTTTTCCAGTGTAGTTACAGCCTCAGTTATAAATTAAAAGGATATTCAAACCCTTTCAATTTAGAATACCTTAGTGAAAAAGAGATGTTTAGGGAAAAGATACCAACAGGAATACCAGCCTTTCTTCCTTTATACATTTGCCCATACTGTTTACCAGAAGATGTAATTATAGAACTTGTGCTTGAAATAGCTTGTGACCTACACATTACATATGAAGGACATTTGCCACGGAAAGAGGATTAAGCAAAGGAGCTAAAATGAATGAGAGGTTCCGCTTTCCTTAAGCACTCAGACTTTTGCTCCTGATCCTTCTTCTTCACTTCTCTTGTGCTACGAGTACTTCTCTTGTGCTTGTATACTGCTCTTTGCTTGTATTTTCATTGTTGCTGCTGTTACAATTGCTTTACTGGACAGAGTGCCACATCAGGCAGTCCCTGGCTAGGTAGTAATATTCTGTTTTAAATGTTGCACTATTTGGGTTCATTCCTTTGTTCTGGAGAAGAGGAAACAAAGAATTGGTTGTGCAGGGAAGCTCTGAGTAAGCATGAGTAAGATGAGAAAAGCATGAGTAAGATGAGAATGAGGATTCCCCCCCCCCCCCAGAAGGACAGAAAAAATCAGTACTTTGTAATGAAATGTAATTAAGGTTTGGATTTTCAGCTCCATTTGACAAACGCCTTGGTCCCTAAGAGGTGCAAAACTGAGGAAACTGATAGTATTTTCTCCGGACAATTGTGTTCCAATTCAGAAAATGACTAAGTCAGGAATTAGCATGGGATGATACACAAAGCGCTATTGGCCCATGTTCACCTCCAAGTGTGCCTGAGTCACCAGAAAGATCCAGCAGATTTCTGTGCGTGTTCTTGCTTGTCCAGTTACTGCAGTTCTCCTACCTACTACCCTCACGAATGAAAGCAGTCCATCACCAGATAACATGAAACTCTTTTACACAGAGGGTGTGTGCATGGCATGACAGAGAGCCCTGGCTTGCCATGAATAAACAGCATGCTGGTACACACACTGCCTGATTATTCCCACTTGTATCAACTTGAACAACTTCAAAAGCTTATGCTATGGATTTATTGTGTCCTTTGGCAACAAGCAACCTGCTGCCCTCTATGGCTTGTTCCCTCTGAACCAGAGAAAGAAGTCAAAAACAAAACCTGCATTCTTCCTCTGATTTGCTGGGAAGAAACAAACCAGGGAAGAGATGCCCACTGCAGAAGACACTATGTCTCTGCCTCAGGATGTCCCATCTTGCTTTCAGCCCTGCAACAGTCACAAAACACTAAGTCAGAATGAAAGGGGAAGAATGCTAGAGGAGTAAATTTGATTGGCAACTCTGTGAATAATTCAAAATGTTTGCAACAAAAATGGCTGCCATAATGATTCATTCCTTTCTCTCAATTCTGTTTTTCAGGCTCTGACAGCAGAAGATAAAAGCTTAATGTTACTGAGAAAATTAGGGAATTCTGCACAAGTCAGTAACTAAAACTAATTTAAAAGCTTTCATTGCTATTGTGCCTATTTCCCGATTGTTTTGGAACTGGCTTACAGTATTTTAATATTACAGAACTGCATCACTGTAAGTGAGAAAATGAGTTAGATAGATGGCATGGATTTGGGTGGTTACTCTGCATTAGTTGGATGGATTTCTGGTAAGGACTGGTTAGAGTCCTTAGAGATGTGTATTTCAGATTTTTCTGGACTCCAAATACCATAATTCTCCTTTCAGAGGAGTCCCACCTGCCAGACCTGGACCTTACATAGACACTAAATTGTGCTCATGTGAAGAGAAGGCCCAGCTACTAGGCTTCATGCCCTGGACAGGCCTAACTTCTTGTTTAAAAGGTAAGCTGCCCCAGTGGTTGCTTGGAAGCTTCTTTTTTAGACACCACTCTTATTAGCAGAAAATCATTACAGCAAAAATATTTCTTCTGCCATGGGGTGGGCGAGCGATGCATGTCTTTTACTTGAAATGTAAAAGAAAAAAGGGCTAAACTCTGTTACCGAGTGTCACATATTATTTGTCTGCTAATGTAATCTAATTGAACCATACACAATCATCTGGCCACTGTGAAATAACATTTAGAATTTGAGCAAGATTGCACCCTTTAAGACTGTTTTTTGGTCAGTTCCATTTCAGTTTCTTCCCAATAGTCTCCCAGCAATAAACAATAAAGAGCAGGCTTGTACCCTAATCCCTTGCTATGATCCCATCAGGTGAGAAAATCTAATTCCCCCACCATCTGAACACTTGGGCTGCACATGTTTATGTTTGTTTATTTGGAAGAGGAACCTAGTGGGATAAACTTGTATATATGGTATAAGTGCTAATTGATGGTTAGACTTCTAAACGATGACACACGGAGTTTTAATGCTGTCCAGATTGTACATGTTTTGTTCTCCCTTGTCAAATAAGCAATGGAAATTATTTTCAACACTATTTATTTATTTATTTATTTATTTATTTATTTATTTATTGGATTTCTATCCCGCCCATCTAGACCAAAGGTCTACTCTGGGCGGTTTACAATTTAAAAACAATAAAACCAAAAACATATATTATAGGTCCAAGATGGCGAAGTGTAAGAAATTAAGATATGGCAGGAGGGAAAGCCTGCCCAAATAGCCAGGTTTTAAGTTTATTCCTGAAAACACTGAAAACATCAGACATGCTGACTCAGATGTTGTCCTGGGATTGATCTCAGGTATGCACAGGAGTACCGCGAATGTTGGAGAAAGAAGGAGGCAGTGCCCCAATCCTCATCTGATGCAAGTTCTTTCCATCCTAATAGAACTCACAACTGAATAAAGATGTGTACGTTAGAAGAAGCACAGCTTCTACTTTTTCTGTTAATTGTAACTGAAAGTCCCTGTTCTCTTCTAACAGTTTTGATCCATGCATCCTAAAAACTATGAAATAATGTGCAATGAATTCAACAAGATATCAGCATGGAATGTTTCATTTTAAAAAGAGCTTCTTGTGTTACTCATTACTCCTCAGCAGCCAGATTGCTGCTGCTGTGATCACACTAATTTCTTGTGTTGGTGTTAGCAACACACCAGAAAAGCAGAGGAAATGCTCTTTCATAGCAAATTCCAATACTGTGCCTTGAAAATATTTCAAAAATTACAAAGCACTAAGCAATACTTCCTTTGCTCCTTAAAATGAGAAGAGAATGTGTTAAAACCTAGGATTTCTACCAAAAGGCTCCTGAAATGCCTTAAAACACCCTTAAAACACGATTTCTGAAAGTAACTTGGTGTTACACTTGAATAACGTAGGTGGTTCTTGTTACACCTCAAACAACCGTGCAACCACCAATGATTACTCATTACTCCAAAGCACCTAGAGGCAGACCATCACGTCACTCAGAACTGTTGTTATGTGTCGTCAAATCGGGACTGACTTCGAGCGACCCTCATAGGGCTCTCAAGGTGAGTGAGGTATTTGAGGAGAGGCTTTACCAGTTCCACTCCCACTCCCACCCACCCCCAGTCAGTTTCCATGGCCGAGAGGCGATTCAAACCCAAGGCCTCCTGAGTCCCAGTCCGTCACTCCATCCACTACTGGGTATCCTCAGTTGTTACTCCTAATCTCTGAAGAGCACCTGCTCCCAAATAAGCATAACCCACGACGTCTGCCCAACAGCCTTTTTCGAGCTGCCCTATATTGGGCGACAGCATCATAAGCGTATTCTCCGTTTGTGCCGCTCTTTGTAACTGGCCGAAGTCCTCTCCCCGCAGATGTTATGATTGCTTCATGCGCTTGCCACTCCTACTCTTTGCCTGTTGATTGGATCGGTGGTTGTCACGCGATCCTGGTTTCCATAGGGACGCTTGGGGCGGGTACACAGAGAAATGAGACGGCCCCCTTCCTCTGATTGGCTGGAGGGGGATCCGAGTGAATGGTTGTGATTCGCTGCCATTTCCCTCGATCCGCGCCCCCTTTCAATGAGGTTAGAGAGTCACGTGAGGAGGAAACGGTGCCAGGCTGTGGAAGCGACTGGCGCTGGGAAGTGAGGAGCCATGAAATACTACGAGGTGAGGGAGCCGCCGAAATCCTCGAATGACGGTCGGGGCTCGCAGGATCTCACGGCAATCATCCTTCCCCTGGGGGCAAGCTGGTTTTTCCCATCCTGACCTAAGGGGAGGTGGTGGGTAGGACGCACGCGTAGGATTGTGGCTTGTGGGAAACGCATGCGTGTGGGTTTAGGGTGAGGGGTGGGAGAGTAAAGGTACGCAAGTGTGCGAGTGCGGGGAGTCGGTACCCGTGTGAGCATGCGCTGTGTGTTGGTGGGGGGAGAGAAATGCTTAATCAAATATAAGGTGTTTGCAACTTACTTTGTATTCTGTCCGCCTAGGACGTCCACTTTTTAACCTACCAGGCTTCTTCTGTGCCTGTGACACTTGGGGAGCTTGCATAGGCCACCAGACTAAATTGGTCCAGATTTCTCTGTCTACATTGTACTTAAATGTTCTCTTCCGTGCATATTTCGTTGCCTGTTGTGCTCTTTCCAGTACCAGTTGTAACTCTAGAATTTCCTTACACTTTTGATATTTCTTAGGGAAATTCCAGTGAAAGGTAGTAGAGAAATTCAGAAGCTATCTCTAGAAAACTTAATTCTTTCTATTGAAACTGGAACATTTGCCTTTTGCTGTACTGACTGAACTGTATCTCCAAATAAAATGGAGAATGGAGGTTCTCTCCTCTACTACTGTTCTTCTTTGGCACACTTATTTTGATTGCTCAGGTAGATATGCTTCCAAATTCAAATCTTACCATTCTGCAAGACTTCCTTGATGTGTTCATCTTCTGTTCTGCAAGTGAAAATAAAAAGGATTACAACACCTGCTCCCTTTTGTACAAAATTCATCTAAATAAGCTGGGTAGATTGGTACAAGCATAGAATATTATACAGTGTCAATAGACATTGACTGAAATCTTGTTGTGCAATGGAAGCAAAGTCATAAATTTCAATTCCTTCCTTGATAGTAAACAAAGAGCTCCCACCATAATTCCTGTGAGTGCACATGCGCACAGGCTTGGTGCACGTGCACACTATCACAGCAGAGTCTATTTACCAGCGAGGAATGAACCAAAACTTATTTGGTTATGTGATAGGATTTCAGGCATTATCTGTTGCATACTGAGTTGCAGAATTTGGGATGCAACAGATGATAGTTACGGAGTTTTCTTACCTTATAGCAATTTGGGTCTAAAATTTATGTAAATGTACAACAGGATTTCAGCTGCTGTATAGCAGATGCTGAAAGTATGAGCATGTAGCAGGTGACTGTGTTTCCTAAGCAAACAAATGAAGGAATTTGAAAGGACCGTTCTCTTTAGTAACTTAAAATTACAAAGTTATGTTACAGCTGGTCAGTGTCTAATAATGTTGAAAGGGAGTGGGAGAATGGAATGTGCATGGAACATAGCTAATAACTGCTGTAGTCCTGGAATAGTCTGACGACTGATCTGCATACTGTGTTGTAATATGCATTATGTGAGGCTGCCCTTAAGCCTGGTTTGGAGACTGCAGTTAGGGCAGACTGCAATGACTAGGGTACTAAGTGGAGTGCTTTATTCTATGTGTCTAATTTTACACCATACTAAAGGCTCCAAAGGCTGGCTGAAGAGCTCAGTGAGTTAGGTATCTGGCTTCCATGCCAAAGTTGGGGAGTTCCCCAATGTGCATCCCAGAAGAGCCAGCCTGTGTGGCCTTGTGCAAGCTGCACAGTCTCAGTATGCTCCCAGAAGAAGGGAATGGTAAGCCACTTCTGAGTACTGTCTACCTAGAAAACCCTGAAAAGGGTTGCCATAATTCAGAATTGATGTAATAGCGTATGATTCTTATTTTTAAAAGTTCTCCACTGATTGGCAGTCTGCTTCTAAGCTAGTGTTAAGAAATTGATATTCATCTGTAAAGTCTTATACAACACAAAATGAGGTTACTTCAAGGAACATCTCCACAGTAGCAAATTTCCACTTTGTAGCAAAGTAGCAAAGATCTCTTTGATCTTCAGCATGGACAGTTTCCGAAGAAGTAGTCATGTTATTTGCAAAAATAAACTGAAAGAGGGAGAGAGAAAAAAAGGAGGAATATTGCAGCACTAACAGATTTATTTCAGAAATCCACTTCTTCAAACACATGTAGTGTAATTACATGTCCCCAATGTTTGTGCCCGTGCTGAGGAGTGTCATAACCAGGTGAGGATACAGACAACAAAGTGTCAGTGATTTGTTAAGACAGGAATAGGACTTTTAGGCTGTTAAGTAACAGGCCCTAACCAGGGTGATAAGATAGCTCATAAGCTCTGTTGCAGTCTGGAAGTTTCAACATTTGTAGATTTCCAGGCCCATGCCTCAGGTGCATGTGGGAGAGACTGCTCTGAAATTCTGCCCTTTGTACCTGCATGGTGGTGTAACCATTGTGACACCAGTAGAAGCAGTGAGCTTGGTTAATTTCATTAGGAGCAAGTTTGTATTCTCCTTTGCTGTATTTAAGAGTAAAAGCTAAAAAGTATTGTTCTGATTCCAATTAGAGCAGGACAACTCTTTAGCAAAGCCCATAAATAAGCACTTGTGTATCCATATTATTTCAGAGACTGAATCAGAATAGTTTGCTTACTCCTAATGTGAGGTAATGGCGTGGCTTCTTTAAACTGTAGTCTGAGTGAATGCAGATCTGGTCTATAGAATACACAAGGCCTTTTTTCTACATATATCTTTCCATCTCTGTGGTATTTTAAGACAGTGATGGTTAGCCAGTTTTGTCTTCTATCTGGTACTGTACACAGTTGCATTGCTTCAGACTTATTTAGGAGTTTTAAACTGTAAAAATGTGAAACTTTACAAACATAGAGAACCAATGTCTTTAAACATTTCCTCTGTTGCCTGGCAGAGGATTTTTAGCATGTAAGTGAAGTTTGTTAGACAAGTATAAAAATGCTCTGCTGTAGTCTGGAAAATGATCTGAGGAGCTAAGTCCGTCTCTTCAGCGATGAGGTCAGAGAAGCCTTTGCACCTGTCCTGTAAATGGATATATGCCTAGCGGTGCAACTTGACTAAGATTGGCTTCATGTACTGCCTGCTCAACCAGCTCAGCAGTTTCACAAGTATTTTCTATAGAGAAATGGCCCTGTCTGACTACTAACCAAGAGAGTATTGTCCTTCTGTTTCTGCTCATAGTATCTAGTTGAGCCTTTCAACAATAAAGCTTCCTCTCTGTTGCTACCTGCTTTATCTCTCATCCGGAACTGTTCAGCACCCTATCATTCTTCCCAGAATGAGCTCAAGATCCATTTTTTTTCTGAATGAATAGACAAATGTTGTTACTGAGTAGCTACAAGGATAGATATAATTACATCAGGCAGAGTAGATAAGTTAAATGTTTGCAGTCCCTTTGTGTTCCGGGTCATCATTTCCAGTTAAGTCTTTCAGCAGTCAGACTCTCCCTCCCTAGTTATTGTTACTTGCTTTCTCCTTGGAGAACGCAGAGTCAGATCAACCTTCAAATCTAGAGGTGATGGACAAAATGTCCATCATCTACAGATAGTGGCTGAAATCCAGTAATAAGTCACAACTATAGTAGACTCCTTGAATTAGTAAGGATATAATGAATCAATTTGTTGGTAAGTTCCATTGATTCAATGAGTCTACTCTAGTTGCCAATGTGGTGTAGTGGATGGAGTGATGGACTAGGACAGTGATGGCAAACCTATGGCACGTGTGCCACAGCTGGCATGCAGAGCCCTCTCTCTGGGCACGCGAGCCATAAATCGCCATTGAGAAATACTTACCCATCCTCCGATCCCAGATTTTGGCACTCCCCTCTGCTGGTGCAGTGGTCCAGCAGAGGGGTGCAATGGCAGCCATTACCGGTCTAACCCGATGGGGGATTGGAGGACTGGTAAGTATTTCTCTGTTAATACCGCCCCTGGGGGGGGGGGGGAACCAAGCATTTAAACGTTGCAGTGCAGGGGCAGTTGTTTTTTCTAAACTAAAAACTCAGTATTCAGGTTTAATTGCAGTGTTGGCACTTTGAAATAAATAAGTCGGTTTTGTGTTGCAGTTTGGGCACTCGGGCTCAAAAAGGTTCACCATCACTGGACTAGGACTCTAGAGCAGGGGCTCCTGGTCCACGGCCCGGTGCCGGTCCGTGGCCATGGCAGGAGCGGGCCGTGGAGATAGATCTCCCACCCCCCACTCGCAGTCCCCCCATGCACCCCACCCATACGCACGGCCTGCCACCCGCATGCATGGGTGCCCTGCCCCTCCACGAGCACCCCCGCCCATCTGCGCATGCATGCAAGCGTGCCCCTCCCCTCCGTGAGTGCGCCCCGCCCATCTGTGCATGCGTGCAAGCACACCCCGCCCATCCGCAAGTGTGCCCCACCCACCCGTGAGTTCAGGGGATTCCCTCCCGCGCACGGACCCCATCCCCCCAACCGGTCTACGGTTCAGAAAAGGTTGGGGACCACTGCTGTAGAGAACAGGGTTCGAATCCACATTTGGTCATGGAAACTCATTGGGGTATGTGAAACTGGTAAAACCACTCCTTAAATATCTCACTTATCTTGAAAGCCCTAGTAGGGTTGCTATAAGTCGGTTTCAACTTGACAGTAAAGAACACGCACGCGCGCGCACAGACACACACACACACACACACACACACACACACACACACAGACAGACATACGTTGCAGCTGACTACTGGATTTCAGTCAATGTGTTTGACTATAGGTGTGATAGAATACAACCTGAATCTTCCCCAGCCAGCATGTTTGCATTGCTCCTGCACCATTTTAGCTTCCACTGTGTTACAATTATTTAATTTTTAGATAGCACTTAATTATAGATGGAGGTTTAAAGTGAAGGGGAGTCTGATATACAAGGTCACTGGCAGCATTGTCTTGTGGTAAAGAAACAGGGAGGCCATACAAATGGAATGCATGCAGATGGGTTCCCACCCACACAACTATGAACAAACACTGTGTTTATAAACCTGTGGCCTAAATATTGTATTTCATGTGTCTGAGGATGTTTGTAATCCATGAAAGCTCACATTGAAATAAATCTGCTACACTTAAAGATGCCAAATTTTTTTTTGCTTCTGTTGTACTTGCAACTAGGGGAAGGCTTGATTCTCAACAGTTTTTAATACGTAGCAGGAAGAAGGTTTTTCTGATGAACCAGTGTTGTTTCCAAATGTATGTCTTTATTTTTACTTTTATACAAGGTGAAGAGAAATATTTAAAAAACATTTTTAAAATCAGATTTTTAAAAGTTTGAATCAAATTTTTAAAATGTTTATTGTTAAAATGCATTTGGGTTTTTAAAAGTACCCTACATTGTTTTAATTTAAAATGTGTTGCAGTTCAAACATCTCGTTATGGAATGGGTATGATTGTCAGATATACTTGAACTTAGATCCCTGCACTGAGAAGGGGGTTGAACTCAATGGCGTTATAGGCTCCTTCCAATTCCACTATTCTATGATTCTGTGATTATGAATTTTAACTCTGTCTTATGATGCAGTGTGCTTATTCAGCCCTTTTAAAAAAAAGTTTTGTAAACACAGTGCTACAGTTCACAAATTGGAACCTTGAGTTCATGGATTCCATAGGCTTCTATATAGATTTCTTAGATTAATCTTTCTATCTCCCCAATAATCCAGTCTACTATTCACTCTAGAACATACCATGAAAAAAAATTGCAATTCTCAATTTTCTTTGTGTCTCCAGAGTTATATCATTGTTTAAAGGAGTAAATTAATATGAACGTTATACACCTTCTAAAAATAAAACAACATATTTGAGTTGTGTAAAATATCCATATGTATTATGGTTATAGCAAAGAATTTTGATTAAATTGTGTCTTTCTGAAGAGTGATTTAAATAATGATTTTAATTAATTTGATTTCAGTTAAATCCATCCTATTTCCCTGTAAATGAAACATTGTAGGCCATTCCTATAGGGAAAGCAAAACAAAGCATACTGTACTGAGGGCAGAATACATCTTTCATATGTGTCACTGAGTCATCCAGTCCTTATTTTGATAAAAGGTTATCTGTGTATGCCTACAAGTTATTAGATGGAAGTGCCATTCTCTTCAGCCCCTAGGAATATTTCATTTCCATTTTTATTATATGAAGTCAGAAGCCAAACATTTAAAACTCTTGGAATAAATTCTGCAATTTCAGTTTGGCTGACTGCTTGGTGATTTTTGCTTACTTGTTTTGGGGGTTTTGTAGCATGGGAGAAGAGAGTGGAGGTCTCCAGTAAAGGTACCTGATAAACTACTGAGTACACAGACCCCACTTAGATATGGTAAAGGGCCTAAATCCTGGTGCTGTTGTCATGGGATAGGAACGTAAGAGGAGCGCACACTGGTTTTTGTTATGCATTAGGGACTAAGAGCCACTGGAAGTCAGTTTCTCTTGACTCCCAGGGATACCATTAAGCCAAAAAAGCAAGCCTGGCCCTTGTCTATTGGTCAGAGAAGAAGCAGTTATAAGGAGCTTGCTTTCCTTTCTGCCAGAAAGAAAATGCAGCTTCACTTGCCGGTAGCCATGGGACCACAGAAGTTCATAGAAGGAATGCTCTGGCTCATCCGTTGGATGAAGCAGCTAGATTACAGATTGCCGCTAAAACAAAAAAATGCTCACAAGGGAGCATCAGCCTGAACTGTTTTAAATGCTTGCTTTGAGATCTCCAGCTTGATGTGAGCCACTTTAGAGACAAAAAAAAGTCTGAAAAGCAGGAGTAGATAACAAAGAGTATATTAGAATAAATACCGTATTTTTCTGTTTATAAGACGACCCAATGTATAAGACGACCCCCCCTTTTCTAACCCCAAATTAGAAAATTTGATCCCTTCTTTCCCCTTCCTTTTGCTAAGCCACGGAGCTTAGCAAAAGGAAGGGAAAAGCAGGGATCAAAGGGCTTACTTTGCCACGGGGCTTTTTTGCTAAGCCCGGTGGCTTCAAAGTGGCTTGTCAAAGTGACCGCCTTTTTTCCTTGCATTTTGCGAAGCCACGGGCTTAGGAAAAAGGAAGGGAAGGCTCCCCTCGGGTAAGGCAGCCATGAAAGGGCTGCACGATTGCAGCCCTTTGATCCTGAAACCCTTTCATGGCTGCTTTACCCGAAGGGAGCCTTCCCTTCCTTTTTGCTAAGCCCTGTGGCTTTGCAAAAGGCAGGGAAAGCAGCTGCCTTCCGTGTATAAAACGACACTCAATTTTTTGTCCAATTATTTAAGGAAAAAGTGTTTCATTTCGGGTCTACCTCTACAATTGTGAAGTTTTAGATTTTGAAATGAAAGCTCAGAATTTAGTATCACGGTTTATGATTGATCAGGAGGGAGCTTGATGCCAGGTAGGCCAAAACAGTATATCTCCAATTTCATGTTGCAAGTGAATCTTGCAAAAGACAGATACCCTGTCATGCAGGCTAGTTGCAGTCTGTCTCATGCACGTCATTGGGAATTTGCATTTTCAAATGCATGTTTCCATTTTTATGATACAAAATAATCAAGCCTGGAATGTTAATCAAACCTGTCATAACAAAACTTTTATAGCAAAAAAAATATTTTTAAAAATCCACAAACCAGTGCTTCAGAGGCTATACAAATCCTATTAATACTGACATTAGTTTCATTAGTATTTGATGGAACATTATGGATATAGCCTCATGTTGCACTACTTTCCACCAGCTTTATCCTTACAAGAAGTTCATTCTGCTGGGCTTGGGTATGAATCCATGCTCTTGACATGCTAATAAACAATCTTTTTATTATTGGATAACAACTCCCAGAATCACTGGAGTGTTCTGGGGTTGTAGTCTATAGAAGTAATTTTTCCACGCTCTGCATTTTAACCCTAGGAGACCAAGATTCCTTTGGTTTTAAGAAGCAATATAAAATTCCATGTCCTTTGCTCCCAGTGTATTGTTTAGGTGCAGAGCTCTAGCATTCTTTGAATGTTATCCTGTATGGGAGTTGCGTTATTGTTCAGGGTTTCTGCACAGCCTGGCTAACATCTTAGATAAGCCGAACATAATGGTGGGGATTGATTTTGCTCATTCTGGTCATGGAAGCTGCATATTGTCAAAACATGGGATGCTCATATTGTTAGAAGATCATTGTGATTGGCTCCTAGCCCACATGGCCTGGTTGTTTGAAATGCTGCCACAACTGTCTGAATGTAGAATTACTTATGGAAAGGTGGGTTCAACTGAAACTCTCTAGAAGTCTATTTCTTCTGCTGTGAACATGAGGTTAATGTTCCTTTAATAATCATTGTTCTTTTTACTAGTTTTAATTATATAAGTGTTCGTAGCAAAAAAAAGGCCTTTTAGAGAATGGGTATTAAGGCTGCAATCCTATGCACACTTGCTGGGAAATAAGCCATACTGAACATAATGATGTTTACTCATGTCTAAACATGAATAGAACTGTGCTGTTCATGTACCTTGCTTTCACAAATATTGCTTTGGAAGTGGTTGGGCTACATGTACTGCAGTATGCATGCATTTTGCATCCTTCTACAGTTTGTACAGGCATGTTGCAAGAAGAATAACGATTAAAACTGTTAAAATAAGTATTTAAAATTCCAACCTTAAAATGTCTGAAGTTACAGGAATATCCCTGGTATTAATGTTTTACCGGATGGATTTTTTTTGTAATTTTTTTTAAAAGGTTAGCTTCTCTTTCAACAACTTTGAGTGCATCTTTTAGTTTCAGCTAAAATCTTGTGTGCAAGATATGCAAAGTATACCCCTAAAGCAAAGTATACCCGTAACAATTTTGTACGTCCAAGTGAGACCTGTCATTGGTTTCTTTTAGCTGTGATGGTTTTGCTCATACACCAGAGGGTGCTGTCAGCTTGATGTTGGAAGGCATGTATCCTGGTCATGTGTCCTGATTTTGATCTATTTCCAAGGTCCTCCTTTTTCTTCAATGGCTTAGTCTGGTATTTAGCAAGAGAAGCAATCCCACTACAGCCAGAGATAGACTCTATGGGTCTGTGTAAACTGAGGAGACTAGAGTTTCTTGTACTGAAGTTACTGTGTACGTTCGCAATCTGCCCTAGTCTGAGTTTTGTGCTTGGAACTATCACTTGTCAGAACTGAGGCTTTTCTAAATTCGGCCAGTAGGGTAGTAGTTTTTTTTTAAGTGGGCCAATTTTTTTGTCTGTTGAATCTTTTGGTGCAACTTCTGTTTGCTTTCTGTGTTATCTGAAAGAAGATCCTGTCCATTTTCTACTTTAATGGGCAAAGCTACAGTCTGGTCTGGATGACTGCATTCTGATGACTGAAGAAGTATATAGATGAAAAGAACATTCTCTTGCTTGTCTACCAGTGTTATTGGTAGCCTTGGAATTCAAGTGTCTTTGTGCAGTGAAAAAAATCTAAAGCCTCACAGTAAATTTGTTTCTTGGTTATGGTAAAATACTTGTCTCTAGCTGTAAATTAAAAAAAAAAGCCTAGGTACATTCAGTCTCACCACCTGCTTGCATCATAATTTTAAAGCAGGAGTCTGCCTACCTTTGTTGCATAAGGCTCCATCTCTGGCAGCTTGAGCTCACCACATGGCTCTGGGTATGTGGCTGATGCAACACTATCCTGTAGTTCAAGATGCTCAGACTAAGACTCTGGACTTAGATCTAGAGGAAGATTGACACATTTCCTTACCATTGAAATAAATAGGAATTTTTCCTCTTTTTATTTGGTTTTCTCATTCAGGTGCAGTACATGCTTTTTAGGGTTCCTTTTTATGTACATGTATTCTTATGGTTGTTTTTTACATACATCTTCTTTCAAAAATAGTTGTACAGTTTTACAACTCTTACCATGATTTCTTCATTCTTCTGTCCTCAAAACAAAACTAACAATCACTGGCCTGAAATCCTGTTGACATAGCTGTTTCTGTAGAAGAGTGATGAAAGTCACGGTCAGAGGGTGATTTTTGATAATTAAAGACTTTCTACTTCTGTCCCACACCTTTTCCAACTCCCAAGTAATCCCTTTCATTGCATGGAAACTGTGGGAGCCAGAGGACAGAAAGTGGGGGAGTCTTAATTACTGAAAATTCCTGTTGCCAGATGACATTACTGACAGGAGGAGATTTTCAGTAATTAAAGATTTTCTTCTGTCCCACAGCTTCTGTGTGATCAAAGGGATTAAGCAGGGATTAGAAAAGATGTGGGACAGAAGTAGGAAGTTTTTAGTTACCAAAAGTTGTCCCATGTCTATGGCATCACACAGGTGTATGCAATAGGATTTTTTTCTCCATAGCCTATGTCTTTTTCATCCTTGCCTTAAAATTCAGTGAGAATCCTAAGTATCAGTGGACTGCTGTTTTTCTTTTGATATAGGCAGCAGAGTAAATCATAAACTTTTCAATAATTTAACTGAAAAGTCAGCGCAATACTTATTTTGTTGTCTTTCCTATAATCTGAGTACTTTGTACATAGAAAATCCTGGAAAGAGTAGCCATAAATTGGAATCAGCTTGACAGCATGCAATTGTTATTGTAACTGTCTAAATTATTTCAAAAACACTTGATTTGCTTTATGATGATGATGATTAAAAATAGCTATATTATCTATACCTTTGAAAATAACCTAATTAAAAATTATGACTATAATATGTATGTATTAAAGCAGCGGTTCTTAACCTTTTCTTTACCATCGGCCCCCTTTAAATATCTTTTGTTGCTGTGGACCAGTGGTTCTTAACCTTGGGTAACCCAGGTGTTCTTGGACTGCAATTCCCAGAAGCCTTCACCACCAGCTATGCTGGTTGGGGCTTCTGGGATTTGCAGTCCAAGAACACCTGGGTTACCCAAGGTTAAGAACCACTGCTGTGGACTACCAAGATTTAACTCAAGATTTAAAACCCTAAAGTGCATCAGATATTTAACGTTTCTCATGAAGGGTCTTCATATTTGGAGAAAAGGGAGAAATAAATTAATCTGTTAATGCACACATATAAATATATGCACATATTCCATATAAATTATTATTGTTTTGATAATAATAATAATAATTCAAAAACACCTGCCACAATCAAAATGATAAAAATATTAATATTATTATTATTATTAAAAAACAATAGGCACAGTCAATCAAAATTGTTAAAACAAATATGTTTAAACGTATTTTACAATTTTGATTGACTGCCTATTGTTTTTAATCATCATCATCATCATCATGCTGGAGAAACTGAAATTACAAGCACATAAAATCATTAATATGACACACCTATACAAAATGTCACATGAAAATTAAAGCTAGAAAGTGACATGAAGATAATTTGTACAAAATTATACCTCATTAAACACAAGTTGGGTGGGAAAAAGGAAACATACTATATTCATATCATTATCATTAATAAGAAGGCTGGTACTGCATTTCACTTACAAGCCTTGTTATATTGGATTTAATAGCTGGAACTTGTATTCTGAGTTCTGACTCTACTTTTATCAAATGGTTTCTACACTTATTTTTAAGATAAATGAGAACACAGAATGATTTTTTACTGTACACACAAGTACAGTATATTGTTAAGAAAGGCATCAGTACTTTCATAGCCCTTTTCGATAGTTCTGGAAAATCTGCTTGTAAGTGAGCCCAGAAATTTGGAAGGGACTGCTCTTTGAACTGCAATTTCAGAGCACCCTCCGTGGATATTTCTATGAACTTGTCTTCCTCTGCTGCTGTGAGCCCCTCTAGTTCATACACATTAACTGAAAAGGGATCTCTAATCCAGTTTTTGCTTGCATCAGGAACAGGAAAATATTCAGGGAAACTATGCTGCAAATACTCCAAATGTCATTCGATAAGTGATGTGACCTCCTCAGACAACTCTTTGTTGGTGGAACCAAGAAAATTTGTGAGGTTTGGAAATATCTCATCGTTTCAGTTCGATAGGCAATTCCAACTTGATTATTGCTTCGATCTTGTCTTCAACTTGAAAAACTGTAACCCTTTTCTCCTTGAAGATTTAAGTTGATCGTATTTAAATGGGTGAAGATCTCTGACAGATACGTTAATTTGACTAACCGGGAAAAATATGTTGAACGATTGCTGAGGTGAAATTGCTTCTCCATGAAGAATAATCTTATCTTGTCTTTCAATTCCAAAAAACGAAACAAAACTTCACCTCGTGATAGCCAACGAACTTCACAGCGTAGCAAACATTGGTGGTATTCACTGTCCATATCTTTGCAAAGCTATTCAAAAAGTCTTGAATTCAGTTATTTGCTTTTTATAAAATTCACAATTTTGACTGATTCATTTAAGGTCTGTTTTAGTTTTTCTGTTATCTTCTTAGCAACTAGAGTTTCCATACATATGCAGCAATGGTACCAAGTAACCAACGGTATGATTTCCTTAATCCATGCTACAAGTCCAGTAAGCTTTCGAGACATTGCTCGTGCCCTGTCTGTGCTAATTCCATGTCATGAGATATTACAAACTTGTTTAAGCTGTTAAATGCTTCTTCAGCTGTTGTTTGTACTAATGAGGAGATGAACAGTATGACTTCGAAAACACTTCTGTCCTGCTCATATCTAACGTAGCACAGTAAGGTCACTTTGTTATGTCTGTGCTTTTGTCCAATTGCAGTGCACAGTAGGGAGACATGTGAATTCTTTCTAATAATTGTTCCTTGATATTGACTGACAAACCATAGATTCACTTCTTAACTGTGTCATTTGACAAAGGTATTAAGGAAATTGATCAATGCAGAAACCATGATTTTTGCGCAGGTTATATAAGTTCTTCAGCTGTTGTGTGCCTTTTTTCTGGTTTTTACTATTACTGTAGTTGAGAAACTTCAAATGAGGCCCGCACTGCATTTTCAGCATTACAACCATTGCAGTGTTTTTAAAACCATTTTCTTACTTTCCCAAATCTCATGCTCCTTACTTTTGAAAATATCAATGCTCTTTGTGGCATGCTCTTTATGTTTAGTATTGAGATGTCTTTGCAGTTTTGACAATTTCGTGGCCTCGTTGGACAATATCTCGTAACACAACACACACTGTGGTAGTTGCTTGTCTTCGAGACTTGTACATGGGAAGCCAGTCAACAGATATTCCTTGCTATAATGGCAACACTTTTAAAGATGACAGGAAGAAGCTTCATTTTGCTTTGAACAAGATGCACCCTCATTAACATCATCAGTTCTTTTACGTTTAAAATGCAGCCAGCAATCCATTCTGAGTCTCAGCCAAAATGTATTGTTATGAAATTCAGTGCAATAATATTGAATGTCACCTTACTTGATAATAACCCAATGATTTTATTAGTCAAAATCAAAGAAGAAACAAGATCATGAAGTCCGTCCGAACACTTACTCACACTGACACTGACTGATTCTGACTCTCTGTTCCTGTGGCTTCTGACTGTCTGCGCAGTGGCAAGAAATGTCACGACATGCTGTCTCTCAGCCACTGAGTGTCATTCACTTGCATGTTATCATCATGTGCAGAAATATCAAACAGTTATTTGCTATCAGTTATTTTCATAACTGATATTTACTTTTGTTTGTTTTTAATGGAGATGGTAGGTTAGAAAAGCCAGGTTTTACACAAACAAGTAAGTGAAATTAAAATTTTGTTCTACATTTTCCTTCCTTCCTTCCTCCCTTCCTCCCTCCCTCCCTCCCTCCCTAAACTGCAAAAGATCATAACATTTCTTCAAGCTTTCGCAGACCCCCTGTGAGGACACTTTAAAATGTATTATAATCTATACAATTCAGGAGCAGCATATTTAAAGAAGCAAGTGCCTGTAAGTTTCACTGGGCTTCTTTTGCAGTCCAGCAAGTATGAATAGGGTTAAATGTAATCGAGTTTGTTTTTCCATTTTTAAGAATGAGTGATTTGAGGACAGACCTTTGAATGTCTTTTGGCTTAGTAAGCTGAAAATGTGTGTGGGCCTTTTTTGCCCCATTTCTGAACTGAGCTACTCTTCTGTGTTCACCTGACAGAGGACTAGTGGCCATGTTGCCTTTTCTATGGAGTGTGAAGTATTTTCTTTATTGGTCGGGGTGGAAGAGGGGAGTAGTTGGCAGAATAGAGACTTTTTTACCATCTGTGTTTTTCTTTTTTGTTTTATATTCTTGAAATCAACATGCATGCTACAGCTGTTTCCATTTAAGAAACTAACTTGGCCTCTATACCATCAGTCATGTGATTTTGGGACATTAATGACAGGACATAACTTTGGAACTGCCCACAAGAACTTGATGCATGGCCTTGAAGAAGATGATCTGTCATTGAAAGCTCGCTAGTTGTTTTTTGTTTTTAGTTTTTGTTCTTAATAGTCAATTAAAGGTATCACCTGCTCCTACATTTGTAATATTTCCAAGAGAATCTCTTGGCACCTTGCCCTGCTACTTCCTTATCTGCAAACTGAGAGACCATTGCTAACTTACTCCTGTGTTGCTACCATTAGTGAGACTTTTATCTTTCTCTGCCAGTTGAACCCTGTACTGATTTTTCAGACTTCTGCCAGCTTCCCTTTCCTAATTGGTCCATGAATAGTGTAAGTGTTCTGAGTGGTTGTGTGGTTGGAAGCATCTTCCAGGATAAAGCAGCCAAGATGTTGAGATACTGAAATATACTCTTTTAGATAAAGAGAGATTGGGTTTGCCACATTTCTATGTGCATCTTTTTATAGCCAAAAAGGAACAACATGTTTCAATATAAGGCAGTTGGGGGAGGGTGTTCTGAGTGACTTTTTCTTAAGGGGGACACTCTAATCTACACCCAAACGGTGAAATGCAAGTTTGTTTATTTTAACGATGGTTTGATAGTGGGTATTTTGGGAAGTTGTATGCCCATGGACTGCCAGACAGCTAAAAAAGTGAATGCTGCATAAAATTGAGTCTGAACTCACCTTAGGTTTTTAAAAAATGATAAAAATTAGCTATTGTACAATGGGCACTTATGAGAAGACAAGACTTATTGGAAAGGACAATAATGCTGGGAGGCAGCAAGAAAAGAGAAAGACCCAACGTGAGGTGAATTGGCCCAGTAGAAGACACAGCCTTGAGTTTGCCACATCTGAAGAGGGCTATTGATGGCAGGCTCTTACATATAGGGTCACTGTAAGTCAGAAGCGACTTGCTGGCACATAGCAACAAATGTAGCTTCAGAGTTACGTGTGTCTGTGTGTGTGTGTGTGTGTGTGTGTGTGTACATATTATATATATTAAAGGAGTAGGTGAACTGTAACAGTTGCCTAACTTTGTTGTTGCGGGGAGAGGGCTTGTTAGCTTTTCTCCAAGCATGTTGATTTTAACCATGGAGGTAATAGGCTTGTACCGGTCATTAAATTATCTTGTCTAGCGTGAATGTTGCTGTATCTTGAGCCTTGCGAGTTCTTTGGGGGGATGAAAACAGCAGGGAATCGTTATGGTACAGGTTGGAGTTGTTAATATTCTCAATCAGTAGGGATTAAGGGATAACATTACTACATTCTTGCACTGTCTTCAGTTGCATCTGAGGGCTGGAAAGGATCAAGGCCATGATTTCCTTTTTCTCTTCTCAGGCAGCTGCGTATCAACATGTATGTAAGAGGGGGAAATCTGTTGTATATGTGTGACTGCTTGCTGCCCAGCTTCATGTTGTACCACAGGAAAGCATGTGTTACACCATAGCCTCAGGGGAATGTAGAACTAGATTTAGCTTCTGACCTTTTTCAGGCAACTTCATGTACCAATGTCTTCCCTGTTCCCCCATATTCTAATGGACTGAAAATGCTGGTGGCAAGTGTGCAGTTCATGCATGCAAGTCCCTATTGGGGTGGAGTGCCTGGAAATGGAGATGATATATCATGTGCATTTAAAAGCTTTCTAATTACAATTATGCACCACTGCAGGCACGAAATAAACAGTGGTGTAACTCCTAAAGTGATCTTTTAAGCAAGGTGTATAAAGCCTTTAAGACTTGTTTAAATAATATTTGGATATTGTAAGGAAAACTGAAGACAACTGTTAACAGTTCATAAAACCCAAATTCTGAGTTTTATGAGCTGTTAATATTTTTTTGCCAGTTGAATTCTTATATTTGTAGTAAGTATAGCATGTGCTCTTGTTAGGACTGAATGGGAAGGTTTGCCCTAGGGCAGTGGATTTCTTTGCTGTGCTAGAGAGCTCTTAAGTCTGTATGTCCCGGTGCCTTTGACAGTCTGACTGTATGCCTAGAAAGTTTGAACATGTATATAATTAATCCTTCCAGGGAGGAGATGGTTATACAGACTGAAGGGTGATATGAATGTGCCTTGGAGAAGATCTCAAAACGAGACTGTGGGTGACATACGAATTTTTATCTGGGCTACCTGTTGGGAAAATGCCTTTTCCTTTCTTAATGTATGCTTGGTTGTATTTTGGGGTTGTTTTTTTTTTTGGCAGCATTCTTAACTAGGCACCTTCCTAACAATGACATGACAGAAAAAAAATTCAACAACTCATCGCTGTTTGCAGGACTGCTTTCATGAAGCAATGAACAAATCCTGTTGGTGCAGTTCCACCAGAAATAATTAATATAAATTATTGTATAGCTCCCCCCATCTGCTTTTGAAGTTCCCTAGGGTTCACTTTTGCCTTGGGGAAGCCTTGGGGAGTGTCGGGAATGGGGTGGGGCAGGCTTTTCATAGTTTAAAATTGCCAATGCCAAGAGTGGGAACACTGCTGCTGTGGTTTTTGACTATTAAAATCCCTCTCTCTGTCCCAAGGTTACCAAAGATTTCCTGAGGGCAAATGGGAGCCCTAAGTAGCCTTGGAAACAGAAGTTTGGGGGGGGGGGGATAGGAAGCTCCAAGTTAATCTAAATTAATTATTACTGACACCCCAGTCTGGTTTACAACGGCAGAATGATGCCACAGGATTTTGCCCAGTGTATTTAAAATAGTATGCAGCACAAAGCAGACTAATAAGTGTTCGTAGTTCATATACTGCTCTGTATATTTCTCTGTTTCTCACCCCACCCTGACAAAGTAGTAATTCAGTTAATCAGTTACTTACCGGAATTTTTTGCTTGCTTTATATAAGTGGTTCCTTGCATTTCTTCTTCTATGGTCTGCAGTCCTTACTATCCAAGACAGTTTCTTTTAGCTCCCATCTCTGGGGAAGTCTGCAGGACTGCTGTGTTTGAAGATGACAGTATGTTATTCTGAAGTTTTCCACCGCTTATTTGACATCTTGATTCTTCTTCAGGACAACTCTCCTACCCTATCACATAGCCTAGTGTGATTCCCTCCATTCTTTTTGCACAACTGGTTGTAGTTCACAACAAGTTAGTGCGGTCAGTGTGATCTGTGTGCTGCTTCCCCTTGGAAGAAATTCTTTGTTCTAGAAGCTCCGAGGCATGAGGGTGACCATTCCAGCCTGAGGCACAGTTCTATTAATACCTCTGTTAGAAGTTGATCCTTGCTCTCTGGCCAAAGTGCTGAACAGACTCCAAATTCTTGCCTGCCCACTCGAGACACCTCTTCACTTCGGAGAGACCATAATGTCCTAAATAAGTAGACAGCTGATGGGAGGATGCTTCTGGCTCTTGTTTGTAAAAAAGGATGGGTAGGGCAACTTAAGAAATGGGTGACAAGGCTAGATCTGTAGTTTGTTTTGTCCAGGACTCTCTCACCATCTGTCGCCCTTTCTGGAAGCATGAGGTAGCAAGGCCTTACTAATGAAGTTTGGGCCCTGGTTATTCCCCCATTTAGTTAGAAAAGAGGCAACATGAACATAAATAATTTGCAAAGGGCCTGTTGTATCATTCGGCCAGAAGTGAAGAGCATAAGTGACTTGCAGAATGAGACTGAGAGCGAATTTACATTCTCTACATTTCACTGTATACTGTTTTCTTAATATAGTTAGAAATAAGATTTAGGATTCATGGATTCATAAATGAATACATTATAATATGAAATACTATATTAGGTTTAGGGCCCTTTGGGGTATATCAGGTAGAGGGAAAAGATCTTGTTATTAAATTAAATAATATATTTTATTATATATTAAAAAGATATATTAAATTAATAGTTTTTTTGTCAGGGTGTGTGATTTTCATGGGAACGATTTGTGTTCTGCTGTAGCAGAATCAGATACTGTTCTTTGGGTAGAGTCTGCAGGCACTATGAAACATGGATGTGATAGAAGTAGGCATCTGGGGAAGGCTGCAGGAATGCTGTCTGCACCCACTGCAACAGCTTCTACTGAGAGGAGACAGCCTACAACTCTTATCCTGAGCCCCCAAAATAAAATCTGTCACAGTGTTGCATTGTTTAGCACTTACACTGTGAAAGACCAGCAGGCAGCAGTACAAGGTATGTGTCTGTGTCTGTGTGTGTCTGCCAAGAAGGTGGCAGAGAACCCTCCGGTAGTGATGGCAAGGTGGGAGAGATACGAGTGAAACTCAGACATGTTCCAGCAACGTCTTGTGCAATCCAGCCTGGACAACCAGGGCAAGAGGCCAAAAAAGATGGTGAAGAAGGCATTTTTCTCTCAAAGAACCAATCTACCACAGAAGGACAACAAAGACATCAGCACTCAGATTGACATGTCAGCTTGGACAGCTGTAGTACTGCAACTTTTGTGGTTGGGAAAGAGATTTATGAAGACCACCAGACATTGCCTATTCCATACCATGCAGCTCCATCATATTCAAGGAAGGGTTTACCTCCAGCCTCCATTCTCAGCAAATCTCTCCTGTGCAAAGCAGCACTGTGGTTGATGGGAACTCCCCTTCAAATGCATACACACTTGATGTGGGGGGTGGGGGAGGAGACTGAGGGGACTCAGTTGGGCACTATTTTAGAAGCATGTGACACTGAAATCACCACCAGCTGTACTTGTTCCAACAGTTGCCAGAAGTAGTAGTAATCCCTGCTAGGAACATACAGTCAAAAACTAGAGCTCCCAAGAAATCAGTATTTAGAAGCATTTTCAGCTTTGTGCAACAGATGCTTGGAGGGCTGAGTGCATGCACTAAAGGAAGGTGCTCAAGCATGGGCAGGACCTGGGTCACCTCTCTAGTAGTAGTAGCATTCTTAGTCAGCTGGAACCTCAACACAGGACATTGCTGCTGGCAAATTAAGTGGGTACTGTGGGGGGCAAGTGGCTTCCTTGTTGTGAAGGACAAGAGTCATCAGAAGGTAGAGGTTGAGCCATCAGCCCTGGAAAGCAGGGAGATAGATGGGCAAATAGCAAGAGGTGGGAAGCAGCAAATAACAGACCCACATCGCAAGAATGAGTTCCAGGTTACCCTGGAGGAGCTTGAAGGGGTGCAAGAAAAGGCCTTTTGCAAATGTAAAAATGCCAGGAGTACTCATAGCCTAGGGGAGGTGATAGCCTTGTGTGACCAGCCATTCTCTCTGGTGGAGAACACTGGTTTCCATAGGTTTGTAGGAGAACTGGCATTCCATTACCAATTGTCATCCTGAACAAACTTAGCCACAGGGTGTTGCCAGATTTATTTTGGAATGTCAGGCAACTGGTACAACAGTAGTTGGCCAGGGCACTGGTGGTACATTTTACAAGTGGCATCTGGAGCAGCTAGGGTGTAAAACATGTCTGTTTTCCCTGAGAGGACACTGATGGGAGGTGGAAGCATCAGACGGAGGGCAACACACTGGGGCAGGATACAAGTGGGCCTTGTTGAACGTGGCTGTGATGGAGGGGAGACACACAGCTCACAAAATTCAAGAAGCTCTGGGGTACGTGCTGAAGCAGTGGAGTCTAGCTACAGAAAAACAAGGTCTGTTTGTCATAGACAGTGGGGCAAACAAACATGGTGGCAGCATTGCAGGCTGGGAAGATGAAAGGAGTGCAATGTATGGTCCACACTCTTGGCCTAGTAGTTCGGGGTGCTTTGCAGAGTATGACAGACACATGCACACCTAATATAATTGAGTTGGTCAGAAAGGTGGCAAAGGATTTTCACCATAGTGTCCGGGGCAGTGAAATGTTGCAGCAGAAGCCAGAAAAAATGAGATTGCCACTCATCACCTCATCTGGGGTGTGGCAACTTGGTGGAACTCCACTTTCTACCTGTTTAAAAGAGTGCTGGAGCAGCAAAAAGCATTCCATGATTTGGGTCTTGAGACTTCCTTTGGTGTGGCTGCTCCTCTGGGCAGAGAAGAGTGGGACATTATGGGTCAAGTGTTCTGTCCTTTGAAACATTGAAAGTGCAACACAGGTCCTTAGTGGAAAGATAGCCATCCTTAGACAAGTAATCCCAATGTTTCAGGGCTTGGTTGGCATGGTGAGGGGACAGTCTAGGTCAGTGGTTCCAAACCTTGGATCCCCAGATGTTCTTGGACTAAAATTCCCAGAAGCCTCACCACTAGCTATGCTGGCTAGGATTTCTGGGAGTTGTAGTCCAAGAAATCTGGGGACCCAAGGTTGGGAACCACTGGTCTTTGTGGATGGGGGATTCCACAGAACATATTTTCTGGTCTGAAATGGTGGCCCTGGCCAGTAAGCCAAAGGACTTGCTCCAATACAGATTTGCCTCCTTGTGGAAAAAGGAGTACATTCTAGCAGTCCTCTTGGACCCCAGAATTAAACAGTGGGCAGTGGATGTTAAACAGCAGCAAGGGTGGGGGGACAATGTCAGCCATTTTTCCATCACATGCAGTAGCAGCAGTAGCAGCTAGTGAAAAGGGTCCAGCTAGCACTGAGGAGTTGCACAGAGCAGGAAGAAACTAACAATGGTTACAGCACCCCAAATAGCCTGCCCTGTTGTTGCAGGGGTGAGGGTCTTGGACTCTAGAATACCAGCAGTTGTATTCTAGAGTCCAAAGACCCTCACCCCTGCAACAATAGGGCAAGCTTCCTGGAACACTGTCTTGACAAGCATGGCAGGGGCCTGTCCTCCAGTGACACCACCTCAGAAAAAGGACAGGGTAGAGGCATACATACAGGAGCCCTGCAAGCCAAAAGAGACTGGCCCCTTGTCGTACTGAGCTGAGGAGGAGTCTGTTTGTGGAGATCTAGCCAAGATGGCAGTGGGACTGTTGTCTTGCCTACTAACTAGCGTGCCCAGTGAGAGAGTGTTCTCTCAAGCAGGGGACATTGTCAATCTGCACCACTCATGCTTGGAACCTGAAGCAGTAGACAAACGTATATTCCTTAAGGTCAACTTAGCATTCTGGTCTTACCTGAAGTCCCCTCTAAGAGACAATGGCACACTTTGCTCATAGAACTAGGTACACCAAGCTTCACTCTGCTGCCTCCTCCTTTTGCCTTTTGCATTCTTCTAACTGCTACTCCAAGATTCTGCTCACTCACTCAACTATGCTGTGTCTCATGCTGTTGGCACAGTTGCCACACACCACAGGCTATCTGGTGCTCTATCTGTCTGCCAGTGTTCCCCAGAGTATTAGCCCACTCCCCAGCGCAACCTGTTCTCTGCTTCCCCAATGCTACTGACATTTCCTGCTGACATTCCTACTGTTCAGGGTTCAATCAGTATGGCCACTGCAGTAATTTCCTAATACTTAGGCACTGCTGGCTGTTGGTGTACACACTTTTTGTTTGGTGCAATCACTAGGAAGGTATCAGAGGACACAGGGAATTTTTTTCAAAGTTTTGCCTGTGTGTTTTAAGGGCAAAATAATGCCTTTGTGATACTCATATTGACTGTAATGGAGTTCTGGATATCTAAAAATTCCAAATTTTCAAAATTCTGAATCCAAAGGACTGTTATTCCAAATTCTAAGTCAAGATTTTGGTGCTAGTGCAGATCCCTAATGTTTTATAGACGATGCCCATATACTGTAATCTTATCAGTGCTATCTTATGCCTAGTGAAGGAATCGTGAAGAATCTGCTTCATTATTATTTGTGCAATGAGATATGGTTAATCACTATTGATAGACCTGTGCCATAAACCTGCCTAAACCTTTTATGAGAGCTGCCACAAAAGTGTTCACCAACAATATCCTCTTGATTCCACAGATTAAGTGTTCAAATTGTGAAACAGAACTTGCTTTTTTCCAGTTTTGTGGACAATCAACTGCACTGAGTGAACCTGAATATTTGTATTGTCAGAGGAGAAACTGTTCTGACTACTTGCATCTCATACACTTCTATAACTCTTTGTTGTATTCCTCCTTGATCATGTATTTCTATAAATAAAATTGTCTGCAACATTCTAGCTTTTCTTTATGGTCAAGCTCAGAAGTATTGTGTTGACAAGAAAGCTGAAAAGATTGAGAGATTATAGGAACAAGTACATGGTTTAAACAAGGCACAGACAAAGTGCAGAGTTATTTTTACATATCGCCTCCTGTCAGCCTCAGCCAGCTTAGTTGGAGGTGAGAAATGCTATGAGTAGCAATTCAGTAATATCTAGATGACCATATTTTGCCCAGCTGTGCTCCAGAGTGTTGTACAATGCCAGTTGGTGCGTCTGGGAGAAATTGTACAACATAGGCTTCAGAACTAAAATCATAGCTGATGATTCATTATTAACTATTAAAAACCCATTAGAAAGTATGGATAAAATTAAAAATCATTTACAAAAATTTGGGGAAATAAGAGGATTAACTATTAACTGGCAAAAAACACAAATAATGATGTTTAATTACAATAAATATGAACAAGAAACATTTGTAAATAAATTGGTTTTAAAATGTGTAATTATATTAAATATTTAGGTATAAATATAGTTAAAGTGACTCAAAAATTAAAGGAGCAAAATTTTAACAAATTAAAAAGTGATATTAAAGATAAATTGCAGGAGTATTCTAAATTGAAACTATCGTGGCTTGGGAGAATCGCTATGATCAAAATGAAAATATTACCAAAAATTACTTTTTTATTCAGGATGCTCCCAATACAATTAGAAGAAGATTTTAAGTATTGGCAGGGATTAATTAATGGATTTTGTAATCAAGGTAAAAAATCAAGAATAAATAAAATATATTGGTATAAGGCTCAAAAAAAATGGAGGTTTAGGTATTCCTAATATAAAAAATTATTATATAGTGAATCAACTAAGATTTATTGGAGATATTATATATAACAAAGGAAGGTTAATTTGGTGGGATATGGAATCCTCAGAAATAAATGGGAATATTGAAAAATATTTGTTTAATGTAGTAAAAAGAAATACAATAAATCAGGTGAACAACCTTTTTTTAAGAAGCACATTAAATGTCTGGAACAGATATAAAAAGAAGTTATGTCCCTTTACTTCACCACTAAAATTAGTGACCGGAATAGAAAATTTCCCAGCAAACTTGAAGGGTTTAGCTTATTTGTTTAAGGATAAAAAAGTTGCCAGATTGAAGGATTGGATGATTAAAATGAGATCGAAGGATCAGATTATAGTTAAACTTCAAACTAATAAACTATCATGGTATAATTATATCCAATTAGATAGTTGGACAAATGAATGGTTGAAGACTAATGGCAAATGTAGAGAATGTACTAAGTATGAACAATTTCTATCGTCACATGAAGACATTCAGAAAGATGCTTTGAGGAAGGGAGTAGTAAGTAGAATTTATAACCTAATTTTGGAACAAGAGGAAAAAGAGACTGAAATAGAAGGTTTGAAATCAATTTGGGAACATGATTTAAAGACAGAAATTAAAACAGAGGATTGGACGAAAATTTGGAAGATGTGAGTTTTAAGATTAATGTTGGTAAGAATAAAGGAATTGTTTTTAAAAAATAGTTTAAGGTGGTACATGACTCCGGTGAAATTGAACATAATAAATTAAGACTATTCTAAGGCCTGTTGGAAATGTGATGAAGAAATTGGCTCGTATTATCATATGTGGTGGGAGTGTAAATGGATTCAGAAATTTTGGAAATTGATTTTTAAGGAAATATGTGATATATTTGGAAAAGATATTGAACTCAATTCTAAAATTGCTTTGCCGTCAATTTTTGATACGATAGAACTTGATTATTGCTCAAAGGAATTGATTTCTAATTTTATGACAAGTGCTAGAATATTAATAGCTAGATTCTGGAAAGATAAAAATGATATTAAATTAGAAGATTGGTATAATGAAGTATGGGACATTGCGTTAAATGATAAATTGACTACTGAACTTAAGATGAAAAGAGGGGAAATAAGTTTAAATATTTTTTATGCTATTTGGGGTAGATTTATTGAATTTGTATTAGTGAAAGGAAAGGGGAAAGCCTCTAAGCAACAATCAATACAATTTTGGAAAGGAGGTTCGTAATAAAGTATTGCTCCAAAGGGTCCCGTGGGTATGGGGGTGCACTGTGTTTTCGATTGTCTTAGTAAGTATTTTGTATTCTTGTATTTGTTTTGGAAATAAAATAAAATAAAAAGAATGTAAGACAGTGGTATTAAAAGTGAAGTTCATTAATGTAGGTAAAGATATACCATTAGGTAAC